>JALMGA010000004.1:60105445-60756808 GCA_023333525.1 Aspidoscelis tigris stejnegeri
TCCTAGGAATCTGCCTAGAGTAACCTGAGCTGACCACACCTAAACTGACCTAGGTTTTATTTTAGCTGGCTTCTAAAAGCAGTCCCCCCAAAACTGTCCAAAAACCAGAGGACTTACCTCCCACACTTACCACAGCACAGCAGCAGTTTTCCCAGGTTATTTTGTCAAAATCCCAGTTATTTTCTGGTTAGTTATAGCAGAGAGATCTTCCTCCCACGGAGTTTACTCTCAACTGAAGTTCAAACTGAAACTAAGGCACTCCCACAAGCTCAGGAGTGGCTAGCCCTCTTTGCTAATGCTAATGCTTTGTCCCTTTTGTTATTTTGATGTGATCTCCTAGGAATCTGCCTAGAGTAACCTGAGCTGACCACACCTAAACTGACCTAGGTTTTATTTTAGCTGGCTTCTAAAAGCAGTCCCCCCAAAACTGTCCAAAAACCAGAGGACTTACCTCCCACACTTACCACAGCACAGCAGCAGTTTTCCCAGGTTATTTTGTCAAAATCCCAGTTATTTTCTGGTTAGTTATAGCAGAGAGATCTTCCTCCCACGGAGTTTACTCTCAACTGAAGTTCAAACTGAAACTAAGGCACTCCCACAAGCTCAGGAGTGGCTAGCCCTCTTTGCTAATGCTAATGCTTTGTCCCTTTTGTTATTTTGATGTGATCTCCTAGGAATCTGCCTAGAGTAACCTGAGCTGACCACACCTAAACTGACCTAGGTTTTATTTTAGCTGGCTTCTAAAAGCAGTCCCCCAAAACTGTCCAAAAACCAGAGGACTTACCTCCCACACTTACCACAGCACAGCAGCAGTTTTCCCAGGTTATTTTGTCAAAATCCCAGTTATTTTCTGGTTAGTTATAGCAGAGAGATCTTCCTCCCACGGAGTTTACTCTCAACTGAAGTTCAAACTGAAACTAAGGCACTCCCACAAGCTCAGGAGTGGCTAGCCCTCTTTGCTAATGCTAATGCTTTGTCCCTTTTGTTATTTTGATGTGATCTCCTAGGAATCTGCCTAGAGTAACCTGAGCTGACCACACCTAAACTGACCTAGGTTTTATTTTAGCTGGCTTCTAAAAGCAGTCCCCCAAAACTGTCCAAAAACCAGAGGACTTACCTCCCACACTTACCACAGCACAGCAGCAGTTTTCCCAGGTTATTTTGTCAAAATCCCAGTTATTTTCTGGTTAGTTATAGCAGAGAGATCTTCCTCCCACGGAGTTTACTCTCAACTGAAGTTCAAACTGAAACTAAGGCACTCCCACAAGCTCAGGAGTGGCTAGCCCTCTTTGCTAATGCTAATGCTTTGTCCCTTTTGTTATTTTGATGTGATCTCCTAGGAATCTGCCTAGAGTAACCTGAGCTGACCACACCTAAACTGACCTAGGTTTTATTTTAGCTGGCTTCTAAAAGCAGTCCCCCAAAACTGTCCAAAAACCAGAGGACTTACCTCCCACACTTACCACAGCACAGCAGCAGTTTTCCCAGGTTATTTTGTCAAAATCCCAGTTATTTTCTGGTTAGTTATAGCAGAGAGATCTTCCTCCCACGGAGTTTACTCTCAACTGAAGTTCAAACTGAAACTAAGGCACTCCCACAAGCTCAGGAGTGGCTAGCCCTCTTTGCTAATGCTAATGCTTTGTCCCTTTTGTTATTTTGATGTGATCTCCTAGGAATCTGCCTAGAGTAACCTGAGCTGACCACACCTAAACTGACCTAGGTTTTATTTTAGCTGGCTTCTAAAAGCAGTCCCCCAAAACTGTCCAAAAACCAGAGGACTTACCTCCCACACTTACCACAGCACAGCAGCAGTTTTCCCAGGTTATTTTGTCAAAATCCCAGTTATTTTCTGGTTAGTTATAGCAGAGAGATCTTCCTCCCACGGAGTTTACTCTCAACTGAAGTTCAAACTGAAACTAAGGCACTCCCACAAGCTCAGGAGTGGCTAGCCCTCTTTGCTAATGCTAATGCTTTGTCCCTTTTGTTATTTTGATGTGATCTCCTAGGAATCTGCCTAGAGTAACCTGAGCTGACCACACCTAAACTGACCTAGGTTTTATTTTAGCTGGCTTCTAAAAGCAGTCCCCCAAAACTGTCCAAAAACCAGAGGACTTACCTCCCACACTTACCACAGCACAGCAGCAGTTTTCCCAGGTTATTTTGTCAAAATCCCAGTTATTTTCTGGTTAGTTATAGCAGAGAGATCTTCCTCCCACGGAGTTTACTCTCAACTGAAGTTCAAACTGAAACTAAGGCACTCCCACAAGCTCAGGAGTGGCTAGCCCTCTTTGCTAATGCTAATGCTTTGTCCCTTTTGTTATTTTGATGTGATCTCCTAGGAATCTGCCTAGAGTAACCTGAGCTGACCACACCTAAACTGACCTAGGTTTTATTTTAGCTGGCTTCTAAAAGCAGTCCCCCAAAACTGTCCAAAAACCAGAGGACTTACCTCCCACACTTACCACAGCACAGCAGCAGTTTTCCCAGGTTATTTTGTCAAAATCCCAGTTATTTTCTGGTTAGTTATAGCAGAGAGATCTTCCTCCCACGGAGTTTACTCTCAACTGAAGTTCAAACTGAAACTAAGGCACTCCCACAAGCTCAGGAGTGGCTAGCCCTCTTTGCTAATGCTAATGCTTTGTCCCTTTTGTTATTTTGATGTGATCTCCTAGGAATCTGCCTAGAGTAACCTGAGCTGACCACACCTAAACTGACCTAGGTTTTATTTTAGCTGGCTTCTAAAAGCAGTCCCCCAAAACTGTCCAAAAACCAGAGGACTTACCTCCCACACTTACCACAGCACAGCAGCAGTTTTCCCAGGTTATTTTGTCAAAATCCCAGTTATTTTCTGGTTAGTTATAGCAGAGAGATCTTCCTCCCACGGAGTTTACTCTCAACTGAAGTTCAAACTGAAACTAAGGCACTCCCACAAGCTCAGGAGTGGCTAGCCCTCTTTGCTAATGCTAATGCTTTGTCCCTTTTGTTATTTTGATGTGATCTCCTAGGAATCTGCCTAGAGTAACCTGAGCTGACCACACCTAAACTGACCTAGGTTTTATTTTAGCTGGCTTCTAAAAGCAGTCCCCCAAAACTGTCCAAAAACCAGAGGACTTACCTCCCACACTTACCACAGCACAGCAGCAGTTTTCCCAGGTTATTTTGTCAAAATCCCAGTTATTTTCTGGTTAGTTATAGCAGAGAGATCTTCCTCCCACGGAGTTTACTCTCAACTGAAGTTCAAACTGAAACTAAGGCACTCCCACAAGCTCAGGAGTGGCTAGCCCTCTTTGCTAATGCTAATGCTTTGTCCCTTTTGTTATTTTGATGTGATCTCCTAGGAATCTGCCTAGAGTAACCTGAGCTGACCACACCTAAACTGACCTAGGTTTTATTTTAGCTGGCTTCTAAAAGCAGTCCCCCAAAACTGTCCAAAAACCAGAGGACTTACCTCCCACACTTACCACAGCACAGCAGCAGTTTTCCCAGGTTATTTTGTCAAAATCCCAGTTATTTTCTGGTTAGTTATAGCAGAGAGATCTTCCTCCCACGGAGTTTACTCTCAACTGAAGTTCAAACTGAAACTAAGGCACTCCCACAAGCTCAGGAGTGGCTAGCCCTCTTTGCTAATGCTAATGCTTTGTCCCTTTTGTTATTTTGATGTGATCTCCTAGGAATCTGCCTAGAGTAACCTGAGCTGACCACACCTAAACTGACCTAGGTTTTATTTTAGCTGGCTTCTAAAAGCAGTCCCCCAAAACTGTCCAAAAACCAGAGGACTTACCTCCCACACTTACCACAGGCACAGCAGCAGTTTTCCCAGGTTATTTTGTCAAAATCCCAGTTATTTTCTGGTTAGTTATAGCAGAGAGATCTTCCTCCCACGGAGTTTACTCTCAACTGAAGTTCAAACTGAAACTAAGGCACTCCCACAAGCTCAGGAGTGGCTAGCCCTCTTTGCTAATGCTAATGCTTTGTCCCTTTTGTTATTTTGATGTGATCTCCTAGGAATCTGCCTAGAGTAACCTGAGCTGACCACACCTAAACTGACCTAGGTTTTATTTTAGCTGGCTTCTAAAAGCAGTCCCCCCAAAACTGTCCAAAAACCAGAGGACTTACCTCCCACACTTACCACAGCACAGCAGCAGTTTTCCCAGGTTATTTTGTCAAAATCCCAGTTATTTTCTGGTTAGTTATAGCAGAGAGATCTTCCTCCCACGGAGTTTACTCTCAACTGAAGTTCAAACTGAAACTAAGGCACTCCCACAAGCTCAGGAGTGGCTAGCCCTCTTTGCTAATGCTAATGCTTTGTCCCTTTTGTTATTTTGATGTGATCTCCTAGGAATCTGCCTAGAGTAACCTGAGCTGACCACACCTAAACTGACCTAGGTTTTATTTTAGCTGGCTTCTAAAAGCAGTCCCCCAAAACTGTCCAAAAACCAGAGGACTTACCTCCCACACTTACCACAGCACAGCAGCAGTTTTCCCAGGTTATTTTGTCAAAATCCCAGTTATTTTCTGGTTAGTTATAGCAGAGAGATCTTCCTCCCACGGAGTTTACTCTCAACTGAAGTTCAAACTGAAACTAAGGCACTCCCACAAGCTCAGGAGTGGCTAGCCCTCTTTGCTAATGCTAATGCTTTGTCCCTTTTGTTATTTTGATGTGATCTCCTAGGAATCTGCCTAGAGTAACCTGAGCTGACCACACCTAAACTGACCTAGGTTTTATTTTAGCTGGCTTCTAAAAGCAGTCCCCCAAAACTGTCCAAAAACCAGAGGACTTACCTCCCACACTTACCACAGCACAGCAGCAGTTTTCCCAGGTTATTTTGTCAAAATCCCAGTTATTTTCTGGTTAGTTATAGCAGAGAGATCTTCCTCCCACGGAGTTTACTCTCAACTGAAGTTCAAACTGAAACTAAGGCACTCCCACAAGCTCAGGAGTGGCTAGCCCTCTTTGCTAATGCTAATGCTTTGTCCCTTTTGTTATTTTGATGTGATCTCCTAGGAATCTGCCTAGAGTAACCTGAGCTGACCACACCTAAACTGACCTAGGTTTTATTTTAGCTGGCTTCTAAAAGCAGTCCCCCAAAACTGTCCAAAAACCAGAGGACTTACCTCCCACACTTACCACAGCACAGCAGCAGTTTTCCCAGGTTATTTTGTCAAAATCCCAGTTATTTTCTGGTTAGTTATAGCAGAGAGATCTTCCTCCCACGGAGTTTACTCTCAACTGAAGTTCAAACTGAAACTAAGGCACTCCCACAAGCTCAGGAGTGGCTAGCCCTCTTTGCTAATGCTAATGCTTTGTCCCTTTTGTTATTTTGATGTGATCTCCTAGGAATCTGCCTAGAGTAACCTGAGCTGACCACACCTAAACTGACCTAGGTTTTATTTTAGCTGGCTTCTAAAAGCAGTCCCCCAAAACTGTCCAAAAACCAGAGGACTTACCTCCCACACTTACCACAGCACAGCAGCAGTTTTCCCAGGTTATTTTGTCAAAATCCCAGTTATTTTCTGGTTAGTTATAGCAGAGAGATCTTCCTCCCACGGAGTTTACTCTCAACTGAAGTTCAAACTGAAACTAAGGCACTCCCACAAGCTCAGGAGTGGCTAGCCCTCTTTGCTAATGCTAATGCTTTGTCCCTTTTGTTATTTTGATGTGATCTCCTAGGAATCTGCCTAGAGTAACCTGAGCTGACCACACCTAAACTGACCTAGGTTTTATTTTAGCTGGCTTCTAAAAGCAGTCCCCCAAAACTGTCCAAAAACCAGAGGACTTACCTCCCACACTTACCACAGCACAGCAGCAGTTTTCCCAGGTTATTTTGTCAAAATCCCAGTTATTTTCTGGTTAGTTATAGCAGAGAGATCTTCCTCCCACGGAGTTTACTCTCAACTGAAGTTCAAACTGAAACTAAGGCACTCCCACAAGCTCAGGAGTGGCTAGCCCTCTTTGCTAATGCTAATGCTTTGTCCCTTTTGTTATTTTGATGTGATCTCCTAGGAATCTGCCTAGAGTAACCTGAGCTGACCACACCTAAACTGACCTAGGTTTTATTTTAGCTGGCTTCTAAAAGCAGTCCCCCAAAACTGTCCAAAAACCAGAGGACTTACCTCCCACACTTACCACAGCACAGCAGCAGTTTTCCCAGGTTATTTTGTCAAAATCCCAGTTATTTTCTGGTTAGTTATAGCAGAGAGATCTTCCTCCCACGGAGTTTACTCTCAACTGAAGTTCAAACTGAAACTAAGGCACTCCCACAAGCTCAGGAGTGGCTAGCCCTCTTTGCTAATGCTAATGCTTTGTCCCTTTTGTTATTTTGATGTGATCTCCTAGGAATCTGCCTAGAGTAACCTGAGCTGACCACACCTAAACTGACCTAGGTTTTATTTTAGCTGGCTTCTAAAAGCAGTCCCCCAAAACTGTCCAAAAACCAGAGGACTTACCTCCCACACTTACCACAGCACAGCAGCAGTTTTCCCAGGTTATTTTGTCAAAATCCCAGTTATTTTCTGGTTAGTTATAGCAGAGAGATCTTCCTCCCACGGAGTTTACTCTCAACTGAAGTTCAAACTGAAACTAAGGCACTCCCACAAGCTCAGGAGTGGCTAGCCCTCTTTGCTAATGCTAATGCTTTGTCCCTTTTGTTATTTTGATGTGATCTCCTAGGAATCTGCCTAGAGTAACCTGAGCTGACCACACCTAAACTGACCTAGGTTTTATTTTAGCTGGCTTCTAAAAGCAGTCCCCCAAAACTGTCCAAAAACCAGAGGACTTACCTCCCACACTTACCACAGCACAGCAGCAGTTTTCCCAGGTTATTTTGTCAAAATCCCAGTTATTTTCTGGTTAGTTATAGCAGAGAGATCTTCCTCCCACGGAGTTTACTCTCAACTGAAGTTCAAACTGAAACTAAGGCACTCCCACAAGCTCAGGAGTGGCTAGCCCTCTTTGCTAATGCTAATGCTTTGTCCCTTTTGTTATTTTGATGTGATCTCCTAGGAATCTGCCTAGAGTAACCTGAGCTGACCACACCTAAACTGACCTAGGTTTTATTTTAGCTGGCTTCTAAAAGCAGTCCCCCAAAACTGTCCAAAAACCAGAGGACTTACCTCCCACACTTACCACAGCACAGCAGCAGTTTTCCCAGGTTATTTTGTCAAAATCCCAGTTATTTTCTGGTTAGTTATAGCAGAGAGATCTTCCTCCCACGGAGTTTACTCTCAACTGAAGTTCAAACTGAAACTAAGGCACTCCCACAAGCTCAGGAGTGGCTAGCCCTCTTTGCTAATGCTAATGCTTTGTCCCTTTTGTTATTTTGATGTGATCTCCTAGGAATCTGCCTAGAGTAACCTGAGCTGACCACACCTAAACTGACCTAGGTTTTATTTTAGCTGGCTTCTAAAAGCAGTCCCCCAAAACTGTCCAAAAACCAGAGGACTTACCTCCCACACTTACCACAGCACAGCAGCAGTTTTCCCAGGTTATTTTGTCAAAATCCCAGTTATTTTCTGGTTAGTTATAGCAGAGAGATCTTCCTCCCACGGAGTTTACTCTCAACTGAAGTTCAAACTGAAACTAAGGCACTCCCACAAGCTCAGGAGTGGCTAGCCCTCTTTGCTAATGCTAATGCTTTGTCCCTTTTGTTATTTTGATGTGATCTCCTAGGAATCTGCCTAGAGTAACCTGAGCTGACCACACCTAAACTGACCTAGGTTTTATTTTAGCTGGCTTCTAAAAGCAGTCCCCCAAAACTGTCCAAAAACCAGAGGACTTACCTCCCACACTTACCACAGCACAGCAGCAGTTTTCCCAGGTTATTTTGTCAAAATCCCAGTTATTTTCTGGTTAGTTATAGCAGAGAGATCTTCCTCCCACGGAGTTTACTCTCAACTGAAGTTCAAACTGAAACTAAGGCACTCCCACAAGCTCAGGAGTGGCTAGCCCTCTTTGCTAATGCTAATGCTTTGTCCCTTTTGTTATTTTGATGTGATCTCCTAGGAATCTGCCTAGAGTAACCTGAGCTGACCACACCTAAACTGACCTAGGTTTTATTTTAGCTGGCTTCTAAAAGCAGTCCCCCAAAACTGTCCAAAAACCAGAGGACTTACCTCCCACACTTACCACAGCACAGCAGCAGTTTTCCCAGGTTATTTTGTCAAAATCCCAGTTATTTTCTGGTTAGTTATAGCAGAGAGATCTTCCTCCCACGGAGTTTACTCTCAACTGAAGTTCAAACTGAAACTAAGGCACTCCCACAAGCTCAGGAGTGGCTAGCCCTCTTTGCTAATGCTAATGCTTTGTCCCTTTTGTTATTTTGATGTGATCTCCTAGGAATCTGCCTAGAGTAACCTGAGCTGACCACACCTAAACTGACCTAGGTTTTATTTTAGCTGGCTTCTAAAAGCAGTCCCCCAAAACTGTCCAAAAACCAGAGGACTTACCTCCCACACTTACCACAGCACAGCAGCAGTTTTCCCAGGTTATTTTGTCAAAATCCCAGTTATTTTCTGGTTAGTTATAGCAGAGAGATCTTCCTCCCACGGAGTTTACTCTCAACTGAAGTTCAAACTGAAACTAAGGCACTCCCACAAGCTCAGGAGTGGCTAGCCCTCTTTGCTAATGCTAATGCTTTGTCCCTTTTGTTATTTTGATGTGATCTCCTAGGAATCTGCCTAGAGTAACCTGAGCTGACCACACCTAAACTGACCTAGGTTTTATTTTAGCTGGCTTCTAAAAGCAGTCCCCCAAAACTGTCCAAAAACCAGAGGACTTACCTCCCACACTTACCACAGCACAGCAGCAGTTTTCCCAGGTTATTTTGTCAAAATCCCAGTTATTTTCTGGTTAGTTATAGCAGAGAGATCTTCCTCCCACGGAGTTTACTCTCAACTGAAGTTCAAACTGAAACTAAGGCACTCCCACAAGCTCAGGAGTGGCTAGCCCTCTTTGCTAATGCTAATGCTTTGTCCCTTTTGTTATTTTGATGTGATCTCCTAGGAATCTGCCTAGAGTAACCTGAGCTGACCACACCTAAACTGACCTAGGTTTTATTTTAGCTGGCTTCTAAAAGCAGTCCCCCAAAACTGTCCAAAAACCAGAGGACTTACCTCCCACACTTACCACAGCACAGCAGCAGTTTTCCCAGGTTATTTTGTCAAAATCCCAGTTATTTTCTGGTTAGTTATAGCAGAGAGATCTTCCTCCCACGGAGTTTACTCTCAACTGAAGTTCAAACTGAAACTAAGGCACTCCCACAAGCTCAGGAGTGGCTAGCCCTCTTTGCTAATGCTAATGCTTTGTCCCTTTTGTTATTTTGATGTGATCTCCTAGGAATCTGCCTAGAGTAACCTGAGCTGACCACACCTAAACTGACCTAGGTTTTATTTTAGCTGGCTTCTAAAAGCAGTCCCCCAAAACTGTCCAAAAACCAGAGGACTTACCTCCCACACTTACCACAGCACAGCAGCAGTTTTCCCAGGTTATTTTGTCAAAATCCCAGTTATTTTCTGGTTAGTTATAGCAGAGAGATCTTCCTCCCACGGAGTTTACTCTCAACTGAAGTTCAAACTGAAACTAAGGCACTCCCACAAGCTCAGGAGTGGCTAGCCCTCTTTGCTAATGCTAATGCTTTGTCCCTTTTGTTATTTTGATGTGATCTCCTAGGAATCTGCCTAGAGTAACCTGAGCTGACCACACCTAAACTGACCTAGGTTTTATTTTAGCTGGCTTCTAAAAGCAGTCCCCCAAAACTGTCCAAAAACCAGAGGACTTACCTCCCACACTTACCACAGCACAGCAGCAGTTTTCCCAGGTTATTTTGTCAAAATCCCAGTTATTTTCTGGTTAGTTATAGCAGAGAGATCTTCCTCCCACGGAGTTTACTCTCAACTGAAGTTCAAACTGAAACTAAGGCACTCCCACAAGCTCAGGAGTGGCTAGCCCTCTTTGCTAATGCTAATGCTTTGTCCCTTTTGTTATTTTGATGTGATCTCCTAGGAATCTGCCTAGAGTAACCTGAGCTGACCACACCTAAACTGACCTAGGTTTTATTTTAGCTGGCTTCTAAAAGCAGTCCCCCAAAACTGTCCAAAAACCAGAGGACTTACCTCCCACACTTACCACAGCACAGCAGCAGTTTTCCCAGGTTATTTTGTCAAAATCCCAGTTATTTTCTGGTTAGTTATAGCAGAGAGATCTTCCTCCCACGGAGTTTACTCTCAACTGAAGTTCAAACTGAAACTAAGGCACTCCCACAAGCTCAGGAGTGGCTAGCCCTCTTTGCTAATGCTAATGCTTTGTCCCTTTTGTTATTTTGATGTGATCTCCTAGGAATCTGCCTAGAGTAACCTGAGCTGACCACACCTAAACTGACCTAGGTTTTATTTTAGCTGGCTTCTAAAAGCAGTCCCCCAAAACTGTCCAAAAACCAGAGGACTTACCTCCCACACTTACCACAGCACAGCAGCAGTTTTCCCAGGTTATTTTGTCAAAATCCCAGTTATTTTCTGGTTAGTTATAGCAGAGAGATCTTCCTCCCACGGAGTTTACTCTCAACTGAAGTTCAAACTGAAACTAAGGCACTCCCACAAGCTCAGGAGTGGCTAGCCCTCTTTGCTAATGCTAATGCTTTGTCCCTTTTGTTATTTTGATGTGATCTCCTAGGAATCTGCCTAGAGTAACCTGAGCTGACCACACCTAAACTGACCTAGGTTTTATTTTAGCTGGCTTCTAAAAGCAGTCCCCCAAAACTGTCCAAAAACCAGAGGACTTACCTCCCACACTTACCACAGCACAGCAGCAGTTTTCCCAGGTTATTTTGTCAAAATCCCAGTTATTTTCTGGTTAGTTATAGCAGAGAGATCTTCCTCCCACGGAGTTTACTCTCAACTGAAGTTCAAACTGAAACTAAGGCACTCCCACAAGCTCAGGAGTGGCTAGCCCTCTTTGCTAATGCTAATGCTTTGTCCCTTTTGTTATTTTGATGTGATCTCCTAGGAATCTGCCTAGAGTAACCTGAGCTGACCACACCTAAACTGACCTAGGTTTTATTTTAGCTGGCTTCTAAAAGCAGTCCCCCAAAACTGTCCAAAAACCAGAGGACTTACCTCCCACACTTACCACAGCACAGCAGCAGTTTTCCCAGGTTATTTTGTCAAAATCCCAGTTATTTTCTGGTTAGTTATAGCAGAGAGATCTTCCTCCCACGGAGTTTACTCTCAACTGAAGTTCAAACTGAAACTAAGGCACTCCCACAAGCTCAGGAGTGGCTAGCCCTCTTTGCTAATGCTAATGCTTTGTCCCTTTTGTTATTTTGATGTGATCTCCTAGGAATCTGCCTAGAGTAACCTGAGCTGACCACACCTAAACTGACCTAGGTTTTATTTTAGCTGGCTTCTAAAAGCAGTCCCCCAAAACTGTCCAAAAACCAGAGGACTTACCTCCCACACTTACCACAGCACAGCAGCAGTTTTCCC
Organism: Aspidoscelis tigris stejnegeri; assembly: GCA_023333525.1. Taxonomy (NCBI): domain Eukaryota; kingdom Metazoa; phylum Chordata; class Lepidosauria; order Squamata; family Teiidae; genus Aspidoscelis; species Aspidoscelis tigris. The sequence goes on from JALMGA010000004.1 coordinate 60,116,924, forward strand.
AGGTTATTTTGTCAAAATCCCAGTTATTTTCTGGTTAGTTATAGCAGAGAGATCTTCCTCCCACGGAGTTTACTCTCAACTGAAGTTCAAACTGAAACTAAGGCACTCCCACAAGCTCAGGAGTGGCTAGCCCTCTTTGCTAATGCTAATGCTTTGTCCCTTTTGTTATTTTGATGTGATCTCCTAGGAATCTGCCTAGAGTAACCTGAGCTGACCACACCTAAACTGACCTAGGTTTTATTTTAGCTGGCTTCTAAAAGCAGTCCCCCAAAACTGTCCAAAAACCAGAGGACTTACCTCCCACACTTACCACAGCACAGCAGCAGTTTTCCCAGGTTATTTTGTCAAAATCCCAGTTATTTTCTGGTTAGTTATAGCAGAGAGATCTTCCTCCCACGGAGTTTACTCTCAACTGAAGTTCAAACTGAAACTAAGGCACTCCCACAAGCTCAGGAGTGGCTAGCCCTCTTTGCTAATGCTAATGCTTTGTCCCTTTTGTTATTTTGATGTGATCTCCTAGGAATCTGCCTAGAGTAACCTGAGCTGACCACACCTAAACTGACCTAGGTTTTATTTTAGCTGGCTTCTAAAAGCAGTCCCCCAAAACTGTCCAAAAACCAGAGGACTTACCTCCCACACTTACCACAGCACAGCAGCAGTTTTCCCAGGTTATTTTGTCAAAATCCCAGTTATTTTCTGGTTAGTTATAGCAGAGAGATCTTCCTCCCACGGAGTTTACTCTCAACTGAAGTTCAAACTGAAACTAAGGCACTCCCACAAGCTCAGGAGTGGCTAGCCCTCTTTGCTAATGCTAATGCTTTGTCCCTTTTGTTATTTTGATGTGATCTCCTAGGAATCTGCCTAGAGTAACCTGAGCTGACCACACCTAAACTGACCTAGGTTTTATTTTAGCTGGCTTCTAAAAGCAGTCCCCCAAAACTGTCCAAAAACCAGAGGACTTACCTCCCACACTTACCACAGCACAGCAGCAGTTTTCCCAGGTTATTTTGTCAAAATCCCAGTTATTTTCTGGTTAGTTATAGCAGAGAGATCTTCCTCCCACGGAGTTTACTCTCAACTGAAGTTCAAACTGAAACTAAGGCACTCCCACAAGCTCAGGAGTGGCTAGCCCTCTTTGCTAATGCTAATGCTTTGTCCCTTTTGTTATTTTGATGTGATCTCCTAGGAATCTGCCTAGAGTAACCTGAGCTGACCACACCTAAACTGACCTAGGTTTTATTTTAGCTGGCTTCTAAAAGCAGTCCCCCAAAACTGTCCAAAAACCAGAGGACTTACCTCCCACACTTACCACAGCACAGCAGCAGTTTTCCCAGGTTATTTTGTCAAAATCCCAGTTATTTTCTGGTTAGTTATAGCAGAGAGATCTTCCTCCCACGGAGTTTACTCTCAACTGAAGTTCAAACTGAAACTAAGGCACTCCCACAAGCTCAGGAGTGGCTAGCCCTCTTTGCTAATGCTAATGCTTTGTCCCTTTTGTTATTTTGATGTGATCTCCTAGGAATCTGCCTAGAGTAACCTGAGCTGACCACACCTAAACTGACCTAGGTTTTATTTTAGCTGGCTTCTAAAAGCAGTCCCCCAAAACTGTCCAAAAACCAGAGGACTTACCTCCCACACTTACCACAGCACAGCAGCAGTTTTCCCAGGTTATTTTGTCAAAATCCCAGTTATTTTCTGGTTAGTTATAGCAGAGAGATCTTCCTCCCACGGAGTTTACTCTCAACTGAAGTTCAAACTGAAACTAAGGCACTCCCACAAGCTCAGGAGTGGCTAGCCCTCTTTGCTAATGCTAATGCTTTGTCCCTTTTGTTATTTTGATGTGATCTCCTAGGAATCTGCCTAGAGTAACCTGAGCTGACCACACCTAAACTGACCTAGGTTTTATTTTAGCTGGCTTCTAAAAGCAGTCCCCCAAAACTGTCCAAAAACCAGAGGACTTACCTCCCACACTTACCACAGCACAGCAGCAGTTTTCCCAGGTTATTTTGTCAAAATCCCAGTTATTTTCTGGTTAGTTATAGCAGAGAGATCTTCCTCCCACGGAGTTTACTCTCAACTGAAGTTCAAACTGAAACTAAGGCACTCCCACAAGCTCAGGAGTGGCTAGCCCTCTTTGCTAATGCTAATGCTTTGTCCCTTTTGTTATTTTGATGTGATCTCCTAGGAATCTGCCTAGAGTAACCTGAGCTGACCACACCTAAACTGACCTAGGTTTTATTTTAGCTGGCTTCTAAAAGCAGTCCCCCAAAACTGTCCAAAAACCAGAGGACTTACCTCCCACACTTACCACAGCACAGCAGCAGTTTTCCCAGGTTATTTTGTCAAAATCCCAGTTATTTTCTGGTTAGTTATAGCAGAGAGATCTTCCTCCCACGGAGTTTACTCTCAACTGAAGTTCAAACTGAAACTAAGGCACTCCCACAAGCTCAGGAGTGGCTAGCCCTCTTTGCTAATGCTAATGCTTTGTCCCTTTTGTTATTTTGATGTGATCTCCTAGGAATCTGCCTAGAGTAACCTGAGCTGACCACACCTAAACTGACCTAGGTTTTATTTTAGCTGGCTTCTAAAAGCAGTCCCCCAAAACTGTCCAAAAACCAGAGGACTTACCTCCCACACTTACCACAGCACAGCAGCAGTTTTCCCAGGTTATTTTGTCAAAATCCCAGTTATTTTCTGGTTAGTTATAGCAGAGAGATCTTCCTCCCACGGAGTTTACTCTCAACTGAAGTTCAAACTGAAACTAAGGCACTCCCACAAGCTCAGGAGTGGCTAGCCCTCTTTGCTAATGCTAATGCTTTGTCCCTTTTGTTATTTTGATGTGATCTCCTAGGAATCTGCCTAGAGTAACCTGAGCTGACCACACCTAAACTGACCTAGGTTTTATTTTAGCTGGCTTCTAAAAGCAGTCCCCCAAAACTGTCCAAAAACCAGAGGACTTACCTCCCACACTTACCACAGCACAGCAGCAGTTTTCCCAGGTTATTTTGTCAAAATCCCAGTTATTTTCTGGTTAGTTATAGCAGAGAGATCTTCCTCCCACGGAGTTTACTCTCAACTGAAGTTCAAACTGAAACTAAGGCACTCCCACAAGCTCAGGAGTGGCTAGCCCTCTTTGCTAATGCTAATGCTTTGTCCCTTTTGTTATTTTGATGTGATCTCCTAGGAATCTGCCTAGAGTAACCTGAGCTGACCACACCTAAACTGACCTAGGTTTTATTTTAGCTGGCTTCTAAAAGCAGTCCCCCAAAACTGTCCAAAAACCAGAGGACTTACCTCCCACACTTACCACAGCACAGCAGCAGTTTTCCCAGGTTATTTTGTCAAAATCCCAGTTATTTTCTGGTTAGTTATAGCAGAGAGATCTTCCTCCCACGGAGTTTACTCTCAACTGAAGTTCAAACTGAAACTAAGGCACTCCCACAAGCTCAGGAGCGGCTAGCCCTCTTTGCTAATGCTAATGCTTTGTCCCTTTTGTTATTTTGATGTGATCTCCTAGGAATCTGCCTAGAGTAACCTGAGCTGACCACACCTAAACTGACCTAGGTTTTATTTTAGCTGGCTTCTAAAAGCAGTCCCCCAAAACTGTCCAAAAACCAGAGGACTTACCTCCCACACTTACCACAGCACAGCAGCAGTTTTCCCAGGTTATTTTGTCAAAATCCCAGTTATTTTCTGGTTAGTTATAGCAGAGAGATCTTCCTCCCACGGAGTTTACTCTCAACTGAAGTTCAAACTGAAACTAAGGCACTCCCACAAGCTCAGGAGTGGCTAGCCCTCTTTGCTAATGCTAATGCTTTGTCCCTTTTGTTATTTTGATGTGATCTCCTAGGAATCTGCCTAGAGTAACCTGAGCTGACCACACCTAAACTGACCTAGGTTTTATTTTAGCTGGCTTCTAAAAGCAGTCCCCCAAAACTGTCCAAAAACCAGAGGACTTACCTCCCACACTTACCACAGCACAGCAGCAGTTTTCCCAGGTTATTTTGTCAAAATCCCAGTTATTTTCTGGTTAGTTATAGCAGAGAGATCTTCCTCCCACGGAGTTTACTCTCAACTGAAGTTCAAACTGAAACTAAGGCACTCCCACAAGCTCAGGAGTGGCTAGCCCTCTTTGCTAATGCTAATGCTTTGTCCCTTTTGTTATTTTGATGTGATCTCCTAGGAATCTGCCTAGAGTAACCTGAGCTGACCACACCTAAACTGACCTAGGTTTTATTTTAGCTGGCTTCTAAAAGCAGTCCCCCAAAACTGTCCAAAAACCAGAGGACTTACCTCCCACACTTACCACAGCACAGCAGCAGTTTTCCCAGGTTATTTTGTCAAAATCCCAGTTATTTTCTGGTTAGTTATAGCAGAGAGATCTTCCTCCCACGGAGTTTACTCTCAACTGAAGTTCAAACTGAAACTAAGGCACTCCCACAAGCTCAGGAGTGGCTAGCCCTCTTTGCTAATGCTAATGCTTTGTCCCTTTTGTTATTTTGATGTGATCTCCTAGGAATCTGCCTAGAGTAACCTGAGCTGACCACACCTAAACTGACCTAGGTTTTATTTTAGCTGGCTTCTAAAAGCAGTCCCCCAAAACTGTCCAAAAACCAGAGGACTTACCTCCCACACTTACCACAGCACAGCAGCAGTTTTCCCAGGTTATTTTGTCAAAATCCCAGTTATTTTCTGGTTAGTTATAGCAGAGAGATCTTCCTCCCACGGAGTTTACTCTCAACTGAAGTTCAAACTGAAACTAAGGCACTCCCACAAGCTCAGGAGTGGCTAGCCCTCTTTGCTAATGCTAATGCTTTGTCCCTTTTGTTATTTTGATGTGATCTCCTAGGAATCTGCCTAGAGTAACCTGAGCTGACCACACCTAAACTGACCTAGGTTTTATTTTAGCTGGCTTCTAAAAGCAGTCCCCCAAAACTGTCCAAAAACCAGAGGACTTACCTCCCACACTTACCACAGCACAGCAGCAGTTTTCCCAGGTTATTTTGTCAAAATCCCAGTTATTTTCTGGTTAGTTATAGCAGAGAGATCTTCCTCCCACGGAGTTTACTCTCAACTGAAGTTCAAACTGAAACTAAGGCACTCCCACAAGCTCAGGAGTGGCTAGCCCTCTTTGCTAATGCTAATGCTTTGTCCCTTTTGTTATTTTGATGTGATCTCCTAGGAATCTGCCTAGAGTAACCTGAGCTGACCACACCTAAACTGACCTAGGTTTTATTTTAGCTGGCTTCTAAAAGCAGTCCCCCAAAACTGTCCAAAAACCAGAGGACTTACCTCCCACACTTACCACAGCACAGCAGCAGTTTTCCCAGGTTATTTTGTCAAAATCCCAGTTATTTTCTGGTTAGTTATAGCAGAGAGATCTTCCTCCCACGGAGTTTACTCTCAACTGAAGTTCAAACTGAAACTAAGGCACTCCCACAAGCTCAGGAGTGGCTAGCCCTCTTTGCTAATGCTAATGCTTTGTCCCTTTTGTTATTTTGATGTGATCTCCTAGGAATCTGCCTAGAGTAACCTGAGCTGACCACACCTAAACTGACCTAGGTTTTATTTTAGCTGGCTTCTAAAAGCAGTCCCCCAAAACTGTCCAAAAACCAGAGGACTTACCTCCCACACTTACCACAGCACAGCAGCAGTTTTCCCAGGTTATTTTGTCAAAATCCCAGTTATTTTCTGGTTAGTTATAGCAGAGAGATCTTCCTCCCACGGAGTTTACTCTCAACTGAAGTTCAAACTGAAACTAAGGCACTCCCACAAGCTCAGGAGTGGCTAGCCCTCTTTGCTAATGCTAATGCTTTGTCCCTTTTGTTATTTTGATGTGATCTCCTAGGAATCTGCCTAGAGTAACCTGAGCTGACCACACCTAAACTGACCTAGGTTTTATTTTAGCTGGCTTCTAAAAGCAGTCCCCCAAAACTGTCCAAAAACCAGAGGACTTACCTCCCACACTTACCACAGCACAGCAGCAGTTTTCCCAGGTTATTTTGTCAAAATCCCAGTTATTTTCTGGTTAGTTATAGCAGAGAGATCTTCCTCCCACGGAGTTTACTCTCAACTGAAGTTCAAACTGAAACTAAGGCACTCCCACAAGCTCAGGAGTGGCTAGCCCTCTTTGCTAATGCTAATGCTTTGTCCCTTTTGTTATTTTGATGTGATCTCCTAGGAATCTGCCTAGAGTAACCTGAGCTGACCACACCTAAACTGACCTAGGTTTTATTTTAGCTGGCTTCTAAAAGCAGTCCCCCAAAACTGTCCAAAAACCAGAGGACTTACCTCCCACACTTACCACAGCACAGCAGCAGTTTTCCCAGGTTATTTTGTCAAAATCCCAGTTATTTTCTGGTTAGTTATAGCAGAGAGATCTTCCTCCCACGGAGTTTACTCTCAACTGAAGTTCAAACTGAAACTAAGGCACTCCCACAAGCTCAGGAGTGGCTAGCCCTCTTTGCTAATGCTAATGCTTTGTCCCTTTTGTTATTTTGATGTGATCTCCTAGGAATCTGCCTAGAGTAACCTGAGCTGACCACACCTAAACTGACCTAGGTTTTATTTTAGCTGGCTTCTAAAAGCAGTCCCCCAAAACTGTCCAAAAACCAGAGGACTTACCTCCCACACTTACCACAGCACAGCAGCAGTTTTCCCAGGTTATTTTGTCAAAATCCCAGTTATTTTCTGGTTAGTTATAGCAGAGAGATCTTCCTCCCACGGAGTTTACTCTCAACTGAAGTTCAAACTGAAACTAAGGCACTCCCACAAGCTCAGGAGTGGCTAGCCCTCTTTGCTAATGCTAATGCTTTGTCCCTTTTGTTATTTTGATGTGATCTCCTAGGAATCTGCCTAGAGTAACCTGAGCTGACCACACCTAAACTGACCTAGGTTTTATTTTAGCTGGCTTCTAAAAGCAGTCCCCCAAAACTGTCCAAAAACCAGAGGACTTACCTCCCACACTTACCACAGCACAGCAGCAGTTTTCCCAGGTTATTTTGTCAAAATCCCAGTTATTTTCTGGTTAGTTATAGCAGAGAGATCTTCCTCCCACGGAGTTTACTCTCAACTGAAGTTCAAACTGAAACTAAGGCACTCCCACAAGCTCAGGAGTGGCTAGCCCTCTTTGCTAATGCTAATGCTTTGTCCCTTTTGTTATTTTGATGTGATCTCCTAGGAATCTGCCTAGAGTAACCTGAGCTGACCACACCTAAACTGACCTAGGTTTTATTTTAGCTGGCTTCTAAAAGCAGTCCCCCAAAACTGTCCAAAAACCAGAGGACTTACCTCCCACACTTACCACAGCACAGCAGCAGTTTTCCCAGGTTATTTTGTCAAAATCCCAGTTATTTTCTGGTTAGTTATAGCAGAGAGATCTTCCTCCCACGGAGTTTACTCTCAACTGAAGTTCAAACTGAAACTAAGGCACTCCCACAAGCTCAGGAGTGGCTAGCCCTCTTTGCTAATGCTAATGCTTTGTCCCTTTTGTTATTTTGATGTGATCTCCTAGGAATCTGCCTAGAGTAACCTGAGCTGACCACACCTAAACTGACCTAGGTTTTATTTTAGCTGGCTTCTAAAAGCAGTCCCCCAAAACTGTCCAAAAACCAGAGGACTTACCTCCCACACTTACCACAGCACAGCAGCAGTTTTCCCAGGTTATTTTGTCAAAATCCCAGTTATTTTCTGGTTAGTTATAGCAGAGAGATCTTCCTCCCACGGAGTTTACTCTCAACTGAAGTTCAAACTGAAACTAAGGCACTCCCACAAGCTCAGGAGTGGCTAGCCCTCTTTGCTAATGCTAATGCTTTGTCCCTTTTGTTATTTTGATGTGATCTCCTAGGAATCTGCCTAGAGTAACCTGAGCTGACCACACCTAAACTGACCTAGGTTTTATTTTAGCTGGCTTCTAAAAGCAGTCCCCCAAAACTGTCCAAAAACCAGAGGACTTACCTCCCACACTTACCACAGCACAGCAGCAGTTTTCCCAGGTTATTTTGTCAAAATCCCAGTTATTTTCTGGTTAGTTATAGCAGAGAGATCTTCCTCCCACGGAGTTTACTCTCAACTGAAGTTCAAACTGAAACTAAGGCACTCCCACAAGCTCAGGAGTGGCTAGCCCTCTTTGCTAATGCTAATGCTTTGTCCCTTTTGTTATTTTGATGTGATCTCCTAGGAATCTGCCTAGAGTAACCTGAGCTGACCACACCTAAACTGACCTAGGTTTTATTTTAGCTGGCTTCTAAAAGCAGTCCCCCAAAACTGTCCAAAAACCAGAGGACTTACCTCCCACACTTACCACAGCACAGCAGCAGTTTTCCCAGGTTATTTTGTCAAAATCCCAGTTATTTTCTGGTTAGTTATAGCAGAGAGATCTTCCTCCCACGGAGTTTACTCTCAACTGAAGTTCAAACTGAAACTAAGGCACTCCCACAAGCTCAGGAGTGGCTAGCCCTCTTTGCTAATGCTAATGCTTTGTCCCTTTTGTTATTTTGATGTGATCTCCTAGGAATCTGCCTAGAGTAACCTGAGCTGACCACACCTAAACTGACCTAGGTTTTATTTTAGCTGGCTTCTAAAAGCAGTCCCCCAAAACTGTCCAAAAACCAGAGGACTTACCTCCCACACTTACCACAGCACAGCAGCAGTTTTCCCAGGTTATTTTGTCAAAATCCCAGTTATTTTCTGGTTAGTTATAGCAGAGAGATCTTCCTCCCACGGAGTTTACTCTCAACTGAAGTTCAAACTGAAACTAAGGCACTCCCACAAGCTCAGGAGTGGCTAGCCCTCTTTGCTAATGCTAATGCTTTGTCCCTTTTGTTATTTTGATGTGATCTCCTAGGAATCTGCCTAGAGTAACCTGAGCTGACCACACCTAAACTGACCTAGGTTTTATTTTAGCTGGCTTCTAAAAGCAGTCCCCCAAAACTGTCCAAAAACCAGAGGACTTACCTCCCACACTTACCACAGCACAGCAGCAGTTTTCCCAGGTTATTTTGTCAAAATCCCAGTTATTTTCTGGTTAGTTATAGCAGAGAGATCTTCCTCCCACGGAGTTTACTCTCAACTGAAGTTCAAACTGAAACTAAGGCACTCCCACAAGCTCAGGAGTGGCTAGCCCTCTTTGCTAATGCTAATGCTTTGTCCCTTTTGTTATTTTGATGTGATCTCCTAGGAATCTGCCTAGAGTAACCTGAGCTGACCACACCTAAACTGACCTAGGTTTTATTTTAGCTGGCTTCTAAAAGCAGTCCCCCAAAACTGTCCAAAAACCAGAGGACTTACCTCCCACACTTACCACAGCACAGCAGCAGTTTTCCCAGGTTATTTTGTCAAAATCCCAGTTATTTTCTGGTTAGTTATAGCAGAGAGATCTTCCTCCCACGGAGTTTACTCTCAACTGAAGTTCAAACTGAAACTAAGGCACTCCCACAAGCTCAGGAGTGGCTAGCCCTCTTTGCTAATGCTAATGCTTTGTCCCTTTTGTTATTTTGATGTGATCTCCTAGGAATCTGCCTAGAGTAACCTGAGCTGACCACACCTAAACTGACCTAGGTTTTATTTTAGCTGGCTTCTAAAAGCAGTCCCCCAAAACTGTCCAAAAACCAGAGGACTTACCTCCCACACTTACCACAGCACAGCAGCAGTTTTCCCAGGTTATTTTGTCAAAATCCCAGTTATTTTCTGGTTAGTTATAGCAGAGAGATCTTCCTCCCACGGAGTTTACTCTCAACTGAAGTTCAAACTGAAACTAAGGCACTCCCACAAGCTCAGGAGTGGCTAGCCCTCTTTGCTAATGCTAATGCTTTGTCCCTTTTGTTATTTTGATGTGATCTCCTAGGAATCTGCCTAGAGTAACCTGAGCTGACCACACCTAAACTGACCTAGGTTTTATTTTAGCTGGCTTCTAAAAGCAGTCCCCCAAAACTGTCCAAAAACCAGAGGACTTACCTCCCACACTTACCACAGCACAGCAGCAGTTTTCCCAGGTTATTTTGTCAAAATCCCAGTTATTTTCTGGTTAGTTATAGCAGAGAGATCTTCCTCCCACGGAGTTTACTCTCAACTGAAGTTCAAACTGAAACTAAGGCACTCCCACAAGCTCAGGAGTGGCTAGCCCTCTTTGCTAATGCTAATGCTTTGTCCCTTTTGTTATTTTGATGTGATCTCCTAGGAATCTGCCTAGAGTAACCTGAGCTGACCACACCTAAACTGACCTAGGTTTTATTTTAGCTGGCTTCTAAAAGCAGTCCCCCAAAACTGTCCAAAAACCAGAGGACTTACCTCCCACACTTACCACAGCACAGCAGCAGTTTTCCCAGGTTATTTTGTCAAAATCCCAGTTATTTTCTGGTTAGTTATAGCAGAGAGATCTTCCTCCCACGGAGTTTACTCTCAACTGAAGTTCAAACTGAAACTAAGGCACTCCCACAAGCTCAGGAGTGGCTAGCCCTCTTTGCTAATGCTAATGCTTTGTCCCTTTTGTTATTTTGATGTGATCTCCTAGGAATCTGCCTAGAGTAACCTGAGCTGACCACACCTAAACTGACCTAGGTTTTATTTTAGCTGGCTTCTAAAAGCAGTCCCCCAAAACTGTCCAAAAACCAGAGGACTTACCTCCCACACTTACCACAGCACAGCAGCAGTTTTCCCAGGTTATTTTGTCAAAATCCCAGTTATTTTCTGGTTAGTTATAGCAGAGAGATCTTCCTCCCACGGAGTTTACTCTCAACTGAAGTTCAAACTGAAACTAAGGCACTCCCACAAGCTCAGGAGTGGCTAGCCCTCTTTGCTAATGCTAATGCTTTGTCCCTTTTGTTATTTTGATGTGATCTCCTAGGAATCTGCCTAGAGTAACCTGAGCTGACCACACCTAAACTGACCTAGGTTTTATTTTAGCTGGCTTCTAAAAGCAGTCCCCCAAAACTGTCCAAAAACCAGAGGACTTACCTCCCACACTTACCACAGCACAGCAGCAGTTTTCCCAGGTTATTTTGTCAAAATCCCAGTTATTTTCTGGTTAGTTATAGCAGAGAGATCTTCCTCCCACGGAGTTTACTCTCAACTGAAGTTCAAACTGAAACTAAGGCACTCCCACAAGCTCAGGAGTGGCTAGCCCTCTTTGCTAATGCTAATGCTTTGTCCCTTTTGTTATTTTGATGTGATCTCCTAGGAATCTGCCTAGAGTAACCTGAGCTGACCACACCTAAACTGACCTAGGTTTTATTTTAGCTGGCTTCTAAAAGCAGTCCCCCAAAACTGTCCAAAAACCAGAGGACTTACCTCCCACACTTACCACAGCACAGCAGCAGTTTTCCCAGGTTATTTTGTCAAAATCCCAGTTATTTTCTGGTTAGTTATAGCAGAGAGATCTTCCTCCCACGGAGTTTACTCTCAACTGAAGTTCAAACTGAAACTAAGGCACTCCCACAAGCTCAGGAGTGGCTAGCCCTCTTTGCTAATGCTAATGCTTTGTCCCTTTTGTTATTTTGATGTGATCTCCTAGGAATCTGCCTAGAGTAACCTGAGCTGACCACACCTAAACTGACCTAGGTTTTATTTTAGCTGGCTTCTAAAAGCAGTCCCCCAAAACTGTCCAAAAACCAGAGGACTTACCTCCCACACTTACCACAGCACAGCAGCAGTTTTCCCAGGTTATTTTGTCAAAATCCCAGTTATTTTCTGGTTAGTTATAGCAGAGAGATCTTCCTCCCACGGAGTTTACTCTCAACTGAAGTTCAAACTGAAACTAAGGCACTCCCACAAGCTCAGGAGTGGCTAGCCCTCTTTGCTAATGCTAATGCTTTGTCCCTTTTGTTATTTTGATGTGATCTCCTAGGAATCTGCCTAGAGTAACCTGAGCTGACCACACCTAAACTGACCTAGGTTTTATTTTAGCTGGCTTCTAAAAGCAGTCCCCCAAAACTGTCCAAAAACCAGAGGACTTACCTCCCACACTTACCACAGCACAGCAGCAGTTTTCCCAGGTTATTTTGTCAAAATCCCAGTTATTTTCTGGTTAGTTATAGCAGAGAGATCTTCCTCCCACGGAGTTTACTCTCAACTGAAGTTCAAACTGAAACTAAGGCACTCCCACAAGCTCAGGAGTGGCTAGCCCTCTTTGCTAATGCTAATGCTTTGTCCCTTTTGTTATTTTGATGTGATCTCCTAGGAATCTGCCTAGAGTAACCTGAGCTGACCACACCTAAACTGACCTAGGTTTTATTTTAGCTGGCTTCTAAAAGCAGTCCCCCAAAACTGTCCAAAAACCAGAGGACTTACCTCCCACACTTACCACAGCACAGCAGCAGTTTTCCCAGGTTATTTTGTCAAAATCCCAGTTATTTTCTGGTTAGTTATAGCAGAGAGATCTTCCTCCCACGGAGTTTACTCTCAACTGAAGTTCAAACTGAAACTAAGGCACTCCCACAAGCTCAGGAGTGGCTAGCCCTCTTTGCTAATGCTAATGCTTTGTCCCTTTTGTTATTTTGATGTGATCTCCTAGGAATCTGCCTAGAGTAACCTGAGCTGACCACACCTAAACTGACCTAGGTTTTATTTTAGCTGGCTTCTAAAAGCAGTCCCCCAAAACTGTCCAAAAACCAGAGGACTTACCTCCCACACTTACCACAGCACAGCAGCAGTTTTCCCAGGTTATTTTGTCAAAATCCCAGTTATTTTCTGGTTAGTTATAGCAGAGAGATCTTCCTCCCACGGAGTTTACTCTCAACTGAAGTTCAAACTGAAACTAAGGCACTCCCACAAGCTCAGGAGTGGCTAGCCCTCTTTGCTAATGCTAATGCTTTGTCCCTTTTGTTATTTTGATGTGATCTCCTAGGAATCTGCCTAGAGTAACCTGAGCTGACCACACCTAAACTGACCTAGGTTTTATTTTAGCTGGCTTCTAAAAGCAGTCCCCCAAAACTGTCCAAAAACCAGAGGACTTACCTCCCACACTTACCACAGCACAGCAGCAGTTTTCCCAGGTTATTTTGTCAAAATCCCAGTTATTTTCTGGTTAGTTATAGCAGAGAGATCTTCCTCCCACGGAGTTTACTCTCAACTGAAGTTCAAACTGAAACTAAGGCACTCCCACAAGCTCAGGAGTGGCTAGCCCTCTTTGCTAATGCTAATGCTTTGTCCCTTTTGTTATTTTGATGTGATCTCCTAGGAATCTGCCTAGAGTAACCTGAGCTGACCACACCTAAACTGACCTAGGTTTTATTTTAGCTGGCTTCTAAAAGCAGTCCCCCAAAACTGTCCAAAAACCAGAGGACTTACCTCCCACACTTACCACAGCACAGCAGCAGTTTTCCCAGGTTATTTTGTCAAAATCCCAGTTATTTTCTGGTTAGTTATAGCAGAGAGATCTTCCTCCCACGGAGTTTACTCTCAACTGAAGTTCAAACTGAAACTAAGGCACTCCCACAAGCTCAGGAGTGGCTAGCCCTCTTTGCTAATGCTAATGCTTTGTCCCTTTTGTTATTTTGATGTGATCTCCTAGGAATCTGCCTAGAGTAACCTGAGCTGACCACACCTAAACTGACCTAGGTTTTATTTTAGCTGGCTTCTAAAAGCAGTCCCCCAAAACTGTCCAAAAACCAGAGGACTTACCTCCCACACTTACCACAGCACAGCAGCAGTTTTCCCAGGTTATTTTGTCAAAATCCCAGTTATTTTCTGGTTAGTTATAGCAGAGAGATCTTCCTCCCACGGAGTTTACTCTCAACTGAAGTTCAAACTGAAACTAAGGCACTCCCACAAGCTCAGGAGTGGCTAGCCCTCTTTGCTAATGCTAATGCTTTGTCCCTTTTGTTATTTTGATGTGATCTCCTAGGAATCTGCCTAGAGTAACCTGAGCTGACCACACCTAAACTGACCTAGGTTTTATTTTAGCTGGCTTCTAAAAGCAGTCCCCCAAAACTGTCCAAAAACCAGAGGACTTACCTCCCACACTTACCACAGCACAGCAGCAGTTTTCCCAGGTTATTTTGTCAAAATCCCAGTTATTTTCTGGTTAGTTATAGCAGAGAGATCTTCCTCCCACGGAGTTTACTCTCAACTGAAGTTCAAACTGAAACTAAGGCACTCCCACAAGCTCAGGAGTGGCTAGCCCTCTTTGCTAATGCTAATGCTTTGTCCCTTTTGTTATTTTGATGTGATCTCCTAGGAATCTGCCTAGAGTAACCTGAGCTGACCACACCTAAACTGACCTAGGTTTTATTTTAGCTGGCTTCTAAAAGCAGTCCCCCAAAACTGTCCAAAAACCAGAGGACTTACCTCCCACACTTACCACAGCACAGCAGCAGTTTTCCCAGGTTATTTTGTCAAAATCCCAGTTATTTTCTGGTTAGTTATAGCAGAGAGATCTTCCTCCCACGGAGTTTACTCTCAACTGAAGTTCAAACTGAAACTAAGGCACTCCCACAAGCTCAGGAGTGGCTAGCCCTCTTTGCTAATGCTAATGCTTTGTCCCTTTTGTTATTTTGATGTGATCTCCTAGGAATCTGCCTAGAGTAACCTGAGCTGACCACACCTAAACTGACCTAGGTTTTATTTTAGCTGGCTTCTAAAAGCAGTCCCCCAAAACTGTCCAAAAACCAGAGGACTTACCTCCCACACTTACCACAGCACAGCAGCAGTTTTCCCAGGTTATTTTGTCAAAATCCCAGTTATTTTCTGGTTAGTTATAGCAGAGAGATCTTCCTCCCACGGAGTTTACTCTCAACTGAAGTTCAAACTGAAACTAAGGCACTCCCACAAGCTCAGGAGTGGCTAGCCCTCTTTGCTAATGCTAATGCTTTGTCCCTTTTGTTATTTTGATGTGATCTCCTAGGAATCTGCCTAGAGTAACCTGAGCTGACCACACCTAAACTGACCTAGGTTTTATTTTAGCTGGCTTCTAAAAGCAGTCCCCCAAAACTGTCCAAAAACCAGAGGACTTACCTCCCACACTTACCACAGCACAGCAGCAGTTTTCCCAGGTTATTTTGTCAAAATCCCAGTTATTTTCTGGTTAGTTATAGCAGAGAGATCTTCCTCCCACGGAGTTTACTCTCAACTGAAGTTCAAACTGAAACTAAGGCACTCCCACAAGCTCAGGAGTGGCTAGCCCTCTTTGCTAATGCTAATGCTTTGTCCCTTTTGTTATTTTGATGTGATCTCCTAGGAATCTGCCTAGAGTAACCTGAGCTGACCACACCTAAACTGACCTAGGTTTTATTTTAGCTGGCTTCTAAAAGCAGTCCCCCAAAACTGTCCAAAAACCAGAGGACTTACCTCCCACACTTACCACAGCACAGCAGCAGTTTTCCCAGGTTATTTTGTCAAAATCCCAGTTATTTTCTGGTTAGTTATAGCAGAGAGATCTTCCTCCCACGGAGTTTACTCTCAACTGAAGTTCAAACTGAAACTAAGGCACTCCCACAAGCTCAGGAGTGGCTAGCCCTCTTTGCTAATGCTAATGCTTTGTCCCTTTTGTTATTTTGATGTGATCTCCTAGGAATCTGCCTAGAGTAACCTGAGCTGACCACACCTAAACTGACCTAGGTTTTATTTTAGCTGGCTTCTAAAAGCAGTCCCCCAAAACTGTCCAAAAACCAGAGGACTTACCTCCCACACTTACCACAGCACAGCAGCAGTTTTCCCAGGTTATTTTGTCAAAATCCCAGTTATTTTCTGGTTAGTTATAGCAGAGAGATCTTCCTCCCACGGAGTTTACTCTCAACTGAAGTTCAAACTGAAACTAAGGCACTCCCACAAGCTCAGGAGTGGCTAGCCCTCTTTGCTAATGCTAATGCTTTGTCCCTTTTGTTATTTTGATGTGATCTCCTAGGAATCTGCCTAGAGTAACCTGAGCTGACCACACCTAAACTGACCTAGGTTTTATTTTAGCTGGCTTCTAAAAGCAGTCCCCCAAAACTGTCCAAAAACCAGAGGACTTACCTCCCACACTTACCACAGCACAGCAGCAGTTTTCCCAGGTTATTTTGTCAAAATCCCAGTTATTTTCTGGTTAGTTATAGCAGAGAGATCTTCCTCCCACGGAGTTTACTCTCAACTGAAGTTCAAACTGAAACTAAGGCACTCCCACAAGCTCAGGAGTGGCTAGCCCTCTTTGCTAATGCTAATGCTTTGTCCCTTTTGTTATTTTGATGTGATCTCCTAGGAATCTGCCTAGAGTAACCTGAGCTGACCACACCTAAACTGACCTAGGTTTTATTTTAGCTGGCTTCTAAAAGCAGTCCCCCAAAACTGTCCAAAAACCAGAGGACTTACCTCCCACACTTACCACAGCACAGCAGCAGTTTTCCCAGGTTATTTTGTCAAAATCCCAGTTATTTTCTGGTTAGTTATAGCAGAGAGATCTTCCTCCCACGGAGTTTACTCTCAACTGAAGTTCAAACTGAAACTAAGGCACTCCCACAAGCTCAGGAGTGGCTAGCCCTCTTTGCTAATGCTAATGCTTTGTCCCTTTTGTTATTTTGATGTGATCTCCTAGGAATCTGCCTAGAGTAACCTGAGCTGACCACACCTAAACTGACCTAGGTTTTATTTTAGCTGGCTTCTAAAAGCAGTCCCCCAAAACTGTCCAAAAACCAGAGGACTTACCTCCCACACTTACCACAGCACAGCAGCAGTTTTCCCAGGTTATTTTGTCAAAATCCCAGTTATTTTCTGGTTAGTTATAGCAGAGAGATCTTCCTCCCACGGAGTTTACTCTCAACTGAAGTTCAAACTGAAACTAAGGCACTCCCACAAGCTCAGGAGTGGCTAGCCCTCTTTGCTAATGCTAATGCTTTGTCCCTTTTGTTATTTTGATGTGATCTCCTAGGAATCTGCCTAGAGTAACCTGAGCTGACCACACCTAAACTGACCTAGGTTTTATTTTAGCTGGCTTCTAAAAGCAGTCCCCCAAAACTGTCCAAAAACCAGAGGACTTACCTCCCACACTTACCACAGCACAGCAGCAGTTTTCCCAGGTTATTTTGTCAAAATCCCAGTTATTTTCTGGTTAGTTATAGCAGAGAGATCTTCCTCCCACGGAGTTTACTCTCAACTGAAGTTCAAACTGAAACTAAGGCACTCCCACAAGCTCAGGAGTGGCTAGCCCTCTTTGCTAATGCTAATGCTTTGTCCCTTTTGTTATTTTGATGTGATCTCCTAGGAATCTGCCTAGAGTAACCTGAGCTGACCACACCTAAACTGACCTAGGTTTTATTTTAGCTGGCTTCTAAAAGCAGTCCCCCAAAACTGTCCAAAAACCAGAGGACTTACCTCCCACACTTACCACAGCACAGCAGCAGTTTTCCCAGGTTATTTTGTCAAAATCCCAGTTATTTTCTGGTTAGTTATAGCAGAGAGATCTTCCTCCCACGGAGTTTACTCTCAACTGAAGTTCAAACTAATGTCCACTTGGACATTTCTTCCGTTATATTCAGAACTATGCTAATAAAAATGGGAGACTGTTGTTTTCTGAGAACTGTGTCCCAAACAGGATGTGGATAAGGCTCAACTATGGCCATCCAGATCAACACTGTCATCATTCCATGCTCTCTGCAAGGTGGTTTGGAACCAATTGGCAATCAGAATACAAAGATTATTAAAATACTAAGAAATTTCTGAGCAAAATACAATAATCTTATATCAGTGTAAAGTATAAAATGTAATACATTTAAATATAAAGTGTGTGTGTGTGTTTAATATGTGATTGGTTTTAATGTGACCCACCCTGACACTAGTTGGTATAGGGTGGGATAAAAATGCAAACAAATAAATAAATCCTAACAAACCTTTTTCATACATACAGATTTTCTCGCTTACAGAGCATCTGGCAGCCTTCAGTCCCAGGTAGTTCTTTTATGGAGGGGTCTTTACCTGCAGGAGGGTAGATACAAAAGCTAGGGAAGAGACTCAGGCAGGGCCAGTAAATATCCCTAGCTGGTCACTGAGCAGTTCTCAGATGTTTTCTCTCAGAATATAAGAGAAGCCCTAATGGATCAAGCCACAACCCATCTAGTCCAGCATCCTGTCTCACACAGTGGTCCATCAATTGCCCCTGGGCATTCTGAAGCAGAAGACAATGACAAAACCTTCACCTGCTCTTGACTCCCTGCCTGTCTCTCCAATCTGGAGGCAGTGCCTAGACATCAATTCTAGTAGGTATTGATATGTCTGTCCTCCATAAATTTGTCTAATGCTTTTATAATGGTACCCAAGCTGCTCAACCCAGGAATCCAGGGCTATCCAGTGAGCCGCAATTGAGCACTCTTTGGTTAAGGAACAGTCTATGTATTAAAAAGTGACTGTGAAGCAATCAGTATAAATACAATGGAAAAAGAAGAAATCAAAACTGTGAAAAATTATGAGCTATGTTTTCATGAAAACATGGGCTGAGATAAAACAAGATCTTTTGAAATGGTCTAATTTACAGTTGTCATTGATGGGCCAGATCTCAGTTATAAAAATGAACGTACTCCCGAGGATGATGTTTTTATTTCAATCTGTACCAATAGTAAACAATAACAAGGAGTTCAAGAACTGGGAAAAAGACATATCCAAATTCTTATGGCAAGGGAAAAAACCGAGAATAAGATTTAAGTTGATGCAAGACTCTAAAGAAAGAGGAGGTTTTGGAGTACCGAATTTTAAACTATACCATGCAGCATCCTGCATGGTATGGATTGCAAAGTGGTTTTGGTTGAAAGATAAAAGACTATTACAACTGGAGGGCGAAGGGTTAAGATATGGCTGGCATGGATATTTGTGGTATGGAAAATCGAAAGTTAATGCTGATTTTAAAAATCATTTTGTAAGAAACACACTGTATAAAACATGGATGAATTATAAAAACAAGCTCTATAACAAAATACCATTGTGGGTTTCCCCCCATGAAGGGCTATTAAGGGAATATAGTGTTGGCAGAACTTGGGTGAAATACGAAGACATGTTGTACAAAATTGAGGACAGTAATGAATATGAAATAAAAACAAGAGAGCAACTGAACCAAGAAGGGATAAATATACAATGGTTTTCTTATATACAATTAAGGGACATATATAGAAAAGATAAAGAGACTGTAAATTTTGAGTGGGAAAAACGAATGGGAGACAAAACTAAATAAGGCTGAAAAAGGTATGATTGGTGTGATGTATAAAATATTGCTTCAAATTGAAATGGTGCATGAGCAGGTTAAAGAATGTATGATCACTTGGGCCAGAAATTTTGGATATAATATTCAAATGGATGAATGGGAAACATTATGGATAAAAGATATGAAATTTACTTCCTGTATGTTATTGAAAGAAAATATGTATAAAATGATGTACAGATGGTATTTAACACCTTATAAATTGGGGAAAGTTTATCAAAATATATCTAGCAAATGTTGGAAATGTAAAAAAATTAATGGGACATTTTATCATATGTGGTGGACGTGTAAAAAGGCAAAGAAATATTGGGTTATGATATATAACTTGATGTCAAGAATTTTGAAAAGGAGTTTTAGATTTAATCCAGAATTGTTCTTGTTGGGGATTGTAGATAATACATTAGAAAGTGTAAATTCATTAATCTTATATATGGTGATAGCTGCAAGATTATTGTATGCTCCAAAGTGGAAGGAAGAAGAGATACCATCAGGAGAAGAATGGCTAATTAAGATGACAGATTTGGCGGAAATGGATAAATTAACAAACTTATTAAATGACAGAACAACGGATAAATTCATGAGAGACTGGTCCCCCTTTATTGAGTATTTATCAGAGCTCGAATTGACGACTGATGGATTCGAGTGAGAACAAAGAATAACCAGGAAATCTAGGAGAGACAAAGATGCGGAGCAACAAAAGATGGATACAGAATATAGAAGTCAGACAAGCGGAGGAAGTCAAGGGAACTTTTAATAATGTAATGATGGGAAGAGTGTATAAATGATTACTTTCTTTTTTTTTAATAACAATAATAATAATAAAAAAATAAAGACTAAAAAAAAAATTATGAGCTATATCTGACAGCAAGGTCATAACCAGAACATTATTGTGGATATGGAGGATAAAATAAAAATAAACAAAATTAAAAAGTGGGAATTGGAAAGATGATACAGATGGCAGTGAAAATGTTCACTGAAGCATTGGAAAATAATTTTAAAAATCCAAAACATAAACATGCTTAAAATGAGATAAAAAGAAAAAAAACATACTCTGGGGGATACAGCTAGTAGTGAGGATATCACTAAAACACTGACATGAATACTGTAGCATGAAGGAAAAAATCAAGAGGGAAGGGAAATGAAGTGCTTGGGCAGGCTGTATGTGGCCCATGGATTAGCAAAAATACCCTTCATCAGGCAGATGTATTTAGTATTTCTAAATAAACATTTGGTTGATTAAATAATGACTTGTAAGCAAAGATAGAAGCTATAGTTCCATTATAGTACAGAATAGCACCTTCTAAGTTAGTAGAATTGGCTTGGTATTACAGATGTGAGTTCCTGTCCTGAGGAGAACTCACCTCACTGTGTATTCATAATCCATTAACATTTGGTCCTGCTTATTGGCGCTGGGCCTTTTTAAAACAACAACTACATTTGTGCCTTATCAGCAGTTCTTTCGCCAAGCTTTGGAAATATTTGGGAACATTATCTTAATGACATTTCTAGGTTATATTATGCTTTTATGTTACCCACACAATGGCAAATGGTAAAAATGGAAAAAAAATGTTTATAGTTTATGTTTTCCATTGTGAGAAGATTCAAGGTTATGTATTAATACTAAGGGAGATGCAAGACCTGTTTATTATACCTTTGTCCAGTGGCCTGAGTGGGAAGCTGGGCCCAGGCACACTTTGTTCCTCCTGGAAAATATCCAAATGCTTACTGTGTTGCTAGTTCTGGGAGCTGCTCCAATGGGGGCAGTGGTTGAGTGATCCCTGTGATGAGGGCAGTAGCTGAGTGGCCACTGCGATGTGGGCAGCCGCCGGGTATCGGCTGTGATGGTGGAATAAAGACACTCGAGGTTGGTCATGATGACAAAGACCAGGAGTTTATTCTGGCAGGGCTTTTTATACAGGAATAGGAAGAAGCGTGGGGGAAATGACATCGCTGCAACATCGGGGTGTGTGTGTGATTGGAGGAAAGTTGCTGTCTTCCAGGGCAGATGTCCTTCTGATGTCACATCCTGTGGTAGAAGGTGAAGAAAATCCTCAAACAGGAAAAGAAGAGTTGTCCTTTTAAAAGCCATGTGCTTTGCAGACGCCATAATGGAAAGTGGAAAGAATTCAGCACCCTGGTGGTGTTGAGCGTGTACTACAAGCCGATGGAACAGGAAAATTCTTCTTTTAGTGAGAGGCTTGAGAGTCAAGGTGGGGGTTGGAAGGGAAGCTAGGAAAAAGCTGGGCAGCCTAGTGATTACTACATTACTGCCCTAGTTGGCTTGTGTGAATGCTCTGTGACCATTTTATGGCCATTTAAGACCACCACCTATCTTGCACAGGGACAGTCTTCCAGACTTAATTTGGCTCTGGTGGCTGAATGGCTGCCATGAACTGAATTGACAGGTCTGGGTCCCATGGGAGTGCCAGAATCCCACACTCACATCAGGGAACCTGATTAACCACCTTTGGGTGGCAGCAGGGAGGGTTGAGACAGATTGGAGTGGGGGACACATATACCCCCGACTGTGGGAGCCACCCCCAGGAACATATAAACCTATCCTGAAAGGAGAATATTGCAGACAGGATTTATTAAGTCATGTTTATTGGCTGTAGCAAAGTCACCTAGGAAAACCATGCCAGATTTTTTGCTCAAGCAGACTAATCTTTTACTGGATTAAAGAACTCAGCCTTATTTTAAACAACTCTGTTTTATTGCCAGGGTTCTTTGGAACTGGAATTCATTATTTCTTTGCACAAAGATATTTAACGTACAGTAATGTTGTTACTGGTTTTTGAAGCATTTCTCTCAAGCGGAATTTTCAGTGCCGTTTTAAGAGCAGGTTTGTGTTTACTGCGTCTCAGAGCAAACAGTTATAAAAATAATAGATGACTGTGAACTTTGTCCACTTTTATCATCAACTGTTCTTGAACTCTGTCTCCACTGATAACAGTACAGATGACATGTATAAAGGTTTTATTTCTTTCCCATCAGAAGAGTGCTTTTGTAAACTGTTTTCTAGAAACAAATATCTCATATTCTTCAAATATTTTGAGATTTAGGTACTAATTAGCTGCTGGATCACTAAATAGGAAAACAGAAAATAATGTATTTTCATTACAGACAGTAATTATATTTGTCCCCATGGATAGAAATTCAATCTATTTTCAATATGCACTGAAGTTAATCTAAAAATTCTTCATTCACAGAAGTTCATAAGTAGCCAAACTTGTACTGTTGCAAAATTTGCAGAAGCTTTATGCTTCTCCTTTCTAAGTTTTGGTCAGTTCTCTTACTGAGGAATAAAATTATGTGTCCCAACATTGGAACTAGAAAACGATAAGCCACCTTCCACATTCACTGAACTAAAACAAAGTTACAACCTGGTACTCAGTCAGAAACAAGTGTATCAGTGTATTCATTCTTTGATGCGTGACCACTTGATAGTATTCCTCACATAGTTCTCATGCATGGTGGCTGAACTATGGTTAGAACATTGGCATTCAGAGGTCAGCAGAGGTGTCTGGGGCAATGTCAGTTGTTATGGACCTCTGAATACTTGATCCTTAGAGTAACTTCTTGTATTTCATAGTTTCTGCCACAGGTGAAGTTACCAAAAAGGGGAAATACAAAATGCAGTACTTTATATCTTATGGTTTTTTTTTAATATAAGTTTTTATTAATAAACACGAACTTGAACCTTTTAACATTTACAAACAAAATAAACAATATATTCCAATTAACACATAGCCTATGCCTCCAACAAGGACCGTAAAATTATCATGACTAATTCCATTTACTTTATATCTTATGTTCAGCCTGATTTACGATATTATACCTATTATACTTTTTTATTTTTCTTGTATTTTTACATTTTTGTTGTACCTTTCTTCCCAAGATCTCAGGGTGAGAAATATTATTTTCCACTTCTTCTTACAAGTGAGGGAGAAGTTGAACCCAAGTACTCGAAGCCAGCTGGAAAAGTTTCCAAGTGTGGCTCTTGGTGTTTAAAGTATTTGAGAGACATGAAATGATTCAGCAGAATTCCTAGTACTCCTGAAACTGTTGTCAAGGGGCGAAAGCAATGCGACTAAAACAACTGGTATTAGATGCAGTGGTTTAATTTTTCCAATTTCCCTTTTAGGGAGGTACCAATCAAAGATGCCAAAGAATATGCAGAGTCTATAGGTGCAATTGTTGTTGAGACAAGTGCTAAAAATGCAATCAACATTGAAGAGCTCTTTCAAGGAATCAGTAAGTAATCTCTGTGGGGGAGTGTGTGAGAGTATGTGGGTGTAGGTGTCACAACCCAAGTACGTTGATATGTTTTTTAAAAAATGAATGGAATTGCAGGACTTAAATTAATGACATTTAAACCATTTAAATTAAATGGTTTAAATTAATGACATTTAAACCATTTAAAGGAAAATGGAATGGGAAGTTCTGTAAATTTAGAATATGTGTGCATATTTAGTTGCCTTGGCACACAATGCGGAGACCAATCTGTATACCTGAGCCCGTTTGCTCTGTCTCAGTCCTGTCCCCAATCTCTGAAGTTACAGGCTGAGGAGATTTTTACAATGTGCAGTAAATAGCCCATTTTCAGGAACATTGCTGGAGTCTGGTGAAATGGTGTTGGGTTCCACATGCCACATAGGGTTGCTCCTGTCTGCATGGTGAATGAGAATGCCCAGGAGACCACTTTAACGTGGTCTCTAATTGGGTGCTTTCTGGGAAGTGCTCCAAGGTATAGGGCTATGCAGACAGAACATTCCCCAGGAGGCATGGCGTTCAAGGGACCACTATTGAGCAGATGCTACATTTTCTACAGCAGCTAGCATGGTCCAAATGGACTGTATATTGAAGTTGCCACTGAAACTGTAGATATGCTTATCATTCGTGATTGTATCTTAAGGACTTTCTCTAACTTTTCATTACTGTGCTGATACGGTTTTACTCTCATATGAGTAGTAAAATTTGACCTCCTTTGTGGAACTTTTTTAAATTTTTCACAGTAAAATGTTACTTTACTAGTTTAATATGAAGCAGGAAACTTTCAATAATGTGATTTACCCTCTAAGGCAGCATTAATGTACCGTGGGAGACCAGGTCTCATGGTTCCCCCAACCCAACCAGCTATGACTCATACTTTTACGCTATATAAGGGTTTGTAGGAAGCAACCCAGATCTTTAAGCAAAGGGTGAATGTATAATGCAGCTCTATTTCTAATATCCCAGACCTGAAAGTAGGCTTATGGGATTGTGCAGTATTAAATTAATAATTGCACCATCAGCTACATACACAGTCTGTCTCGTGAATGCTTCATGAAAGAGCTTTCAGAGTTTTCCTGTATTCTGTGACAGGGCCAACCTTGCAGTTAGGCACTTGCAGCTGTTGCTGTTTTACATCTAACTACTACCTCGAACTAAATAAATCCACCAAAAATACATTATTTTTAGTCTGCTGCTGAGAAGAGCTAATTCAATATGTGTGAGTAACCTTATGCCTATAATCCTTAATGACACCAATATAGCTATCAAAAGCAGCAACATACATTTCACTTGGGCTGAAATATATTCTACTTATTTGATGATATATTTGATATGCTTGTGCCACTTATTTCCTTCACGGGTAACTGTGAAAAAGTGGGTTGTCCTAAACTATCACATGCGCTTCATGCTGAACCAGGCACAAGCTAGCTTTTATTTAGTAATGTAGTGTGTCTTATTTAATGTAAGCAGCATAATTTTTCTTGTAGTGACTGTAACAGTCTTCCAAAGACGTGGTAAGATAATCTGGATCCCCCAGGGAGTGGTTTCCTAAGCAAAAGCAAGCCGCCCACCCCCGAGGGTGTAATACTGCTGTATATAATTCCCCTGCTTTCACTCACTTACAATACTTAAATCTGTCTTGGGTATTTTGAAATAAAAGGTTTTGCTGAGAGTTTCAGTGATTGTGAATGTTCAGAACATGGCTTCTGTACATAAATGGTGTTATTTTTCCTATTCGTTAACACAGTAGGCGACTGATAGAATTTTTTGCTGAATGGATAATTTGCCGCTGTATCCAAAAACTTTCCTACAGAATTTGTAAGCACTTTGTTTTCAGTTAGTGCATTCCTAACCTGACTGCAAGTCCAGGTACAGTTGGACCCCTGTATCTACTGATCTGGCAACCGCGGTTTCACTTATCTGCAGTGACTGGGCCAGCCTCCCCTACCCACCCCTACTGGTGCCATTAGGCCTACCTGGGGCTTGCTGGAGGTCTGGAACAGTTGCAAAATCCTGTGAAATTGCTCTCGAGGTCCCGTGATTCCTGAGAAATCTCACAGGATTTCATAGGCATCATGGGAAATTGAGTCAGATTTCCCATGATTCCTGAGAAATCTTGTGGAATTTTAGAGGAATTATGAGACATTGAGTCCGGTTTCCCTGTTTCAATTATCTGTGGTTTTCAGTAACTGCGGTGGGTTGTGGAACCAATCTCCCATGTTAAATGTCATGCAGATATGCCACTCTGAGCAAGTGAAATAGCCTTTTGTTTCCCATACTTGCTAAAGTATAAAGTAGGAATATAGTGCATAGATTATAGAAGAGCTTGGAAATGTTGGTGGACAGCTTAGCTTGCAGTTTCAATTTTATGTTGAAAGTTGTTTGTTTGTTTTTTAAAAAATCCTAAAATAAAGAGCAATGTTTTATTATTGTTCGGTTCAACAAGCTGTGTCCAACTCCTGTATGGGTTGACTGCTTGTACACATCCATGGGCACCTCTATGCAATTTTCTTGGCAGGGGTACAGAAATGGCTTGCCATTGCCTTCTTTGGAGGGAGAGCCTGGGGACTGAATCGGCAACTTACTGTTTTCCTGGCAGTTCAAAGTACTGATCCCAGAATATTGAAACCCTGTGTGTAGTCTGAAATTTTAAAAACTGTTATTTAATCTGTTCTGTTATATTTCTGTGTTTGTGAACACATGCTGGAGAGGTCCACTGAATTATTGCCTCGATATCTGCTCAATGATTCTTTGTGCAAAGAGAATCTGGATGTGTATGAGTAGGAAAGGGATCTAAATCTGCAGTATAGAAACTTTTTCTGTAAAGCACAAAACAAGACATGAGCTTCACCTTCTTTTTAAAAAGTGTTAGAACAAACACAACTGCGATTTAACTTAGACCCAAGTGTGTGTTCTGGGATAGTTTTTCTGTAGTCAGTTCGTATCGAATCGAATGCAAGAAAATTCATATTCATTCAAATAGATCCCCTTCTAATGTGGTAGGATTCGTATTCAATACGAATGTTCATTCCCATATGAATGCATATGAATAACAAATGAAGCCCACACAAAGCTTCGTACGAATGTATCAAAACATTCTATTTGAATTCGGATGTCCAAATTTGGGCAAATTCATACAAATTTCGAATGTTATGAATTTTTGTGCACATCCTTAGATGTGTTCAATAACTTCAGCTGCACTCATCTTTACATTTACTATGTCTTTAACAAGCTTTGAACAATTGTTCATGTTTTATTTTCTAAAACTTCTAGGTCGGCGGATTCCACCCTTGGAAACACATGAAAATGGCAACAGTGGAACAATCAAACTTGGAAAACAGACTGTACAAACAACTAGACGGTGCTGTTAAATCAACGTATTGTAGTTGAGTTACTTGAAAACAAAATGCCATTTTTTATTTCTTGAGTAGCAAGCTTCAGAAACGTAGTGACATCTTTCCTAAAAGAAATGGAAAAACTCAAGAAAGATCTTCAGATTGGTTTGAAAAATTCAAATGGATAAGTAACTTGAGCAAAAAACTGTTTAGAACATTGACTCAGATTGTTGAAACAGTCTGCTTAAACTAATAGTTATTTTATATAGGTCTTTTATTGTAAAACAATTGTAGTGCAGTTCTAACCTTCAGATCCTGTGGTAGAAGGGTCTGTGGCAAAGTGCTTGTGACCCATTCTGCTGAAGATGAACAGATTAGTAGGAGATGAACCAGAAAAATATTGTGGTTTCCAACTGCCTCCAGGTCTGCACAAGGTGTTCCAGCTGTTTGGCAGGGCAGAATTTACCCAGTATAGTAGCAGGATGTTCAGGATTTCCTCAGAGCTGGTAAAAATGTTGGGATGGGATTTATTTTTTTTAATGGCAGTAAAAATAGGAAGCCAGCCAGAAGTTCAAAATGGCAGATCCTACATTGGTTTACTTAAGTTAGGGAGGTCAGGATTGCACTGTTAGAATCTGGCAAATGTTACATTTTGAACACAACATTTCTCTTTCATTTCCAGTGTGTTATTTTATAATCTAATTGGAATACCATGGAATTACACTGCATGATGTCTGAACTAAGTGAAAGATATCTATTATTTTCCTTGAAAAAACCTCAGATTTAACTTTTATGGCTTTATCTTTAAACTGATGCATAACTGTAAGAAAAAAGTATGTACTTGCATAGTTGCCTTTCAGCAAAATATAGATTAGCACAAGCAGCTTGAAGTATTAATAGCATTCTGACAAACTTTGTTTTGAAAGGACTAATAAGGAAAAGTGTTTTTGCAGCTAATGGGTCATTGGTCTATGGTATTAATTAGCTGAGGTGGTGGTGATGGTCACGTGTCTGGATGACTTTAAGGGAGGATTAGACAAATTCATGGAGGTCTGGTGTATCACAGCTACTAGAATAAATACCTAGGAAGTATATTTGAATTGGAGAGATAGGCAGGATGCCTAACCACTGGTAGGAACTTGAGAACAGGAGAGGGTTTCATCATCTTCTGCTTGAGAATGCCCAGAAGCAAGTGGTGGGCCACCATGTGAGATGGGTTGCTGAACTAGATGAGCTATGGTCTGATCCAGCAAGGGCTTCTCTTATGTTCTTATATAACTTCTGTAAAATCAGTAGATTGGAAAATTAAAACTTCAGAAATATTTTAAGATGATTCACTGGAGAGGAAATTGGCTTATGCACTGAAAAATCAGAGCATTTGCATTTAACAACCAAATGTCTTAAAAAAGGATTTTAGCAGATACTATACTGAATGCCAGAAAAGAACAAAATGAAGTGTCTTCCACTTGAAATACTTGAATTAATATAAAAACCCACTTAGAATTAGAAGAAGAAGAGTTGGCTTTTCTACCCCACTTAAGGGCACTCAAAGTGGCCAACAAAGTTTTTCTGTTCTTCTCCCCACAACAGAACACCCTGTGAGGTAGGTGGGGCTGTGAGAGCTCAGAAACAGACCTGTGACTATCCCAAGGTCACCCAGCTGGCTTCGTGGGGGAGGTTGGAATCAAACCCAGTATTCCCAGATAAGAGTCCAGCTCCTTAACCACTAGACCAAACTGGTGTGTGATGTTATCAGAATCCATCAGTAACAGGGTGTTTTCTTGCTGTATAGTTTAACTCAGTGAACTGTATCCAAGTCCTTATTCTATGCATTTTTGCTTTAGTGATTAGATAAGAGTGCACTCAGCTTTGTTCATATGTGGACTTTTCATTACTGTATTACTGAGCAGCTTTTAAAGGAATCAGACTTAAAGTTACTGTAATGGCATTTAATAGACATTATACCTCTGAAAATGAGCACGTGGATGTAGCTACTCTACTTGTTGATAATAATAATCCCTGGACAATAGTTGACAAAACAGGCTGGTTAAAAACAAAAGTATATACAGACTTGTATTGCTAAATTCATTCTAGAAGCTTGCTACATTCTTTGCTTGAATTTGTCAAAACATTAAAAAGCATTGACAAAAAAATGTTTTTTGGAGGGAGTAGGGAAAATAGATATTACAAATAATCTAAAAATAACCAGATTGATTGTTGTTGGGTACCACTGAGACAGGTCCAACTTCTGGTTGAGTATGGGCATCTCTATGCAGTTTCTTTGCAAAGATCAGAAATTGATTGACTGTGCCCAATTCTAAAGAGAGGCTGGGAATTGAACCTGTGACCCTGTGTCTTCCAGGCAGTTTGCTCTATCACTGAATTAGGCTACTTTTCAGATCAATTGTAGCCATGGCCAATAAAGCAAGCAGTCAGGATATTGCTACTCTACCAGGTAAACGTTAAAACCAGCACAACTTGACAAAGGTACTTACCAGCTAAATATAATTATCCCTTGTTAGGAAGCCTGATGAATTTCATATTTGCGAATATTATATCATTGAATCCATGGGTTGGAGGAGTTGTTGCCAAAGGCAGATGCAATCAGAGTCTATAGACACTACTGACAGAAAATGCCACTGACTTCCAAGTGCTGTAGATTCCTTCATAAATGCCAGAATCAGCGGTATCCAGGACACAAAACAACTCTAGAAATCAGAACGCCCAACTTTTATTTGTGGAAATTGTCATCGTTGACACAACTCTGAAGTGTCACAACTCAGGGCTTCCGAAGAAGCCAAACTGTGCAATAGCAGGAGTTGAAGGAGTCAAGTGTGCTAAGAGGTTGTACCTCTTAACATTGGGAGACATGAATATGATGATGTGTTTGGGGAGGGGTCTCTGGTGGGTCTCTGGCCTTTTCCTTTGGCTTTTATTCCACCTTCAGATGCAGATTGGTATATTTTAGCTGCTATGGTTTCCTCACTTTAAGTTCTTGACTGTAGGTATCCAGAAGGTCCAGCATCTCTTCAGAAGCCAAATGGGCCAAACCATCACATCCAGTTCTTTGGGCTCCTGTAATATTAGCTTGGATATCATCATCCACAAGAGGCAGTGTACTGAATTTCTCAATGGCTCTAGGAGTTGGAGATGTTACCATGAGCCTGGTTTACCACTTTGCAGATGCTTCTGGCTAATGCCTCTTCCAGGAGGAACTTAAGAATGCTATGATGGCTCTCGTCCACCTCTTCTCAGATGATGGTGGTAACCTCTTTTTCTTCCTCCCTCTCCCTCGCTTTTTTGGGGGGGAGGGTGGGCCATATTTTTAATTCATTCACTCTGAACATAGAACTGAAATAGCATAGTTTAGGCTTGTGTAGAGAGGCCTGGAACTATTGAGGAGCTTCACGTAGCAAGCCCAGCTTCTCTATGGCACCTGGGTATGATTTGGAAGCAGGTTGGCAGTGTGGAAATTGTGTAGGGAACTGTTGTGCTCTCCAGAAGGTGCCTTCTGCCATTATTTCTAGTTCATGGGCATGGCTGTGTTACTCTTTCTCACTTGAGATACCCAGCCAGTGACTCATAATCTACCCCAAGCAGTCAGAAGTCACCTTATGATAAGCAATCATTCACCCAAAGTGTTCAAATGTCAGAATGACAAAATAGCATCAGATTTGGCATGGTTCATTAGCTCTTATGTTAACTTACTAATATGCAATTTGTGCAATTCAAAACTTTATATATTTTCCCAGTCATGAATACACAAAACTCATGATTTCAAAACTTGAAAACAAGGGAATGTTGATAGGTTTTTGTAACATGCACTCCTTGATTGCAGATTTAAAAATATGTGCTACTTTAATATTGCATTTACCTTGACACTGTTGAAGGCTAAAAAACTACCATACGTGCAAGGAATTTAAATAGGTTACTGCTATAACAGTTCATGAATACAGTAATGATGCAGTGTTGAATTAGGAGCAATCACAGTTTCATGACATAATACACTCTAGCTGCAGATCACGCACAATACTGATTTACTGTTGTGTGTCCTTATTTTACTTTATGTATAGAAATCCCAAAACTGAAACTTTTTTGTAATGTCGTGTAATGTATTGTTGCAAAACAGTCACTGATTTTCAGTGCTGCTTTGGTAATGTTATAGAAGCAGAAGTTGAAAATCAATACTGTGTAAAGTTCAGTCTTTTACTTTTGTAAATTCAGATTGAGGATGCATCCTTTCAAAAAAGGTTACCTTACAGGTTTTGACTCACAAGCTACCCTACCAGAACCTAAAATTGCCATATTACAAAAATGTAGACTGTTGCCTAAACCTATGATAAAACCAGAATTACTATAATGTTTGCATTTTTCTTTTCCTAACTTTTATAGTAGAAGGAAATTCTGTTTCTGCCAGCAATGTTGTTGAAAGGTATATTGTATAGAGGGCATCATCATCTTTTGATAGAGGAATAACATTCTTAAAAAACAATTGTGATACAAAGGAGAGCTATAATCTACAAAGAATGGAAGAAGGCTCATAAATGAAATTTCAGATGGAGAGAAGCAGAACCTTTGCGAAAACCATGTAGATGCTGGCTCAATAAATAAAAAAAACCCTAAACATTTAACTACTTTTGTTTATTAAACATTTTATATTATGGAGGCAGTTTAAGAGAGACGTAACTTGTATTTAACATGCAGCCTGACAAAGGCAGGAGTGGTAGGAACTATGAAGAGAGTAACAGTCACTGAAGCAACTGGCAAATGCCATTGGGCTTGATATGGTCCCTGAAATGCTTGTACAAAGGAACCCTGCTCACAGAAGTGAGGATTCCACCTGGATTCTCTTTAGGGAACTGGAAATTGCACTGCAAGTTGCCAACGTTCAGTTCTCTATGCATTGATCTTGGGGGGGGGGGGCTTTTCCCATTAAATCACCTTTAGACTCCTCCATTCATCCATGTGGGGGAGAAGGTGACCCCCACAGAAGCACCCCAAGAGTTCTGGGAATTGATTAGGGTTTTCAAGATTGGGATAGCTTGGAGACCTGCAGAGGGCAAGAGTATTTGAACAATCCACTCCCCGGGTGCCTAGCGGGATGCCTTAGGCACTTGTGTGGATGAAGCCATAGACAAACAGGGAGAATTGCCACCAAAGGAAAAGAGCCAAACCTGAGTCCAAACAATAAGAACATTGCATATATCTGTTGCTCTTAATGTATTACATTTCAATAGATCTATTTTAAAATAATAATGAAATTTAGCTGAGTTTATGTGCCTTTATGGACAAACTACTTGAAACTGCTTTGTTGAAAAAAAGATAACTGTATGGTAGAGAAGACTGTTCAGTCATGCCAACTGAACTGAAATTCCATTTCGTTACAGAGCCAAGAAATGCTTATTAGGTGTTATTTGATTATTGTTGCACATTTTTCACAACGTTTTGAAATTCAGCAGACATTGGTTCAAGCCATTTGTTACAGAACAGTAACAATAAGACAACCTAGATGTGGCTGGATACTCCTGCATTGTACAGCTGTGCACTGTTCATTTATTATGAATTGCTGAAAGCTGCATTTACTGTATATTTAGTGCTTTGGGAACCTGAAACAAGTTCTATGTCAGGTTCTGAGAAAGACATAAAGCATTGGTACTCAAACTAGGGGTTTCAACCCTCCTTTTGCAAAATGATTTCTTTATGCAAACTTTTTGCAAGAATAAAGCAATGCCACCTTCCTCTCATACACATACAAGTACTTGCATTTTCTCTGATACCTTCAAATTCCAACTTTCTCCTTATCTTATGATCATAGATTTTTTTAAAGAGAGCAGTGCAATTCCTCTTCTTTCCTGAACTTTGAACTTATGTCTTTGCACATCTTCAAGTTTCTATGATTATTAATAATTAGGAAGTACTTTTAAATGTATCTGTTCTGTTAAACAGAAACATACTCACAAAAATGTTGGCTGAGACTGAACTAGTATGATTAGCACAGTGTTTGAAATGAATAATAACAATTCCAGTGCCATGCACAATCTCTGATAAAGTTAAATAGTGCCTTGAGTGTATTCTTCAGCTAAGTCAGAAGAAAATGCAAATAAGTTGCATCTTATATACCACCACCTAATTATTGTAACCAAGTGTCTGCTTTGACCAGTGAAGATGGATTGTATGTGCGGAATATAATGAATGAGACCTAGCAGATAAAGCATAACCTGCAAATTCTGTACATTAATATGGTCTTTCACTCAAGAGAATAAATTTTAGTTGCAATGAATATAAATTTCAGGCATCATAGGAGCAGCATGTTTAAAAAAGCAAGTATAAATTATCTATTTTTATAGTACTGTGTGTGTTTTATAATCACTCCAAATAGAAGAAGTTCTAGGTAAATACATCAGCTTATACATCAAAAACTTCATGCAAACTCCATTTTTGGAGGCTGCATTATTTTGTTTGAGTTATATTGCATCCTGTTCATAGATGTTGCTCAAAAGTTTCAAATTACAGAATCCCATTTAACTTTTATTCATAATGGAAATTATTTGATAGCATATAAGGCTTCTTGTGACTATAATAGCCGTATAAAATGGCACTCACGCATGCTTTCTGTATGTATCATTACATGTAATAGATAATTTTCTAGTCTGTGTATTTTAAAGCTTCAGTCAGAAGGATACTTAATAAGAACTACTGAAGCCAGCATTTCCATTTCCATTTTTATTTGTATACCGCCTTTCCAAATTTTGCCCAAGACAGTTTACAACAAATAGAAAAAAATACAATGCAAATACCTCAGGGGAATACAACAAGTAAATACAGCAAATAAAAATCAATTTGAATAACTAAAACATCAACTATATATCATAAGCAATGTATAAAATTTTAATAAGCTATGTATACATTGCGTATTATAATAACTAATACATTATGGAATCACAAATAATATATTACATCATAATAAAAAACCCTTATAAGGCAGGTATGACAACTGATCGCTGAGCTTCTCCCCCCATTGTCCATCCATCAGGCTGGGTACCTCTGGCGTTTTGTACTCCTGGCATGGATGTGTTGTAAAAGATGGTCACTTCCAGGCATGCGACAGGTGGAAGCTCTCTAAGCCTGGGAGCTTGGTCCTAATCCTGCAAGACCTGGAAGTCTCTCATACAGATGACCCCAGACAGCAGTTTTTCAGGGCAGCAGCAGCAGGCAACAGGCAGCAGTCCTCCAGAAGTCAGCCAGGTGGTAGGTATGCTCTGCAGATCTTTTTCCAACTACCTAGGCCCCACCTTATATGCCCTTCCAGGCAGGCAGCAGATGCAAGCTCTCTCTGCCTGGGAGCTTGGTCCTAATCCTGCAAGACCTGGGAGTCTCTCTCACACAGATGACCCCAGGCAGCAGGCAGCAGTTTTTCAGGGCAGCAGCAGCAGGCAACAGGCAGCAGTCCTTTAGGAGTCAGCCAGATGGCAGGTATGCTCTGCAGATCATGTATTAAAGTAATAATTTTATCTTTGGAATTATTTATGTTAACAGTGAGGATTGGTAGATAAATTGTTTTACTATGTTAGCCATTGACAGGTCGAGTGGAGCAAATGTAAGAGAAGCAAAATCAAAATATTGTTGATTGGCAATATTGTATCCCAAAGGAAAGATGTGGAGCACTAAAATAATTGGAGGCACTCTTGTGCCACTGCAGTTGGCTGAATGATGCTGACTGAGCAGTAAGTGGGTATATTTCATTTCCTTTCAGACACTAAAATAGTGGCTTACAGGAATTGCTTTGTATACTTGGTAATTTTTTCAGCGGAAAAACACAACATAAAAGTGTGTTGCATTGCCCCTTAAAAGATAAGTTCACTCTGCCATGTATTGTAGAGGCCAAAGCTATCCACAAGAATCATATCAGAGATGAGAGGGGCTGCCCCTCTGTTACTGAAAGGACTGTCAGGAGAGGGATTGGGCCCTTAGAATTCAATGGCCTCAAGCATCATCATCTTCAGTTACACATTATCTTTTTCATAGATACCTACTTGTTTGTAAGATGCTTGCTATTCTGAAAAATTAAGATAGCACAATGAATGTCCAGCAAGTGTACTGTTTTCCTCATCAGCAGAATCGTAACATGCCAATTGATTGGTAGTAGAATTTGATTCTAACACAGGGCAATAGCATTCAACAGAGAGAATTCTATGCTTTCTTTCTTACCAGCTGTTAATGGTGCTTCATCTATGTGCCTCTGTGCTTTTTTCAAACATATGCTATACTGTTAAGTTTAATCTGTTCCAGTGTAATGCTCTGTGCTCTATCTGGGCTTTCAGTGGGCTGGATCCACTAATTGTTTGTATGTGATGTTATACTTTGTTAATATTATTTGTTCTTTATAGTAATTGTATGATCACAACTAAGACTTGTGCTTAAAACAATGTTTTATTTAATCTATAAAGAGTAAAACTAATAAATATTCTTAATTGGCTATTGTATACCTTAATAAGGTGTCAAAATAAGAGTGTGAAGCATACTTTTATTTGTAGACAACTCTTTTAACCACAGGCAAAACTCTGCATTTCACCCATTTTCATAATAATGGATATATCTATTCAGAAACTGTATATAGAAGTTTCCAATCCAAAAGGGATTATTTGTAAGAAATAGTTTCATGAGGAGAACTCACGTTATTGTGCCTGGGCTGTGTTTTAAACAGTATATTACAGTTATACATCTAAAACCCATTTGAGGCTATTTCAGGGCAACACAGTTAGTGTCAGGTTGGCAGCTAGGCCAGTAATAACTTTCTATCATTTCTTTATAGTAAAAGTACAATTATTAAAACTTTTGGTCTGGTGTATTCAAAAACAAGATTGCTAGGAGCTTTTATCTAAAACTACTTGTGGGCTAGTTCAGTCTCCTAACAATATAACTAGTGAAATGTTTTCTTTGCCCATTTCTGATCAATCTAATCTGCGAAAGTGATTGGATTAGCTATTTTATTTGTTCATACCAGTTCATATAAATGCTGTACCTTCTAGGCATCCAAGTTCCCAGCCTTGAGGGAGTTGCGTGATGGCCATTACACACATGATGTGACTTGTCTTCTAGTGATAAATTACATATACACTATTCCATTTATATATTTACATTGGGACCTATTTTGCCCCAACAAAGTTATTTTTCAAGACCAGAGAGAATCGGCATGTGTTTTAGGGCGCTTTCAGAAATAAAACTTGGAACAGATACAAAAAATGAGAAGCCAGATACAAGGAGAGAGGCTCTTAGAGAGTTCCTGCATCTTTAAAAACTAACCAAAGTATAATTGTGCTTTCTATATTCTTACTGATGAGAAAAAGCTGCTCTTGTTTATAATGATACATTTTATGTAGGTCCTTTAATAACAATAAATAACAATACTGAGTTGTATGGTGCTGTAACAGCTCTTTTAAATATTACATGAATTATTGTAGACTATTTAAAGGAAGAATAAGGATTTCAAAACAAAAAAAAATTATTAAAAAAGAGTATACAATATTGCACACAGACCAAACAAGACTATCCATATCAGCCACAACTTGCATGGCAGCCCACAGCAGGGTTAGGGTTAGGGAAAATTCACCAGCTCTTTTGGTCTGCCTCCTTCCTACCCACTATCCTGACTAGAGTTGGCACAGTGACTTGCCATCTGAACTTAAGGGGCACCGGGCTGGTACTGGTTGGAGCTTCTGCAGCAGTTATTGAGATTTAACTGTGACAGAACTGCTGAATCCAAAATGGATCTGGGGTTTGGAGGACTGTACTGTAGGTGTATCAGTTGCAAGCTTCAATCTACCAAGTTTTCATTAGTATTATCTACACAGCATCCATCTAAATAATTCAGTGCTGGAATGTCAAGAGATTCTGTCTGTAAAACCATAGATGCTGACTGAGGAGGAATGAATATTTTATAAATCATACAAGAGTAGTATTTCAAGGTGTAGTACTGGTTGCATGAAACTAGGCAATATATTTTATTCAGTTTCACAATATCCTATTCAAGATGACTAGATGTATGTTACATCCTCTCCAAACCTTTGGTAGAGGAAACCTGTATGGTCAAATTTACATATTTTTGTTAAACTACATTAAGTGATACATCAAATAGCCTTTTGAGTTATTTGAAGCTTTGCATCAAAACATGGGCGGGGGTGTCTAGTGGGTTTTTCCCAGTGAGAAAGCCATGCAGTTGTCTTGCAACAATGTCAAGATGAAATATGAGAGAATGCTACACAGGAAGTATCAGTTTGCACCGGGGCCTTCTGGGAAACAAAAAGCCACAACAGCTAATCTGCACTCATTGGTAATATAAAATTTCCCTAATTCCTGTTCATTCTAATTTTCTACCTATTTATGAACCATGAATTTCACCCAAAGAAAATGATTATGGCATGGTAATCGCACAAGCCAGCTTTAAAAAGAGTAGATCTTCTATAGACCCTTGCACTACTGTACACATTTGTTTAGCAGTAAAGGAACAAAACCTTTCCCAATCTGGATTATGTTCATCTTTTGTAGATCACAAGGCAGCAAGAGGATGTCTTTGGCTTACGCTATTAAGCACTCAAATGCTTAGAAGAATTTTTAATGATTAATTTAAAAATGGTACCAAGATATTCAATTGCTTGGGTGAGATGTAGCCCTACAGGTCATGTAACTGATTCTATCTCTATCACACAAGATGTTAGACAATCCTATACACCTGCTCTTCCACTTTTCAACCTTGAAGCGATCTTGTGAAAAGCTGTACTGACTCAATTTCACCCATGAAGACTTAGATTATCAGCTGCATTTCTGGATTATTGTAAGAATAATGAACTGTTGGTGAACACTGAAAAAACTCCAAAATAATGAGATTCTCTAAAATCAAGACGTAAGGACTTCTGGATGCTAGGGAAAGAATTCATCTCCCTTATTTGTTACACCAGCAGTGGGCAATTTCAATAATACTGCAAATGTACAAGGCAAAAGTTCTACTTCAAATATTATATGGCTCTCCAGTTCCATCATGTTTTTTGTACTGCATTTTAAAAGCTCTGAAATGCAGTCTACCAGCTGCCACAAGACCTGAAGCAGGTCTTTTATTTCTGGAAAACACAATAAGCTTAATTATGTTTCTGCCTCAGAACAACTGTCTTGGGCCATAACACTTGTTTATTAAGCTACCTCCAGAAGAATAGCAAAAGACTTTTACTTACAAAATCTTAACAAATAAGACTAGTTGGGATTCTAGCTATAATTGATTCTGCCTGCATTTTATTCCAAACTCAAGGCCTGCAAATACCTGTCAGTTTTAACCATATACTGGAACCATTTGATAATAGCTTACTCTGGGGGCCCTATATGAAGATTCCTTAGAAGAGTTGGGGTGTTTTTCCACTAGCACTAAGTACCCATTAGGGACCCATTATGCTCAGAGCAGGAAGACCCCATTTCCACTGCAAACCCCATTAGGTCCACATTTGTTTCCACCTGTTTTAGGGAAATCCGGATCATATGGGTCCTTTAGGACCTATAATCTGGATTTCCTGTAGACCCCATGGGGGGGAGGTTCCCACTAACCTCCCTTAATCCGGATCTAAGATGATCTGGATGTAAGGAATCAGTCCTTCAACTAATCTGGATCTAGTAGATCCAGATTAAGGAAAGTACCCAATGCATTTCCATGGGTGGTCTAGCACCCACTAGCAATGGGTGCTAGCTTGTTTGCAGTGGAAATGCTGGAGCACCCATGTGGCTAATCTGGATCTACCCACGTGGGGCCCGCCCGTCACCCCATGTGTTTTGGGGGACGGGGTGCAATCTCCATAGACACTCCAGAGATTCTTCGAAGATTCTCCAGAGTGGCTCCAGAGTATGTCTGGAGCTTTGCCATAAACTCCAAAGATTTGCCACAAACTTCAAATAGCCTCCAAAGCAATGAATAAACTTTATTGATTAGTCGCTTGACCATATCAAGTATCAAGTGTACAAAGATAAAACCATAGAAGAATAAAATCAGTATAAACAAGAGTAAAATCAGGTCTGTACATATGTTATAGTTGAGCCTCCAAAGCCTTTGACAAAGGTCCGTGGAAATGGCATTGCTCTCACTTGGGGTCCTCTTTGAAGCCTTTGCTATTCCTCAGAGCTGGCTTCAGAGATTGTGCACAGACTTTGGAGCACCCCCCCTCCCCTAGACCCCATTGCCCAATTGTGGTGGAAACAGGCTCCGCATAATCCAGATTTGATGCCTGATGTATTTGCATTGTAGACCCCTGGTGTTTTTCCACTGTCACTAGAAGTACCCATTAAGTACCCATTAATGAGTACAAAATGGGTACTTAATGGGTACTTAATGGATACTTTTAGTGACAGTGGAAAAACACCCCTTATTTCATTTATTTTTTCTTTTTTTATCTTATTTTAAAACTTAACTTAGAATTAACATCTAAACACTTCAACTATTGGATTTACCATCAATCATCCAAACATAACATAACTTAACCATATAGCCTATACCTCAGTCGTAACAAAACTAGTACAACCTCTTGCTCCATTTGATGACAATTCAGTGTTTTACTCCTAAGTTATCTCTGGAGATAGAGCTTGAATTTTGTTCTTCAAGAATTGCAAAGAATAAGAGTCAGCAATCCTATAGCTTGAATTAGATTGTGCTTTCTTGATAAATAGCATCCATCCATCCATCCATCCATCCATCCAGCCATCCATCCATCCAGCCATCCATCCATCCATCCATCCATCCATCCATCCATCCATCCATCCATTTATTTATTTATTTATTTATTTATTTATTTATTTATTTATTTATTTATTTATTTACATTTCTATCCCACCCTATACCCTAGGGTCTCAGGGCGGGTAACAGCATATTTAAAAGACAAAAATATTTAAAATAAAACCATATATATATGTAACAGTATAAAACAATAATATGTGCACTAGAGGAAAACTGTGCCACGTTTAGCCAAAGGCCAGAGCAAAGAGGTGCGTCTTTACTCCCCTCTTGAACGTATACAGTGAAGGGGCCTGATGCACCTCGAGGGGGAGGCTATTCCACAGCCTGGGGGCCATTACTGAGAAGGCCCTCTCTCGAGTGCCCACCAGTCTTACTATAGAAGGTGGTGGAACAACGAGAAGGGCCTCCCCCCCCAGATCGTAGGGCACGGGCAGGTTGATATGGGAGGAGGCGTTCCTTCAGATATTTGGGGCCCAAGTCATTTAGGGCTTATATGTTAAAGTTAACACCTTGAATTGGGCTCAGTAACGAATCGGCAGCCAATGCAGCTCTTTTAAGACCGGTGTGATGTGCGTCCAGCCTGATATCCCTGTAACATGTCTCGCAGCTGCATTCTGCACTAGCTGTAGTTTCCGAACCGTCTTGAAGGGTAGCCCCATGTAGAGTGCATTGCAATAGGCCAATCTAGAGGTTACCAGGGCGTGGATAACTGGCCAAGTCGTCTCTGTCCAAAAAAGGCTTAAGCTGACACACCAGTCGTAGTTGGGAATAGGCACTCCTGGCCACGGCCTCCACCTGAGCTTCAAGTATCAATGCTGAGTCCAGGAGTACCCCCAAGTTACGCACCTGTCCCTTCCAGGGCATTGCGACCCCATTCAGGACAGGGTATTTCCCAACTACACGGACCTGAGGCCGTGTGACACACAGCACCTCTGTCTTGTCTGGATTCAGCTTCAATTTATTGGCCCTCATCCAGCTCATTACCGCCTCCAGACACCTGTCAAGCACTTCAACCACCTCTCCTGATTCAGATGGCACAGAGAGATAGAGCTGGGTATCATCTGCATATTGATGACACCTCACCCCAAATCTCCTGATGAACTCTCCCAGCGGCTTCATATAGATATTAAATAACATGGGAGATAAGATTGACCCCTGGGGAACCCCACAAGTGAGTTCCCAGGACGTTGAGTCAATTTCTCCAATAACCACTCTCTGAGATCAGTTCTGGAGATCGGAGGAGAACCAATGCCAAGCACTGCCTCCCAGTCCTAAACTCCATAGCCTCTCCAAAAGGATACCAAGGTAAATTTGCTTTGTACTTCCATTGCTTGCATCTTCTCCTTTTGTGCTGTTAACTGCTCATTGGTAAGTTGGGACCACACTCGTGAAATCCAGTTGCTTTGAGACAAATATCCTGGGAATTTCCAAAATAAAGCAACCTCTGCTTTTACTGTTGCAATCAGAGTCTTTAATAATTATCTGTGTTGGAGGGGGACAGCAGTTCCTTTGAAATACAATAAAACAACAACAAAAAAACAAAACAAGAAACCCATAGCTGAGGTTAACATAAAAGTTTGGGAGGTTATATCTCTCAAGGCTTTTTCAACCAGTTGCCAAAATGTTTAGATTACTGGGCATTGCCACCATAGATGAAAATAAGATCCACGTTCATCACAGCCATTCCAGCACTGTGGAGAGTGCTTAGTATCAATTCTGTGAAGAACAAGTGGCGTTCTGTACCACCACTTTGAGCGACAATTCTCGTTCAGCTTGAGATCTGAATGAGGAAAACATGTCACTTAGTATTTTCAGCCAGGTGGCATCATCCAATGTAACCTTACAATCGGATTCCCACATTATCTTCAGCCCCTATAAATTGTTAAAGTTATATTCAAGAAGGAGTTTATAAAGCGTCGAAGATATACCTTTGTTTTTATATGTAACATCCTTTATGATATATTCAAATGGCGTCAGATCCCTTATACCTATTCCTTCTCTATGAAACTGAAGAAATATGTTGCAAACCATGATAGGGACCATCGAATTCTTAATCTCCTTGCTCAACATATCCCTTATATTTCTGGAGGACATTGAGATAAAACCTTTTAAGGTGGAAATCTCTGACAGTGGTTAACCCTTGCCTCTCCAGTACTGTCCCTGTTTCTGCAGGTATACATTCAGGAAAGTCTGTCAGGGAGGAAGGGAGAGAAAGAGGAGAGGGAGGAGGGGCCAGATGTTTCTGCCAAGTCTTCCAGCATAAAATAGTGCTTAGTGTAATGGGATTCTTTATATTCATAAATTTGGAATCTATAGACTTTGATATAAGTCCCAGTATAGGCTTGGGGAGCTCTTCCTTTTCAATCTCAGCCTAAAGAGGGGGGGAAGGTGATAATAAGGCCAGCAGTCTATGCAATTGACATGAGTCATAATATTATTGTAGAGAGGGATATCCCCATCCATCTAATTGGCTTGGTCTCATTAATATTTGTTTTGACAATCTAGACTTCTTTCCCAAAAAGATATATTGATCTATTTTCTTTGTCCATTCCATACATAACTTATGTGGTATATGAATCGGGACTTTTCTGAACAAATAATGCAAACTTGGTATAACTTTCATCTTAACAGTGGCGATTCGGCCGTCCATATTAAGCATTTTAGTTCTTTTCCATTTATTCATCTGTTTAGTTAGTTTTGAGATCACTGGGAAATAATTAAATTGAATAATTTTGTTAAAATTTTTTGTAAGCCAAATTCCAAGGTATTTAAGTTTTTTCCTAGCAATTGTCAGCCCATATAACTCATGTGTCTTTCGTTGTATCTTAGGGGAAACATTCAAAAATATATTATTTATTGACTAATGTACTGTAAATAAAAATTGTTGGATCTTTTTCAACCCAACAAAGAACAAATATCTTGGGAAACTTTAAAATGATATCTATCCTTTTTAATCTGAATATATAAACACAAACCATGGGTGTTTTTCCGCTGTCATTAAAGTATCCATTAAGTACCCATTAATGGGTACGTAATGGCACTTTTGTACCCATTAATGGGTACTTAATGGGTACTTCTAGTGACAGTGGAAAAACACCCCATAACTAAGTTCCTTGCAGCAGCAAAAATTGCTCATAGGCAGTGTTATTAACCAATTAAATATAATTAATACTGCCCTGGAGTCAGGACATATTCACTACAAACCTGTGTTGAATTGTTACTTAATACTTTGCTTATTTTATATAGTACATTTCTATTTTAACTTTTAATATTTGTATTCTATGTTTTGTATTCACTGTGGATTGATAACTAATAAAATGTTTGAATGAATTACTTACATGGAATGCTTTACATGAATTACATGCAGTGAATTACAGGCAATGCTCTTACCTCTAAAGTTGCAAAGTTTATTTTAGGTGGCATACCTTTCTAAATCCTTTCTAGACCTCCATGCAACTACCATAAGAACTACCAAAACAATGAAGATATAGAGAACCAACTTCCACTTCTGATGCTGTTGTCAAGAAAACCCTAAACCACAAGATGGCAAAGAGACTAAGGTGGGCCGATCCACCAGCTGAGAACATGGGTGTTTCCCCACTGTCACTAGAAGTACCCATTAATGGGTACTTAATGGGTACTTCTAGTGACAGTGGAAAAACACCCCATGTCTGCTCCTGAGGCTGAGCAGGGCAGGGTTGAGTAAACGCCGGCTTACCGTCTCTACCATCATTCAGTTTAGTCATCAATGAAGAGAGAAAATTGGAAATAAAGAGAATATTAAAATTGCAGCAATAAGAACTGAACTGAAGAATTGGAACTGAAGACCTTAAGCATGGTTTTTTAAATTTATTATTTTTACCTGAAGTAGTCTCCTTTTGGGAGTGACAAACATGTTTTTAAAGACCTGTTTTTTTCTCAGTACACCTTTAAAGGTTTTAAAATGTTTCATATCTGGTTAAGATCTTTAAGAACCTCATTTTAATTTGTATGTAATATTATTATCATTAAGAGTGTCCCTGTTCCCTCCCACACTATTTTCCTTTTGCCTCTTGTCTCTTTAGATTGTAAGCCTGAGGGCAGGGACCTGTCTTAAGATTAATATAATATTGTAACCTGCCCTGAGACCTTCCGGTATAGGGTGGGATAGAAATATAAAAAATAAAACGAACTTGTTCATTTTTTCTCTAGGAATATATTTGTAAGAGTAATAAAAACATTTAGACAAATCTCTGAACTGTCACTGGTTTACTACTGTGTTGTTTAAATTTCTCTTTTAACTTTAATAGTATTCATAAATCTAAGATAATTTGTAATATTTGGTTTAATTGTAGTTTACTGTGAAATCGTGAGAGGTTGTCAACAGCTAGAGAATCCCTGCATTAGGAGTCTTGCTTTAGATATGGAAGACAGACTTATGGCCACTTCGGAGGGATTAGGGACAGTAATTTTTGTTGCCACGTTAGTACTTTTATTCCCAACTCAGTTATATTAGCGTTTGTATTTAAACGTAGTTAGGTTAGGCCAGGGGATGCCACATCAGGTATGCTACACTACCCGTCGTCCTTCGCGCGCGCCTACATATAAATTCCATTTGGGACTACATTCCCCAGCATGCAATAGCCATCGCCCGACAAGGCTTGAGCCCGCTCCTCGTGTCCTTTTCAGGTATGCCAGAAGCCTCGATGCTTAACTCTTTGGTGACACATTCCCTTCTTCCGGTTTCCTCCAAGAACCACCTAGGGAGCCCTCAGCCCCCCAAATTCCTTCCCAACTGCTGTTCGTATGTGTTCTGTCACTCCTCCCCAATCACGCGGATGGCGACGCCCCCTAATCACGTCAGAGGGGGCGGCCCCG
Source organism: Aspidoscelis tigris stejnegeri (assembly GCA_023333525.1). Classification (NCBI taxonomy): domain Eukaryota; kingdom Metazoa; phylum Chordata; class Lepidosauria; order Squamata; family Teiidae; genus Aspidoscelis; species Aspidoscelis tigris. The sequence goes on from JALMGA010000004.1 coordinate 60,161,307, forward strand.
ACGCCGCGTCCAGCGCGCGAACGAGCCGCGTCAGCAGCGACGAAGGCACGAGCAAGGGCGGACGGCGGAAGGCGCGAGCGTCGGGCGGGCGGAGACTCTGAGCGTCGATGGCAGCGGCGGCGTCGGGTCTCGGCGCGCGGCCGCCAACGCGCACGCGCGCGGCCGCCTTCCTCCTCCCCCCCCCGGCTGACGTGGGCGAGCGCGAGAGCTCGCTGGCGGCCGCGCGCCGCTGCTGCTGCCGCTGCTCTCGCGCCCGCCGTAGTTGACGTTGGAGCGCAGTGCGCCGATCTGCCGCGGCGGCGCTGGGTTTGTTGAGTGAGTCAGCCCTGTTCGGACGGAGCGAGCGAGCCGGAAGAGAGAGCAGGGAGCAGAGGCGCCTCTTCGCCCGCCCGCGAGTGTGTGGCGTGGCCCCGAGAGACGAAGAGAAGCGAGGAAGAGGCGGGCGCGAGTGGCTGCTGCTGCTGCTGCTGCTGCGACTCCTCCTCCCTCCTCCTCAGCCGGCCGGATTCCCCTTCCTTCTCTCCCTCCCTCCTCCCTCCTCCTCCCCTGCTCGCCTACCTGCCCACCCTCCATTCCTCCTCCTCCTCCTCCTGGCCTGAGAGAGTCGAGAGCGAACGTGGGAGCAGCAGCAGCGATGGCGGCCGCCGGGGCTCTCAGCAAGCACGAGCAGATCCTGGTGCTCGATCCGCCCACCGACCTCAAATTCAAAGGTACTGGCGAAGAAGAACAGCGGGGGGGGGGCGCGCGGCGGGGCGGGGGGAGGGGGCGGGGGGAGGGGGCGGGGGGCGGCTCGAGGTGGACGGGTAAGGGCCCCCCGGCGACTGAAAGAGCGCGATACCGGGCGGCGGGCGGGCAGGCGGGCGGGAGGGAGGGAGGGAGCCGCTCGGGTCTTTCTCCTCGGCGCCATGTCCGGGCGCTGCGTGTGTTCGTGTGGCGCGCGTGTGTTGAGGCACCGGCGGCGTGAGGAAAGCGGGGCGCCCCTCGGCGTGTCCCCGCTCTGGTTGCCGGGGGGGAGGCGGTGTGCGTCGGGAGGGACGGGACGAGGCGTCGCCGTCGCCATCTTGCTCTCCTTTCCCTCCAGCCGCCGCCGCCACCCGAGCCTCCGTTTCCTGCCCTTGTGAAGGGGGCGTTAGGGAGGAGGCGGAGGCCTCCATGGGCGCCGGCGCCGGTTCCGGCCGTACGGCGGGGAAGCGTGTCAGGGGGAGACGAACGGAGCCCGGCCCGCTTGCTCTGCGGAGCCGGCAGTAGAGAGGGAGGGGGCGAGGAGGGCTCGCCATTGGTTTCCCCTTCCGCAGCGGCGGCGCGTCACTGGCCGCTTGGCCACACCGGCACCGTCCGCCAGCCGTGGCTCCCGTCTGGCAGGCGGAGGCGACCGGCCCAGGCGCGAGGGCGAGGCGGGGACGCAGTGCCCGAGGAGACCTCCAAGGCAAGGCCTTCCCTTCCAGCTCGCCCCCGTTTGTCGGAGAGGCCCAACCGAGATGCGGGTGTCCGTGGCTTGGCAGGCCTTGTGCTAGACGGGGGCGTAGAAGGGAACGAAACCAGGCACGTTTCCTGTACGTTCAGGCCGTCCCTTTCCATATTCCAGATTCACCCCCCCCTCTCGTTAATCCGCATCGAGATGTCGAACTCGGGCGTGTTGCCGTGCGGATCGGCCTGTCGTAGGAGCCGTGGCGGCATCTGGTACCATCGCCCTGCGATGCGGCCCTCGGTTCTCAGCGGTTCCCAAAGCCGCTGTTTTCCTACTCGAAAACGGCTGTTTTCGTATTATAGTACACGGCACTTGGTACTTGGCTATTGCATTATTGTTTTGGTTTGCACAGGTCTGAGAGGATCTCGAGGGATATTTTGTGAGGCTCTTTTTCTGGGTAACAACAGTCAGAGGTAAAGCATAAAGAGATTGTTATTTGAGTGCTTAGTACATCCTTAGTAAAAACTAGTGGTTTGAAAAATATCAGATAGTGTATCCTTTTTATATGGCAGTATAACCTTTATCTCCCCCCACATTAAATGCTGTAAAGTTTTTATAAGGATTTGCAGATCTTTAAGAGGAAATTGTCAAAACCTAATTAAGGTATTTTTGTGATAGGGTTGTACCATCCTTTGGTTCATTTCTAGATTCATTAGATAACAAACAAAATGACCTAGGTCTCATTGACCCACATACTGGGAGCAGTATGTTTAAATGAACCCTCATAACAAGCAACAAATTCTGTTTGTTGATCAAAGAGGGAGTCTCTTAAAGTGATTTTTAAATGCATTTTTGTTAAGGTTACTGAACCCTCAAACTCATTGTCAATTTGACATCTATGAATCAGTGCACACATTCTTGTTGACTTTCACAAACACTAAGGAATTGCAAAGTGAGAGTTTAAGCTTGACTAATAACTGTAACTTTCTGCAATAAAAATGTAAACTATTTTTACGAATTGTAGAATCTGACTATTAAAAAGCTAAAGTTTCCATCCTCCTCCTTCCCACCACCCCCGGGGCAGCTTTTGACAACATACAGAGTGATTTGGTATATGCTTACTCGGTAGTAAGTCCCAATGAGCTCAGTTACACTCCTAGGTAACTGTGTAAGGTGTATAGCAGGTCTGGGCTGATTTTATCCCATCACTTTTCAAGATCAAGTGGAAATCAACAGAGCTTATTTCAGAGGACTTTTTGAATCTTGTTTGTCAAGAATGAGCAGGTTTTTTATAAATCAGTTTTTATTGGCCTTCTGACATATTTTCTAGATTTTTTGTTCGTAGGCTTTGCAATTTTTTAAAGAAAAGAGTTTATAGCATACAACTAGGTAGTGGTTCTGGTACAATTGACTTATCATAGATCTATAGTGTTTAATCGCCGGTGATGCTAAGTTTACTTGGCTTAGCAAATTGGGCACAGTAATATACAATGTATGTAAGGTATGTAGGGCTAACTTAACTGTCTGCCCTTGAGCCTCATTGGCATTTGGATAAGTAGAATATTTGTCATTGCCAAATGTGTGGAAAGTATTAAGTAGTGGGATTCAGATTTATTTTCAGAGTGCAAAAAGACCACATTCTTTTCCAATACTCAACGAAGTTGGATTTCTTCCTCATTCTTAAAACATTTTGTAACAAGTAAATATACAGAACAGGGTAAATGTAATGTGCCAATATTAAATGGCAAATGTGACCATATGCTGTAATTATAGACAGGCAATTTCAGTACAAAAGTTTAAAGTGAGAATAATTTGCTCCCATTAGGTAGGAAATTTTAATACTTGCTTTACACTCTCTAAAATAATTAACCCAAAAATGTGGTACTAAAACACAACAGTCTTAATGTCATACTTCTAGTAAAATTGGGCACCGGTGCTAAAATCTATTGGATTTAAAAGCTTTAGAGTAGAGGTAGATATTTATGCTGAAGCCTCAAAGTGTGCTAAAACTTTTGTGAAGTTTTGATACTGTAACTCAGGGTTTGCAGATCTTTTGGAAAATTTATTTAGTGGCGCTTGTAGTTACTTTGTATTGTAGTTTTATTTTTATTTATAAATTTTGTAGTTTACTACACTTAGGAAGTAGATTCAAAATATAAACATACCCTGTCTTGCATCAATACATTGAAGCGGTTTCTCCCCCCCCCCCCATGCTTTCAAAATGAAAGTGTTGCACCTCACTGATGGAGACATAAAAATACATGAGTCACCTTCAGTGGTTTTGTATGTAAGATATATGCAAGTGAAATGATTTGGTGCGTTTGGGGAAAGGATGCTAAATTTAAATTTGAAATGACTATTTAATGTCTTAAAGTTGTAGCAGCAAGCTGTTGCAAGCAAGATTGCATTGATTTGGTGAATGGGTTATTGGATTTCTGCAAATTGTTGTATATCAAAACAGTACTCGCTAGCAATGATGACTATTTAATTGTAGTGCCTGGTTAATGCATATGATTAAGTGTTGTTGAAGAGCTGAAACTTAGATTTAAATTTTATCAGCAAGAAGGTTTAACATGTGGCCTTCAGCTATTGTTGGTTGGTGCCCCCATTCATCATACTTGGTGGTCTGGTATCACAGAAGCAGGGTCAAAGATTAATCACTGTTTCAGTATATATTTTTCCAATAACAAAAAAAATCATTACATTATTATTACTCTATACCTATTTATTAGCATAGTATCATTACATTAAAGGGATAACAGTGTAAGTTAAGATGCAGTGCATCAAGAAGTTCCATAATTCCAGACATTTTTGTATAATTTTGTAAATTGTAAGAATCCTTTATTCTTAACTACAAACTATGTAAATACTTTATTGAAATGTTGATTTGTTTGAAAAGGGTAATTCTTAAGATCAGTTGGATGTATTTCCACTCACAGGTATATTGTTCATGATTGCCTTGCTCTTGCTGTTACTAATGATGTACACTGTACACTACTGTAAATTGAGATCATTGCGCTTGCAAGTAAAAATAGCCCATCATTAAACCCATCCCTCTGCCTTTAAGATCAGTTGCCAAAATTGGACGATGGTATGTCTTTCATGTAGGCAGGGTTGGAACATTTTAAATACGGATCTATCATATGCGAGTGTGCCTTATTTAACTTGGTTTATTTTATTTAATTTTGCTCAAGGAGTTAAGATGGAAAACCAGCAAAATGTTTTTATGAAGAGCTATCTATCACTCAGTTTTGTGAACATAAATCCCTATTTTAAAGCCATAGATTAGGAATAAAAAGGTATTTAGCTTGATATGAAAATATACATGCTTCTGCCTGCCTGCTGTGGAATAGGAAAACAGATCTGCATAGATGTAACATGAGAAGCAGGCCTAAAACACTAATTAGACATTTGAAAATCCTTCTTGTTTAGTTCATTAAATACTACATATTAAGTTGTACAGCGAATTAGCTTCCCAACTGCATAATTTCCTATATAGTATTGTCATAATGTGCACATTTCAACTATATGTAGCTTGAAGCTGATGAGAATGTTTAAAAAAGCAATTAAATATTTGCAATTAAATATTTTTATTTGGAAATCTCATTGAGTTTTAGAAGCTGCAGTTAAGCAAGCTGGTTGGAACTGCAGCCTTAATTTTTTAGACTGTGGTTAAAATAAAGCTACTAAAGCTTAAACTACAATATTTTATGTTATCCTTTCTGGACTGTCCAATGTCCAGTAATGCATATATCCCAGTTATTAATGTCAGTGTATGAAGTGGGTTTTTTGGCCCTTTTCATATAACTGCAGGGAGAACTGTTGCAATGATCCCGGTACTGAGGCACAAGTGGTTAGGTGTTTACAGGTAATTCTATTTAAGCCATTTTTAATTTTTCATGGTGACACTTCCTTTGCTATTAGGGGCATGTTATTGTCCCTAAGTTAAATTGTGCTGTAACGTTGTATTCCAGACCTCTTAATTCTAAGCATTTTTAATGCAACAGAATTTGGCTGTAATCGTGGTGCGTAGCCTACACAATGGAAGTGGCATTGTTATGTTGTTGAAGACTACAACTGCAGCTCTTTGAATCCCTAAAACATGCTAAAATTAAGGCCCTTTCTGTACTGGGCCTTAGTCTGGATTTTATCACGGAATAGAGACCTGCCATCCACATGCAGGTGCAGACTAATCTACCTCATACCTGGGGCCTTCCTTAGTGTACAGCAGCATGTGTGGGGTAGGCCCCTGTTGTGGGATATAATCCAAAATAAGGCCCATTGCTGAAAAGGCCTAATTTTGCTGCTTCTGTTAGCCAGTCCTGCAGAAAACGTGTAACAAGGTGCTGTGGAAGACTTGGATATCTCCCTGAAGCGTGTGTGGCCCACAGTTTTCACCAGTTATGGTACAAGAAAGTAGAATGGATTTTGCACTGGTGTTTTGTTAGGCAAGTCTTGGATACCAGCCTTACAATCAAGGAAATCTTTATGAGTGTGTGTTAGTATGCAAACATTGCTACATACTCTACTGCACATTGTGGGCCACACATGCTTCAGGGAGTAACTATAATCGGAATGAATGTGCAAAGGAAATTCACATTCATACCAATAGAGCCACTTTGAATGTGGTAAGATTTGAATCCACTGTGAATGTTCTTCTTCAGACACTATCATTTTAAACGTATTATATTGTCTTATATTTGTTGAATTTTTAACGTTTTTTAATGTATATTCTATTTTAATCTGTTGTTACCCGCCCAGAGACCTTTGGGTATGGGGCGGGATAGAAATGTAAATAATAATAAATAAATAAATCCAATTTGAATCCCTACTTCCATTTGTGCCTCTAAATCCACTTTGAATCTGTTCTTGACACTTAGAACCTGCTTTGAATCCACTCTGAGTCGGCTGCAGATGTAACTGGGCAGCCACCTTGCTGCCTCCCCACTTTTGCAGATATAATGAAGCACCGAATGAATGAACAAAAGCATTTCCTTCACATTCCAATGTCAGTCTTCGAATGTAGATGTTTGATTTGAATGCAGATATATGATTCATACAAATTTCCAATGTGATGAATATTTGTGCACATCTCTAACAGTCATCTAGATAAATAGAAAACATTGGAAGGTCCCAGTTATTTCTGAATTTTTGTTCTAATAACTCAGTGCATTTTATGTCAAAAGTTAATTTAACTGTATTATTTGGGAAAAGTCATGCTGTGAATTAAAAAGTGTGTTAAAGCAATCTTGTAATATCTTTCCGGTGAGCTCTAGAGAACTGGGTGTCTTTAAGTCAATTATACTAGGGAAGATTGTATAAAGTACAATAACAGATGGACAATTTGGCCTAGTAACTCTTCTTGTTGTGTGTGTCTGAACTCATTTGACTGTATGTGTGGCAACAGTTAGATTCAGAGCCAGTTAAAGTCAGCTTTTTACAACATGGGAACAGAAACTCCTGTACAATCAATATATTTATATAACTAGAAATCATGAAGGCACCAAAATGTCCTTCATTTGCTTTATTTGTTGTGAATACTAAAGACAGTTGTTAAGCCTTTTTACAAAACCAGGGTTAGCCCACTATAAGTGCTTCTCATAGTTGTTGGGGAAGAGAATAATAATGCTTCAGATTATAGTATGATTACAGAAACTCCTTGAATTATGTAAGGGTTCAATTCTAAAAAACTTACGTAACTTGAATTTTACGTAAGTCAAAATCAAGGGCCCCACCTGCTTATTCATCTCCCCCTTGCAAGACACTGATCTCCATCAGCGCTTTTCCGGTGACTTCAGGAGCCAATAGGCACCCTTCCCCTCCTTCATGCAGAGGCACCAGAACAGATGATGGATGCTGCCTTTGATGACTGGCTATGTATGTACCCTGGCAGAGTTTCTGTATTCCTTGCCAGTCTGCCTGCCTTAAGGTGGGCCAGCTGCCTTGCCCTGCTCTTCCATTCGGTGTCCATGGGTGTGTGTCCCCTGGGCGCTTGGAAGTCACTGGGAAAGCCAGTGTGTTGCTGTGCTCAAGCAAGATGGGCTCACTGCAGGAGCTGCTCATAGTCTCTCTTGAATTGGGTGTGAGTTCTGTGGAGCTGAAAGCAAGTGTTCCAAACAAGCATCTTTGCGTGAGCACCAGATTTGCAAAGCTTTCTCTGCAAGCATTCAACCCTGCTTCTACTATGGTTGTACCTAACCTTGCCTCTAGTTCTCTCCTGCTTCACAAGATGAGTACAGTAATGCAACATTTTCCTATACTAGCTCAGATATTTTATGGTACAATAAGGACCATTTAGTATAAATGGCATTAAGAATAATTTTTGTTAGCATAGGAGAGGACAGGAGAAGATCTTGCATAGTTTGATAAGAAACCTACCATTTCTTTTGTAATTTGTGTTCCATATTGGAGAAGACTGCGTAGTAACTTTGAGTTCATGAAGCTATAATAAGACTATGTTTTTGTGTGAGTCTGAGCACTCTTTATTGGGCACTGTTGGAAGATTACTTGCAGTACATTTCTGTAGGGAGTTGAGTTAGAGTGTGAAAAATGTGTTCATTAAGAAAGGTAACTAGTTAAACACAGATGGGTTGCAAGGGGTATGTTTTGAAAACAGGTTATGACAACTCTTTTGTGCTGATGTTTGACCAAGGTAGAGAACGTATGTAAATGAGTTTCTATTTCTTATGATCCATTTAGACTTTCCATAAGTGAATAGGCATCATTCGAAGGCAAGTGCATAACATTAACTTTGGATGGCAGTTTTAGTAAACGTAGAAGAGTCATGCTTAACGTTATACTAGCATAACATTTATCTCCTCATAAGAGCTGTTGACACTCAATTGTGTGGTTTTTTAACATACAGTTAGAAACAAGGTGTGTGTACAGTAAATGATGAGTTACTTGAAAAACATTTAGTATGTGTTATTTTCCTCTGGAAAGCTCAAAGTTGTTACAACCAAAGATAAAAATTGATTTAAACTAGCACTTAGAATATAACAGCAGACCTTAAAACACACAGGACAGTAACAGTGTAAAAGTAAAATCGTTTGAAAACAAAATGAGTGCAGCTACAATTTAGAGACCAGTTCTCTTCTTATGGAAGGTTGCTGTGCAAGAGTGACAAAGTTTAGTTGTTGCCTCTTAGTTTTTATCTTCCTGCTGCATATATTTATTCCATTACATCTTTTCTTAGATTTGTTAGTTTTGATGACTGATAAAGTTTTATTGTGATTAAAAAAGTATTACAGTGGTACCTCGACATACAAGTGTTTTGAGATACAAGCCGCCGAGCGAGTGATATTTTGCTTTGAGATGAGAGCAAGATTTGAGATACGAGTATGTAAATACAGTACAGTACATAACAAAAACAACTGAGGTGGTGTTTTGGGAGCTGGAATGGATTAATGGGAAAATTGCTTTGAGATACGAGCGATTTGACATAAGAGCAAGGTTACGGAACGAATTAAACTCGTATGTCAAGGTACCACTGTATTGTTGATTTTTTTCATGCATTGCCTTATGCATTCCAGTGCAAGGAAAAGTGGAACAGGGATTAATAATGGATACTTATTTTAAGAACTCATTTTGGGATGTCTGTTTTTCCTAGGCGTAAGCATTTTAAAATGCAAAGGATCTCTATTTTTGTAGGATTATGTAGGTAAAAAATTAGCAGCCCTAGCTTGTTTTAACCTGCTCTGGTTACAGCAGAAATTGTCAAATGTTTTTAGGCTGGCGACTCTTTTAGAATTTTGGAGACTTGCTAAGGAAGTCATTAACTGGCTGCTGCTGGCCCCCATTCAGGGAGTAGGGGGCTGAGAAGCTTTGCAGAGGCCAAGTATTTGTTTTTTCTTGTTTAAAATTATAAGAGATTCATTTATACATCTGTTGATTAAGAGCCGTGCGACTCTGCAAAGAGAATTGAAACAGATTTTAGAAAATTGCTATGAACTTCTCTCATTTAACTTGAAATGCTTTCAGTAGTTACTTTTTTAAGGTTATTAACAAGTTACCCATCTATGTAAAAGAAAGTAAGCTGCTTTTCTAGTCTTTCTTTTTTGCTTATGATAGGGTTATGTGTAATGGGTTAATAAACTGCCACCAAATTTTTGACCCCCCCACCAGTAGTGTAGCAGAAAGTATCATAACCTGTTTGTCCTCAGAAACAAAAAGCTAGTTTCTAAGTTTTGAAGATTTTTTTAAAGTTGAAAAGGGCCCATATTCTGTACTCTTCTGGGTCATTCACCTGTATGAGGGTTTTCAGATTGTATGTCAAACTATCAATGGATTTGATTTGTAGGATTCATGGCTGACAAGCTGAGTTCAGGGAAAGTTGAGTAAGGAGATTAGATTGAATAAATATATTCAGTCCAAAAATAAAATTCTGACAGTTGGGGGCGGGGGGCTACAATGATCAGATTTCTCAAGCGCAGCAGGGAATGCCCCCCAAAAACTTAATAGTAACCCATTATTATCATTAGTATTGGTATTATAATGAGATCACTATGCCGGATTTCTCATTATAATACCAATACTAATGATGATGATGATGATTAGTAATAGTAGTAATAGTAGTATCAGTATCAGTATCCTGCCCTATACACAAGGATCTCAGAGCAGGTAACAACATTTAAAATCAGACATATATATCAGCAGTATATATTAAAACAGTAACATTGTTTGTAAAATGGGAAGAGACAGTATATTACCATTTAACCAAAGGCCAGAGTAAAGGGATGTACCTTCACTGCCTTCCTAAACATATCCTGTGAAGGAGCCTGACAGACCTCAAGGGGTGGGGGGACTATTCCATAGCCTAGGGACCATCATTGAGAAGGCCCTCCCCCAGGTCCCCACCTCTTTTACTACAGAGGATGGTGGGACAACCAGGAGGGCCTTCTCTGTCGATCTTAAGGCACAGACAGGTCAATATGGAAGATATTTGGGGCCCAAGTCATTTAGGGCTTTATAAGTCAAAGTTAACACCTTGAATTGGGCTTGGTAGCGAATAGGCAGCCAATGCAACTCTTTAAAGACTGATGTGATATGCGTCTGGCCAGCTGTTCCAGACAGCAGTCTAGCAGCTGTGTTCTGCACCAGCTGCAACTTCTGACCTATCTTCAAGGACAGCCCCGTGTAGAGTCCATTAGAATAGTCCAATCTGGAGTTTACCAGAGCATAGATAACTGTGACCAAGTCATCTCTGTCCAAAAATGGCTTCAACTGACACACCAGCCATAGTTGGGAATAGGCACTCTTAACCATGGCCTCCACCTGAGTTTCAAGCATCAGTGCAGAGTCCAAGAGCATCCTCAAATTTCACACCTGTCCCTTCCAGGGCTTTACAACCCCATTGAGGACAGGGTGTGTCCCAACCACATGGACTCGAGACCCAGTGACATACAGCACTTCCTTCTTGTCTGGATTCAGCTTCACTTTATTGGACCTCATCCAGCCCATTATCACCTCCAGGCATCTGTCAAGCACTTCAACCACCTCTCCTGATTCAGATGGCACAGAAAGATAGAGCTGGGTATCATCTGCATGTTGATGGCACCTCACTCCAAATCTCCTGATGACATCTCCCAGTGGCTTCATATAAATATAAAAGAGCACAGGAGATAATACTGAGCCCCAAGGAACACCACAAGTGAGTTCCCAGGGTGTCAAGTCAGAATCTTCCACTACCACTGACTGAGAGCGGCCATGGAGATAGGAGCGGAACCTAAACTCTGTAGCCTTTCTAAGAGGATACTATGGTCAATGGGTATCAGAAGCCACCGAGAGGTCCAGGAGAACTGACAGGTTTACACTCCCTCTGTCTCTCTCCCAGAGGAGGTCATCAATCATGGTGACCAAGCAGTTTCCGTGCCGTGACCACAGGCCTGAAGCTGGGTTGAAATCAGTCTAGGTAAATCAGGTTCTTCTGAGCATGCCTGCAGTTGGATGGCCACAACTCTCTCTAGCTGGACCAAAACAGGCCATCCCTGATCTCTTAGTTATATAAATCTGTTTGACCAGGTGGTATGAAGTTGCTATTTCCCCTTTTGCTTCCAAACTATTTCTTCCTTCTTTGCTAACATTGGGGGCGGGGAGAGTTCAAAAATAGGGTTGTTTCTTTCTGTCCTGAGATCTTCTTTCTGGAGGTGGCTGTGTAATTGCATGCTCCTGAGTCTAAGGCTGTGGTCCCACCTTCACCTTAAACCTTCCTTCAGTCCATCTTCAGGTCTGATTGCTCACACCTTTTTATTTCTATCCATTTTTCTGTCTATTCAGGAAAGTCCAAATGGAGGGTAGAAAGTCCACAAATAAAATGGATAGAAATGAAAAGGTGAGAGCAGTCAGACCTGAAAATGAACCGAAGAAGGTTTGAAGTGAAGGTGTGAGCTTGGCCTGAGGTTTCTATTTCAAGTGTTACTCCTGGAAATAGCATTAAAACTCATGACTTGAGGTTAAATGCTTATACGCTTTCCTGTTGTTCCTTGGGGCTAGGGGTTTGCATCCAGTCATCCGCCTTTGTAGGGAAAGGTAGATGAAGTAGTCCAGGTTCCCCAAAAGAGTTCAGTCCCCATCCACTCAAGCCTTGGCGTTTTGATAACTTCTGCGAGTGGGAAGATTCTCAGGAATTTTGCCAACACTTTAGGAGTGAACATTCATCCAATTTCCTTCTGGCTTGTTTCTGCAGTTCGGAGTTTCCTTTCTGTGGGCTGCTGACCCTTAATTTAGTCTGATGGTTTAACCTTGGCAGGTAGGCTGCAATGTTCCCATGATTGCAGATTTCTCCTCCTACTCTGAGCCAGTTTGGTCTATTGGTTAAGGAGTCGGATTCTTATCTAGGAATACTGGGTTTGATTCCGCACTCATAGATGAAGCCAACTGGGTGACCTTGGGCTAGTCACAGCTCTCTTATGAGCTCTCACAGCCCCAAGTACCTCACAGGGTGTTCAGTTGTGAAGAGAAGAACGGAAAACTTTGCCAGCCACTTTGAGCCCCCTTAAATGGGTGAGAAAAGTGGGGTAGAAAAGCCAACTTCTTATTCAGCTGAATGACAGTAAGGAGAAGCCGCTCCTTGCAGATCCTTGTATTGATCTGCATAAGATCTCTTGTATCAACCCTCAAAGACCAGTGTGAGCTGCCTTCTAGCACCGCTTTCATGCTCAAGATTCCTGTCATGCTTGAAGTTGGATATCTGGCTCAAAGTATATTGTGGCAATCGTCCCAAAGTGTTTTTCCCCTTCTTCTTTGAACATGCACACAACTTCTCTTCAAAAATCACTATACCACATGGGACAAAACTTGGGTTTTAATACTTTCCCCCAAACCATTGTAATCTATGGAGAGTTAAGTGAAGTTGGTTTGGACGTTCTTCAGGATGACAAGATAAAAATTGGTAGTCTTGGGTATATCTCTCATTGTGAATTAAAACAGGTTTAGCAGATGATGAGCTTTATACCCTGGTACTTGGTTTAGCTGAAGGGGAGGCAATGTGGGATTTTCTCAGTGATCATCTACTAACAGGCTGATGGATTTAGGTAAAGCAAAATACTGTTATGATCAAAATCTTATCCTTGATTTCTGGCTCTCACCTGTAGTCGTCTGAAAATCTCCTGTCATCTTTGCGTAACTTTGCAGCCTTACCAGATAACTGATTATCCAGTGCTAGCAATGACTGTATTAATAGGATTGGGTATATGGGCAGAAAAATGGGTGCTTCTTACAGTGGAGTGGAAGATCAGTGTTAAAGAATCTCTACACACACACCCCAGCAAAGGTATTGAAACTATCAATTATTAGTAAATCTACTGCTCACACAATATCTAGTTTTTCAAAAATACTCGTTGAAGCTTTTAACTGCCAGTCGTTCCATAGTTTGCATGTTGTGGAAAATACTTTTTATTAGGAATGTGCTTAAATATTTGTTGTGCCTAATATTTTATTAGGTTGTGCCTAATATTTTATTAGGGATGTGCTCAAATATTTGAATCTAATGTTGGTACATTTGAAGATTGATGATCAAAGTTGATTCAAATGTTTTGATACATTCATATGGGATTAGTGCGGATTCGTATGGGATTCATATGGATTTGTATGGGAATGAACATTCATATCAAATTCGAATCTTGCTGCATTCGAAGGGGATCTGTTTGAACAAATATGAATTTTCTTGCCTTCTATTCAATATGAATCGAATATAAAAAAAAAATTCGTGCACATCCCTACTTTTTTGTAGTCTTGGACAAATAACAGTGCACGTCACTGCACTACCCATGGATGTTGTGCTTTGATATTTCCACATGTAGACATTCCTTTTGGTGTTACATTTGCAAACAAAGTGTCCTGATCTCACATACTTTACTGGACATGCAAGATGGGCTAGCCTTATCTTCACTATGCTGGTGTTTTCCATGTATTTTAAACTACAATCTAGTTTGCTTAAACACTATTTTTGTCTTCCCCGGTCCCCCACCCCTTAAAGGATATTACTGTAGCTTCTTGGATTTCAAATATGGTTACATTATAGATCTCTATAGTGACAGTTCCATTTTGGGAAAGCAGGAGTCTCAGTACATTACGCTGTGTTGAAATACCGTTGTAGTAGTCCACATGTGTTCCCAACCAGTTTTCCTCTACTATTTCCTCTCTTGTCCACTGATTACTTGGTTCTTGGGTTCTACTTTTACTGCTCCATTGCTCTGCTTACTTCTGGCAGTTGACACCATTATTTGTCTAGCCTTAGTTTGCCATAGCTGATTCCTGATTAATCGTACAAACTCTGTGTGAGATGCTGACCAAGTTGCAGGAGTGTGTAAAAGCATTTTTGACTGCTGAAATGAATGAGCATGCATAATGAGCAGATGAGATTTATTTAGAGCTATTTCATTCTTTAAAAACTGGTTCCGGTATATAGAAAATTTGTAGATCCACCCCCCACCCCCCACCCCAGGATAAGAGTCTAAGGGTCTTAAAATAATGAAATGGAAGAAAAGTTAATTGATTCAAGGATGAGCTTATATCTTTCTGAGATGTAAAGTCTTGTGGAAGGATGGAGAAGGGGATTGTCAGCCACCATTGCTTTCAGAATACAACTTGTTGATTTGTCTTATTGTTAGTCACTTGTTCCCTTGTAACATCTTTTGTTGAAGATGATGCTTGAGAGGTAAACTCATTCTTAAAATAAACCTTTCAACATTTTCAGGGCCCTTCACAGATGTAGTCACTACAAATCTTAAACTACGGAATCCGTCAGACAGAAAAGTTTGTTTTAAAGTGAAAACTACAGCACCACGTCGATACTGTGTGAGGCCAAACAGTGGAATTATTGACCCGGGATCTTCTGTAACTGTGTCAGGTAAAAATATTAACTCATTTGGTTTATTTTGTTCTTTTAATCAAGGTTTAGGAATCTTTTTCTTCCTGAGATTTGTTGTCCCTCGGGTAAGGAAATTAGGGTCAGCTGTTGATGAGAAAAATGAGGCTAAATTGGTAAGCATACAGACTGAAGTGTTACAGAAACTGCAGTGTTGAGCACTACAGATCCACATGGGTATTTTAGTTTAAGTATTTAAAAACTATGTTGGAAAAGAAACAAACTAGGAAGAAGGGTCTGAGATGTTCTTTTTTAAAAGGTGGCTCTTTGATTATATAGTTAATAAATTATTTATTACAGAGCATACTATACAAGCTGGTTCTTGAATTAAAACAGAATAGTAGAGGCTTTGGGAAGAAAGGGAAAACAAGTGTGACAAAAGCTGCCAGGAAGGCAGATGTTTTGGCACTCCTTGGGATACTATGGAGAAGAAACTGAATAGAAATCAAGGTGCCTCCGGATGCAGAGTGTTTTTCAGTACTGTACTCTTAGCCTTTTAAAACATCACCAAACGTGGAGCCGGAGACCTAGCAGGCTCATTGTGCCTTAATATAGCAAAGTGAGAAATGACAACTCTTCCTTTAGAAGCTGCAGTTTTAATTTCTACAGATGGGTGTGATCGTTGCAAAAGCACCCTTTACACCAAATATAGAGATAAAATACAAATAAATATGACATTTGGACTGGTATGTGTGAGATGGAACAATAAAGAAGGGTTTCTGAGACTCACTTTTTCAAGTTTGAAGAACCAGAGAGAAACAAAAGGAAGGGTGTTTCTTCTCTGTCCTGATGTTTGGAACTTTGGGTGTCATGGTGGCAGGATTGAATACTGGCATGTCTAAAGACTAAGGAATGTCATTTGCTGAGTCACTAGTTGTTCAGTAGTAGAAGTCCCAAAGCAAACACAACAGCAGCAGACATAGCTTTACAAAGAGGCTTACGGATTGCATGTCAAAGGATTGCTTTTGTCTCTGTTCTGGGAGACGAAGCACAAAGCAAGGTCCACTTCTGCAGATTTCAGTGTGGGATAATGGGTGATCATCCCTGGAGATGGTTAGCAGATTCCTCCACCAAGAATGGAGTTGGACTGGATGATCTCTCAGGTCCCTCCAAATTCACAAAGTCTTTTGTCGCTTCGAAATACTGTGAAGAAGACAATTTCCTCATCTGTGGTTTTCTTTTTTTGGAAGGGAGATACCACTTTTGAATCTTCTGTTATGCATGTTTTCTCTTGTAGCATTGTTTAAAAACACATCAGCATATAGTTGTGAAATCTTTAATTTTTACAAAGGGATGATGATTTTTCCTAACATCTTGAAACAGCTTGCCATTTTTAATTTAAGTTGGATTCTGAGAATGTGACTGAGAGTGGAAGTAATGAAACAAGTTACCCTGGTCTTTTGGCTGAGGAGCAGCTTCTCTTCTGCACTTCAGGCACTGTTATTGTTTTTAGTGGGTTCTTTTTAATTTTTTATTCTTATTATCCCCCCCTGAGACCTTTTGATACAGAGTAGGATAACAATATTTTCTATTTTGTGGAATTCAGGTTTGCAGTCATTTCCCGCAACCCAGCAAAAGTCAAAATGGCTTAAAGGTCCTTTTCAAAGCTGGGGTGTTTCCTTGGACTTCTGTGCTTTGACTTAGAAATATTCTTTTTGTAGTCAAACTGTAAATGTTGAGCAAAATAACTTCTCTGTTTAGCTCTTGATTGGTATTGTGATCTGTCTTTGTAAAAGATCCTGTTGTTAGGGACTGCTCTTTGCCATACCTTTCTGCCCTTGTAACAAATAATGCCCATTGTTTCCTATGTTTCAGTTCAATGTTCATCAAATTATAAACCGTGCACAGAATTGGTTTTGTAAGAGAGCTTTAATTTATTGTCCTTCACTTTTAAGAGAAAGTTCAACATATAAAATAGTAGATAAAATAAATCTGCAGGAAATGCCAGAATATGATTTCGTTAATCCTGTTTCAGATACCTGTTGCTGAATTATCTTTAAGCTTTTCAGTAATCACATAAGTTTTTTTACTTTATGTTTCTGTGAATCTGCGTTAACACAAAACTTAACTTTTACAGAAGAAAAAATTTGCATGCCTCTGTATAATTCTTTTTTTCATCTATTATGCAGTGATGTTACAGCCTTTTGACTATGACCCAAATGAGAAGAGTAAACACAAGTTTATGGTACAGACAATCTTTGCCCCCACAAACATTACAGATATGGAAGCTGTGGTAAGTAGACAAATAGTATTGTTTGTCTATATCGTATCTATCTGGAAATCACACATTTTTTGTCTCCCCTGCCCCTTTGGCTTTTTGAAAATAAACATCTTGGGCTTGTATGTCCACATAGCTTCTGATCTATCAGGCTTCTCATTCTGAACATGTTTGATGGTGGAAGATGGAATGCTAACATTTGTGAGATTCCTCAGTGATGCATATTAGATTAATTAAATTTGGTTTTCCACTAGCACAAGAGATTGTGGCCTAGTTTTGTCATATGTATCTTGCTTGACTTGCAAGTTTTATTCAAACTTTGTCATCCAAAAAATTATAAAAAATGGGGAGCCAGTGGCTGTCATGATGAGAACAAACCAATATGTGAAGCTTTCAACAATTTGGTAATCTAGATCTAGGTATTTAAAATACTTTTATACCACTTCCTAAGTTTGCAAAGCTGTTCACAGCATAAAATAAAACAAAAAGCAATGGACACCTCTCTCCAAAAAAGCTAAAGTCTGACCACTCTTACCCTAACCTTTAATTAAAATGAGTAAAACAGAAATGACTAAAACAATTAAAATCAATTAAGTACAGTAAATGTAAAGGAATCAATCACACTGGGAACACATGGCGAAGAAACTTGCCTTCAGTGATCTTCTGGAAGTTGGTAATGTAGGCAGTCCACAGATGTCAGAGGAAAGAGCATTCCAGAGGACAGGTGCCACCACAGAAACGGCCTGTTTGTGACCTGAAATATTATGGAAGTGCCTGAATTTGGGTCTGACACCCACCGGAAACTGGTGGGGATGACACCATCCAGTAAGTTTCAAGTGTTAAGCCTGGATCAGAGAATTTTGGTTTCCTACTTATAAACATGGTTTTGAACGTATTTGACAAAGTTTACCTATTGTAAGAAGTTCTTTAATTGAATTATGTTGCATTTTGATACATTTTCATTGATGTCATAGTGGAAAGATGCGAAACCTGAAGAATTAATGGACTCCAAGTTGAGATGTGTGTTTGAAATGCCTAATGAAAATGATAAGTTGGTAAGTAAACAAAGCAAAGCAACTTTTTATAGTCATTTTATATCCAGGTCTCTTAAATGAAGAACTTCTTAATTTTTTGTTTTGTAAAGAGCACCTTATGTAATTGCATTAAGTAAGTGCAGGAAAATGCAATAAGTGGTTCAGTAGTGGTTTGCCATTCAGCTTTCTTTTTAGACTGGAAGTGCATAGCAGTGTCCTGATCTGTTTCTGAATCTGTATATATCAAATAGATACATGTTTGCATATCCTCAATTAAGTCTGTCAAAGTGAGTACCTAAAAATCATGTTGCTTACACAGTAAGTGAAGTTAGTTGTGAAGGTGAGCTTTTTAAAAAGAGCTTCAAATACTGTTTGGGTTATTGGTGTCACTTAGTCTTAGGTGACAGTGTTTGTATTCTTCCACATATAACCATATACCTCACCGAGAGATACAATAGTTGTAACACTAGAAATAAATACTGTAGTAACAGATATAAAACCATACATTTTTGTAGGGTTCTTGTTATGAATCATAGCATATTTTGTTTCAATATGTGTTAGAATATGTTGGACTAACCTGGAAGTAAAGCATGTGAGGAAAAAAGGTACTGTGTGTGTAAAGGCTTTCATATGCTTTTGATTCCTCTCTGTAGAAATCTGTCGAACTTCCAGAGTTTTTCTTGTCCCCATGCTTGGCCAGTCATCTATCCAAACTGTTGTCACATGGTTTCCTTCTTCATTGATATGAAACTAAACTTATGGGCTAGAATTTCATCTGGGGAATCTAGACACCAGTTTTTCAGTGTGTCTGAAGCAGAGGCTGTCTTGGTTTCTGGACCTAGATCTAGTTTCGACATTGATGTACTTGGCACGAGGTAAAAGAAGAAAATGAAGCCTAGAATGCAAAAACCTGATAATCCAGCAGGTGGAAAGGTTTCATCTGGTTCTACCCTGAATCGTATCTCGTTTAACTATAAGGCTGTTTCCACACTCTGTCAGTAGAATGGACAGAGCAGCTGCCTAGTACACTTAGTCTGCTTTGGACTAGTGTTATGAGAAATGTCCAAAGGGGGACCTATCTCGGTTTAGCAGTAGGCTTGATCAAAGAGGTTGCAAACAAACTAGTGACATGTATCCCAAGCTAACCTTTGCTCCTTTTGCATCTGGCTTGCACCAATGACACTACAAGGACATTGTGAAAACCTGGCATCTGCATGTTGCCACCAAAGCCCCTGTGAAACAATATATTTATTTATTTAGAAAATTTATATCCAGCCCTTCACCGAATGGTCCCAGGCAACCGGTGCAGATCCTTTAAGACCAGCGTGATGTGAGTCCAGCCTGAGACTCCCTTCAGCAGTTTTCAAGGATAACCCCACATAGAACGCATTACAGTAGTCTAATCTAGAGGTTACCAGAGCGTGGATCACTGTGGCCAAATTATCCTGATCCAGGTAAGGCTTAAGCTAACAGATCAGATGAAGAAAATGGTAGGCACTCCTGGCAGTGTCTGCCACTTGGGACTCAGATGACAGTGATGAATCCAGGAGTACTTCCTGGTCATGCAGCTGATTTTTCTGGGGCAAAACAACCTCACTAAGAATTGGATGCTCCTTAACTTCCTGGACTAGGGACCCAGTGACACACAGTACCTCTGTCTTGTCTGGATTCAGTTTCAGTTTATTGGTCCACATCCAGCCCATAAAATGCACCAGCTCCATAAAATGCTACTGGAGACTACCTCCTGAAGCGGTTGCAGAGCCTGCATAATGAGATTAATCCTTCTCCAGCTACATCCAGCAGGATATTGACACACAGAAATGAAACCAGCCAACATGAAAAGATTCAGAGCTCAGCCTTCTTACATCCTCAAATTGAGCCATGGTTTCCCATCAGAGCTCAATGGAGAGCACCCATGCCAGTAGGAGGGCCCCAGACCCAGGGTCCTGCTGAAGTCCTGGATTTCATCAACATGGGGGAGGGGCAGATACAGTCTTTACTCAACCAGGGACATCACAGTGTGCCACATTTGAATCAGTGGCGAAGGAGATGCTGTGTTGCATGACAACAAAACAGTGGAAGAGTCCCAAGTGAAGGCAGAAAATCTCCATTTGGCATACCATTCCAACCTGTGAGAGAGCCAGCATTCAGGCACTGTACCAGCAATCCTGCCCATACTTTGAGCAGCTGCATGCTATTTTCCAGGGCAAGGTCTCTTTAGCCCCTGCCAGATTGGCACAAAGTCACTCCATTCAATGTTCACAGGACTCCCAAGTATACTACCAGACTCAAAAAACCAGCAAGGATATCAGCAGCTAGATACAGGTAGGTACCCATGTGCAGTTCTCACCCCAGGGCCCTTTAGCGGATGTCCCAAAATGACTCTTAACAAGATCCATGTCTCTGTCTTGCTTGCCGAATCATCCCTAGAAGAATGTAATGCTTATCCCTCATGCACAGTCGCAACTTTCCATGTATGTAATGTCCATGAACAGGATTTGAGTGACACACATGTGCTACTGCTGCCCACGCAGATGTGCATGGGCAGCATCCCCCTAGACACCTATATGTTGTTGATAGAGATTGTGACTTTTGCACAGCAGTTGAATCCCCAGACAAGCGTTTGGTTCTGTATCCAATGCCTAAACATCCTCAGGTCTCTAGGCTATGTCTGATGGAACAGAAATGTAATTGGTCATGAACAGTTTTCCCCAGAGATGCATTCCATCCACAGCACCTGTGTGCCCACTTTTGATATCCCCTGTGCGCCCTGTGGATTCAACTTTCACCTAAGTTTTCCATTGCCCTTTGGTAAGAAGGAAACACACAAATAACTGATTGTGCAAACAAGCAAACAAACCTCTTGCAGGGGACACATTTTATTTATGGGGTTGCTCTATGGGAGCAGAATTTAGAAGGTAAGGACAGTTTTCCTACCAGGTGATAAAATGTTCCAAACAAAAATAATCCCATACCTGGATACCAAAATAGCAACAGCTAAAAAACTAAAGTAATTCAAACTATCTAGAAGAAAGTCAAGGTGGATGTCCTCTTGCACCCCTTCCACCAATGGTGCAGGTTGCTGCCACTGTCAAGTGAAAATCTCTGAAACAATGCAGCCAATTAGGGCATCCAGTTGAACACTCCTGGCCTCCTGCCAGAGTTGCACCTCTGAGGTGTCCTGTTGGTTGAGGAGAAAGAGAGGTGGCTAGATGGAAATCTTATTTTTTTCAAAAATTTATGCATCACAGCCACCCCACCTTATTCCACAGATCCACATTTTGTCATGCTGTCTCCCAGTCACAGAAGCTTGGAAGGACTATAGCCATGTGTGGTACATGCGGGTGACAAGTGCATGCGCACCAAGAAGGACTTTATGTGTGCCAGTGGAATGCTGTTCATGGACACAGATTTTCATGTGCAGTGTAGATAGGCAAAAGAAACCTCTGGAGCGATCAGGCAGGGAATGGATGGATCCATGTTGTCACAGTTCTGGCCAGTTGTGCTGGTAATAACAGTCTGGGCACTGCTGCCTGCTCACCACCAGTTTGTCATCTTCAGTGGTGGAAAATCCCAACATCAAAGTGAGAGGTTCAAACCTTGATCCCAAGTGCTCAGCAAGGGGCCCAGGAGGGGTATGGGAATGGTTCCCTTGGCATTGTTCAAGGTTCCTGCCTGTCATAAGCCAGCATCCACATTCTGGTTTGGCCATGATTAGGTTGTCACACAAGCCAACAATTGTATTAGATGTGCAGGATAGCGAAGTCCCAGTTGCTACATGTAGGTGATAGTCCCATAGCCACAGTTTTGTTTCTTTTCACTCCCACAGAAATGTACAAGGTTTGCTATTTTTGTTTTGCTGCACATGAGGACTCATTTTTGCTGCACCAAGGTGTCCTTGACCTGTAATGTCCAATACGTGTATTCAGTAAATCCCAGTTGCGTTTGCAAGCATCATGTATGGCCTCTATATGTTAAGTATGCTGTCTCACCACGGTTTCATCTCCAGCCCCTTACATTGCAAATGCCAGGCCCTTTTCCTGTGACTGCTTGATCAAACATGCAAATGGCCAGTCCTCACCTGGGTGAACTGGAAGGTGCAGCCATGCTTTCTGTTCATGAGCATGGAAGAGGTTGAGCTGTGGTCAGTGACAATTGGTATTAGGGAAGTTGGGAATAGGGGGCTGGATATGACTAGCTCCGTATCCCATTGGCAGCATTTGTGGGGGAAAGATCTGGATCCACAGAGCCAACCAGTGTATTTGTTGTTGTGCATGGCTGTGGTAGAAGCACAGACGCCTGGTGTTTTTACTGCCTTTGAATCCTGCCAAGAATGTTGAGAGATGCTGATGTGCACATGGCTAGGTGCATTGTGTGGGCGAGGACAGGGACAATTTGTTGCTGAAATATTGCTTTTTTTTTTTTAGATCTGGAACACTGAATTGGGGTTTCTAATGAATGTAATGACTAAGGTTGGAGGCATGTGCCAAAGGCATGCAAGAGGAAGTTGGGCAGGGAATGATGTGCACAGCAAAAATGTTCAGTGTCCTTGTGCTTGCAAAGTCTATGGTCAGGGTCTGTCCAGGGAATCAGTCTACATTGCTCATGTCCATGCGTCTTTGAAAGTGTCAACCCAGGGTGTAGTAGTGTTGTACAGAGAAAAATATAGGACAAGGATTTTGGGGAAGAAGAGTGAAAATCATTCCACAAGCACCCTTGCTCTTTTTTGAGTCTACTTTAAGGACAACCAGTGAAGGGTTCTTGTAAGAGTAATCAGAATGATCATGGTACTGATAATGACACACACACACCCGAGATAGGACTGCAGTATCTGGGGCTGCTAATTTCTGCCAGTGTTTGATGATGGGGTCCAGGTTGAGTTAACGAGTGTCTCAGCAACCCCTTGGTTCTGTTTCCTTTCTAGCTTATCACAAGATACTTCTCTAGTGTTCACTGACCAACAAAGAGCTTATGCTTGCCAACCTTTTGGCTATTCAGTGAGAAATCCCAGAGTGTACTGAAACTGTAACAGTTCATAGAATCATAGAATTGTAGAGTTGGAAAGGACCTCCAGGGTCGTCATGTTCAACCCCCTGCTCAACGCAGGATTTCCTAAACCATCCCAGACAGATGTAGATCAAACCTCTGAAGACCTCCAGTGAAAGAGAGCTAGCTACCTCCCATAGCAACCTATTCCATTGACTGATTGCCCTCACTGTCAGGAAGTTTTTCCTAATATCTAATCTATATTGACTCTCTTGAAGATTCATACTGTTGGTTCTAATCCTCCCATCTTGTGCAAGTGAAAATAGAGACAATCCCTCTGCACTGTGACAGCCCTTCAGATACTTGAAGACCATGATCATGTCTCTTCTCAGACTTCTCTTCTGTAGGCTAAACATTCCTAGATCTTTCAACTGTTCCTTGTAGGACATGCTTTCCAGGCCACTAACCATTTTGGTAGCCCTCCTTTAGACTTCCTCTAGTTCCTGTGTCTTTTTTAGTGCAGAAGAAGACACACAGCCAAGTTATTTCAGGCATACTGCAACAGATATTAGTTTATCAGAATTTACACAGGCATAGGAAGGATGTAAGGGATGAATCATGTATGGGTGCATGATGTCCAAAAACATGTCATGGGGATGGCAGTCTTGTCACTCCGTTTTGTTGCCCTAGGACTTAGCAGCTTCATGCTTCTAGCTCCTTTCTCATCGCTTAACTTTGTTTGAAATCACCCCTTCCCAGTGCATCCGCAGATGTATATGTGCGTTTTCATGTATTGCTTATGGCTTCTCCTCTGCTCTTATGCCTTGAGTTTTACAAAATTCTACTGCTCATTAGCCTACTGGTCTTGATGGAACAGGTACATGTCATGGATATATCAACAGTGATGTATCTCATCAACCTGGAACAGTGCACGATTTTGCAAAGGTGCATAGGAACAGGGACAGTTCTCCTTAACACAGCACTTGGGTCTGTGACCCACCTTGTTGAAACTGGTTGGGTCCATTGGTCCATGAGATTTGTTCTTAGTGGAGATGGCCACTTCAGAATGACTTTCAGCAAAGACTGATTGGATTTGGGGTGGACAGATGGTTCAGTGGCTAATACATTGGATGCTAAGGTGCTGTCTCTGTGTTGCAGACACTGCAAGATGTCTCTGACAGTTTATTGTTGGGAGAGGAGAGTAGGTGAGGGTATCATCAACGTCATCTTGGTAATGCTCAGGAGTGACTGGTGGTTCTCCATGGTGAAGGGGATACTGGCATTGTTGGTCTCAGATCTGGAGCAGCAGGGCTCACATTGTTATGGTGGGCAGCCGAGTGGTTCAGGCTGGTTTCAGGTTGTGCCCATCTTCCGTCATGAATGCTGTATTCATCACATACTATGCCCAATGGTACTGTGGTGGCCCTTGGTGCAATCAGCACCAGCAGCTGGACTGAAAGGCACTGTGTGCACCTCTGCTGCTTGACTGTTGCGGCTATGGAACTTGTGTTGACTAGTTTCAAAGCAGTGATTTTGAGGGTAGGCTGCTGGGTTAGACTGCAGGCTGTGGGATTCCACATCATAAACCCAAAAGGAACCAGCCTCATCCCACTCACCTAATGTGGAGTGATGGAAACATGGGTCAATCACACTGAAGGATGGGTAACTCTTGTGGTGAAAGTATGTTTTGCATCAAATGGAACAAAGATGGCACCTCCTGCATTGCTGCTGTTGTTGGCCTGGCACAAATGGTGTCTTCACCTTTGCAAAGCAGGTGGATCCTGCTGTGCTTGGTCTGGGATTAGAGTGGAGTAGTTAAATTGTTCCAAGGTGAGTACAGAAACGGCCTAACATGGTGTTCAATATTCAAAAACATTCTTGTTGCCCACTGAGAGAGTGATTTCACATAACCTTTTAACCCCTGTTTTTCATTAGAACACATTAAAAATGCCCTGTTGAATTCCTTTCAAGTTTTCTCTAGAGATATGCCCTCTATAAATCTTCCTGCAGGACATCATTATTGAGAACTCTCAATTTTATGTTAATTGTGGCAAAAAAAAAAGTCATGGGCAAGAATTGGAAAGTTCATGGAACTCTAAAAATTTGTTTGCTAAAATGGTAGATCTTGCTGTCACTGAACTTATCATGTTGGAACACAGTACATTTAATGGAAAACCAAGCTACTAGACGGTTTTGAGAAATTTGGAATCCTTTGCTGCAGAAACTAGAAATAGTTAACAAAAACTGTGCCCTGCCCCCCAATCAATATATTTCCTGTTCAGTATAACCTATTGTAGCCGTGACATGGCATTTCTTTTTGTGGTGCAGTCATGAGGCACAGTTCCTTTCTTCTTGGCACTTCTGCCACTGTACTGTATGAAGGTACTTATGTGCTCTGCAGTCCAGCCCATGGTGCTTTCTGCCCTGCTGTAGTTTCACAGTGTGGCCTCATTTCTCCGCATACTTTGGGGAGATTCCACAGGCTCTGCAGTTGCATTCCGGAGGATTCCTACCCTTCCGCAAGCAGTAAAGTCCCCTCTTCAGAGTTTGTCCTTATACAGCATTTTCCTTATATTGTGCAGTTGGTTCCTAGCTCTTTGCCCGATGTAGTAGAATTTACAGTAACAGAAAATTAGCTTTTTGTACTATTCTTCTGCCTTCTCCATAAGAAGGATGAGCTCTTGAAAGGCAGGTTTTTCATCATTGTGTGCTCTTTCCCATATTGTGCAACCTTATGAAGAATGTTAGTGATCTTTTCTTTCTTGTGCCATACATTCAGTACTAACACATTAGGGAGTAAAGTAAGTTTAACTGTTTATCATCAAGTGTAAACTGATTTTGTATGTTAACGTGTCTATTATCTTACGTGGGAAAAGGAGGTCTGAGAAGGCAACACCTCTTAGAAGTACCTGTACGTACTTCTCTTAATATTGTAGTTTGCAGGAACCCAATTATAACATTAAATAAAGCCTCCCTGCATTTTTGTATATTTAAGGAGGAATTAGTTGTTATTAACTGAAGTATCTGTACAAGTCCAAAAGGTGAATCCTTCAAGTGCATTATAAAAATACATGTTGAATGTTCATCATATATGAAAGTACACTTTAGTCTGTTAGCATAATCTTTAGTAGTAAAGTAATTTTCACAACAAAGTAATTATTTGATTATGTAGTTGTTTATGTAGTAAATAATTATAAATGAAAGTGTAGAATATATTTTACAGGATCTGTTCTATTATGCTGCTAGACCATTGGAAGAATTATGTTGTAAAGAAGAATCTGAATATGTAAGATATTTTGAGAAGAGAGTTAATTCATGTCAAAGGATTTCCTTTTACCATGTTAAAAACAAATACAAGTTGAAGAGAATAAGGTAGTTTTTGGTTTTTATTTCAAGAACCACAAAACCCAGTCACAAATCTGCTTTCTGCTTTTTGTTTTTGTTTTAAACTGGTGCTGTTGAAGTTCTGCTGAAGGGACAAGCTGCTTTTAAAATATTAACAGAAATTGTCTCACCAGCACTTGGAAGTGTTGTGGGGACATCAACAAGCATAGCCTTCTTTATATAAAAAACATGCAACACAGGTCGAATCGTACTTAGCTGGAAGTAAGTCCCATTATCTTTTGTTGGATTTACTCCTTACTAAGTGTAGTTAGAATTTTGTATCTTTAGTTCTTAAGAGTTTGAAACCAGTTTCCCTTCCCCCTCCCTCCCCAGTTCCTGTGCCTTGTTAGCTATTGCTTGAATGCTTGCTTATAACATTGTGTTTTTCTAAGTAGCAGAGTGGGGCTGCAGAGCCTAATCCTTTAGCCGTTGGTTTAGTCACTCCCCTAAGTCTTGCAATGAGGGATCTGCTGAGTGCTGAGGGCATGTCTCACCAGCCATCTCAGGGTTTACCTCCGTCAGGATCCGTATACATAACTCCAGCCAACAACAACATTCTTCAGTTGCCTGCAAATTATAGCCAGAAGATTGACATGATGGAGCCAGGCAGTGAGGTCAAACACAAGGTGAATCAGGTTTGTTTCAGGGAGATGAGTACCATAAAACTATCCTAGCTCTTCTGTGTTTCATTAAACTGTAGTTAAAACATTTAAAAAATGCTCAGATGCGGAAAAGACCTTCAGATGGCTTTTTGAAGGTCTTAACGATGACTGTAAGAATAGCAGCTATCTTCAATTACAGCTGTGCATTTTACACCCAGCTTTTCAATCTTTTATTTTTCTCAGCATAAGTTAGACTTTTGATAAAATTAAGATGAAGGCTGGGAGGAGAAAGCTAATGACTTCTGCTGAGAGGGAAGGAAAGAGTCACTGTGCCAGTGAGAGGGGCAAGAAAATAAACTTGCCTGACATCTGGAATCAGAATTGAAGCTGTGGTTTAACATTATGAGAACAAATTTGGAATGAGCCCATATACTTCTTCGTCCCCTTTTATGCCTAGAGTCATTTGTTGCTTTGTAGTTCGGATGAGGATGGTAGTTTGCCATCATATTTGATTTGGCAAATATACTCGCTTCCCATACGATAGGATTTGATCATCTTTAGAATGACATGTGCTAAAGTTGCAAGAAATCTTTGCCAAGAAAATATTTTAGAGATGACTACTAAGCCAGTGGTTTGTTTAAAGAGGATGCCTGATATATTAAGATATTTTATTTTCTATTTTGTAAAAGCTTTTTGTAGTAATTTTTTTGTGCTTTTAAAAAAGTTCAGAATTTTAGGAAGCCTTTTTAAAACTTCGTTAAATACGTCTGCATCTGTCTTAGAATACTAAAATAGTTGTTTCAAGGGATAAGACTTTAGCATCAGGTGGAAGGAAGGTTATAAATTCTAGTTTGTATTTAGTTGTAATTAATTTGATTTTTTAAAAATCCCTTGAGTTAACTTTGCCATTCACTTGCCTTTAACAAATGGCTGTTGTCTGTTGTTGTTTTTCAGGTTTGTCATTTGGAAACTAACTTGAATTTTTAAAATAATAAGTGGTAGTGAAATTGAAAAATGCTTAAAACCAGAGTTGATTTAAATAACTATTTTAAAAACCATTTTTAATAATTGCAGAATGACATAGATGCAAGCAAATCTGCTCCTATACTGAATACAGCTAAACAGGATGGTCCAATGCCAAAACCACACAGTGTATCTCTTAATGACACTGAAACAAGGAAGCTTATGGAAGAATGTAAAAGACTTCAGGCAGATGTGATGAAACTGTCAGAGGAAAACAGACACCTGAGAGTAAGTTTTTGCAACTATGACGAGGTCGCTTTGTAGTTAAGGAATTATTGATATTCATCTTAAACTTTTTGACTGAATGTTAAAGTGACCTTAAATATCCCAGTGGTGAGGTTCTATAGTCACTACTGCCAAAATCTTTGGTGACCCACTGTTATCTTTATAGTTCACTTTTACATATACGTCATCTCTGCTTTTAAATTAAGGTTAAGTGGGAATGCTTTTCTGCTGTTTGGGAGCTCTGTCATTAGGTCTAAGGTAGGCTATTACTGCTTTTTGCTTTTCTATGTGTGCCTTTAATGCGTTTTTCTGGGAGTCAGCTGACGCCTGAAAAATGTTTTTTTTTCTTTCTGTAAGAGGAAGAGGGTAGTAGTTGGAGTGCTGTGTTCGGCCGAGCATTTTGCACTCCTTTGCCCATCACTGTGGCATTTCTGGATTACCAGCTAACTCCCCGAGAAGTATGTTAAAGGAAAACACTATAAAACATAATGCCCCAAATGTCTATTCAGAACACTGTTCCAAATAGTTTTGTACTTAGATTTAACCTCTCTTATGATAACATGATAAATACAGGTATGACAGGGGAAGCTGAGAAGAAGCTGTTCAGAATATACTGTCTGCATTGAGAATAACAAATGAAGAATGAAAGTTTAACCCTTGAGTTCTGCAATATTTAAGCACACAAAGTAATATTTTTCACATTTCTTGGAAGACATGGATCTGCATTCTCCTTTCTTCAGTTGTTATCCTTTTCCTTGCATGCTTTCCACCTTCAAGTCCTTCACTTTATGGTCTAAATTATATAATTTCTGTATTTATTCTTCTCAGAGGACCGTTCCAGCTACTATTTTGGGTGTCTGTCTTTTAACTCTTTTCTCCAGTTTAAATTTGAACTCGAGTTTTCTTGAAAGATATTTAGTCCCAACAGTTTTGGTTTACTTCTGATTTGTATACTAAGATGAATACTGAACAGTACAGTAATTTCAACACTGGTAGAATTTCATCACAATTTCATCTCGTATTATTTGCTCTCTAAAATAGTCACTGGTTTATTTTTCTAATATCAGAAATGGGATATTAATTTCAATTTCCTTTTATGGTTACTCATTATTTGGTCTTGTGGTTAGAATGCCAGACTCTTGTCTAGTGGTCCACAAAGCCAGCTGGGTGACCTTGGTCTAATCAGAGCCCTTTTTCTGAGCTGACACAGCCCCACCTACCTCCCAGGATGTAGTTCTCTTGGACTTTTTAATGGTATGCTCTCTGGGGACCAGAGCCTTGTTGTTGTTGTTTTTTAAAAAAACTGGTTTGTAAAGTACAGTATATACTAGTGGTACTTCATACGTTAAAATTATCAGAAATAAATTTTAATTATTATTTCCAGTTTGAATGTGTTCCTCAAAGAATAGAAGCGTTTGAAACAGAAGATTATATTGTCAAACATTTAATTTTTCTTGGAAAATAACTTTAATTAGAATTAATTTATCATTGAAGTAATACTTCATAGTTCTCAGATAGTTATATAAAGCAAAGCACTGGAAAGAAAAGCTTTGGGGAGAATGATTTTTTTTTGTCACTTGTCCCTCGATCTGATATATTCTTCCGAAGGTCACAGGGACCATGCAGAATTTGGGTGATTGTAGGGTACTGAGGTATAAGGGCAAACTAGTTGCAAAACAGGTAGAGGCACCTTGTAGGTTGCAAATCTTCAAAAAAATCTAAAAGGTCCTTATTTCCACTCTGTGTTGTAATTTGTATCCTTTATTCTATATGAAAAACAAATGCAACAAAATCAAGATGACCGGTCAAATATTCTAAATGTTTGGGGCATAATGTTTTCTAGCCACATGTGGAAAGCATATAATGGTTTTAGTAAGGTTTTGTCTTTATACATAGGATTAATAGCTTGCCTCATTGTTACTATGCATGCATTTTAATGGTAATGTTAAATTTAGTGTTTACAAGAGATCAAGTCATATGTTAACAAATGTATGTAATCATATATAAATACTTAAAAAGTTCTGGTTAAATTCACAGATTGGATTGTTTTTGGTGGATTTTCTATTCATGAGCTTTCCCCCCTATATTTTCAGGATGAAGGTTTGAGGCTGAGAAAGGTGGCACATTCAGATAAACCTGGATCTTCAGGCTTGGCTCTCCGAGATAATGGCACCAGTCCTCTTCCCTCACTCCTTGTTGTAATTGCAGCCATTTTCATTGGATTCTTTTTAGGGAAATTCATCTTGTAAGAGAGGGAGAAAGAGAGGAGCATGCAGAATGCAGCTTCTTCTTTTTTCTTGGTCAGAAAAAATGTATTTACCTACCACTTCATTGGTAGTATGGTCCCAAGTGACCATTTTTGTGTACAGCATCATACAGGCTTTGCCTCTAATGATCTTGCACGGTTAGAAAACACAATAAAAAGACAAACTGTTCGGCTGCTGGACAAATTGTATATTAATTCATCAATAGCAGGTGTCAGTTGCACATTCAGTTCTTTATGAAAAGTCATAAATAAAGAATTGTTCTCTTTTGTGGTTTAAATAAGAGTTCAAAAATTGTTCAGAGTCTTGTAAATGTTATTTTAATAATCCTTAAAAAATTTTATCTGTTGCTCTTGCCTCTTGGAAAATGATGATTAGAACGCAACTCCCACTTGTTCAGGAATATGACGAGGCATTCTGTGGGGAAATGGTTCCTTCTTTTGTGTACATTTTCTCCTTTTCCTTTCTTTGCAAATATCATGGCAGATTTCTCACCCCTTGTGAGGCAGTTGTTGAAAACATTTTAAATCCTTATGGCCCTGTCCCATGGTATTTAACATACAGAAAATAAAACTGTTAACAGATGTCACGCTGGGTTACTTGTTTTTTTGACTTCTACTTTAGAAAGGTTTTCTAGCACATTTTGTATATAGGCTCGCCACAGGTGAATTTTGTTAAGTTCAGTAGCTGTGGCTTTGATTGGAACCAGTGGAAAACTCAGTAGTTTCCGTATCAGTTAGCAGATGCAGGAAAGATTTCTGGCTTTTAAATAAAACGAGAGATTTAATTTTGGGTCATGGGGCTAATTATAAGAGAGAGGAATTTCAAACCTTTAAAAATCTGGCGGACTTCGTGGCTGATGAATAGATAACTTTCTGTTGCACCATGTTGTATTAAAGGAATCATTAACATTTTAACAAATAATATATTTTAAGTTTTAATCCGGATGTTCTCTTCTGATGCATTCTTTGTAACGCTTTCAAAAATGAGTCCTGTTTCAGTATGTGTAAACTGAGTCTGGTTGAATACATTTTAATCATTTAATTTTGTGAGAGAAAGCTTTGCCCAGCAGAAGTATTGCTGCAGTTGCCCCTTAGCTGTGTGTATCTTCACTAATTTAGACAATTCATTGTCTTCGGTCTGAACTGCTTCTTTACACTTGATTGTGCGGCTTGTTTAATTTTTGGCCTCCGTCATCAACTAGATAATTTTGAAAGCACAAGATTTTTAACCAGGATCCATGACAGAAAGTTATTTTGTATATTGTTCGATACGATGCAGCTAACCGTCTTAGATCTTATGTAGCTGAGATACGTTCTTGCAAAAATACACATCATCTTGGTTGCCTTTGATTTTTAGTGCTTTTTTATTGGAAGACATAGTATACTTAAATTATGTACTGTTATTGCTCTCAATGGCAAACCTTTATAAAACATTCTGCATTTTGCAAAGAAGACCGATGAACAAAATTACTGCTTGATGTTTCCCTTAAAAGCATGCAAAAATGTTTCTGTTATCTGCATCCAAGTCTTCTCTGATCATGGTGACTGGAAGAAGTATGCTCAAGTCTGGTTCTCGCTTCATCTTTTTAAAAAACAGTACGACTCTTCATGCTACATCAGAAGAAGTAATCTATTCCTTAAATGAAGTTGATCTTTGAAAGATGAGAGAGGGGAAAAGACTTAAGATAAGGCTGGAACTTCTGGATTATATTTAGATATTTCTGTGTGGAAAAGGGAAAGTTCTAGGTAACTTAAAGGAGTGTATAATACTAACTATACGTTTTAGGGTTAGATGAAAGAGGGTAAGTTACAAAAACAATTAAGAATTCTGAAAGTCTGCAGTGGGATCATAATTAGGGAAGTAGCGATAAATTGGACTATTATGAGAGCCTATTTGGACCATTTTGCAGGAAGTCTCAAATATAAATATTAAACCTACTAAGGTGCACTTGAGAACCAATATACATACTGTGAGGTGCTCCAGCTCATACAGATGTGCTTCTGGTTTCTAATAATCCTTTCATAGATGTACATAAAATGTAATGCTAAACAATTTTGCTCTCAGGAGTGATTTTGAATGATATCAGCTGTATTCAGTGAAATTATGTAACATGGATTAAATTGTCTGTACCTGAAACGGTTAGAACTTTGCCTGCTTGTATATATACATAAATGTGAGGAAAGATTGCCCCTGCAGTCTGGATGATGCAAGCTTTACGTTATGAGTTTCTTAACATTTCATAGTGGCTACAGAATTATGCAACACGTGATAGTAAATTTTATGGATTTCAGGCTGTCTGGAATGCTTAAAAAGCTTATATATACTTTAATATAAAAATGTCCTAATTTCCCTCAACATGAAATTGATAAAGAATACATCCTAATTTCTCTTTAGACAGTGAAGTCTCTCCATGTGTATATGTTTGCTGTGCACAGCTGGAAATATTCTGGATTGATAGAGGCAGTCTGACAATGTATGTGGGCGTTACACATAGTTTTGAAATTTTGTAATACTGTTCAAGTACCAAAAGCTGCTTCTAAGTGACAGTTAACAGTTGTAGCACTGTACTGTACACAATCAGTAGATGATGATAAAGCTTCAGAGTTGCTGCTTATAATTAATAAATATTATGAACGCTCAGGCCACTGCTGTAAAATCTGTTGGTGTGCTCAGCATAGAAAATCCTTCCTAGCATTTGGAGAAATTTTATATTCCATATATGTATTGACCAATAATTATTACCTGTGGATCACTGTGATCACTTGGCAATCTTCTTGTTCAGTATGCCCTTTGCTGCTTGACATTATGTGAGGAAACTGACCACAGCAAATCATTTTGGTGTGATTGGTGAGATGTGTTCTTGTCTTTGCAGCAGCATCTGTAGGATAAAATAAGAGCCTCTTATGATCTTTTGACTTTCAGCGTTACAATATCAGAATTATTGATATAAATATATAAATTAAAAGTGCAGAACAATTTGCCAAATGATTATCTTGTCCCATTTCTTTGTATGTGCCCTTGCTTCATAAATTCCAGGCTGCTTCACTAGATGGCAGTCTAATATTGCAGGTTGGCATGATGAATGAATGGTATCTCCAGTTATTGTGGCTACTTTGTATTAGCATAGCTGTTTCTAATGGAAGGCTTAATAGAATTTGCAGTCCCATTCAAATATATTTTTCTTCCAGATGGTCACTGTATTTGTTCATTCAGATCACACTGTTTTTGATAGACAGGTCAGTTCAATTCGGCGTAATTCTTTCCAGAAGGACATTTATAATTTCATATTCAGTTTTCTTACATATATCCATTGCAGAAAACACTTATTTTCTAAGGTTCTGTTTGCACGATGTTCATGTCAGAAATAGCTGCTGAGCGAGTAGATCACTTAAATGGAAACACGTCAGGTCTTATGTTTTAAGCCAGGCTGCTGAATGATTGCTTATTTATGTTATATGATCATACTTAAGGGAAGTAATTTATCCATGGTACAGTTCTGATGTTTTCAATACAATTATGTACTCACCAACTTAAATGCCTGGAGTGACGTGAAAAAATTAAGTCATACTAAATTTATTTACGTGGAAAGAATATTCAATTGAAAATAGGTCATTTAGAATAAGAATGTCATGCATATGTCTTTATATTGCAGAGTCCCAGTCTTTCACACACTTGTTCTCAGATTATTTTAAATCTTGTAAACATGACTTGTATCAGAATTATACTTTGGATCACATTATGATCCTAGCTATTCCTGTCTTTAGTAATTCCCACTTAGGTTAGGCTGACAGGCAACAGCTGACTATCTTACCAGCTTGTTGTGAGGATATAGTGGAGGAGAGTACTGGGAAATAAATAATAGCCTTAATATTAATACTGCATATCTATATAGATTTGCTTATATTACATTAAGTGTGGCAATGCGTGGTGCTTTAAAAGTGGTCTTTTTTGGCAAGACCAGTAGTGTAGTTTGGGATATTTGCTTAGGGATTTACTCTGATGCAAATTATGCAGTGCATTTTACCAAGCCATCTATGTGCTTAGCTGCAGAGAAGCATTTAACAGTTGCCGAAGTATTTTGTAGAAAGACACTTGTCTTGGGTTTTGGGGGCCTACTTAACATACCTCATAGCTGATCTAAATCAAAATCTTTTACATGTATGAATTGTTATGCTTTCTATTTTTGGTCTTTAAAATGCTGTGACCCACCGTGGGGACATGATGAGCAGATTTAACTCAGTGAAGCTTAAAGCAGAGTCTATCTTGGTAAAAATATTTAAGGCTTCTTTAAGAAAGAAAATGTGGTACAGCATTCCTGATCAGTGATTCAACTGTGAATACACCAGCAATTAATTTCACGTGAAAGGCTTTTAAAATACTGATTCAAAAAATTGAACTGGATTTGGTAATTGTGTTAGTAGCATTTAGTTGGTGGTGCCTAGCATGAAACAGTTTACATAAAAAAATGAAGAGAATTCTGATACGTTGTTCAGGAAAGTCATTATCTTGCCTGCAACATTCTGACCAGTGTTTTATTTATATTGTAATAGTTCTGGATTTATTAGCTTGAGTGATAAAATAACTGAGCTATCATATTATAGTTTTTATTGGGCAAATATGAGCTACCCAGAAAAGGACATTATCAGTGAAATGTAAATGCTTCCTGATCTAGCGTTTTTCCTTGTGGATGAATTATAGTAAACGCTTCCTTGTTTGCTATGGGGAAAATCTTTAAGCAGTCCTTTAATGGCAAGTTGTGAGATTAGAGAATTATTGGTCCTAAACATACTGCCCTCCAAAACATAAGCATATAGGTTTTTCAATTGTTTGTACAGTGAATTCTGAAAAGCGTTTATGGAAATCTAGAGAACCCGCCATGAAGTTTGCTTCTGTTTTTCAGAACAGTCTTTCATAAGTAAAGAGTTGAATTACATTTCGGTGTAAGGCTATGGGATAATTTGGTTGTTTGCTTTGTTTTTATTTAAATCATTGAAACCATGAGCTCTGGAAGTTTCAATTCTGATGAAAAGACGTCAGCACCTCTGTTAGTAATTTACATCCTCAACATCTGTGGTGAGTTCACTCAATTTAGCATTGAAGAGTATAAAATTTTGTTGTTTAGCTGTTCCTTCTGAGCCACACTAAAAGTGTTCTAATTGTCAGAGTTTGATGGTATGTACGTTTAAAGGCGGACAAGCCATTCCCAAACTGGAGAAATGGATTGTCATTAGACTATATTAAATAGGAGGAAAAGCCTAAAACTGCTTCACTGGCAATTTTATGGAAATTGATTTCTAATATAATTTGTACTCAGCTTTCATAATCCATTTCTGTAGCAATGCTGGCCAAGATTGTAGTTTAGAGAAAATTCTACAGCAAAGAAATGTTGCTTAGACTGTAAACATTCATTAAAAGTGCTTGAAAACATCTAAATTCATTTAAACAGAAGTGCGATTTCTTTGGAAATTAACCTTTGACAATTATCTTAGTGCAGTATTACTGCTTATTAAAAAATGACTTGTGTTAATAATCAAAGAGTTTATTTAGCTTTGAACTTTTCAGAATTTAAAGCAACATGATACCACTAGATGGCAATGTTTATTGCATGCCATTCATTTGAGGACCATTTAAGCCACCTCCATGTGGATTCATTACTGTATGCTGTTTTAGATAGTTGCACAGATGTGCATTTACATGCTAAACTATACATCTGAGGTAGTGTGATCTGTACTGATGGATTGTGCTATATCTCATTAAACTGCATTGACTATAAAAACAGGTAGGAATATTTGTCATTTAACTGCTGAAGAGTGCAAAATATTTGTGCCAGCAACTTGCCTGACTGTGAATGTAATATTAAAATTTTCAGTTCCAAGTTACTATACCGTCTTGATAAAATCCCAAGCTGACAGAAACCTCTTCATTTAGCTAGGCACAAAAACATTTCATGACATTGTTTTTCCTATGTTAAGGAACTTAGAACACGAACCTCCTAGAAAAACTGAAGTATTCTTGTGCCATACTGTGAACATTTCCTTTTATTTGGGAAGTAAGCACAGTGGTGAATGG
The DNA here is from genome assembly GCA_023333525.1 of Aspidoscelis tigris stejnegeri. NCBI lineage: Eukaryota > Metazoa > Chordata > Lepidosauria > Squamata > Teiidae > Aspidoscelis > Aspidoscelis tigris. The sequence goes on from JALMGA010000004.1 coordinate 60,197,889, forward strand.
ACTTTCATCACCATGAAAAACATTAGCTTGGTTATTTTTATCAAATTTTTAATCAACCTCGGTATTGGGAAAAGCATACTTAACATGAAATTTGCTCTTTTGCAAACAAAACTGAAACATGAATATCTTGCTGGAATGCATCCAAAATAGACAAAAAACACATTTCACTGACAAGGGTGAGGAATCCTTATTCAAATTTTCAGTATATTCAACAAAGGTTCAAACATGCTAGGTACTTAAATGAAGCAAAAATGAAATACATGAAGAATGACTTCTGGGATTTATAGAAATGCATAAATATCTCAAAATGTATTATTTTGCAAGTAATTGCTATTTATGGAAAACTGGTAGTTAGGAGAGCCAGAACGGACCAATCTGCCATGGTAAGTCAATATCACCAAGATTGGAGATTGTTGACATTGCAAAAAATGAGATCATGTCACAGTGGAGCAGTGGAAGGAGACGCAAGTGTCTCGATGTAAATCAATGGCACTTCAGAGGCCAAATCACTTTCAACGCAATCCCAGAAACTTTTTAAAAAACTAGGAAAATTGGATTTGATCTTGTAAAAACAAAACCATGCTGCTGTGAAAACCTACACTATGCAACAGAGGCCACATTTCTACTAGCTATCTAAAACCAAAATCATGTTGTGTATATTTATGCTATACAAGGGAAACCTGCTATATTCCCAAACCAACATCCTGTTAAAAGGCAGCAATCCCTGACAAGTATCCCTTCATTTTGGAAAAGTGTATTCACGTGAGAAAGGGAAGTCAAGCAGTACTGGGGGGAAAATATATATTTAAATGAATATAGATTTGTTCATTTTTCTAGTCATGGCAGATATAACTGTGTATGTGAGTGTTTTCTAATGTCAGTATTATCAACTGCTTGGAATAAATGACTGTGGAGATACATACTGAAAATACAAATTAGGGGAGCACAGGATAGTTATTTCTTGTATATAATGCCAGCACGTAAGTACTGTCCAGCTGTTAGGAGAAGCTCCTTTTCTTCTATCTCCATTCTGTTCTTTATCACTTAGTACATACAAGCATATTCCTCTCTTCATGGAAAATCTTTGATACAGTGGATGTTTCTGCAAAGAGTCATTCCCTCCACCCATTACTTAAATCTGTTCCAGAAGATTATTGGACTGGCAATTGCAAGTGAAATGAAGTCATCTTTGAATATCATCTGCTCTATCTAACTGCACAGCCACTGTTGACAGCAAAAGGCGCAAGTCTTTTTATCAACAGAGCAAACCAGCTCATTTTAATTCAGTATGTAACAGTTTGAATTTGGCTGCTTTCTCAGTATAGTTTAGGATAATATTTCATTCTGGAGGAACACTTATTTCATGTTACGAATGTTGCATTGCTTCAATAAATGTTTATGTTACCTTGGGAAATTACAGTGTTACATTGAGTTATATTGACAAATTGCTCTGTTTTGAAGTATTAAATCTATAAAATTACTATACAGTTCCCTAGTTTGTCCCACAAGTAGCTGAGGTTTCCCAGGCTTTTATTTGTGGAAGAAAAGACGTTTGTCAGAAGACACAAAAAGACCTAACCTAATTCTGCCAAATAATCCCTTTCCTTTCCCAAGCAAACATACTTGTTCTTCAACATACAGTAAATTAGGCCAGGGTTATGGCCCACATCACAGCTGCTATCTTTCTGCATACTTAGGACAAAGGCAATAGTATCGCCTTAGATCTATCCTACCACTAGTTTTACTTTTTTCCCTAGGGAAATATTGACTTTTAGGTTGGGCATATTGGCATGATATGACATTCATAGTCTCAAGTAGTTTTGAACCTGGCTTATAAATGAATTGAGATTTCTTAGGCTGAGGCTACATGATGGAATGTTGTCTATGTAACTAAGTGCCTGTACAGGCTGCATACACGCAGTAATATTTTTGTGTGAGCAGCAGCGCTACTTTGAAGTGAAAATCCTAAAGAAGTTTTATGTTGGGGTTGGGAGTAATGTGTAACTGTCCCTATGGCAGCATGACACTGGTGATTGCTCCAAATAGCACATGAAGACAACTGTGTATGTAACCAAGGCAAGTGGGGGCAGGAGGAAGCAATCATCCCTCTGCATCCCATTCAAGACAGATGGTGCCAAGTTGGAGTCTCAGCCTTCATGTCTCTCATTTTGAAATTTGGCAGCAAAACACCTCATCAGTTAATTACTTGGTTAAAGTATTAATAATGGTGTTACCATGACTGCATGAGCTGTTAAGTAGCCAAAGCTGGCTGAAAATTATTTGAAGCCAGTATTGTTCAAGAGGCAACCATAAGCATTGTCAGAATCTTTTGTGGTTACAATGTGGTAATGTTCAGAAACAAAGTCCCATCTCCTGCTAAGTATCCACATGTTGATATCCACTGAATGACTTCCATCAGTCATCATGGTAAGCTTTCTGGAACCCATAAAATGTGTTACTTCTAAAGGCAGTGTCAAGTTGATCTTGGTAGCCAACACTACTAAATCTCAAGTTCCCTTTTATGATCTAGATCAAAACCTTTCTGAGAGGAAAAACAAGACGGGTACCCCCATTTTACCCACCAAAAAATCTCCCCACCAACACTGCAGAACGTCAGTTTAGGAATACTTAAGCATGAGCACTGCATGCTTATTTCAAATGTACTCTTCACTGTTGATAGGTGAGGGGTTTCCTCATGCCAGTCTTGATTTAAACTAAAGGTTTAAAATAAAGATACAAAACAAATCCCATTTAGCCTAAATATTTGTTCAACGGAGGTCGACAGGAGCATAAGAGGTGGGAAAAGCCGGAACTTGTCAAGCCAAAATTGACAACAGGGTCCAGTTTCTCCCACTCTTGTGGCTCTTAATAGTAGCTGATGGTGTTTTAGCTCCAAGGTTAGCTACAGCATTAGTTCGAGCAAATGGCTCAACTGATTGGTATTTTTTCATTATAAAGTCTCAAGAAAGCAATCCACCATGAACTATAACATTTATGGGGGTTGGGGGCGAGGGAGTAAAGAACTTCTGAAGTCTAAAAAAGGGAGTGAATTTTCCAGACAGTGTTTGTCCAGCAGTCCTGTATGTATAGTGTGTGTGGGAGAAAACATAGGTTTTTTAAAATGCTGTTGTGGATCACTTCCACCCATTTAATTTTGCCTCAAAGGTTTTGGCAGAATGCACTGCAGATATTGCATGTGATGCCATATGAGCATCTTATGAAGTTTCTACAACCTTCCTTCTGGTGAAATGCAGATATTAGGAGAAGCATCTGTGGCAACTGTGTTCTTTGTGGTACTGGAGGTGTGATCAAACTTCAGATCTCCCTCAATCTTTGTTTTCAATTGCCAGAGGACTCCTGACAAGGTTACTTCTTAAATGAAACTGGAAAAACTTTTTTTTGCAAGTAACTGTACCAATTAAAATGCTTTTTACAGTTGGGTGTTCTGAAATCACTACACATCTTGAAATGTAAAATACTTTATTATATAGGCCTCATATTAGATGTTTGGGTGAGGACTCGGTTTGAAGAAGGCTACTCTCCTGATGCAGAACAAAAGGAAGGGTAAGAGCAGTCTGGCAAGAGAGTTTGGAGTGGACGGTTCTGTGAGTTTGCAGAATGGATCTGCTTAATTTTGGAGAATTTGCTTGGTGTTTGGTGAGATTAGAGAATTATAGGTCCTAAACATACTTGGTGTGTGGCTGATTTTGAAGCCGAGTCTTGAGAACATGGTAGAGGGAGGAATCCTTGCAGATGCTGCAGACTTGGAGGAACTAGAGGGAGAAGTCACATTCCTCAGCTTGGGCAAGGAAGGTCAGTTTGAGTGGCTCATGCACCTATAGCGCATAAGCAATATAATAGCAACAAAAAGTAAATAGTCATGAAGGTAAATAAACAGCAGGGGAAGGAGGGCTTTTCTGTGTTTTTCATGTATCATTGTCTACTTGTTGGGCAGAAATCATAGGTGTGTGATTGGTGCATTGAACTTCTGGTCCTCAGGGAATGGGCTTCTTCCCTTGAAGCTAAAGTAACTGACCTGTAAAATTAAAAACTAGGCATGAAGAGAAAACTTTCAAAGATGCAGTAGGAGCATCATACTCCACAACGGACAGCCCTTTAGTTGCCGCGGGAAGTGGAAATATCAAGAAGGAAGGTCTGACGAAAATGAATAGGCTCTCTCGCTTGGAACCCATTCTTAGAGTGTGTGTCTATGTCCTATTCATTGTGGATGCTTCATGAATGGGGGAGGGTTCCTTTTTTAGTGGCTAATTTGATTTTTAGAAATACAGACAGACAAGTATGTGATGGGTATTTTGACCACTGGGTGACTTCCTTTGCAGACATTATACAATATCTAGATAGGCCGACCGTGCTAGGTCAGGTCACATTTGAAATACAATGTACAATTCTGGTCACCTTACCTTGGAAAAGCCATTGTGAAACTGGAAAAAGTATAGAGCAGGGCAATCAAAACAAGAGGCTGGAACAAGTCTAGGCCTAGCGGTATTTGAGAGGTAACCTGATAGTTTACAAAATAATGCATGGTGTGGACCAGGTGGATACAGAAAAATATATTTTATTGCATAACACTATGCAGGAAAGTTATGACTGATGAAGGGGAGTACTGTTTCACCCAGCCAGTTGCAGTCTGTGAATTTACTACCAAGGGAGGTGGCAATGGCCACTAGCCTGAATGATTTTTAAGAAGTTGGAAAAGTTATAGAGAAGGTGGTATCTATGGTTACTAGAAGGGATCTCTCTGAGTTGGAAGGATAGGCAGGATGGTTTGAAAGGCCACTGCAAGAAGTAAGAGCAGGTGAGGTTTGTGCCTTTGTCTTCTCCTTTAGAAGGTCCAGAAGCAATTAGTGGGCCACTGTGTGATACAGGTTGATGGACTATATGGACTATGGCCTAATCCTGCAGGGCTTCTCCTATGTTCTCATGAAGAACAAAACATTCAGCAACTTTTTTTGCTAAGCTACTTTTTTGCTTAATTCCTGAACATAATTGCTATCATATTTTCAAAAGTGTTTATCACAATTATTAAGAAAAATAAGTTCCAGTCAAGTAGTTAGGTGGAGCTGTCAAAGCTAATGGGATCTATGGACTTTAAATACAACTATATCAGACCCACCTGTCTTTCTTTTTAAATCGCACCAAGTCAGAAACATAACAAGGTATCCTTCAAACCTTCATGAGATTAGATCTTTGATCTACTACAGGATGAGATAAAATTGCACTTGAACTCAATGCCATCTGTATTTTGAGTATCAAAAGGTATGTTGTTGTTTGGAAGAGTCCCTAACTCTGGACTGCAAATCAGAGAATTCTTGCAGGTTCCTACAGACAAATATTTTAGGACTGATCTGTAGTTTTTAAACCTGTAAATAATGTAAACACAATCCAAAGATATAATAAATGCAAAAAATCTCAATGTTGAGAATTAAACCAGAATTCTCATTTAAGCAGGAGCTGGCCTCCTCCTCCCCCCCAAAAAAACCTCCCCCTGAACTCCACTTTTGACAGTTTTTCAAAAGGAAGCATGAGGACAGCCTTCTTTCTAATCCTGTATTACAATTTTGAAAGTTTGCATCTCACCTTAATCCTTAAAAAATGGAAGCACTATTTATTATACTAAGGATTTTATTATCATTATGGTAGTCTGGATTATCCAGTGCTGTTTTCTTTCACTTGTTTCAAGACCTACTCCACTCATAACTGACACTAACAGACCAGTATATATGCGATTGAAAAGATTGAAAAAGTACAAACATTTGACTTTTCAGCTTGCTGATTTTGAATAAGACTCAAAGAAGGTACCTTTTAATAACGGAGCATGGAGGAAGCTACTGTAGACCTCCAGGTAAAGGGTGAAATAATAAATTCATATAAATAATTGATGTAAAAGCATGTTGAAATCTAGCTCTCCAGGTGTGAAGCTGCAACTCTCATCCCTACCAGTATCGAACGAAGATCTCCAGGAAGGCAGTGGGAAGAATGGTGAGGCTTGACTGGAAGAGTCCCTTTGATTTCTTCAGATCACCTTTTGATCTCTGGCTGATCTGTGTTGATTCCTATAACTGTCCAAGTATACTGGTTGGGGCTGAAGGAACTTGAAATTAACAAGAGTTGGAAAGTCTTTCTACTTTAGACCAAATCAACTTTGACTATACTTGCACCTTCATGTCTCTTAAATTGACTGCTTTTTATAACCTGTGAATTGTTATAAAGCTATTCTTCAAGGGAAAAAAGGGCATTAATAGGTCTAGGTTTAGCATTGAATTTCTATCTAATAAATTTAGTTTAAATTTATGAGAAGATGGCCCATTGACTCCAGGACTGAAAATCCTAAAGTTTGATTATAATTAGTTAAGGAACAGAAAATGATTGAATTCTATCTAATGTCTTTAGGAATGGTATACTAGTGTCATGTGTCACTAAGACCTTTTAGAATATTTATGTTCAGTGCCTATATATTTCAACTCTAATCTGAAACCCTTCCCATTCAGCAGTCTTCACCTTAAAGATTACAGTATTTAATATTTTATGTAAACTATAAAAGTGTACTATGGTACATCGAGGATTGGATTTTTTTTCATATATACATATGTACAGTATAGTGTAAAAAAAATGCATTTACCATGATGGACACATTATGGCAAAAGCTCAATCCCTGTTAAACAAATTTAGAGAAGAAACTGGGTTTGTGGGAGGCTCCACTAAAACACAAAGTTGGTATATAAAACAAGCTGAATGACACAGTTTAGTTAATCCCAGTAGGACTCTTCTTTAAAACGAATAAATTGAAGAAGTGGAGGAGGAAACTGCAGTCTTAAAGTGCAATTACTGGTGTACAGTCTTGTCAGGCCATGGAACAGACTGGATGAAGTTCAAAGCAGAAACAAATGAGTGCTGTTCATGATTCAAGATGGGGGTTGACCAAAAATTCTCAGGCATTCAAGTGCATCAAGAATTTTTTTTTTCTCCATTTGAAAGGATGCCATTTCCCTCCCCCATTCCTACGTATCCAAAGTCAAACATGGCCCTGATTTATTGAGTTGTTTGAAAAATGCAGTCCTAGCTGTAATTGACCAAGTGTGACACAGTACTAACAGCCAACATCATGGCCAAGACTACATGAGAATTCTTTGCTGATGGTGCTTTGCTGCTGTACCATCCTAGTTTGTTTTCTTCAGATGTTTCGTCAGCCCTTGGGATGGAAGAAGTGCATTGAATTAAGGGCATTTGATATGAGGTGGCTCTCTTTTCAGGCCTGTCTGGACTGGATCCATCACTAGGCCTTTGGCCATTATACAACAAGTATCTCCCTTTGGCATCCTGTTCCATTTTGAAGATTTCATACTCTGTATGTGGCAGGCGGATTCCCAAAGCGATACAGCCATTGGTGTGAGTAACATCTTGCTGCACCCCAACTTGCCATGATCCTTCTGCCCCACACTCATTTCCATTGAAGACATTCAGTAGAGAGGCAGTAGCTACATCCATAGGCGTCACTTTCATGTGGTTCACTGTTAAAAATTATGGAAAGAGACTGTTAATCAGGCTTCAAAGTAATATCTGACTTTCAATACAATGTTTGAGCTGTTCTGCAAACCATTTAAACTACTGACTGGAGGATATGGTGTTTCCTTCTGAAGTGGGCCCTTATAACTCCACTAAAATTGTATATAATTGAAAAAGAGTTCACATTTGAGTCAAATGCAACTAGTTGTTAGCTAAGGGCTTCAAAAATAACACTGCTGCATATGGGCAAAGGAAAGTCTATGAACATCCTGTGGCCAATGTTGGCCAGACACATATTTCTCAAAGCCTTCAATTAAGTTGTGAAGACAACAGTTCTTCCGCTGCTGTTTTCTTCCTCTAAACCTGAAAGTTATAGTACAGTTGACTAATAGATATCCGTGTATCTGCATTGCATTCAATCCCTCTTTGAAGCCCTTATAAAGGGGCGTGGTTGCTACTTCACTTCAATAATGCCTAAAGATCTTGAAAAAAGACTCGCCTCAGGAAGCTTCCTGCTTCATTAAAGGCAGAAAGGGATAACCTCAAGAACCGAGCACAGTCTCTTACTAAAACTATTTTGTGTCGGTAACTGGCTCTCCAGCTGTTTTATAGAAATATTATATTGTAAAATACATTATTTTTTTAAAATAATATCTTTATTGAATTTTTGTACATATTCTAGTAATCAACAATATAAACATAAAGAAGTAAAATACATTATTTTTACATTCACACGGCTGAGTGTGTATATTGGGTGTTTTTCCACTGTCACTAGAAGTACCCATTAAGTACCCATTAATGAGTACTTAATGGGAACTTTTAGTGACAGTGGAAAAACACCCATTGTGTGTGTGTGTGTGTGTGTGTACTCATGTTTTGCATATTCAGAGCCTCTGCTGCATAGGGATAAGTTTTCCAAAAGGTTATATGTTATACCTGCAGTCCCTTTTTCCTTAAAAAAAATTCCACTTTCTGACACGTTGCCTCCTGTTGATGACTGCCATCACGTAAGTGCCACCCTGAAGAAGTTTCCTGAGAATTGATTTCTGTGATGTTTTTCTTCATCTAGCTAAAGGTGGGCACAAACATTTATTTCCATACATAGCACTCTCCCAGCTATTAATAGGTTTCTCTGAAGAAGACTATATTCATTTTTCTTTTGAATCTGAGTGACTGACTGCTTATCTTGAAATAGGCATCTCCGTAGTATATTTTTAAAAAGTCAGACAAATTTTAGAGTTAATCTAGAAAGGGATAAAACTTACTAATTGCATTTAATGATTTGAAGGCAATCCTTTTTGACAATATCTGATTTAACCTATTCCTGTATCAGTTCAATCTTAGAACTCATTTTAAAAGAAATTCTTTCAGCTTCTCTGTTATGAATATGTCAGCAAACTGACTAATAGAGTTTACATGGAGAGAAAAAAAGATGTTTCACTATAAAAGACTGATGCCTAGACAGGAAAGTTGGAGATTAAACAGTTTCTGTTTCACAGTCACTCTGACGCGCACAAGATCACACACAAAACCAAGCTAGCTCTTTAAAGAGTATAAAAGAGGATACTATAAAAGCACACCTAAATATAAGAATTGTTCTACAGCCAGTTGATGAAGTAACCAGTTCCACATGGAAACTAATAACCTTTGAAAAAGTCAAACCCATTACTGTCATATATTATCCACAGTTTCAAAACCTTTACTCATTCCTAAAGATATTGTACATATAATATATAAACTTTAGCCCTCTGAAGAAATATTGGCCAAGTTCTCTTGATCCTGAGAAGCTTGACTTGGTTTAATTTTAAAATAAATCCTTTTTATTTGACTTCTAGCTGAACTTGACTGCGCCTCCACAAAGGTAATTTCAAAAGCATCTTATGCTTGTTAGAAGTTTGGGTGGTATGTTTTCAACAGACTAGCAAAACTTAGGATTCTGTTTCAAAATTTGTTCTGTTTGCCTTCAGCCTATTTTGCCTTCAGCCTATTTTGCAGTATAGAGTCAAAGACCAGATACGCTCTTCCATGACTGGTATGGTATTAACAAACCTGAGGCTGGTCAGGTTGAAGGGCCATTTGTGTTACAAAGGCTGGATTGGCCCTGTTTGTTCTAGTGGTTAGGGAGCCGGACTCCTATCTAGGAATACCAGGTTTGATTCTGCCCTCCTCTATGAAGCCAGATGGGTGACCTTGGTTCTGACTACTCTTCTGGGCTCTCACGGCCCCACCTACCTCACAGGGTGTTCTGTTGTGAGGAGAAGAATAGAAAGCTTTGTCAGCTGCTTTGAGTCCCCTTAACTGGATGAGAAAAGCAGGGTAGAAAAGCCAACTCTTCTCCTTCTGTACCTGTCCAGCAGCATTCACAGTGCAAATGGCCTACCCAACTGACCACAGCAAAATTTGAACTTTCATCTGGTGTGAGGTCAGATGTTGCTGTGGTGATCTGGACGCTGCTAATAACCACACAGGCACACACTGCTTATCGCTCCTTACTGCACAGAACCCAGAAGGGGTGCAGGTCTGCAATCCCAGGAGTGATCCATATGCTACTGATCAACCTGTACCCTTCTTTTAACTTGAACACAGCTGGATCACTCCAGGGAGGGGTTAGGCAATTCCAGATAAGAGAAAGCTGTGTTCAAATCAAGATGGGGTTAAGCTGGTATGGGACAGGCATGGTCTACCTGAATTTTAAATTTTATCTTAGTATTATCTGAGAAAAATAATACCCTTTGTACCTTCCTTCTACAAACGTTCAGTGCTCATACATACTCCATCCTTTGCCTTTGCCTTTAACCACAAGCAGACTGCATTTTGGAGTTACAACACTGAACTATCTTTGGTGTGCCACATCAAAGCCAAGGAGAATTGCTACCATAGGTAAACGTATTTGCAAAACAAGGTGACTCATTACAACAATTCTTAACCTAAAAACAAATGGAATATCAGTACAACTTAATTTTTTTTATTCATAACTGTTAATACAGATTTTTGCAGTTGGAGGAGGTCTGTTTTATAGTTCATTAAAGTTTGAAGTCCCTTTGACTTTGAAGCAACCTTGTCTCTTAATCTGCAAACCTACAACTCCAGCTTACATTCCCTACATTGTTTTTTTTGCTCTGAATCTTGCTTTCTCCTCACAGAATAGCACAGACTTGACTGGTCTTTTGTCATGTGGGCTTAGTTCTACTCTTTCATTTAATTTTACATAGTTCTTTTCATATAAAGCTCAATAATATACTTGGACCTACCTTCTATTCAAGCTGCTAAAAATAATCCCTTTTCCAAGTTATTTTTCCTGATAAGGTTTTAACTACCAAAACTTTGTTTTCACTGTCCTTCCCCACTCTCTCAATTAGGATGCAGAACTCTGCTGCAAAGATTTAACAGTGCTACGGATTTGGGTTGCTTTGAATTACTTCAAAGTTCTATCCTTAAGCCATTTGCTCTTAGTAGGAGCTTTTCTCCTATCAACTCACTTCCTGTTCTTTTTCATGTAACTTATTTACATGTTCTATTACATTTATTTTCAAAGCTTCTACCGTCTTAGGAGTTTCTGCAGCTACAAGAAGCTTTTACTCTCTATTTTACAAGTTCCTCTTTATTTTCTACCTTCTTGCTCAAAAACCCAGAGAGATAAACCCCTTTGTATGAGGCCTTGTGATAACATATCTGTACTGTGTCAGACACGCTAGTTCTTCTGAAGTTAATAATTACTGTCTACTTTGAAGTTCAAATACAGTTTCTGCAAAATCTTTAACAAAGAGTGTCAGATGGCCCTCATGAGGGATTTTTTGTTGTTCCCTATACCTACGGTTAAAGCTAAATAATCTTACCTTTGAAAACAAATTCTGTTCCACCCATCACTCTGGATGAATGTACTCCACGACTGTAACGTCCCTTGGCATAGATAGTGAAAGTAGGATGCTTGCAGATTGGATCAGAGTAATGATAGTAGTTGCCTTCCCAAGTATTATTGTTATCATGGAAGATGAAGTGCCTGGTGAGAAAAAGCACCTCAGGACGTACTTCACAGCGTTGACTGACCCATTCTCCATGTAATCCAATAGTCAAATCTGCCTTGGGAGGTAAAATTGGAGGGTGGTGCTCATCTGATCGATAGATGATCCTGCACGCGATACATGAATGGTCATGGTTCTGAAATAAAACCAAAATTAAAAATGGTTAAAGTGATGAATTCAGTGCAACACAGAGATAAAGGTCATTTAATACTAACAAATCCAATTTCCTTTAAGGCTGTGGTCGCACCTACGCTTTAATCCAGCTTCAGTCCACTTTCAGAGCGAGAGAACATATCAGCAAAGTGACCAGTAATTTTCTTTTCACATTACCTATCCCAAAGGTGAACTTTCTGGGTTATTTAACACTGAAAGAAAACAGCTTGTCACTTTGCTGAAATGGACTGAAGCTGTATTAAACCTTAATTGTGACCACAGCCTAAAGCTTTTGTAGTGGTGCATTAAAGTGCCACAGTTTCAGAAACCTGAAACTTTTTTTAAAAAATCCCACTAACCTTTCCACACTTTTGAAAGAAACTCATCAGTCCCTGGAACTAGCCTACAGACAGTGCATGTGAGAAGTAAAAACAGAAAGCGACTGTGAGTCTTTGCATGTTTATGTCAAAAATTATTATTCTTTTGTTGGCCACTCCTTGTTTGGCAATCCAGCATGTATTCTTCCAAGCTCTTTCATAAAACGCGTGTTCAGCTTCTCTGCTTTTATTAATGTACAATTGTGCTAATATTGTGAAAATATTCTGATACCTCTGTCTTCTGACCCATACTGCTTCCTAAATTCTAAGTTTTAGGATTTAGAATCCATGTACAAGCTGTGTAGTAACAACTTAATAAAAAACCTAAAGCCATGTTTTTTAAAATACACGTTTATATGGTTTTATTATTTACCACTTTTCAGTACCATTGTGTTCCTGCCCCTCAAAAAACATTTGCAATTAAAGCAGCATATAGCAGACTTTCCTTAAATCTAATACTAAAGAAAAAACAAGTGAAGGAGTGGTTCTCTGCTTCTCCTCCAAAATGGAATACCACTGTGCGTCCCAAGGACTGATTTCAGTCCAGTAGCTAGTTTTAACTGCTTTTTAGTTAGTTTTTTCCTGTTATTTGTCCTCAGGTAATTAACAGAAGGTTCAGATTTTAAAAAATACACATTTTCAAAAAGCCGAGGGAGACTTTGCATTCACTGACTGTTCCCTTCCCTGCATCAGTACAGGATTTATGCTCTGCAAGGATTCTGCTGCAGGGCATTTCGTAGCAACCCCTGGCATGTGCTTATACTTCAGTTATAAAGGGACATGGACAACCTTCCAGATCAAGCAAGGAGTTGTTAGATGAGCCTCTAACTCCTCTTAATGTATTGAAACATGCTCACTCCAGAATATGTGATCTGAGGATAGTTTCATTATCTGATGTACAGCACCAGCAAAACCCAGCAACTGCATGAACAGTGGTTATCTGTGATGTCCTGAGGCCTTTTCGCACAGAGCAATTAGGACACTCTGGGAGACTTACCCCATTCACATGGAGGCAGGTAAGGAACACATCTGCACGCGTTCCTACCTGCCTACGTTTAGATGGGGAAAGTGTCCCAGAGTGTCCTAACCTCAAAAGGCCGGGACAGGGGCAGGACGCCCCTCCCAAGCGGGCCACCATTGGGTCAAGTGAGGCGCAGGGGCGGGCAGATCTGTCAGGGCCCTTCCCCGGGTTTCTGTGTGTTCTAGGGGACAGGATTAGGTTTCCTAGGGCCCCCAAGAACTCCCCCAGGCACCCACTCCCCTGGCCCGGGGACACATGCATGCTCATGTACCTACCTCTTGGCGGTCCAGATTCAAAGTGATCCGGCTCAGCTGGTGTTGTGCATTTGTGCAGTGTGCTGGCTCTGATTGGCCAGTCAATCAGCCGGCGCAGAGGCATAAGAACACCAGCTGAGCTGGGCCACTTTGAACCCGGACAGCCATGAGGTAGGTGCACATATGCATGTGTCCCAGGCCAGGAGGGTAGGTGCCAGGGGGCATCTGCTGGGCTTAGCTGCCTAGATCTAGGTGACTGAGCCCCGCAGAGGCCAAAGATCATCCCCAATGGGCCAGGCGATGTGGGGTCCGGTGGTATACTGGGCCCACCCTGTCAGCGCTTTGGGTGGGCCCAGTATATTGCCGGGTCCCACATTGCCTGGTCCATATACAGCCACAGTTCCCTCTCTCCCTGCCCTGGAGAGGGGTGAGGGGAGGCCAAACTGAGTGTCCCCCAAACTGCTTCAGTCCCGATGGGACTGGAGCAGCCAGGAGTGAGCCACCCTACCCCCCACATGTGTGATGCCTCACCTTGCCAGGCCCAGGGTGCGATCTGCCACGGCCTGTGGAAGCGTATGTGCTCCCGGTAGTTGGGATCTATGCAGTCAGCCTGCGTCCCATCTACTGGAGTGCGCGCACCTGAACAGACCACGGCAGATTGTACCCTGGGCCTGGCAAGGTGAGTTTCTTACGCAGGTCTGCCAGCTGTTGAGCTGATTTCAGCCCAATAGTGGCAGCCGGGGCGTGTCCCGCAGCCGCCAGGGAGGGAGGCGTGCAAATGCTTCCTTCCCTGAACAGCACAGAACGGCTGGGGACGGGCCGGAACTGCCGGACCAGAGGATCAAGCGCTTCGACCCAGCGTGTTCTCCCACATGTTCCAAAAGGCCTAATGCGAAAAGGCCTCTCGTAAAACACCACGTGGCCCACAAGCTGTGTACCTGCATTTAATTTTTAAATGTTATTTCTAAAGGAACAAAAAGTTTTGGGCACTTGCTCTATGTTACAGCATGCATTAATAATGTCTCAATATCAATACAGTGAGTATACCTAAATTATGATAGATGCACTTTTTCCCCCAAAATGATTTCAATATAATCAAACTTCAGCTTACACATACAAACGTGTACATTTCCAGTATCAAGGGGGAGACATTTTCTCATCAGAGGAACTTTTCTTATAAAACAATAATGTCTGAATTTGCTTCCTTATCTTGTTTAGTTGTTTATTGAAAATTTACAAATTGCCATGCCAACAAAGGTCATAGGGTGGTAAATGATAAGAAACATAAAACATACTTGAATAAAGTATACAAGTACACAATAAAATCTTGTGTAGTAGGATGGGTATAAGATGCTTGTTCCAAGTAACTGTAGAAAGAATCTAGCTATAATATATACTACTACATTTCTTGTCTAAGGACAACTAACTAGAACAGCTTGGAATACTTATTGAACTTGATCATTATTAATCAAACTCCATCTCACAAATGTCTAAAATCCTTCAGAATTTTTCATGTGTATTAATATATTTAAATGATAACATTAGTGGCAGTATCTGGCAAGGAAGGCAGATAGAGATGTCCTTTAAACCCATCCATGCTGTTTTCTTGGCAACAGTATAGAGGTGGTCTGCTATTTCCTTCTCTCAGCAAGTTGCTGGGGATTGAACCTGTGACCTTTTGTACATGAAGCAGATGTTCTGCAGCTAAGCCACCAATAAAATGACATTAGTTCTATAATCTCTCCAACAAGAAGAATCAGTATAAAAACATGCATGTGATATAGATTTTAATGTGATTAATCCTAGCCAGAAACTTCAATAATGGAAATTAATCAATAAAACGTGCAAACAGAACATTTTAGAGATATATAATTCTGATTCCAACTTTATCTGAAGTTCCAGTATGTTAAACACATAATTCTTCCAATGACAAAATCAGGAAGAAGCTGGATCATACTTTTTGTAATCAAAAGAAAAAAGTGAATGTTCCCTATTTATCCTTTCTTTTGGCTTTGAGTGATTCCTTATCCAAATTCTTCCTCTTTTAGCGACGCCACAGAGAAACAAAAAACCAATCCAGTAACAAAGCACAAAAGTATTTTTCTTTCGTATCTCATTTGGCCCTAGTACTCTGAACTTTCAGTTTTTACTTAATCCTGTACTGGCACACTGGGGATATAACACTCACACTGAGGTTTCTTTGTTTTTAATTTCCTGAACTTATTTGTCACAGCTTTTCATTTCATATTGCTACCTTCGTAGTCAATAACAGTTTTCCTGCTTCAGGTGCAATAAAGCTATTTGGTTCAGAATTCTTTTTCAAAATATTTAATTAAAAATAAAAATTCAGAAATTTACTTTGTGCTTCTTCCTTCTCTGGCATACTTCAAACTAGAATGTCCATATTTTCATCTGGTGTAAATAATCTTTGATCCAATAACCATACTGGATTTGTGTTGATTTATGCCAGCTGTGTTGATTTATGCCAGTTAAGAGTATTGCCATGAGTTAAGAACAATCATTTCGATTTCCTATTGGAAATATTGACAAAGAGAATTGTATCATTCAGCTGATACAATTAGCCTTAAAAGATGTATTTGGCATGATCCATTAAGCCCATAATTTTTTGAGCTATAAGTATAGCTAATTAACAGTGGGAAAGGGCATGTCAGGTCAGGATTATTATACAGCAGGGGCCCATTTAATGTGAGGGTTCAATTCTGATAAGTTGTTGTTTAAATCAAAACCATGTTAAAGCAAAAGTCTCCCTGTAACCCCTTGGTGGTGGGAAAACACATTAAGCAGGAATGTTTTATACTGAAACAAGATCTCAACCAGTAAAGTGTGCAAAATTAATTTGCCTATTTTAAAGGTCTACTTGAATCTGTTACCAGATCTTTTGAATGAGATTTTACATGGTACGTTGGGGTGAAATACATTCACAAAAAGGGTCTGAAACTACTGTATTTTCTGATGTATAAGACTACTTTTTAACCCAGGAAAATCTTCTCAAAAGTCGGGAGTTGTCTTATACACCATGTGTCGTCTTATACGGCGCGTATATCCCAAACTCTATATTTTAACTGGAAAGTTGGGGGTCGTCTTATATGCCAGAATATATGGGTATTTTTTTGTTTTTGACTGCTATGGGACCAGTGTCAATCAAAACCACTTTGGTTTGATATTTAGTCCAGTTTCTTGCTCCGTCAACACCCCCCAAATTTTTTTAAAAAAATTAAAATGTCTATAATCTTTATCTCTGAAAGTCATAAGAGATATACCTCACATGATTTCATAGATGAGACAACTTATAAATGATGTCATCTTGAAATGTAAATCAAAGATTTGTGTACAGTCCTTATGCATGTATTCTACATGAATAAAATAAAACGGAAATCCGTTACAGCTCTCTTTACTTGAACATTTACAGTCAGTTAATCCAAAACGCAACAAGCTCAACATTTGTTTGCTACAAAAATCCTTTTTGCCTCAGTTCACCTCATGAATAAATAGATGCAACAAAAGGAATGGGTCTTTCTCAATATATAGTATGTCTGCATACATAATCTGTTCTGCTTTAGCAGTATTAATTTTTAATGATACTTGGGAAAAAAGAGTATTTCAGAACTATTCAGAAAATTAATGAGGAAAAACCAGAACATGAGTGGTAGAATTTGAGATTAAACTTCTCATTTTTTCAAAAATGTATTTGGTGCAAACTATCAAATTCATTTTCTAATAGCATTTCTTTATTCCATGCTTATTCAATATAATAGGTTTCATTTATTTGAGAAAAATAGTAAATACAATAGTAAATACAATATCAAAATATAGTGAACTGTAATAATGCACCTTTTACAATTTTCAGGTAGGAGTATAGATAACCAAGAACAACCATAGCCCCTTCTAGTTCATTGCCATTAGATTCTCCTAGTGACTGCCTTGCATGGTTAAGAATCTTTAATAAGCTCAAATTTACTTATAAATTTCAAATGCCCCTGGACTATTCACTATTGCTTTCTAAAGGTTATCAGCTGGCACATTAAAACCTGATTTGGGAACCGTTCTTCTGCTCTATGGTACCTCTGCAACTATTAATTATTTTGTCATTAAGTAACTTATTTTAAAATATGGTAATCTTAATACTGTTAATATTTGCATTTTTATAGTCAGACAGAAAAACAGTCATAATAGAAGAAATATTGTTTTCCCTTTTAAACTGACCCAATGGATTTAAAAATGGGGGTCTCTATCTGGCATGTGTTTGGACTGTATCTGGATTTTAAATCTCAATAATGATCAAGGTATCATACTAGAATTTGATGAGGAAAAACAAGAGGCTCTGGCTTTTCTATTTACAAAAAAACCCCCCTATAACTAGAGAATGACTTTTGCTGGCATTTTACAGAATCGCAGTCATAAACTCATGACCGAAGAGGCCATTTTTGCCATGAAATCCAACAAAAGCTTTCAAGTTCAACCCTGAGGAAGATTCTTTTTTCTTTACGTCTGGAACTGATTACTAAGAGCTTTTCCCAGATGCCCATTCAGAAAATTAATAAGGAAGAAAAACATTTAAAACATATTTCCCTAATTTTTTCTATCTTCAATTGTGATATAAGAAAATCTCTCTCTCTCAAAATGTACCACTGGATTTTTTTTAAAAAATTCACTCCTTATCTATTTAGCACCTGTGATGTTAAATAACACCTGTGCTATTTCTCACTTTTTTCCTCTGAAAAATGTAAAATAATCTGATGTCTTAATATGAAACTGACCCATGTGTCCGGAATTCATTTTTAATATTGCATACAAAATTATACTTCTGTCAGGCCTGTCCCAGGCAACAAGAATTCCCACTTCAGTTATGTCCGTGTGCTAGTTGGCAAAATGTGAATATTTGACAATTTTTTACCCTTTTTATGCCTGTGTTCATTTCACAAGTAGTCTTATTTAAGGTTATATACTTACAATGTTTAATCTTTTCCTATAATCTGAAATAATAATGTCACAATCCCTTTCTAAAGGAGTTTGTTTCATTTGAATCCTGCCTTTTACCTGGAAATCCAAGGATGGGTCACAAGATATGAAAAACAATTATAAAAATGTTTAAAAATATAACCCATCTGTATCCTACTTTAAAGCTTCTCCATGGTTCTGAAAAGGACTGTTTTACTAATCACTTTTTTCTATCAATAGTTTTGACCTGTTTTAAATGACCATAAGCCCATGAGAGTGATGGCCAATTCTTGCTCTTCATTGTTTTCTCTTGTTTCTACCAACAGCAGCCAAATCAGAATTTTAGAATATGAACAAGTTGTACTAGTGCCTCTTCTGGAAGGGACTAATGCCCAGAACACTGGTTTGCCATTTTGGCAGCAGCAATCTCTAGCAAATGTGCAGTTTTTTGACCTCGCTTCCACATGGATAAACTGATTCTCTATTATTCACCTCTTATTCTAGGTATGTCAAACATTTAACACTTGAACTCAAAACATCCAAAAGACATGAAATGGTAAATAATCCTACACTCATACATTAATCCTCCAGTATGTATCAAGAGGACTGTGCACCTCTCCTCTGAATTAGAACGGTCCAAACCCTGGAATACATGCTAGATCTAGATTCACCTAATCTTGTTTAGTATTTTGCCACTCTGTGTAAATAAAACAAGATCAAAATTTGCACAGATCACTGGGGCTAAGAGTACACCTTTTAATTACTTGAGACTTCATCCATATTGGCATGTGATCCATGGCATGGTATGGAGTGGCCACTTTGGAGCCTCACGGAATTGCTGCTACAACCAAAAATGCTGCTGATGGTCAGAAGTGTGGCCAAAGTCCACCATACCTTTTAGGTTGTGCGTTCATACACTGAGTTGTTTCCTGGCCTCTGGGCACATTTATGTTGCCCCTAGGAATTCAATCCAATGACCATGATGGTCCAAGAGTAGTTTCACTAGCCTTACCTTTAGGCCACACCTGTTGCTGAGCCAGAAGTCTTAGGGATCAAATGGAAGTGAAAGGCTTTGTCTATCCCACCCAACCTCTGAAGTTGCCCAGATGGAGCCTAAGTTGATTGCTGAATTGCTCCAGGAGCTATTTAGTTGAGCATTATGTGCTGGAACTTCAACAATCTGAAGTCAGGATTGTTATATACACAAAACACTGGTAGAGGGAGTCTGCCTTATGGCTACGTTTGAGTGAAGATGTTACTCTACTCAGCAGCACTTCGCATGTTGTTATCTTATTGTCAATCTAAAATCATCACAAAACATATTACACCACTGCATAACGTCTGCATCTAATATTAGATAATCAACGTTTGATGCGAAAAGCAGTTTGTGCTTTGATGTTTTAGAGTTACAAAATTGTCTAAAATGCAAATTTATGAAGAATATATGCATTTAACAGAAAATTAATTTGAATAAATGGTTACTTTGCTGTGAAGGCCAGCAAAAAAGAAAACTTTAAAGAATAAAGTTGCTGTCCAGTTCTGTGTGCCTTTAAAAATTTACTCAAAGTAACAGCTTTGCTTGAATTTGTCTGGTTTTTACTTTTGGCCTTTTATCCTCCTGCAGCTAAACCACTATATTCCACTAAGCCACTATAGAGAAAAAAAATTAGGTTAAACCAAATTCTATTAGGTTTTGCATTCCGGACATCTCTAACAATTATTTGATTTAAATTACAAGTCTGTTCAGCCACTTAAATACTATGAGTGTGGCTTTCTTGTCCAATTTTTTACCTTTATAAATTTAAGTTTTTCTATTTTTTCCATCTGTCTAATTCCGTTTTTAAATATATGTTTTATAATAATAATGTAGAGGAAATGAAACAATCTTTGCCAAGCAGATTCTTTACAATAGATCTAACTCATTTCAGAGGTGTTTGACCACAGAAGGCTTTTTTTTAGAAAAATGATATTAGTCCTGCATGGTGTTCACTTTAGTATTTAAGCTCATTTTCAGCTATATCCCTGTAGACCAACAATTAGAGAAGGAAAGGCATTCAAAGAGATGTGATAACCATGCTGTGCTTTGTGTGGTCTCAACATTCTTCTCAGCAATGTGGACAGCCTGATTAACACTGGGTCACTACTAGATCATCTTGTTCTACTTCTGGCCTAGCTCTCTAAGATTTCAGGCAAAAGTCTTTTTCTTTCCTACTTGGAACACTGTAAAGGATCAATCTGGGATCTATGGCAGGCAGACATTATAATATTTAAGATAAATATCCTACAATTATCTAAATGGAAGATTAAGTTACCCATGATGCTTAGCTGTGTGAGCATTCTCTACACCAAATACTTGTGGTCACCTATAATTTGGCATGGATGTTTAAATGGAAAATGCCTCTCATTAGAAAGTATAAAATCTGTCTCATCAACTCCCTTTTACTCTCTGCAAGGAAAAAACACTTATATCATCTTTGCCACAGCACAATCAAAACATGCCAGCTAAGGCCAATTCTGATTATGGAGAAAGATGTTCAAGAACATGGCCACCCCTCTTCCCTTAATAATTCCACAGCTGCTTAAGATATGAGCAAACACTCCACATATTTCAAATTTGCATTTTGTATATCAGATCATCTGTAGAAAAGAGAATGTTAAAAGAGATTGCGTCCTACCTGATTTCAACCCAGACTGAACTTAAAATGCACAGAAAAGATATATTAAACTGTGAAAGTACCACCCATTTAAAGAGTCTAGATTAATTCTGGGCTGCTACAAATATCAAATTATCTGCACCAAGAGAAATCTATTCCTTTGCATGTATTTTACGTATTTGTCAAGTTACAGCTTGATATCTTTCCCTTTAGCTAGAAAGCAGTCACTTCATTTCCCTATAACTTTTTTCCTTTTTGCCTAATCTGCAATGGTCCCTTTCTTTCACTTGCCTGCTGGTCTGGCTTTAATCTGCTTTCTAAAGTACAGTACTAATTAAGCGTAGTATAAGAGCAGAACAAAGGAAAGGACACATTTGAATTTGTCTATTTGAGGTGAGCAAGAATTAAAAGTTCATTAGCAAGGGACTGCTTCTCTTCTTATTTTCTTTAAGGTCAGAACTTCAAGATTAATTGGCAATTAGAAACCTCCTAATCTGGACCAAACTCTGGTGCAGACAGAGTGTACTGGCAGGGCTCCCTAATCTGCACTAACGTGTAGGCCCTGAAGAGGACCTTGGTGCTGATAGATTTACAGCTGTGTTAACTGCACAGCTCTTAAGATAATCTATTCTATTGCATCTGCAAGTCACATCATTTCTTATGTTTGTTATACTCAGTTTTCGATTTCGCACAAAGGGAAGTCCAGCTTGAGCAACAGGATACTGTTTTTTGTCTAAGAAGGATAGGTAGGGAGACCTTGTACTAGGACATATATGTCAGCAATCAACACAATCAACACACATGTGAACAAACACAGACTCAATGTGACACCACTCATACGCCTCAACTCATTCATATAATGCATATATTTGCATTCCAACACACTCGTGACACAATATCTCATACATGCTATAATACACACAGGCTGAAACTCTTTATGACACACACAAACAAGCACATGGATGTTTCCTCTCATCCTTCACATGCTGTTTCTCAATCTTTTTTGTCATAATTTCCTGCTTATCTAATGCCCCTGTTTTACAATGTGACAACCCAGTTCCCTTGATCTTCTTGGGGCCTTTCTGCATTTGCCGCCGAAAAGCAGATCTAATAGATCTGCTTTTTGGCAATCCGTCCTTCTGGTAGATCTGTCACTATTTGTGACGGATTTGTGCGTCCGCACATGCGCGGAGAGGACGGATCCAGAGGACAGATTGGAGTGGGTGCTGTGTGGACACACAAGCACCCATTCCAATCTGTTCTCTGGCTTCGCTGGCGGACTGGAGCATGGAGCTGCGTCACCGCATGCTTCCAGCTGTCAAAAGGACAGGCATCTATTAGTTTTTTACTGATCTATGCCATTAGGATGCAGAAAAGAATTACTGTGGGGCTTTACTTCAGGCTTTACTGGAAAACCAAGTCTGTGAACTTCTGTTCCTCATGATCTGTTTCCCTTTAAGCTGATCTCATAGCAAATGTGTATGTAATTTGTCTCTTCCCAATTCTTTTTGTAGTGTGTCTTGTTCGACTGTAGGCTTTGGGTACAAACTGTTTCTTGGTCTTACATAAGGCATTCAAAATTTTTCTGGCTCAAGACCAGAGTAGAAAAAACTTTCACAATAATGTATCATTCTGTTGAATGTGGTAGCTCTTTGTAAAATGTTGAAAAGCAACACACCAGGCAAAGTATTTTGACCTTAAGCTGGTCTTACATCGTTGGCAGGAAAACAATATTTAAGAAAATAACAAAAGTTAAAACAAGTTAATTTCTGAGGTGGCTGGCTAGGTGCTGAATAGTGAGTTGGAACACTTTCCGGGCAAAGAAAAATGGAATGTATTTCTAGTTAAGTTCAGAATCATTTCAAAGTTGCTGGAGGCAGAGCTAAGACAGAAGATGAGGCTATTTTCAAGATTCTGTTCAGAACAGCAAGAGTATGTTATATTATAGAAATAAAGATGGAGGACATGCTAAGGCTTGTCTCCACAAGCCAGGACACTAGTAGAGAAGGCTGCAGCTTAGTATGGCAAAGATGAAAAAAGACACAAAGTTTGTGATGGTTCACCCAAAGCAGGGTACAGCTTAATCCTAGAACATGGTGCAAACAAATCTAAGTAGATCAAGTTTGACAGGTGGCCATCTTGGGCCAAATGATGGAAATTATAAAGAGAGCAATAGATCCTGTGAGGCAGCACCTGACACCAAGCAGTGTTATGGGCTGCAATAATGAGGATAAAGTTTCATGCTTAGTGGAAAATAAAGATTTGCCATGAGATTGTTTACATACCTTAGCATTTTGAAGAGGAGGCTGATAACTAGATGGACGATAATACATCCTCTGAGCAGGGTCAGTATGGATGTCTCCAAGAAATAACTCCTCCACTAAATGATCTAAGTTATGGTGAAGATATTGTTTCTCCACACGTATAAGCTGTAATTCATGCATAGCAAAATTCAGTGCTCGGGTGCATTCGTAGCCATTCTCTTCTCTCCATAAGTCATAGCTCACATTCTGCTCCCAGGGTTTGTCTTCTGGTACAAATCCAGGACAAGTATGATTTACCAACTGACTTAGCTTTTCAGCCATTGCCTCATTATGGCAGATGATCTGTATGTTATGTAGCTGGTAATCGGCTTCAGTCCCTCCTCGAATGATCCACGATGCTTGGCGAAGGCGAACTTTACCACGGATAACTAAGGTATAGGTTGGATTTGTGCAACGGTTACCTCCATAATAAAACTGGTAGGCCTTGAAAGTATTGTTGTTGTAGAATCTGTATGATCTTGTGATGAATTCTGGACCGGATCTAACTTCACAACTGTACCCAAAACAGAAGATGAAAAATGTGTGAAATTGTAGCATATCTTTTGAAAACAAAGTGGTTACTACTTTCATGAGTGCACATGCTTCATTTCCACCAAGATTGTCTAGGTAGAAAGAGTATAGCTTTTTAAAGCTTACTTGCTTTCTTTAGTGTAGACTTATATACATGAGCTCTGGTTCATGTAGGGAAGAGTACAGTTGCAATTGGAAGTAAACAGTCTTTCCATGCAGTAAACTGGGAGCAGGAGGATTACTGATCTGTGACCTGTCACTGCAGGTGAAGGTATTCTGTTCACAGTTTCTGCTTCTCTACCTGCATGTACCTGAGCTCAGCCTTTAAAAGGATACCCATTGCATCCTCAATAACCATAACCAAAATGCTAATACTCTCACACTACTGAACTCAGAGTAGTTCTAAAAGATTTTATTTAAATATTATCTATGAAACTGCATGTTGCATTTTCTATTCTTATTTAATTTATCACTCCTTTCCTCTCTTCTCCCCGTATTTACCATTCTTTATACTAAACAATCACTTTATTCCAAGTACTGTCAAGGAAGAAACAGGCAATTTCTCAAATAATGTCAGTATTCATTTTCTGTCCTTTGTTCTGTAAGCATTTTTAAGGGGGTGCAAAGCAAGCGTGTTGTGGTTTTCAGAATGCTGAATTAGATGCCAGGAGGGAGCTCCTGGGTCTGAATCCTCATTTGGCTATGAAAGCTTACTGGGTGATCTTGGGCAGATGCTTCCTCTTAGCCTAACCTACCTTTCAAGGCTGTTGTGAGGATAAAATAGGGTGAGAACAATGCTATGTGTTACCTTGAAGTCTTTGGAGTAAAGGCAGGGTATAAATGGCATAAATAATTAATCTCAAGGTGTTTATTCAATCATTGATTGATATGAAACTGCATTGTGACAGGCATATTTAGATTACAGCTGCCATATCATTAGAGTTTAGCATACTCTAGTCATTGGGTTTACTCTAATCATGGCTAAGCCTGGACTCCATTTGACTGCTTCTTTTTCATTATTTCTTAAAGACACATTCTTATAATTTAACACCTCCACTAGGACTTTTAAACTGGCACAGAAAACCATACATACATTTTCTGAGAGAGGTTTCCTGCTTTATATGTCTGTGATACACATTTAAAGTATATACAAAAAACATAGGGTCACCCTGAGCTGAGCATTGGCACAGGGCAGTAAAAGATTTGCAGAACCATCTGGCTAAGAGTTGTACTTTGGTTCCACCATCATGGCGCTTGTTCTTTCTCTGTTCTGTGCTGAAGGGTTCTGCCTGTCCCCAACTCCTGCCAGCATTTTGATGCCAATGCTGTTTTTCAAGCTTGGGTAAATGGAGTGAATTTGGACCTGTGCCAGGGCTGATTTGTTAAGACCACTTGCGGCTGGAAACCCCCACGTGGAATTGTTTTTCTTCCTTGATGTAGCAGCTCCCTTTCCTAGCCTAGATGGACTCAGGAACAGGTAGCACATAAAGTCTTTGTTTACTGTATTTCCACTTCTGCAATGATTCAGATCAACAAAGATCTGAAGATGAGATAACCATCCTCCACTTTCAAGCATACAACAATAAAGTGGTCTAGTGAACTTTATAAAGTAACTCAAATATAAGGGGTAGATGAATGAAGATTATGGTTACAAGGAAGAGATGTTTAGACACTGAGCCCTTTCTAAGTTTCAATCCTTTCTCCGAGTATTATCCACAAGTATTATGCCAGTATTATCCACAGGCAACTACAGCCAGGATTACTGTTTTACCAGGGACCCATCAAAATAATTTCAGCATGAATAAGCACTGCAGGACTGGGCTTGAACAGAACCTTGCATTCTAAACAGTATTCCTAAAAAAACACTTGCATATTGCAAGCTGAAATGACAAAATAAATGCTTCCCTCGTACTGAATGTCTGTGATCTCAGATAAGCAGTTACATGTGCTTAGACTTGTCAGTTATAGCTTCAAAATTTCATCCTGCTAGTACCATTTGTTTCATTCACATGCTGTGTGACGTAACAAAGCCCAAAGATTTATTCAACAAGACCTTTCATATTGTAAGTGGCCAACCTAGGAATTAGGGGCTGACTTTCAACAAATAAGGAATGTTTTCTTGTGTAGAATGTACATGTTAAGGAGTAAGTTATTGTTTTGGGTAGAGACAATGACATGGCATTCTCCTCTCCTAAGAAGTCCAGTAAAACAAACGCCTTGAGAACAGAAGCTTTCTATTTTAAGCTTAAAAAGGTAGTCACAAGTTACAGAGAGGCTGCTGAATCAAAAGGGAAACCAAAGATACCACCTAAAGAAACAGTCTACCATCTGCTTTCAGGCCTGGTTATTTACTGCTTCGCTATGTTAATTTTTATTTGACTTATATATTGGCTTAATTGTAACCCACCCTAAGACTTCTGGGTATAGGACAAGACAGAAATACAAACAAGCAAATGAAGCAATTGTGGATTTCAAAGCCTCCCAGAAACTGATCCAAAAGGTCACATCAGCATGGGCTCATAGGCTTCCTGTTCATTACGGGTTCTTAGCTGTTAACTTCGATGTCTGCTCAAGTATTTTACCACACTGGGCGGGATGTCTACAGCATGGCCATTACTTTGGATGATATCCTTACCCAGTGGAGACCCAGTGCCCTTCAATGGTCGGAGGCATTTGAACAGTGATTCGGGCTCCATTGTGAAGATGCTTCAGCATGTGGTGGCACTGTGACTCTTTGAAAGTTCTCCATGCGCTCTTTTCTAATGAGCGAGGGTGGGGTCTGCTGTCTGGATGAATAAGTGCAGAACTGTCTCCTAGCCCTGTGAGACAAAAAGAAAAGATACCACGTTAAAAACACTCAGGTGAATGTAGAAAATGTGTGGTGGCATGTTTACTTGCTGCCCAAAATTTTCTTTCAAACATTGGCTTACTTTTGAAGATAATTCCCTCAATATATTTGCTTTAGCTGACAAGTCCAAGCACATGCAGTTGCCTAAGATGAACAATGTATGTTTTATCATGTACGATGGAACCTGAACAGAGGCTTGCTGGTCAAAATAAGAGTGATGTCAGTGCATCATTAAAAAATGAGTTCAACTTCACACATGAATATGGGTCTACAGGTAGAATATAATAGGATTATTGTTTAAGGTATTTTTTACACTGCTAGCTATTTTGAATTTTAAAGTGATTTACAAAAGGAATTAAAACAATGAATAACACAAGATATCAGATAAAAATCATTCCATATAAAGAAAGTAAGTGGGGAAGAGGCTGGAGACCACTCATAATGTATTATTTATTTTAGCATGTGATGTATTTTTATATTGTACTTTTTCTGTCTTATCTAAACTGCCTTGGCCAATTTTTTTCTTTGGTTTAAGTTGTTGATTACATATGTTTGTTGTTCCACCCTTTGGTGGAAAGGACATCATCATCATCATCATCATACCTTGACATTGACTGTATTAGATTGAAGGTGGAGCCTGCCATACTCTGCACCAGCAAAAGGATAGCTGACCCTACTCTGGGATACAATATGGAATAAGGTCCAGTGTAGTAATAGCCATAACCGTCTTTTAAAATAATGCTTGAGGACTGGAACTTAGATGTATTAAATATGCACATACCTGTGAAATTTCATCAAAAGAAATTAAGGTCCCACTGTTTGACTGAATGAGTCCTCACAGATTTATTGATAAAATCAAAATGTGGATTTCTCCTCTGCTGCAATTTTTTTTCCAGTGGAAACTTAGAAGTTTTAAAACAAGTTTCCAATTGATATAGTATAATGTGCTTAGATAAGTAAAGCCATATTCTGTATCTAGCCAGCAGCCCAAACAATTAAATAAATGTATCTTTTGATGTGGGGAACTGCTAGATAACCTTTCCAGTAGCTAGTATATAGTTACAATGGAGAATATTACATCTCACTGCCAAGCAGATGTTTCTGTTTTTAGCTCCACTTTAGTTCAGACATCAAAAGAAGCTAGGACTTGCAGAACTGGTCACTTAATTAGGCAACAAAGTCTGAGACACCACAGCATACTAAAGGCATTGTAAAAAGTATTGAGTTATATATTCTGGTTTAGTTAGTGGCTACTAATTCTGCTGGAAATTGCAATTCCTAAGTGCAACACACAACACAAATCCCAAGAAGACTATCAAAGTAAGGATTCAGTTTACCCTTGACCCCGGGGTTCCCAACACACAAACCAGGTGGCAGTTTGGTTTCTCTCTGAGCATATCTTTTTAAAAGTCATTTATTTTAAGAGAAAGATGGTTTCTTCTCATTGTTAGGCATGCATTCATGGTTCCTCATAATGGACTGGTAGCCATACTTATAGCAGATGACTTGGTGGAAAATGTCAGATGCAATTTACACAGCTGCCCTCCATAATGTCAACTTTGTAAATGAGAAATGATCTTTCCAAGTATTCTAGAAGTACTCATGATAACGCAACCATTTCACATCTATATTATCTGTGCATATATAATATGCCTATTGATCATAGCTTATTATGTTTGACTGTGAATATAGGGCAGTATTTTACATGCACAGACAATACAGACTTAAAAAAACAAACCACATTAAGCAGAGCAGATTAAAATGTCTGACAGAGACCCAGGCAAATTTAACTATAAAATGACAAATGAAATGTGCATGAAGATATTTTGTATTCAGTTTTAAAGTGCCTGTTTTATGCACTTTCCATGCTAATAAACAACATTTTCAAAACCCAGATTATTTCCTGGCACAGTTACTTAAGTCATATACTTATTAATATGGGATGAGATTTTATAATAAGACCCATGTTTTAAAAATGTACTTGTAGCACCTCAAACAGCTCAATATCAACTACACAAACTGGCATTCTCCAAACATCAAAGAAATAAGGTAATGTAATGATGACTTTTAATCTAAATTTTCACAGATCAATACCCAAATTAATAGTTTCTAGAAATAAAAATTCCACACAAAATTTAAGTAATGTTCTTTATCTGTGATCTTTACTCTGATTCTTATTAGCGTGTTTTTAATCTTTTACCTGTGGAAAATGGAAGAGCTGTGTTGATTATTGAACTACATGGATAACTTTTATTATAGAATGTTGATGACTGATGAAAAATAAATACAAGTAATTTAAGATATACTCAAGTCCTTAGTGATAATATCCTTAACACAACATTAAACAATATTTATTACATTTGTACTCTATCCTACTACCAAAAGTTTAGCAAGTGTTTTATCCTTTCAACTTTTTCCAGACTTTGAGAGAAATAATACTTAATCAAATCTTATAGCTAAATAGCTAGTATTGGAAAATGTTGTGTATTGGCATTAGAGATTGGGAGTTAATAGTTTTTAATTATGTTTTTGACTGGTATTTTATGAGGCAACCCCAATACCTATGGGTGAAAAGACAAATGAAAGTTAAAATAAATTGTTTTGACTTCACCTAACTGTTCATCTTACTAATTGCTGTTTTTGACATCTTAAACTTTTTGTGGCTTTCTATAACCAAAGAAAGCCGTTAGAATGGACGGGTTCCAGCTGCAAAATTCCCTTGGCAACCAACAGGTTTTATTTCCTCTGATGAAGATTTAGTCATTCTTGTGATGCTGAGAAACATTTATGAAGCAGCTTGACTTTGAATCTTGAACTGCTTTTAATATATTTCTATTACTATTTGATAAGCAAACCAAATTCAGCTTCAAAAAAGGATGCCAGAATCCTAATGTCTGTCTATGAAAACAGCTTTAATCCACTCTTGATTTGTCAGATGCTGTCCAGCTGGCTGAGGCAGAGCTATGTGATATCTTGGCAGCACTTCCATTGAATTATTGTTTTGCTAGCTGGTGATGAATGCTGATAGATACATAAGGAGTTAGTGCCGCTGCACCAAGAGGTAATATGTAACAGCACAGACCAAAAGACCAATTGCATTTTAGCCTGTTTTTGTGAAATCAGTATACCTCAGACTACAAAACAATACAACCACCATGCGCACAGATACGTGACACCCTGCTTGGAAACTGATATAAAATACTGTGTTGAGTTTTGCATTTCACTCCCAGAACAAAAGCACAAATCTGCTGCACATTTAGAAGAGATAAAACTACAATCTTGTTTTCAACAAAACCAGACTGATGCTTCCAGGGGTGTTTTTCCACTGTCACTAGAAATACCCATTAAGAACCCATTAATGGGTACTTAATGGGTACTTTTAGTGACAGTGGAAAAACACCCCAGGATGCTCACAAATGCAGCATGATGGCAATTAACCTTCCCTTGCTTCCCCCCCCCCCAGGTTCAGTTGTGATCCAGAACTAAAGGATTCTTAAAACTTGCACCTTATCCTTAATTAATGATTTTGGTGGTCCTAAAAGGAATCTAGCCAGGGCCCATCAGGGAACAGTGATCCTACTTACATTAATTATACATTAGAAAAATCCTTTTTTCTACCCCAGGTCAATCTCACTTGTGTATCAATGTTCTTGTACATGCTTTGCTCGCCTACACTATCAGTCAATTTGTATGGCTTCCCTTGTGGCCTCTTACACACACAGACCTGCTTTGTGTTACTGCACAGTGGGCCCACATCCTTCATACATGTCCCGTTTAATTTTCCCAACCAATCATGTGTGAGCTTGTTACACATTTCAAGAAATCCTGATAAAATATTACACTCAAATGTATCACAACTGAAACCACAGCATTAACAAAATCTGGAGTAAGAACCAGCATCAAAGCTTCCTATCAGCCTCAGAAAGACTAAGGCAGGCCAGATACAAAGCATCCAGCCATAAATTTAACTCATGTCTCAAAGAATATTCCCCGATTTAACCTGATAATTTTACAGCACGATCCTACACATGTTTGCTCAGAAGTAAAAAATCCTGCCAGGTTCCTCTTGGCAAATACATTTAAGACTGAAACCTTGAATTACTTAACAGAAATTGGAGGCAAAATGAACTATCCCCATTAATACATCACAGAATATGAAACAAGACATAAGCAATTTGATTTACAGAATGACATATTTGCATGTTAGGTTAAGGATGACCCTACAGTGCTCTAGATACTGATTCCTATCAACCCCAACCAACAAGGCCACTGACAGGTTTGGAGAAAGTTGTAACCTTCCAGACAGCATTGGGTTATGCAGTAAGAGAAGGAATGAACGTTGCAGTCCCATCACGTTTAGCAGTTCAAGTAAGAACTGCTGCCGTTTACCCCAGTATGAAGATAGCAGACTCCAATTCCAAGATAAAATCCAAAATAAAGCCCAGTGCAGAAAGGGCCTTAGATGCATTTCAAACCAGAGGCCTAAGGAAGCTGGATAATTTGTGGCACAAAAATATAACAACCTCCCTTAAAATTGTAACAATAAAATGATTTTGTAACTTTTATGAAAACACAGACCAACTTGTTACATGCAAAGGCAAAGCAAACTTTTGTTCTTGTTCTGTTATGAGGATGTGTTACACAAACTAGGTCACTTTCATTTAACATATTTGGGATCTGAAAATATACTAAAAAAACAAAACCCAGCAAGTCCAAATATTTTTATCCAACTGTCTGTCCTTGAATAAGCCCAAGGGGCAATTGTCTTCTGCAACCCATCTTTTCCCTTGTGTGACAATGAAAAGTGACAATGGTTTCATTAAACTGATTCTCTCTCTTCTCTTTTTCTTTTTAATGTTTCCATCTTCTAATGACACTGCAGTGGGTGGAGTAAATCAAGAGACAACACACCCCACTTCAACTTCTCTTGGCAGCAGCTGGTTTGATCTGGCTATTGGCCCTGATTTGTTTCACATTTCAGCCAAAGTTTAAAACAGCTCTGTAATTCCAAGCAGATGAGCCTGGGAGTCTAACCCTATAATTATACCTTCTCTCCTTACTTAGCCTCTAACTTCAAACCTTCCGTTTTGACTTCTAGACGCCCAGATCAGAGAATTTTAAAGCGCACCTTGGCATCAATGCAAGTCTGTCTCAACTAGACACGTTTATATAGTCTATATATTTTGAAGATGAGCTGTGAGAGAAGAAGAAGAAACCCTTTGATGAGCCAAGTCCTTCATCTATAAAAACATAAGGTGTACAGGAAGCTCATGATCTTTTATTATTTTTTACACAGCAACTGTGTACTTGGTGGCATCCAAATTAAAGCTAAAGATGCAATTTTTATACATTATTTTAAAACTGAATTAAAAAAGAGTTTCTGGATTTGAGATGTCAACTGTGCATGGAATTATGCATATGGGGCAATTAAAATCACATTCCTAAATCCCAGGTCTTCTGGCTATGAGGAACTAATCCTGCAACCCCCTCCGCCAGAGACTTGCAGCTGTCCCGCTACTAGGGGCTGAAAAACATAATAGCCAACACCACAGCTGTGGAGTTTTACTGCATCTGGTGGTTACAGAGCTCCCAGATTTCCAGCCCAAGTACATGAAGAAGAGAAAGCAGAAACATTCCCAACCTATTCAGGATGGGACATCTATGCAGGACTGTTGTGAAATCTCCTTTGGTTAAATGGCTGATGCACAGAGGCAGTGGTGGGAGCTCTGCTGGTTTTGGAAACCAGCATAAGAAGGTACTACTGTCACTGCCAGCTTTGGATTATGTTATTAGTAAGGTATTTGTATAATAAATGGTTTGCTTTTCAAATATGTTGATCTTCTACAGTTACCACTTGGAAAAAAAGTGCTCTTTATCGTCTATGAAAATTCATTGCTGTGCTTGGACCTGAAACTGGGTCAATCCATTCAACTAAACAGATTTTTCATAGTATTGAGAAAGTCTCCCCACAAACATTTCTCAAAGAATCTTGGAAGGAAATGTATTTCTAGACAGGAGACGAGTAAAGCTACAATTATTATGCCCGCACGACCACCTTTTTAGAACTTCTGGGAGGCTCAATGAACAGTGATGGTTGTCATCTAGTAGCTATTACACACATAGTTGAACTTCCAAAAAGCCTCCAGCAAAATTTGCTGAATTCCCTTTACAAAAGAAGTAAACTTTAACTATTATGGGACAAGAAGGTAGGTAACTGTATAGATTAATAACTGGAAAACAAAAAGGAGGTAGACTGGCCTATTTAGGGTGATCTAGGGTGAGCTGCAAGATAAGTTCACAGCAAGAACAAACTACAAACTTCTCAGAGGACTTTCCTCATACTGAATTATGGGTCAAACATCGGTAAATAAGTGAGTAGAATTCAGTTAAAAATAAGGCATGTTTAAGATTCTGGAATAAATGCTAGTGGTGAACTTATTTAGGAGGTGGCAACAGTTGTAAATAGTCAATTGGAAACATGCAAGTGTGCAGCTCCAAAAAAAAAAGCAAAGTGTACTGTTGTTGTGTAACACTGAGTTGTAGCTGATTCCTGGTGAACAGCACGGGCACCATGCAGTTTTCTTAGCAGAGATACAGAAGTGCTTTGCCATTGCCTGCTTCTGGGGAGAGGCCTGAGATTGAACCAGCAACCTTCTGCTTTCTGGACAGTTTGCACTACTACTGAGCTACAGCAACTGGATACTAAGCAACTGTTTTTTGAATAGGGAGAAAATTGTATACGTTATTGCAAATACAGTGTCCCCACGCATATGGAACACTGTGTGCAATTCTATTCATCCTACCCTAGAAAGCGTCTAATAAAGTCCAGAAAAGGGTGAGCAAACAAGGAGCTGCAGGACCTTTCTCACTGGGGCTTTTTAGATTAGTAAACAAAACAAATATAAATGTACACAATGCCCCCAAAGTGGCACTTCTTTTCTCTCATAATACTGAATCATGGGGTCATCTGAGGAAATGAGATGGCATTAGAGTTTATGCCACAGAAAATCTTTGTTCTTTTTCACTTAACAATTAAGAGGACATTTGCTATCACAAGATGTGGTGCGGTTACAACTTAGAAAACTAAACCCAGCAGAGACTAAGGGAAAAGTATGTACCATTTGCTTGCTGGCCTTCCTACAGGTCTGATCCAGTCAGTACATTATAGAAATGATATCAAGATATACAACAAGTACACAAACACTTTTAAAAATTATAGTTGTGATTGTAATTATTAAAACTTCATCAGCCTGGCAGGATCCATTTGTTCCCACGCAGTGCAATTTCATTCAGTGAAACAGTTTACGGCCAGAAACTCTTCCTATGGGTATAGCAGGACATGCAGTAAATCAAATTTATGCCCTATGTCAACTTTACGGTCTATGTTCTGTCCTTGTCTTTTGTTACACACTTAAGAGGCAAGGAGTAGCTCCTCCGTGCCCTGAATGGGCTGGGGGTGGTGGAAAACAGATGCGATTTAAGTCAAAAGAGCAAAACCCTTTTCCCCACAACTCATTACCACGATAGTTTCAGGCCTTTTAGCACAAGAAATATATTTCCGTACCCAACACCTCGCACCCCTTCCCGTCTTAAACTACCCAAGAGCCGCAGAGTTTTGAAGTCCATCCATACTATTCGGCGATCTTCACTCTTCCAGGGAATCCTACGCTCGAGGAAATGATTGTAAACAGTCAACCCTTTAAATGGCCAAAAGCACCACCGGGGAAATTCACCTCTCCGCCGAGGGTAGCTCTTAGCATGCCCCGAGGAAGGAAAAGCAAATTATAAGTCCGGGACGCAGCATCGCCAGCGTGCGCGGCTTGGACATCTTAATAAGGATTCGTTTCAAAGGGAGGGGAAATAACTAAATACACGGTCCCTGACTCGGCCGCCTTCTGTCTGGGACACTCACCGAGCAAGAGCAGGGCTAGGAACAAGTGTCTTCCCAGCAGGTGGCAGCAGCAAAGGGACATTTCCAGCTCTCCGAAGCCCCCTCAGCTCCCGAGCGGCTTTCTGGGCGCGCGTCCTCCTTGGTGCCTCTCCGCTTTCCCTCTTATTCTCCGACGCTTTTCCTCGTCCTCCTCCTCCTTTCTGACGTCCTTGAAATGCCAGCAAATCTCTCCAGCAAAAGCCCGCGGGAAGGCGAAGGGCTGGAGAGCCACCTGACGGCTGCCCCTCGACGCCCCTCCGGCCGGCGGCGAGCCCGGGGCAAGCCGCGCCGACCTCAGCCGAGCTTCCCGCCGTCCCCCGTGCGGCTGCCCAACGCGAGCGGCGCCCGGCGCCTCCCTCCCTCAGGCTGGACGAAGAGCTCCCTCAGGCGCCGCCCGCCCGCCCGCCCGCCCGCCCGCCCTCTCAAGCAGCCTCCGTCCGTCTGGCGCGCAGAGTTTGTCCACCGAGCCGCCTTCGCTCCGCCGCCCCTCTGCCACGGGCCTCCTCGTGCGCCTCTTCCTCCTCCTCCTCCTCCTCCTCCTCTCAGTGCGGACGGGTCCTTGTGACAACGGCGGCGGCGGCAGCATCGGCGGCACGACGAGCACCAGCAGCAGGAACTCCCCTTCATATTTCCCTTTCCAACGGCAGGGAAACGGAGGAGGGGTCGGCGAGGGCGGGTCCCGAAATCAGACACCCTTCTTGAAAGGAGGCTGCAAAGGGGGAGGGAGGGAGCCAGGCTTTCCCGCCCTAGTTGGCGCGCGCCGCCGTCGCCGCTGCGTTCTCCTCCCGCGGTCAGTCACACACACACACACACAGAGACACAAAGAGGTGTTTCCCCCTCCCTCCAAGTAATTCAGGCTACGGTTGAGAGGAAAAGGTTGGAAGGGAGCCCAAGTCGAATCCGCGTGGAAGGTGTCTTGCAAATTCTCCTCTGATAAGGCTGTGTTCACACCTAAGTTTCAATTCACTTTCAGGTGGATTTTCTGTCAAAAGAAAACACCTTGCGAGCCAGTTTGGTCTAGTACAGTGATGGCGAACCTTTTGAGCTCCTTGTGTCAAAATTCACACACAAAAAAAATACTAGCTTAACTCGGGTGCTGTGTCAGATCTAGAAATATCCATAATTTTGTGATATTTGTAGCTCTAGTAAAATATATATATTTGATATGTATTAAAAGCAAAAACAAATCATTCTTTACATTAGTGACTTTTGTTGCTGAATTTTGTTTGCTAAATCTTCAGTTGAAAGTTGGTATTTCATACACTTCAGGAACAAGCAAGGACTACACACCCAGGTGCCAGGGTGACCAGGTGTGTCACCCAAAAGAGCTTGGCCTGTCACCTGTGACATGCATGTCATAGGTTGGCCATCACTGGTCTGGTACTTAGGGAGCCGGACTCTTACCTGGGAATACCAGGTTTGATTCCGCTCTCTCCCATGAAGCCATCTGGGTGACCTTGGGCTAGTCACAGGTCTCTTCTGAGCTCTCACAGTCCCACCTACCTCACAGGGTGTTCTGTTGTGGGGAGAAGAATAGAAAAGCTTTGTCAGCTGCTTTGAGTCCCCTTAAATGGGTGAGAAAAGCAGGGTAGAAAAGCCAACTCTTCTTCTTTACAGGTGTAAGTGGACTGAAGATGGAATAAAATGGGTGTGAATGCAGGTTTTTACAGGAGACTTTTGCCTCCTTCCCACTAACCGTGCTATTTTGTACCACCTTACTGTAGGTCACATTTTTATCTGAAGGGAGAAGAATGAAACTAAAATGTGATGCTCTAGGAACTCTCTCCATCACAAAATATGACTGTGATCAGACACAGGGGAAAAAAGATATCTCTGAGGTGGTCCAGAGACGGCTTTGAGGTGGGATTGATTGCCCCAGATCTAGCTTCATACTAAAACACTAAACTAGGGCCATGGTTACACCTTTATTTTAATTCTTCTTCAGCCTGAATTCCAGCCCTTGGTTACATCTTTAAATTCTAAACTGTGTGTGTGTTTTCCTCCCTCCATTAGGCTTTTCCTCCATTTGGGCCAACACAGCATTAAAGTTTTAATCCCCTTCCAGGATGCGACCATTTCAGAAAATGATGCCTTGGCAAGCCTGTCAGCTCTGAGTCTTGCCCCTCCCCTTCACCGTGACAGTCCTTCCTTTGCCTCCTGCGCCCCCCTTACTGTGATTCTTTTGCTCTGTCGTTGGATCTGCCTCAGTGCACCACTACCACCACCAGCTGTGATTCCCTTTGACAGCAGGTGTAACCAAGTATTTTGACTGAAATACTTTTGTTTTACTTATTTGTTCCAGTTATATCTTATCCTATACACTGAGGTCTCAGGGTGGGCTACAACAATTAAAATACATAAAAATAAAAAAAACAATTAAAAATAGTATAGCATGTTGAGAAGTAGAAAGAGGAGAAATTTTCTGTTATAGTGCTCAAGAATAGGGATGTGCACAAATATTCGTAACTTTCGTTATTCATATGAATTCAAATGAATTCAGCCATTTGTACATGAATGTTATGACATTCGTATAATAACATTTGTACGAATACAAATGTTTCCAGACATTCATACAAATAGTTCAGAAATTCATGAAACTGGGGAGGTGGGAAAGCAGTTACACCAGTCACATCTGCAACAGATCCAGAGTGCATTTGATGTGGATGGAAAGCAGATTAAAAGTGGATTCAGGTTGGATTTGACTCTTTTAGAGTGGATATGTTACGGGATACGTATCAGATACATAAATGTTTGTGTCGGATATATATCAGAGACATATTTGTATCCGATGTTTGTACAAATACATTGTTATTGAATAGAGTCCTACCACATTCAAAGGGGATCTATTCAAACAAATACAAATTTGCTAACATTCGATTTGTTAGGAATTGAATGCCAAAACCCCCGTTCAAGCACATCCCTACTTGTGAACCACTGATCTTAATGGACCGTTCTCCTGCCCAGTATTATAAATAATGCTATCAGGATTTCAAGGAACTCATCTGAAGAGCAACTCAACAGATCGTGCCAGATCTTAACCTTGTGTCATCTTTATTTTTATTTAAAAATGAGGAGTAAGGCTGCTGTCAAACTCAAGGTTTTAAATGTCCTGAAGAAGTCCCTCATTCTTGGGGTTCACACCTAAAAATGACCTTCCAATTTTTATTTGAGCCATTTTCCTGAAATACAGCCTATCTGATAATCAGATTATGGGTGTTTTCCCACTGTCACTAGAAGTACCCATTAACTACCCATTAATGAGTACATTAATGCCATTAAGTACCCATTAATGGGTACTTAATGGGTACTTCTAGTAACAGTGGAAAAACACCCTATCTCAACTCAGACCACCTCAGTTCTCTAGCCTGGCTAGATTTTTCAAAGTGTGAACATGCCAGAGGACTATTGGAGGTGGTAACCAAACTTTGTGGGTGGGTAGCGGGAGCATCCTAGTTGGCAGAGTAGTACCACCTTGTACATCTGAAGGCGAAGAACTGCAGTTTTCTGGGAATCTTAGGTTTAAACAAACAAATAAAAAAGAGAAAGAGAAATGAAAGTCGGGATGTGGGGGCAAAGAGTAAGGTGGGGAAGGATGACGCTCTCCACTATACGCAGAAGAGAGAAAAAGATGGGAGACCCTCACAACAAATGCTACTTTCCTCCTTGCCCCTGCCCTCAGTATCCTGGCTGGAAATGCATCCCACACCTGCACACTTGCACAGATCTTGGGTTTAACCAAAAAAGAAAAATAAAAGGAAAGAGAGAAAGAAAGGAAAGCGAGCAAGAGCTTTGTGCAAGTGTGCTGTTCTGCACCATTAAATGCACTGGGAGTCTGCACGTACAACCATCCAACTGAGATCATGCGTGACTTTGCTTCACAGGTAGTGTCTTTGCGAAATGGGAGGAAATGAAACTGGGATGGAGCAGCTGAGGCTATTCACCCTCACGGGAAACACGCTCACGCATCACATTTGAGTTATGAATATGTGTGCAACAGCACAAATTGAGAAAGAGAGCGAGAGCGGGACTGAATAGAAAGAGGAATTGTGAGGGCTGGTCTTTCCCTCCACTGAAAAACTAAAAATTGACTAACAGAAGTGAATCCAGTCACAGATGCCAGAGGAAGGAGAAGGGCGGGAGGTGTGCAGAGGAAAAGGTGCTCTCACCTGACTGAGGACAGGGAGACTGACAAGTGTGGGCAGTCAGGAAACAAACTGAGTGAGCACTATGTTTCATTGTTGCAAATCAAGCCAATATTGAACTCAGACCACACTGTGCAGTAAAACTGGTTATACAGAGGAGGCGTGGCCAGGCTTCCTATGTTCAAATCCCTACTGTGCCACAGACACATACAGAGTATTCTTGAATCAGCCTAAACCACTCCATAGGGTAATTGTGAAGGTAAAATGGATGGGAAATGGTTAGAATGCATTGCATTTGGCTGTTTGAAATAAAGATGGGATATAAATGCCATCTCCAACAAAAATGAAAAAAAAAGCCCACACCTTTTTTTTTAAGGGGCATGCATAATGGATAATGAAAGGTTGCATGGTTTAGGAACCAGCATACAGGAATAAACAGCAATGGCACTCAATGTGAATAGGAAATTTTTCCCCCTCATATAGATTGCATATGCTGACTTTCAAGAAAATTTAAATCTGGGACTCTAATGGCTCCTTGTTGGGAACAAGCAACCATTAAATGTAATAGAAGTCTCACTGAGGAATCTTTTTAA
Source organism: Aspidoscelis tigris stejnegeri (assembly GCA_023333525.1). Taxonomy (NCBI): domain Eukaryota; kingdom Metazoa; phylum Chordata; class Lepidosauria; order Squamata; family Teiidae; genus Aspidoscelis; species Aspidoscelis tigris. The sequence goes on from JALMGA010000004.1 coordinate 60,237,200, forward strand.
TGAAAACCAAATGACTCACAACTATGCAAAGCAAAATTTTGCAGATAAATCTATACCCTAAAACTGTTTCATCCTATAAATACACTAGCAGCTTAGTCTACGAGCCAATAGTTTGCTGAATTATCAAGCATAGAAGGGAAAACAATCATTTTATTACTACCTTGGCCAGTTGTGTGGGTAAGGCAGTCTGTGGCTTCCTAACAGTTTCCTTTCAAATACAGCAAATGCAATCATGACCCAATGAATGAATTAAAATTATACAGAACAACCCAAAACAAACAATTCAGAGACAACACTGATAAGTCTTCACCTTTTAAATTCGCAATTTGCTTTGTAAACTTGAGAATTTATAACTGTGTTGACTATTATTCAGGACATTTTCAATCTTCTCATGACAGTCTCATGCTCTGGATTAGATTTATTATTTTAATTTGCAAAATAGGGGTGGGAAAGAGCCTTGAGTATGTTTCAGCTGTTAATGCTGGTATTCAGAAGACTTTCAGTCAACAGCAATAAAGAGAAGGAAATTATAGACGTTACTATCAAAATTGGTAGAGAATGCTTAGAACAAACTCTTTTTTTTTTAATGTAATTTTATTTTATAACTTAACTTACAATTACTATTAAAATCTAAACATTTCAACCATTGGATTTACCATCAATCATCCAAACATAACATTTCTTAACCATATAGCCTACATCTCAGTCATAACAAAACTAGTACAACCTCTTGCTCTGTTTGATAACAATTCGATGTTTTACTCCCAAATTATCTCCGGAGATAGAGCTTGAATTTTATTCCTCAAGAATTGCAAAGAATAAGGGTCAGCAATCCTATAGCACGAATTAGATTGTGCTTTCTTGATAAATGGCAGCCATTTACCAATAAATTTGCTTTGTACTTCCACTGCTTGCATCTTCTCCTTTTGTGCTATTAACAGTTCGTTGGTAAATTGGGACCACACTCGTGAAATCCAGTTGCTTTGAGACAAACGTCCTGGGAATTTCCAAAATAAAGCAACCTCTGCTTTCGCTGTTGTGATCAGAGTCTTTAAAAGTTCTCTATGTTGGAGGGGGGCAGCAGTTTCTTTGAAATACAAAAGAAAAACCATAGCTGAGGTTAACGTAAAAGTTTGGGAAGTTATATCTCTCAAGGCTTTTTCAACCAGTAGCCAAAATGTTTGGATTACTGGGCATTGCCACCATAGATGGAAATAAGATCCACGTTCGTCACAGCCATTCCAGCACTGTGGAGAGTGCTTAGTATCAATTCTGTGAAGAACCAGTGGCGTTCTGTACCACCTATGTAGCACTTTGAGCGACAATTCTCGTTCAGCTTGAGATTTGAACGAGGAAAACATTTTACTTAGTATTTTCAGCCAGGTGGCATCATCCAAAGTAACCTTACAATCGGATTCCCACATTGTCTTCAGCCCCTGTAAATTGTTAAAGTTATATTCTAGAAGGAGTCTATAGAGCGTCAAAGAACAAACTCTTTGATTCTATACAGTATCATTTATTATATAAAAAAAGGAAAATCAGAATGGCAGTTGTCATGTGAGCATAATAATTAATTAGACATTTTCCACCCATTGACAGTACCAGTATCATAACTGTACTTGGAAAATATTCTTGATTCTCATATCTTACTGAACAAAGGACTAGTTAATTTTAATCTAGAAGAACAGATACATAACCTTTGGGTTCCATGTTCTGTCTTCTGGATTGGAAGAGACTCCAGGGGGTGCAAGAGGGCATTCCTACTGGAGCTCCTTCCTTTCATTGATGACAGATGCATTGTTTCTACATGTGGATCATTTATCTTAAATTAGAAGATTTGGATGTAACTCAGTGATTCTAATTGTCTGAAAAACAGATGATTGAAGCTTCAGTCCTCAGTATCTCTCTAGAGGAAAGTAGTGGTAAACTAGCTCTGCATCTGCCAAGAAAGCAGCACTGATATGTATTACATTGATGTAGCCACCAGCAATTGGCTCTGACTGGTGGTACCAAACAACAGCAGCACAATAATCATTTTAAAATTGGGGACTTAAGCAGGATATCCCAAAAGCTTTCCTTCCTTCCTTCCTTCCCATTTTGTCTTGAAAGACAGATATGAGTAACTCAGAGGGTTCACAACTAACTAGGAAAACTTTTAATATGAGAGGGTTTTTTTTCAGTTCATTTAAAGAAGAAAATCAGAAAAGCTACTGGTTGTACTCTATGTTAGGATGTGTCCAAACCTCAGGTAATTCTGTTTGAGTGTGTGTGTTTATTTTTGGTGCTGTTTAAATGTATAAATGTTGGCACTTCCCTTATGACATCATGTGGCCTTCATCAGAGGAACAATCTCTGTATCAACACCCTTAAATGCAAATTCAGTCTGTTTTTGGGATCATCCAATCTCATTTATTTATTTTTATTCCCAGACTTTGAGGACTATCCTGCTAAAATCCGCAGAAAAATAATCCTCAGAAAAACTGTTCTCAGTCCCATTTCAGAGCCTTTGGGAATGCTACCGGACTATCCCAGAAGGAGATCAGCCTTTCAGACTGCCCCCCTCCCATATGCTTCTGGCCAATTCCTGCTGCGGATGAGTGGGATTTCACATCTGGGAAGGTTTCCCCACTCCCCTTTAAAAGAGAATAACCATCAAGAACATGGACATTTAATAGTTACAGTATTTTGTTTTACCACTAAGATCTCTCTTGGTTCAATATTCAAACCATCAATGTCACCCTCAGCCACAATACCAGTTAGAAGAAGGAAAATATGTAGAGACAATAGTAATATCCTGTATTCGTAGAAGAGAAAACTGGCAAGTTTCATTTGTTGAGGGAATACACCAGTATGAGTGTATAGAAGATCATGGCAGTTCCCATCAAATTTCCAGCCCACGATTTTTTATTACATCACCCTCATCAATTTGTTGGCCCATATTTTTACTCATTTTAATCCAGATTTTCCTTTTGCTCAAACAATCTGGTAACTAAAAATAACTATGCTCCATCTTGCAATCAGAGGGCAAATCCCCACGGCAAGCTTATTTCGGATTCAATACGGGTTCAATCCTCACAGACCCCACGTCAGTTTGGCTTAACACACTTTCCGCGTGTTAAATCACCCCAAAGTATTGTAAATGTTAACCCTCATTTCAACAGGTCTTACTCCGGATCGTGTGCTTGATACATGTTACATTTTTTACTGTGGGGACCCTACCATTTTAAGGGATGAGAATCCATGTTTAGGGTTTCCCTCTCCCAATAGCTTGCTTCCAAAGACAGTGATTTCAGTGTAAAAATCCAACGTTCACAGCAGCTGCTATACTGTAGCAATCTAACCACTTCGCACCTGATAACAGTGTTGCAATTTTGCACAATTCTAGCTCTTTGGAGTTCTGACCTTTAAAGGGGAAAGGAAAGCCCCCATGCTTGAGTTGCCGCTGCTGCTGTGTGCCCTGGGCAATGGGGAGAAGAGGGGAAAGAATCGCTGGCTGCCCGCTGCTGGTTTTCCTCCATCCAGGCAAGCGGCAGCCACCTAGCCAGGCTCGGTGAAGGGGTCCGTTATGGGTGGCACATTCACGCCAGGAGGAAGAAGGCAGGGCAGCTCTGAAAAGCGGCTTTTAAATAGAATCCGGATCAAACGCGAGTAAGTTTAAAGTAATGGGAACAGGCAAATTTGTGTTTGCATCCAGTTCTATTATTTTGGTTTAGGGAAACCGAATTAAGCTTATAATGGGGATGTGGCCAGAGAGCATTACCAGGGGTCAGGGCTTTACTTAAACTGCACTAAGGTACAGAAGGGAGACCTGGGACCTTTCTGTGCTTGGCTTTATTCAGGGATATACCCCAGAATAAGGCCCAAGTAAGGCTTGCCATAGTCTGCATTACCTTGTGACTAGCATACTGCTATCCTGAGGTATATTCCAGAATAAAGCCAAGTGCAGAAAGGGCCCCGTAGTTGTCTTCTAGATCAAAACTTCTGGTAACTGCAGAAAGTTCCTTAGTGCATGTGAGAAATATCCTGGAACTGAGTCAACTGTGTGATGGAGCCAGGGAAAACCAAACAAATGCTACTGAAACTTTAGGCATTCACTTCTTGTCCCAAATATTGGCTAAATCTATACACGGTAATAAAAAAGTGGCTCAAAAACCCATTAGAGGTGATAGCGTCTGCATGTTAGTGCCTTAGTCCATACTAAAAGTTAGAAAATGTACTTCCAAAGTTGAATGGGAATGCCAGGATTGGAATGCCACCACTTCTGAGCCACTTTGCACTGGTTTTTTAAATATTGGCAAATGTAGCCATTATCTTGATAACTCCATACAGCAACTGTAGTTAAGAAATAAGAACACTGAATATTTTCTAATACTTTAATTAATTCCCTCATCAGCTATTCATTTTAGGGCTTTTGGGCTGCTCCAACCACTCTGGAGCCCTGTTCCCACTAGGACTTTTTAGAGTGTTATAAAACATACTGTCCGCACTGAAAAGTGGCTTTCCGAGTTAAAAATAGTAATTGGTAGAAAATGAATTGAATAAAACACCCCTTTAAACAACTCTCACTCCTGTTTTCTTAATAACACGGTTTGTTTTCCCAGTGGGAATGCCATCGCTGCCTCTTCCGTCTGCCTGCCCACCTGCCTGCCGCTGCTGCTTTGCTTGGCCGGCTGTTTGCCTGCCTGCCTGCCTGCCTGCCTTGCCTGCCCGCCATTGTGGCTGCCGCCAGCCTTTTGGGTGGCGGTGTGCCACTGCTGCCGCCCTGCTTACTCGCTCAACTTCCTGCCGAGTAGCCTTGGTTTTCTGAGGTGTAGGGAGGAGGAACAGCAGGCGAGTGAGCAAGCCCTGTCCTCTCGCCCTCTCTTTTGGGTGCTGCTGCTGCCGCACCACTGCCATGCTCCGCTTTAAAGCAGAATTAACAAAAACAAATGGAAATGTGCATAATGCACATTTGCATCCATTTTTCTTAATTCCACTTTAAGGGATACAAGTGGGGATTTGCCCTGAAGTTCTTGATTGACATCTCTCAGGCTCCTCTTCTTTCTCCTACCTGTTGGGTAATAGAGGGAGGTAGGAAGCAACTTACCAGGACAGCTTTTGGGCAGACCATTTTTGTCTTAGAACCAAATGACCAACGTTCTTCCTGCAGCTGTATTGCTTTGGGATAGTGAGGATTCTAGCATTTGCACTTCACATGAGACATTCCCTCACTCAGCTGCAGATGTAGCCTTAGTTTCAGTCTTTTTCAAATAACAAAATGATCTATCATTGCTTTTTGCTGATGTATTCATTACTTTTACATACTGCATGCTTCTCTTGAATATGTTGGTCAAGTGTATTTGATTCTGAACGACATAAGTACAATTGTACTCTTGCAATATGTAGCAGAACAGATGAGTTACTTGCCCAAGGTGTTGGTTCTTAAAGAACAAACCCAATGACCTGCTTTTTATGTGTGTGTTGCTTTATTTTGTGTTTGTGAGACACTTTGTTACGAAACTGTTAGGAGTGCAAAGATAAGCATAGCATACAGGCTGTCAAAAACTGGTAGTGTCTTTTCTGTGTGCCAGGGGAAAAAAATTGACAAGGAAAAAAATAGGGTGCTATGAGCACATGACTTACAACCAGCAGATAAATGAATTTGAGAACAGAAAGCTATTTAGCTATTAAAAATACTATCTACTGCACTGTTATTAATCATTTTCCCACAAAAAACTAGATAAAGAACATTAATACATTGTAGAGCATCAAGGCATAAAAACAATTTGTATTTGCTTAAGATTTTTTTCCCCTTACATCCAGCTCTCTAATTTTCTTCCAGCTTGGCAGGTGTTTGGTTCTTTAAAGATCATTACCAGCATTCTCAGTTGGCTCCAGAACCAATAGTCAACCAAGGCAACAGCAGCAGAATGGAAGTATTGTATTTTCTGCTGAGTGTCCCCCTTCATTAAAGGCAGTCAGTACTGTAATATTTTAACAAACTATAATCCTATCCACTGCCCAAAGTGAGTGAGAATAAAGCTATGTTGAATGAATGCAGCATACTAGAAAGTTAGTTTTTACTGCTGTTTAAAATCCTGCAGTTATTTAATGCCTTGGAGTGCCATGCATGACTTTGCTTCACTGATAGAAATCTCTCTTTTTTAATGCCAAGCCTTAGCAAATGCTAAGTGTAAATATGTTTCAGGATACTGTAGGGCTAAACTGACCTGTAACAACTACTGGTGCTTCTGCAACTGAATACAGCAGTCATACCAGCTTTTCACCAAATATGTATTTGATAATGAGAGAAACAGGCCAGCAGTTTCTGGAAAGGAGTTCTTTTAAGGGCTTCAGCCAGTCAACAGAACATGTCTGGTCATTGTGCATTTGCTGGACAGTACTGTATTCTTAGTTGTGTTTAGTCTAAGGACAGCTCTTTGCAGTAAACCAGAATCCTGATTGCATGAATGGAAATCAGGGGTGTTTTCGCGCTTAGTGGATTAGGCTGCCATGAACTAGGGCTGGTAAACTTCTGGTAAAGGTGGACCATTTGCAGTTGTCATGAGGAAAGCTTCTCCAAAGCATCCATTACTGGCCAGAAGTGCAAATGGTCCTCTTTTTTTTAGCAACCTGCACTGCTGCATCCGAAGCCGGAAGTTCCGCCTCCTCACTGCCATGATTGGTTGTTCCGTGGCATGCTTGAACACCGTTGCAGAAGGGCATGTATGAGCAGAGGGACATACTGCGGGTGATCATATCAGTGCCCGTGATTGAACGTGCAGCGCCCACTACTTGTTTGCTGATCAAACGCCCCTCTCGCAACTCAGAGACCAAATGTCACCCTCAGGAATCAGTGGTCCGGTCACATCAGAGGTCAGCAATCGATCACAGCTGCCAACACCAACGCGCCTCCACGGATGCCGCCTCCCCTGACCACAGGGAACCGGAAGAAGACCAAATGGTTGCACCACTGGATGCTTCAGTTTGTGAGCCAGTTTGGTCTCGTGGTTAGGGAGCCGGCCTCTTATCTGGGAATACCGGGTTCGATTCCACCCTCCCCCATGAAGCCAGCTGGGTGATCTTGGGCTAGTCACAGCTCTCTTCAGAGCTCTCACAGCCCCACCTACCTCACAGGGTGTTCTGTTGTGGGGAGAAGAACAGAAGCTTTGCCAGCCGCTTTGAGTCCCCTTAAATGGGTGAGAAAAGCCAACTCTTCTTCTTCTTCAGGTAAGCTTTTGGTTAACATTGGTAAAAGTGTGAACTTCTGGGAAGGTGGGGCACACTTGGAGGCTGTAGCAGCGTACTCAGAGTGTGGACGCGCTTCACCAAAAGTTCACTAATTGTTGACCACTGGCCGAAGTGCAAATAGGCCCCAAGGCTTGATTTTGCCCATTTGAATTGGGAGTTGGGACAAAATGCTGAAACTATTAAAAACAGGAAATAATAGTCTTTTTATATTTTAAATAGTTTTTCAAGTTGAAGCTTGCAAGGTATACATGTCTTGTCTCCATGTTTTTTAAAAAACTCTTTTAAGATAAGATGTGAAAGTATATTAACATTTGTTCCTTTGAAGGTATATTGCTGAATTCACCCTTGGCTTGACTTCAGTGGTTTGAGTTTATATACCTATTTATGCTAGAAGTAAATTAGTTCTGGATCATGTAACTGAGATTTTTTTTTAGAACACTTCTCCTCCAAAGGCTTACAATCTAAGCAAAAATGCAGATAATTAAGCCTAATCAGGCATGCGCACACACATTTCTGAAACTGAAATTGATTGATAGTAGATGGGTACTTTGATAGTACAATGTGCTGTAAGCTTCCATCTGTGAAGGAAAGAAGGACACAAAAGTACCAGTAGAACAAAACTCTTGCTTTTTATTTCTCATTATTTGTGCTTCCCTGATTGCTTCGCCTAAACTCCCCATTAACTTTTTGATTTTTTACTGGGTGAAACTATTCCAGATACTGGCAGTATTTAGAATCAGCTGCTTAGCAAGGCACTTTTGGCGTAAAAGTCACATCACCTTTGGCAATACTTGTAGTTCAAGGGCCAGTTTGGTCTAGTGGTTAGGGAGCCACAGCTTTGATTCCACTCTCCTACACGATGCCAGCTGGATGACCTTGCGTTAGTCACAGTCCCCATAAATGGGTGAGAAAAGTGGGGTAGAAAAGCCAACTCTTCTTCTTCTTAATCAAGTGTGATGGTATAATCCCACTGAAGTTAAGATGGGGTGAACTGGAATGCCTTTGCACTTCAAGAGCTGGGGCGATCTTGAAACTGAACACCAGCACATGAATGGCCGCCGCAACCTCTGGTGCATGCCGGACTGTTGCCATGACGAGCACAACAGGGCATGCATTTGCACAGCTGAAGCTACCCCACCCGACCTACACACAGCATTCAAACAGGAAGTAAGTGTGAATGCTACATCTGAAAGCCCTTAGTCTAGAAGGAGACTTTCCAATTTGTCCCTATATTACACTGTATTTCCCCAGTGCAAATCACAACATGGAGATTTTAAATGCATGCACCTAGAAGTGTGCGCCCCCTCCCAGTCTGAGGCATAAATGCCACTGCAGAAAGCAGTTTCTTTTATCTTACATTATGTACACATGACTATCTGCATAATATGAAATCCTCAGCTCACTTTCTTTGCAGAGGGCTGTTCTACCCTGCCTGTGCCCTGATCCCTAAATGCCTTAGGCCACTGTGGCTAAGGATCATGGCATAACTAGCATAAATTAAAATATATATCTATTTTGTGCTAGACTGATAATGCAATAGATCATATTTATTTAATTACTCTCTGCTGTTTTGTGGAAAACACCAAGGGATTTAAAAAATAAATGGCCAGAAAAGCACTTTTGGGTGGGGGAGTGAGAGAAAGAGTAGAGCAAGAATATAAATGATACAATTCTCAGGACAATGTATCTTCAATTTTCCTTCAGCAATGTGCAGGAGAAACAATGTTCTGCTTCAGGAAAAGGTAAAATTGAGGCTTTTACTGAGAAGTGAAAGTGCTTTAGCAGCTTTAGAGCCAACTGCAGATTACAGCCTCTCATTTTTCTATGGGAATGGCTGTGAAGGTAGAGCTGCATGCTGGCTGGGCTATGCCTCAGATGCATCCATTTGGGATGCAGAGTCCCCTTACCCTAGCAGTACCTCATGTTAGCATCAAGTTTGCCGTCAGCACCACATAACTCCAAACACACTCCATTACAAGTACTGATTGAAAGAACTTTATCCTATTGAAATACATGTGGTGTTGATGCAATCAAGACGGGTGGAGAACTAAAGAGTCAGGTAAAGGAGACTCATGGAGATGACATAAAAGGTGTGAGCATAGCAACTCAAGCTGAGGATGATATGAGGACTGATTATTAGGAATAAGGTGTGAATAGGACTAGGACCATGGTCAGACAAATCTGAAACAAGTTGACCTATTCATGAGTTTGAATTGAGATCATACCAGTGCTGGTCAGATGTGGATCGATATCAGTTGTCCTAAGGCCATCCCTGCCCTGGGTCGTGTTGGTCACACCTTTCTGCAGAGATTGGCCTAGGGTTCCACCACAGAGCTTTTGGCTTACTTTTGCTACATCACATCTATCTCATTTCCTATTGGATGCCATTCATGTCAGTCAAGGGAGGCATTTCTGATTGGATGCCGTTCATGTCACTCAAGGAAGGTAAAGGGGTGTGTTTGCAGTTCTTTGGAAAGCCTGCTCCCCCATCTCCACACACACCCTTCCTTTTTTATGAGATTTTCTTCTTGCAATTTTTTTTTTAAAATGATAAAAATAAAATTGTGTAAAAACACTAGAGGAAACATACACATAAACTGAGGAGAGAGGGAGGTGCCATATGAACTCCACCTGTGCCAATTGGCTGAAGGAGAGGTGCCTCACAAACTCCATGCGTGCCAATTGGCTGAAAGGAAATACTGGGTGCCACCTACCACAGGACTGTTCTGCCTCCCCTCTCATGCATAAGAAAATGGAAGACAGACTGGAATTTCAGGCCGGTCTGAATCCATGTCAGTCCTGTAAAAACAGGACTACATTTTAAGACAGTCTAATGGGTGTAGGCAGGCTTGGAATACGGCATAGATAAAATTAATGTGAGTTACAGGACCGGGGGCGGGGGGTGACTCAGGTTGACCTAAAACTTGTGTGTGACCAGGGCCTAGGATGGCTTCAGTTCAGTTTCTTAACAGGACAGACTATTTCAGCCAGGTGTGATCATGTCCACAGAGGCCCACCAATTGCTTCTGGACATCCACAAGCAAATGAAAGCAAAACCTTTGCCTGCTCTTGAATCCCTGCAATAGGCATTTAGAAGGATCCTGCCTTTCTACAACCTACAGTTTCAAATTTTGTTTCCAAAGTAGATTAATCTTGCCTGAGGGTAGGGATTGAAAAAGATCAACTTGGAGATAGTCCTCATCAGTTCCCAATAGTGAGCTCTCTCTCACCTTCCCCAGCACCATATCTGCCATGGGGGCGGGGGAACAAAACGAGAAAGAACCACTCTCAGATGATGAGAAGGAATGCCAACTCTTTTGGAGAAGCTGGTATATTTCCTGTTTCACCCTCCTGTGAGGTCAGGCCCCATAAATTGCCTGGAGACCTGTGATTGTGCCATAGTAATGCTTTGTGCTGTTTTTCAACCTTGTGCCAATGCAAATATGACTAACTGGGCTAGGACTGAGCCCTCAACTTAAAAGAAAATGATATCCTAAATTTTAAAAGGCTGTCTTTTCTAGGTAGTTGTGAGAAATCCCACACTTATCTTTAAAAAGGCCCAGCTTTTGTTTGTTTTTTATGCCCCTGACAGGATCCAAAGACAGCAGAAGAAAGAGGTGTGCAGCTTCAAGAGAAGAGAAGTAAGAATTATATCCAAAATATATGTTCTTTGTTTTGGTTTTTGGATGGAAATCCCAGTAACCCAATCATTCCCTTTCTTAAGACTATCCTCCCACCTCCTATCTTAAACAAGAGGCAGCTTCTTTGTTCTTTTTTGAGTGGACAATTTTGTGTTGCTCTACAAACAGAGGCTGAAAACTCTTGTGTGGATAGTTTTCCACCAAGATATCGTGGCCCTGCGTAAGCAAAAGAGTCACTGGCATCTGCCTGCAATCCAAGGAGGATTGGAGATAAAGGTAAAAACACCACCACTCTATCTATTCTGCTGATGCATCTGTAAAATATTAACAAACCCTTTCTTTAAATGGTTAGTAGGTGGACACAGAACTAATGGAACAAGGCACTGATGTCAGATTGATCTAGATCTAGCTAAGCAGCTGCAAGAACAGAATAATGAAGTTTTATGAGATCTCTGTGGTCACTTAACCTGGGATGCTTCCATCTCCTGGCTCCTTCTGTTATTGTTTCTGTTCCAAATATCTAAATGCTAGCCAAGCACCCCTCTACTTCCTTTTGCTTCCCCCCCATGCTTCGCTAGCATTGGGGCAAATCCAGAATAAAACATGACTTATGCATGATTTAATTCTGGATGGAGGGGCTGATCTGGCGTGCATTATTGAGATCCAGGTGGATGAACTGGTTGAGCCTAGCCTCATTCAGTTTTGTTCCCCAGGTTATTCAGTATAGCACTGTTCCAAACCAGCGAGTAGGGGAGGAAGGCTTATTGTACTGAGCCTCGGTTCACATAACACCACTTGCTTCCCACAGGAACATTTCTTGTGACTACAAGATTAAACGGCAGCTGTTGTTCTGCAGGGTGAATGGCCTAGTATTTTCTCAACAGAGTTGCACATTTTATGCTAGGAAATGCTACTCTGTCAGCAATGTGGGATGACAATCCATGGATTGTCATGTGTGACGTCTGGATTGCAACTGCGCATTCCTCTGTGCGGTATAAGCAAGTTTGGATGCAGCCTGGGTGTCCACATGAGGAAATGACTCCTGCCAGAATAGGATTGTGCTGAAACACTCTGAATTCTAAGGAACTTATTTCAAAGCAAAAAGAGACTTAAGACTACGGCCTAAATTTTACATTTGATGGAAAATGGATGTAAAAGACATCTGACTCTGACAAATAAAAGGAAAGTTAAAGTAAATAGAGTTAAAAGATGTTTATTTTGATATAATAAAGAGACAGTTGTTGAAACATGTTACCAATTAAAGTTTTTTTCCAGGATTTATGCTCTTGAGCATCATTTTATATGTATTTTTGCAGAAAAATATTTATCTGCTGATGTGTGACAGATGGTAAATTGTTTCAGCTGGAGGAAAACAATAACAAACTGGGTGCAATTTACAGTGCCATCTAAATTATATTTTCTTTTTGCATGTTTTAGGAGAAGGGACAGTCAGACGATATACTCTTTCTGTGCTTCCTTCCCTCCCTCACCCCATACATCTGAGAGCCAAATCCTTTTATGCATAAACCATAGATTGTGTCACAAGATTAGACAGAGTGTTCTAATGAAACTAAAACAAACCATCTGTTTTGAAAGGGCCTTTCAGAAACTTTTCTGGATTTAATGAACATTATATGCACTCTCTTAACATTATTTTAATTCAAAAGATTGCCTTATAAGAATTAGTAAGACAGAGGATTAAAGCAATTCATGTGGAGTGGATGAGTGCTTGTCCTAACTTGCCAAAATGAAGGTTTTGTACATAAACTCATAAACACTTTTCTATGTAAATGTATTTTCAGTCTATTTGAAATCATTTCCAAGTCTCTTCCACACATAAAGCCTCGCATACATTTGTAGTTAATATGCTTACATTTATACATTTTGTTTCCAGGGCTTAACCAAAGGTAGTGGGTCTTTTGGTGTGTGTTGTTGTTGTTAACCTAGGCAAAGTAAAGAGAATAGGAAAATTCCAGCAATATGAAATGAACAGAAGAATTGGATCTGAAGGCCTCAAGTGCTCGCTTTTTGCTGTTCCCTGTTCCCTCCCACACCATTTTCCTTTTGTTTCTTGTCTCTTTAGATTGTAAGCCTGAGGACAGGGACCTGTCTAAGATTAATATAATATTGTAACCTGCCCTGAGACCTTCAGGTATAGGCGGGATAGAAATACAAACAAAATAAGGAACTGTGGCAACAGGTCGGGTGAATGGGATTGAAGTTTGGTCTATTCTCCCATTGCACATTGTTGGCCCATTATTGGGTTTTTCCCCACTGTCACTAGAAGTACCCATTAAGTACCCATTAATGGGTACACGCATTCCTACCTGCTTACATGTAGATGGGGAAAGCGTCCCAGAGTCATAGCCGAAAAGGCTGGCCCAGAGGCGGGACACCCCTCCCAGGCCTACCTGTCATTGGGTCAGGGAAGACCTAGGGGCGGGCAGTCCTGGCAGGGCCCTTCCCCAGGTTCCTGCACATTGTAGTGGACCATATTGGGTCCCCTACAGCTGGCAGGACCCCTGCCTGGGCTCCCCCCCAACACCCTGACCCAGGGATGTGCACGCAAACGCAGCACCTACCTGACCGTTGTTCTGGTATGAAGTGGCCCGCTCAGTCCGCAGCGCCGGCTGATTGGCCAGTCAGCACACGTGGGCTGGCTGGTCAGTCACAGCCCACGCCACGCACAGACACACCGCAGCATGGCTGAGCCGGGCCACTTGGTACCAGGACAGCAATCGGGTAGGTGCATGCACACACATGTCCCAGGGGGCATCTGCTGGGATCAGCCACCTAAATCTAGGCGAATGAGCCCCGCTGAGGCTGGCAATTGTCCCTGATGTGCTGGGCAATGTGGGGTCCTTCAGTATACTGGGCCCAGCCTGTCAGTGCTTTGGCTGGGCCCTGTATACTGAAGGACCCCACATCACCCAGCCCAAAGACAGCCACAGTTCGATCTCTCCCTGCCCTGGAAAGGGGTGAGGGGAGCCCAAACTGGGTGTCCCCCACGGCAGCCAGGATTGAGCCACTTTCCCCACTAGGCATGCGATGCACCACCTTGCCGGTCCTGGGGTACAATCTGCCGCGGTCTGTGCAGGTGTGCACACTCCCGGTAGACGGGACCCACGCAGTCAGCCTGGGTCCCATCTACTGGAGTCCGCGTACCTGTGCAGACCACAGCAGATCCTATCCCGGGTCTGGTAAAGTGAGTTAAACTATGGTCTCTTTGGGCGCGTCTTCATGGCATGTGTTATTTCAGTTTAAAGAATTCGAAATAAAAGAAACGGAACAAAGCTGTCCAGACGACTTGCAAGTTGATCCGGTTCCGATGGCAGCCTTAACGCGGGATCAATACTCGGAGTCCACATGGCAGCATTGTCCTCCTGCCCATTGCCCACACTCTCTCCTGTGATTGGTTTTCCCTGCCAGGATCCCACCCTCCCTTCTCTTTGCGTCATGCTCTGCCGGGAATTCCCTGCCCAATCCACCCTCCCCCTTCCCAGCAGCAGCAGCAGCAGCAGCAGCAGCAGCAGCAGCAGCAGCATCCATCCATCCACCCATCCATCCATCCATCCATCCATCCATTCATCCAGGCGCTGCGGCGCTAGCGGCTTCTCCCTGGGGCTCCGCCGCCGCTTTTCCCCCGCTTTGCCGCCACTTTGCCCCACAGAGGAGGAGAGCCAAGGGGTGGACAAGAGGGCGAAGGGGGCTCCTCGCTTGCTCTTCCCCCCGTGGCCGGGAGGGAACTCCGCCCCCCCCACCTCACAGGGACCGAAGCTGGATTAAAACCTTGGCTTGTGGTCACACCTAAGGTTTAATCTAGCTTCACTCCACCTTCAGAGTGAGAGAACACATCAGCAAAGTGACCAGTAGTTTTCTTTCCACATTATCTAGTCTAAAGGTGGATTTTCTGAGTTATTAACCCTGAAAGAAAACCAGCTTGTCAGTTTGCTGGTGTATTCTCTCACTCTGAAAGTGAACTGAAACTGGATTAAACCTTAGGTGTGACCACAGGCAGAGGCAAAGTAGCCTAGAGGGGGCTCAAAGCGGTTGACATTCTGTTTTCACCCTTCAAGGGACTAAGTGGCTGACAAGCCTTCTCACCCTTAAGGGGGCTGAAAGCGACTGTTCCGAACCTTCAAAGGTCTGAAATTGCGCAAAATTGCAACATTGTTTTTAAGGTGTGAAGTGCTTAGATTGATACAGTGTTTCAGCTTTAAGGACTGGAGGTTTATAGTGGGTGTTTGAGGGTGGATTTTTTCAATGAAGGAAACCCTAAACATGACGTGCTTCTAATACGTTCAGCCATTGGTTACAGTGTGATTGGGGGGGCGGGACAGCCTTAACACTGAATCTCATCCCGGAACGATACTGTCCACACAGTTAAAAAGGAAACACGTATCGACGCACGATCCGGAGTGAGACCTGTTGAGATCAGGATTTATTTCTAATCGGGATAACGTCCTTTAACACGGAAATACCGTGTTAATCCGAAGTGCCGTCTGAACTGCGCAAACTCAAAACGTTTTGAATTCGAGATAACTATGCCATGAAGACGCACCCTTTCTGTCACCTGCCTGTAATCTATTTGGTTCCCTGCTAGCAAAGGTTTTGCAGTGTGATGTTGTATTTGTGAGATGAATTTGTATTTGAATATAAACAGACAGCTCTGCCTCCTTCTGACGAATCAATTCCCAACCATCTAAGGCTGCTCAAGGGCCCAATAGTCTTTTGGGAAAAACTTTATTAAACACAATGTGTAACTGATGGTCTTTTACTCATGCGCACAACCGATGTTCCCATGTTAGGTCCTAAAATGTAGAATTAGTTCTCAGCATGCCACACCTAATAATAGACAGGTTGAGTTAGAAGTTTCTCATATCTATTTGTTTATTTGATAGGAATAAAGGTACACAGAGATTCAGTATTTCAAAGCAAGCACCACCACACCCTTTTGGGGTTAGTATTTACGCCGGTTACAGAGGAAGATTTAATAAATATTAAATAATGATTGATCAGAGACACCATAATGTGTTACAACATAACAGCTTGCCTTTGTTAATAAAATTACAATAGTTGCAAATGCTGTCTACTAGAATATGTATTCAGTGTTCTTAATATGCAAAACTTTTTCTAGTTCCCACAAGTTTGCAGCTTTTACTTATGTGACTGGCGACATGCCCACACAGGAGAGACCTGCTTTAAAGTAGCTTTCCTTAGCTTATTTCTCTTTGAGCCTATCACTCTGACTCAGGAACATGCCTAAACAAAATCAAAGTTGGCTTGGGCCTACCTCAGTAGGCTCCCTATTGCTTTGCTTGAGAAAGACGTTGGGCTTGTCACTCAGAGACACCACTGAAAACTTTGCTAGTACCAGTCTACCTCACAGAAGCTTCTTGGCTTACCCAATATAAGACCTGCTGATCTAAGTGTTTGGTAGAGGTAGCTTGAGGAGCATTTCCATGACCGTAGTGGTCGAGGGGTGAAGAGGATCTGTTTATAAGCCTTTCTTAACCAATTGCATTTTGAGCTGCAATTCAAAACACAATTCCATGGACCAAAGGGTGGGTGCAACTATACATTGTTCATGCAGATAAAGTTGCAGGCTTATTATTGTTGTTAAGAATGAAGCAAGAGTGTCTCGTTTCATCCATAAATCAATAATTACCTGGGGTCACATCTGTGAATGATAGCATCCTAATCAGGGCTTTTTCAATTAAACGTCCTGCAGTTAAAGATAATTCTGCTAATGCAATAGTTCCGGAAATCAACTCATGTGATAGACTTACTTTATTGACCTGGACAGATGAGGCTTTAAGTCAGCTTTTACATGCACTATTTCATTCTCGTGATATTCTGGTGTTTAAATTTCCAGACAAGTGTAATGTTGAGTGGCTGTAACTAAGTGGTACAGCAAAGTACCTGGAAAACAGAGGGCTGTAGATATGATCCCCAGAAACAGATAATGGCTAACCACTTTTGTATCTTTGATGACCCAACTCCACAGAGATACCTGTGAAGGTACCCATGTAGATAACCAGGAGTTGGACATGATTTGATGTTACCTGACAGCAATTGTGTTGATTAATGGTATAGTGATCAGCTATTCTACTTACTGCTTGGCCTTTGAAAAAATTAGGACATCTCTGATAGGATGGGAGTGGAGTTTTATTTGTGTTGTTTTAAGCCAGGATGTCACTACTGATTTTATGATTTCAAAAGTACTGAAGGGCTGATTCATAGTTTTTCCTTTCTGGTTTGATAGATATTTATATCTGGTATTTGGAGGCAGATAAATGTCCTGTGCATTAACTTTAATTGTTCAGGAACTCTTGTTTTTATCAGCAACTGTGGCCATCTTTTGCGGGCGTCCTATGTGCCACCTAATTCCTAATATGTTCAGGCATGGTTCCAGGTAAGACCAGTAAATGTCTGGGAAATTTGAATTTAAAAAATGCTGAGTTATTTTCTTGGCACCTGTAGACTTATTTGGCACTGCCTGTCAGCTCCTGGTGCTTCTGCTCTTCTGTTTTTGTGCCCAGGTAGCATTGAAAGCACAAACTAAATAGAAACAACTTTAGAAAGAAAAAGTTTCAGAGGGGCAGCTTTGTTCTATCCTATGGGTGAGGATCCTGCAGAGATTTATTTAGCATATGACAAATTCACATAGTTTAATAATGTGCTAAAACCAGGAGATCCGTTAAGATTGTCTGGTTGCTGTACCTTTGAGGTTTTAGATGGTAGTTTCGAAGTGACTGCTGTTTAGCACCACCCCTGGGTGTGATTTAAGGAGTGTCATGGACTCCAGCAGTTGTTGTCGTGTTCTGCAGAGATCAAACACCCAGATGAATGTAAAACTGTATGAACAAAATACAGAGAAATAAAGAATTATGTTGCTCTTGTACTAAGAATTGCTATGGAACTAAATGGAATTTAGAAGTTTAATGGGATCCTTAAGTAGGTAGTAATGCAACAAAAATTTATAGCATATATTAGGAATATGCATGGAATTGAGCTGCACTAATAGCCGTGGGGGCTGCCTTCACACCTAAGGTTTAATCTAGCATCAGTCCACCTTCAGAGTGAGAGCACACATTGGCAAATTGCTCAGTCGTTTTCTTTCCACATTATCTATCCCCAAGGTGAATTTTCAAGTTAGAAACTACTAACTTAGATGCCAGAAATTGTTTTTTTTGCATTGTTTTCACTGTAGTGAATAAGGTTTACCCAGGCAAAAAACTTTGAGGACTTTGGAGTCTGAATCATCAAAGTGAATGCAAGCTAGGCTTATTTTTCATGTGTTTTTTATTGTGGTTAAACAACTTTTAAGATTTTAGAAGCAGCTTGTTAGTATCCATATGGATATAATTTAAGTGCCTTTTTCCTCACTCATATTTGCATTTTGACATTTTAAAAGACAGTGGTAAAGTATGAAAATAAACAAAAGAGAGGAATGAAACTATAAAACAGAGTGGAATTGTTTTCAGAAAGGCCAGATGTAATATTGCAGACTGCAGCATATTGCTGTTAAATATTATTTAAGAAAGGATAATACAAAGAAGCAAACAGACCAAATAATTAAAATCAAGAAATTACAAGGAGTTGGAAGATTTAAAACTCCAATTTTTGGCAAAAAAGCCAGCACACAATGGCCCAAAATAGGAATAATGATTCCCTTTAGAGAAGTTAATTAAAATAGCCAAAGGAGGCCATGGTCATACCTTCACTTTAAACCTTCTTTAGTTTGTTTTCAGGTCTGACTGCTCACACACTCTCCTCCCTCTATTTGGCGAGGCCTACCAAAGTCTGCATTAGCAACAAACCATTATCCTGAGATATTGTCAGGCCAAGTGCAGAAAGGGCCCAGGTCATATAAGGTCCTCAACAAGTTGAGATTAAGGTACTTTTTAGATAACCTCTCTTGTTAGAGGCAGTGAAGATCACTGAGATCATCTGGCTGAAGTCCTGCTGTGGATATTGCAATTTACGGAATGTTATCTTATGGCCACCCACAACAGGGGCTTCTCAGTATTACTTCCTATGCTTTGAAATACTGTCCCTCCCTGCTGGCATCAGAAGGCACCTTCACATTCATCCTTTAGGTACTTGCCAAAAGACATTCTTCTTTACGTTGGCCTTCCCTGTGTTTTTATATGTTGATCTATATTTTAAAATCTACTATTTTAAATGCATTTGTGAACTGCTTTAGAATTTTTCAATCAAAGAGAAGTATATATAATATAATATAATATAATATAATATAATATAATATAATATAATATAATATAATATAATATAATATAATATAATATAATATAATATAATATAATATAATATAATATAATCATTGGTGCTGTGGAAGTCAAACAATGTAATGCATTTTATCAGCTGTATTAAGAGGAAAAATCATGGTGTGCGAAACCATGTTATAAAAAAGATCCTGCATTTTACTGATGGAGTAAAAGCCAAACCATGTTGTACAGAAACCTGTTAAATAAGGGATAATTGCATTATTAAGAAGTCAGCAAGGGGAAGTGCAGATGGAACCTTCTCCCCACCAAGTGCCATCCCATGAGTGCATTTGCTGACACTGCATAGACTTCAAACAAAGCCCACTGACTGGTGTTTAACATGTGTTCACCCATGCCAGCTGTCACTGATTAATAATTAATATTTACTTTTTGATCATCTGGTGCAGATATAGATCAGATGCTTAAATCACAGAGTTCGTTTCAGAAATGGAAACAGTTAATAAATGAGCAACTTTGAAACAGAGTTTCGCTTGGCTTATCTGAGTAAGTTTCTCCTGGATCTTGAAAACTGGATCCCATTGCATAAGTAACTTTTACCCTTGCTATAGGGATGCTGCATTAGTCTGAAAGGATCAAACTTCCAAATTTCCTAGAGAACAAAACTGAGATTCATTACAGTTTGTTCTACTAATATTTAAGTATGACCAGAAATTGCTTTTTAATATGGTGATATATGGTTAATTAGCATTCAATAATGGCTTGAGACCCTTAAAAATCAGGACTCAGGAAAATACAGTTGAAGTCCACAAGTAAAATGGATTGGGCTAAAAAGGTGTGAGTGGTGGGGTTGCAAGGCAGACTGAAGAAGGATTAAAGTGAAGATGTGACCATGGCCAAAGACTGCTGTGCCAGTACAAGTTAATTCATCATCTTGTTCAAACAAGCTGACTCAAGCTGTGGTCATACACAGTTTTTTAAAGAAAAGGCATTTCTAAGGCTTCTCAGAGGTGCCACGGAAACTGCCAAATATCCGGATATGTGCATCACTCCACAATGCCCTGCATTATTGCTTCCTAGTAGGTTGTCTAGTTGCCATGTGGAGGCAGCCTGTCTATACAGTACTCCACCAGATATATAGGAAACTGCCCAAGTTGATTAATGTTTTTAAATATGTATAGTATTTAAGTTCCATTGGGATGCAATACACCAATGAACCAATTTGAATTGAATTACATTTAAATTAGATAGGTTTGTACTGATCTTTGAATAATACTGTCCCACTATTGTACCACTATTCTTAACACTACACTTTCAGAGTGCCTTTTCCAGTTATGGCTTTTGTACGAATCCTTAAATGGTTCAGAGACTTTACTTTGCAAAGGAATCAATCAGAAGGATGGAGGGCAGCGAGAGAGATTAACACAGTAAGGCCATCTTTGTAGTGGTATCCTGCTTGTGGAACTCGTTCCTGTAGGAGTCCAGCTATCACTACCATTTCCCATATTTTTAAAGAGGACCTACTAAAATCTCATGGGACGTTTGAGCTAAAGAGGTGACAGAAATCAGAGTTTAGACTACTGCTGATATTAGAATTATTTGGGTGTCTTTAAATTTAATTTTGAATCTCAGATTTTAGATCCCTTTCAAATATATGTAAATATATATTTCTATGTGATACAAAAGGACAGGATATAAAGGCAAGGAAATTAAACTGTGCTTGCTCTTGTTAGTTATTTAACTCATAATAAATATAAAAAAGGCACCATTTTTCAGTATGCAAGCTGCACCATTTAGTAATCTTTCTTAGTGCTTTCAATCTTCTGGAATACAACAGCAGAAAGGTTTTTTTTTAATTGTTGCAATTGGAAATCTACTCTAGTACTCCATGAATACAGCATAGATTATACGTTAGTTGATAGACTGTATTAGAACAAGACTGGAAACAGCTGTTATAATGGCCTGTAATAATAGCACCCCTGCTGGCTAAAAACAAATAAAAATATCTCCCCGCCACGCCACATGATGTACTTATCCAAAATAGCACATCATGCATTCTGTTGCACTGCTTCATATCAAGGGATGAAGTGCCTGTCTTGTTTTGACACATCTGGTCCTCCTGACAACCATGCAATTCCATGCCCTCTTCTCAAATTATCAAGCTTTACCCCATTTAGCCTGACAACATGTTATATCTTCCATCAGCTGTGAAGGATACAGTCAGGTACACCAGGCAGACTGTAGCAGTGAAAGAGTGTGAGGAAAACAGTTTGGAAGTTGTCTTGCTTTTCTCTAAAATGGACTCCCATGCTAAAATGGCACCACCTAGGACTATTAATCATCTTCAGAAAGAAGTCTAGGGTTCTTCTGCAATGGTCCTTTCTGGACAAAGGAAGCTTGGCTACTGTCATCTATGCTCTGATAACTTCCTGAGGGAACTACTTCACTAAACTTGGGACTGTATGCTCCAACTAGAGCAGTGTGCTGCAATAAAATTATTGATGGTCCCTGCTGGCTGGAAGCATATTGGGACCATCAATAATCTTATTGCAGCACACTGCAATGAGATTCTTAAAAGAACTGCATTGGCTTCCATTTTTCTGCAGAGCCAGCCCAAGAGGCCTTTTCGCGCACGTGGTTTTTGAACGCGTGAAAAACACTCTGGAACACGGCATTCGCATTGCCGGGGCTGAGTTGAGAATTGCTCTTGTATGAGAAACTTTTCATAAACAGCATTTTAGTTATATTTTACCTAACAGGCCACTGATGAAGACTATTTAGTCGAAACGCGTATGGCCCGAAATTCTTTGTTTTTATCAGCTGTTTTATATTTTATATTTCAAGTTTGATTTTTATTTTGGTGTGTGTTTTTAACTTGTTAAATTTGTTATGTTTGATGTTTTTACACCTTATTTCTTTTGAGTGCTGTTGCAATTTACCATTTATATTTTTCTATCAGTGGGGTTACCATACCCTTTTAGTAATTATTATATTTCTTTGTATTTTTGGCATAGTACCCTAGTTTGCTTTTTTGCTTTTTGTTTGTGTCCCAGCCCGTTCCGGAGTGTTTTCCATGCATTCCAGATGTAGAGCACTTAAAAGATGACCTTCCACCCCACCCCCACCCCCCAGGGCATGGGGACACACCGTGCGCGTGTGCAAGACTTACCTCCTGGTTATCTTAGCTTGGAATGAGCTGAGACCGCTGGGAGCGCCCATCATTGGACAAGCAGCTCATGTGATTCCAAGCCGAGACAACCAGGAGGTAAGTCTTGCGTGCCTAAGCTCCGCAGAGCCTCCACCCCCCCTCCATCTGCCCTGGAGAAGGTTTTACTCCGCTTCCAAGGTGGGAGCAGGAGTAAAGTGGCACCTTCTCCTGGCCAGATCGGGGGCTGGGGGGTGCCCGGGTGGCTTCGTGCCAGCTGCACAGTGCTCCATCGAGCCCTGTACAGCTGGCACGAAGCGGGGCAAGTGGCATGACAGGGCTGCCCGCCCCTGGGTGCTCCCACCCAATGGCAGGCAGCCTTGCAGGAGGCCTCCCCACCCCTGGCCGGCCTTTCCCAGCTAACTCACTTCGGGATGCGTTCCTGCCTGCCTGTGTGTGAATGGGTAAAGGGACCCGAAGTGACTTAGCCCATGTGCACTACAGCCGTTCCAGTGTAGTGCGAAAAGGCCTAAGGTTTAACTTTACTTTATAAAACCCTAAACATCTTGGGCCCCAAATACCTAAGGAAGGCCTCATCCCATAAGGCCTGCCCATCCTTTAAGATCTGATGGAGGGCCCTTTCGGGCTGTTTGGAAGAGCTCATCTAAATCACACAATCCATCCCATGGCTGGGATGTATTGCCCTTTGAAAGGAGCAATGCTGTCTGCTAGGTGACAGCTGGCTCAGAGCTCCCAGGGACTCAGGCTGTCCTAGAACCTCCTTTCGCAGTTGCCTCAAGCTCCAACACCCTAAACATTGCAGCCACTGAGGACGATAAACCCGAAGATGCAGTTCTCCTCCTATGGATACTATATTGTTTAAATTGGCTTTTTCTTTTTATGCATTTTAATTTTGAAACTTGCCCCTGAGACCTCAGGCATATGACAGTATATAAATGTAACAAACAAGCAAAAAACAAAACACCCCCCACCCCAGGAATACTGATTCTAATTTACAAACTGAGCCATCATTTTCTATCTTATGGCGGATCCCTGATTTTACAAATAACTAACATCAAGTAATTTTAGGTTTCAGGCTTTGAACTTTTGTTGCCTCTGTATTTTGACAGACTTTTCCTCTGGTGCCTGTCTCTTCTTTTTTCAGTTGCTCCTTTTCTTGTAAGTTGTCACAGATGTAGACTTCAGCCTGCATACTTGCAAAGTAGATTAGTAGCAACATCTGTTTCCCCAGAGGCCTGGGTGCATCAGTCCCAAACCACCCACAAAGTTTCTTCTACCTATGAACATTGGCATTTCCTGAGCTAGTCCTCTTTGAAGTCTGTTCATTAAGCAATTTGGTTGCCGGGCTTCCAAAGCTCCATGTTAATAATATTGTTTCATTTACAGTCTTTTCCCTCTCAAAATTTACTTAGCTCTAGAATTCTTTCACATGTAACCTTATTCTGACATATGTTGAAAGAACGGCTGTTAGTGGTGATTATGTTTTTGGAAGTAATTAGAGCCTAAGTATATGGCATAGGGGTTCTGTGCATTATCTTCCGGACATCAGAAGTAGCTGTATTCCCCCAAATGGACTAGAGCTGAGAGCCAGATGGAGAGGGATTCTACTTGGCCTGTAAGCCAATAGCTTGTTTTACAGTGTCTTCCCATAACTGCTTGCTTGGGAGAAGAAAAAGTCACAGAGTTGTCCACTAAAGGCCTTTACAACAAATATAGTGAGGTGCTAGAGGGCTTGGATTTGGGCCACTGTGCAAGATGTAAAAAGTTAGAATCACCACTCCTCCATCACTCCAGCAACATTTCAAGTTTATGGTCCTAGAAATGATTTGGTAAAATAAAAAAAGATTCTGGCAATCACACAACAGCCAGCATGCATGTTCTTTGCTCTCTGGATGCACAGACATTTCCAGAGTTTGGAAAAGGGAGTATTTTGGGTGTGACAGTTTCCAGTGCTTATTGTGGCCAAGGATGATGAGAGTCATTAGCCCCCAAGCATTCCCTAGACTTCCAGGTATAGAGTGGAATGAATGAATGAATGAATAGATTTAGGATTGACACAGCTACTCTAGACCATGCCCAAAGATTCCAGAGAGCACAGTGACCATACATCATCATGTCTTAACAGAAGAACCTGCTCCTAGGTATGGTTTATTTGCAAAGTGAGAAAAAAAAACACTCTGCAAATCTGGCACAAGTCAGGTTTGTTGTTCCTGTTACTGCAAGGTGGAAATACAGTGCCAACCTTCCTCTCTGAAGTGCAGTGTCATTTGGCCTTCCTGCAGGGCCATTTCCAGATCATCATTCAGTGACAATAGAAACTTCAACAGTGGTCTCAAAGTGAACGGTTGAGCAAGTGCTGTGCCTGCCTGTTTCTGGGCTGAAGAAAAGCACTCTAGCACAGGAATGGACCATGCGTATCCTGTTTCATACTACTAAGATAAACAATGTAGTGCTCTTCAGTTGCATGTCAACTCCTTGGCTCATCCACCTGAGTGGTCATGTCCAATGATCAAGGACAGTCAGATATCTGAAGGGCATTGTCTTGAGAAAGGCTTGGGTACATGTGAAAAAGCAAACCAGATAGAACTGTAACCTTTCTAATTTAGTTGCATTATTCTTGGTGCTTCAACATGACCTGAATGTGATTTCTTGAATTTAAGGGTGACTCCTGGAACTTTGTTAGAAGAACCACACTTGTGGCATTATCTAGGTGGTCCCAGGCTATGGAGGGAATATTCTGTAATATTACTATTATGAAAAATCCACCAGCAATGCCAGGTTTCTCATAATAGTGATGGCTTACCTGGTATCTGCCAGCTTGTCTCCTTGTAATTCCCCTTCTAGCTACCTGGAAGTCAGCCAAGTGTGTGAGAAAAAATAAAGGCGTTTGGTTGGTTTCCAAATAGCTAGAAGGTCAGTGTTAATGACAAAGGCCAATGATTGCTTTCCATGTCTGGCGGGAGCTCTAAGAGGCAATCATGGGTTCTTGTTTAGATCCTGTGATTGCCTCTTGTTGACTGGAAGCAGCCTAAGGGCCTTTCTGCACATGCCACTGGAAAACAGATCTCTAAAGAACCGTTTTCCGGTGAACCATTTTTTTTTCAAGGATCTGAAAAAGCTTCTTTTTGTGCCCACTGATGCTGACTTCCTTTGGTATTCTGAATGGAAAATGGAAGGAAGAAAAAAGAAGGAGTTTCATAATAGGTGTGAACATAGCAGCCCAGTCTGAGGACTGATTATCAGGAATTGGATGTGGCCAGGATTAGGCCAGCTTCTGTTCAGTTCCTTAACAGGACGGGCTAGGTCAGCCAGGTGTGATCATGACCCATATCTTGGGCTGCATACAAATGGGACAGTAGGGTTGATGGCCTGGATAATGGAGTGGACAAATTGATATACCCATATCTGCTCCAATAACTGGGAAAGGATGGACCAGCATGCGTTGTTGGAGGAAATTTATCCAGTCCATTTTCTGTTGTGTGGCACTGACTTTACGATGCATTGAAGCAATGGGATATTGAGGGGCATCAGGTGTGAGGTGGGTCATGACAGGGGTAAGGGCTGGGCAGCCACGAATTCTGGAGCTGGTACTGGTACCATGGAACAACAGGGTGCCCCAGAAGGCTGACAGGATGTTCACAGAGTGATTGGATGAATGCGGCTGTCTGCAGTGGGAACAAGAACTGGACAACAAAGGCTGGTGTAATTGGAGCACTGGGTGCCTGAAGTGATAAGAACATAAGGGAAGCTCTCCTGGATTAGGCCACAGCTTATTTTGTCCAACAGCCTGTCTCACACAGTGGCTTACCAGTTACTTCTGGGAATTCTCAGGCTTTTGAATCCCTGCAAATGGCCTTTAGAAGCATCCTGCCTGTTTGTCCAATCTGGAGGCAGTACCAGGCATGCATTCTAGTTACCACTGATGATGCCAGGTTCAGAAGATCAGGAGGACATAGGTTACTAAGGCTGAGAAGGGATGCCCAAGGCTTTAGTGGTAAGGATGGCCATTTTTGAGCAGCCAGAGAAAAGGCTGATTCAGTGTAATGTTTATGCTTTTTCTTAGTTCATTTTCTGTTCTAATCATAATATAAAATTTGGACTGGGATATGAAGTCATCTGTGCATTTTGGTGTCACAACTTTGCCATGTGGTGACTGAACAATCCTAATTGCAGTAGTGCATCTCTTCTACTACCTGGAAATTTTCCCATTTCATGGATAGGGAGCAGAGTGGAAATAAGATGACCCATACTATAAACATTTATGCTTGTAATTTATTAATCTATTCTGTAAACTAAAGATTGTTTGAGTGATGTTTTTAACGAGACAAACTGGTCTTCTACAGGTCAGCGTTACCTTGGCCAGGGTACTAGATTTGTCTACAGCAGTTAAAAATTGTTCACAGACTTTCGGCAGATACTTAAGGAATATGTTGTTAAGCAATGGAAATATCCACTCAATTTCCATTTCCCAAATATGTTTCAAACCACTTGTTGCTGGCTAAGGATTCCCTATCCACTATTTTAAAAAGGATTCACTGTAGCCGTCTTCCAAGATAACAAAAGGGGTGCCCCAAAGAGACTGTAGTTCTCACATTCCCAATCCTTTTATAATCCATCTTTTCTAACACATATTGTTAATGAGAGGGGGAAAAGGAAGACTGGTGTGTGAACAGTCTCACCTTGATGCCTTCTCTAAGCTGCCTCAGAGATGCTCTTTTTTTTTTTCTCTGTGTGATCTCAGTCTGAATCTAAGTTTAGAAGGGATATCAAAGTCATGCACCTCTGATCACAGAATTACAATAATAAATCTGAAATCTTCTATGGGGGCACCATTTATGGAAATTAATAATGGAAAAAGAAATGAGGGATAGAAACTGATAATGCCAAAGTAAGGAATGAGCTAGAAATAGATATGAAACACTTAAATATAAGGCTGGCATGCCTAGCAAAATGAAGAAAAACGTAGGACATATGCTTTCAGGCACACCTCCTTTCATGTGGCAGCCATATCCATTTTGTTACATGGCCCACAGCTAGTCAAGAATTAAAGTGGCTCTCACCTCTGACCCTCAGCTTTTAATTGGGATGTACAATAAAGTGTTTCTGAGGAAGGAAGGAAGAAGGAAGAACCATGCATTAAATAAAGGGGTAATGGCAAGACTGGAAATATAATTCCTCCTTAGCCTTTGAAGATTGTACTCAGCTACAATGTGATGACAGCTTGTTCTGCATTCAAGCTGTGTTCCTGCAGGGCAGAAGAGCAATAGAATTGTGCATCAGTGTTTGATAAACAGAGACAAATAGTTAGAGTGTGATGTGTCATCTTTGTGAAGAGAAAGCCTATCTGTTCTGGAACTTCAGCAATTCCCATTCTTAACCATGGTTGGGAGTCCAAAAAAAGGAACTTTTCTAGACTTTGATATGTGGTTTCTTTGTTTTAAGGGCTAGAGACCTAACTAAGTACATATTTCATAATTATGTATTGTACTGCATTGCATTTTGCATTTCTGTCTCAGCTTTCTGCCAAAAAGCTCCTCCGAAACAACATTGTGAGGTAGATCAGAGAGAAGCAATGCCAGGGGGCTCATGTGACTGTATGGGAAAATCTGTTTGGTTGAAATTTTTTGATAATGAAAATCAAGTACTTTCTGCTTCATAAGGTCAACTGGAATTAAGTATTGTCCTTTTTGCTATGTTGCTCCATAACCTCATTTACACTTGTCTAGTGAACTTTTCAGGCAACTGATATGAACGTAATTTATTGGATAGGTCCCTTTATTGCGATATATTTTCAATCACTCATTCGTATAGTGTATTTCATAAGGAACATTTTTAACCAACACATGAAACCTAATCTGTAAATACATGTCTGCCACCACAGATAAAAGTACTTTTAAAATTCTTTCCAGAATGTGAGGAAAGGCAAGTGCAAAGCAGGATATCCTTAGCACAACACTTCTTCTAACGGATATGGAAAGAGCCTTTGTTTAGGATGGTTAAAAACATAATTTTTATGTTAGCAGAGGAAACAGTGGTATCACAGAAAGCTACATTGCTCTTAGTAATATACTGTAATTAGGCTCATAGCTCTTCTGCGTGGACAAACAGGAATGGCTTGTGGATACAGAAGAAGGTAATGTGGCCCTGCTGGATTGAACCAGTTGTTCCTTTTTTCTCATAGTGATCAGTCACATGCCTACTGGAAGCCCATAAGTAGGATACAAGCACACTATTTTCATCCACAATCCCCAGGGTCTAGTCTCTATGGTCACAAAGGCAAAATTAGTGATAGTGCATCTATCCTTTCTGCATTTCTCTGATCTTCCTTTGGGGCTATACAAACTGGCAGTTAGCATCAGATAGGCTGTGTGAAATCAGCCATCTGCAGAAATATGTCACCAAAAACCTGTCATGTTGATAGGCATGGGGGGGGGGGGGGTTGATGGATTTTTCTTCCTTCAGTTCAGTTCTGTGAACCAGTTTGGTCTAGTGGTTAAGAAGCCATACTCTTATCTGGGAATACCAGGTTTGATTCTGTACCATGAAGCCTGCTGGGTGACTTTAGGCTATTCACAGCTCTCTTCTGAGCTCTCACAGCCCCATCTACCTCACAGGGTGTTCTGTTGTGGGGAGAAGAACAGAAAGCTTTGTCAGCTGCTTTGAGTCCCCTTAAATGGGTGAGAACAGTGGGTTAGAAGAGACGACTCTTCTTCTGATCTGCTTCGGATCAGTTTGGAGTGATTAAATGAAAAACCATACTATTGGCCCCATGCTATCAACCACATCCAGTCCCTCAGGTATTCCTGCAGGAACCCCTGGCTTCCAGACACATGAGCCGTGATCACACACAGGTTTAGGATCACTTCAAGGAATATTTGAGACTCAAAGGCCAGACTGAATTTTTTAAAAATACTAATTACTGCATCTCCAAGACTGTGACTATCCACTCCTTCCACTCTGGGTGAGTGCTATTTAGGGCTGGTTGGATGTAGCCAGTCAAAATGGCTGATACCCAGGAAATGTTAATGAGGAATTCACCATAGAAAGGCACAAAATTATGTAGCCTGCAGACAAAAATCCTAAGAAATCCCTCCTCTACATACTTTGCACTGAAAAGCCACTCAGTGGAAAGGCAAAAGAAGCAAGATAGAAAGCTTTTTATGTATTTCCATTTAAAAACTGTGTGGCACAGGTTTGCCCCCCCCCCCAAGTATAGATAGGGTGATTCTTAGGAAATATTCACCCCCTAAATGCTGTGTGATCATAGTCTTGGGCTTACATTCTCATCTTTTCCCTCTCCTCCTCTTTCACCTCTGTGATAAAAGTTTCTGCTCATCTTTAACTGTATTGCATTTCCTTGTACTAATAACCTGCTTTTTTATACTGTTAGTTCTTCCAGGGCAGCAGCTAACACTTCCATTTTCCTGAGAGCCAGCCTAATATACACAGGCTTATTTTTGAGAAAATAAAGAAAATACTAGCCAGTCCACTTGTTTTTTTTATACCACATTGTTCTCTTGGCCAGGAGTCACCACAAAGTCGATCTCTGAATGAATAAAGCACTGGATGTTCTCACTGGGGACTTCTATCCCTTCCTTAAGCAGAAATAATACCAATTTGTTTTCTTCCTTGCTGATTTCCTTGCTTGTATTTCTGGAGGCAGATTAAAAGTGTGATCTTTGAGAAAGGAGCGAAGTTGTTTGCTTTTTAGCTGTCTATTTTCCTTGGCTTGGCACTGAGAGGGAAATATTGTTCAGATTATTTTAACTTGGCTTTGGTGTGAAACACTTTGGCAAAAACCCCCTCAAAAGTACAAAGAGAGATGCCGTTTGATGCTGCAGCCTAGTTTGCTGCACAGGCCTTTGCAAAAGTGATTAAATATCTTGAAGTCAGGAACTGATATGTTTACAAATGCTCGTGAAGTCTTTATTTAGCTTCCTTTTTTAAAATAAATATATGCTGCAACCTGTTGCTTGTGGACAGAGATGAAGTGTCCATCTTTAACATCAGTCAGCACAAAGGAAAACTGAAACAGCTGTGTAGTCACATCTAAGGTTTAATCCAGCTTCAGCCCACTTTCAGAGCAAGAGAACACATCAGCCAAGTGATCAGTAATTTTCTTTCCAAAGGTGAATTTTGGGATTATCTATCCCAAAGGTGAATTTTCTGAGTTATTGAACACTGGGGAAAAAAAGTTTGTCACTTTGCTGATGCAGTTTCTCATTCTGAAATTGGACTGAAGCTGGATTAAACCTTAGGTGTGAGCACAGCCTTTCTCCCTCTTTGTTGCTTCCAGATGGCATGGAGAAATGCTGCCTCTTTTAAAACTGCCAGAATTTCCCCATCAGCAAAACAGGCTGATAGATTAGTGCAATTTGCGTTGGCACAACACTGGACCATTCATCCAGGAACCTGCTGCTCTGCAGCATTTACCAGATGAACAATCTGGTCATCTCCTGGCACAGGTTGTGCCAGATGCCAGTACAATAAGAACTAGCTAGAGAATATGCTGGAGCTTCTAAGAAAGTGACCAAAACCCTGGACAGAGCATCAGAGTAACCAAGTACTATTGTCCTGACTTGCCAGATATGTCAAATAGCAATCATAGCCTTCCCTATCTCTCTTTCCCAATGCTACATACCTTTTAGTCAGCAGTGCTGAAGTGATCAGACCATAATAGCATTCTATACAGACTGAGGGAATAATGTATTATAGTGCTGCTATGGTGGGGTTGCCATGCATATTTTTGGCAACTCCACCATAGTGCTGCTATATCCCTCCTAAGACATGTGAAAAACTATTGCTAGAGAACCCTGTGCTAGGTGCAGGTTTTCTAGCAATAGCGCTTTTACTAATCTTGTGGATGGAGTCACCATTGTCGCTTCATCCACCATGCATACATGGGGGTCAAACAGCTGTGCATGCCTGATGGCAACGGTGTTGACTTTCAGGTATTTGGTGCCAGCCAAATAGCTGTATCTGCAGGTCAATAAAATGTGCAAAGACAGTGCCACAGCTTGTAGTGTCTGACTGCCAAGTGATAATGATAGAGGGACAATATCCCATATTATTACTTGCTAGCAGTATGTCCAGCTGCTGACAGGAGGCGGCCAGAGAATTCAACTTCATTTGTTGTGCAAATAAGTGGTTATTAAAACGTTAATACGTATTAACAGCTAGAGTTGTGCACGGTTTTCAGGATTCGATTCGATTCACATCAAATACCTGAAATTTCAGGATTTGATTCAAATTGAATACCCCAAAATTCAATTTGATTCAAATCTTTAAAATTTGAATTAAACAAAATTTGATTCGAATTAAGCAAATTCAAATCTATTTGTTCAAATTTTTTATTTGAATTTGCACTTACGAATGTTGACAATATTCATAGACGCTCACAAACATATTTCCCACATCTGTACACATCTGTATGCATCCCATAGTTATCTCATATGCAACCCATTTTCGTCCCATACGGATCTGTACAAAAGCGTACAGATGTGGGAAAGATGCAAATCTGCAAGTACACATTGCGAATGTCCGGATAATTCGAACAAATAGATCCAAAATTTGAAATCTGTTCGAATCTTTAAATTTGAATTTATGGACATTTGATTTGAATTAGAATGTCAAAATTCAGCTAGATTTGAATTAAATACCTTTGAATATTTGTACACACACTGATTCACAATGAGTATAAATTTATGGCAATAAGTTATAGTGCATTTTCTTCTCTGAAAAAAAAGAAAGAACATATTTGCATCACCAATCTTCACTTTTTTTTTTCCTACTGAAGCTGGTGAGTTTGGGGTGCTGTGAATGAACCAGGAAGGTGAAGAATGCACATGTCCCTCAACCTGTATAGTACAAGTGGGTGTGCTGGAAGAATATGAGGCCAGCACTTGTTCCCCAGCTGATATATTTACATAGCCAAAGCTGTTGCAGGTGTGCAAACAGCATGCAACCACTTTCGAAAAAATACCTTTCTCCTACTTTTTTTCAGCACACCTGCACTTATCTCACTGTGCATCTGTCATTGTGCAGATCCTACTGATTTGTCACACAGTCTGTGGTCACAGTTTGGGTTTTAGGAGGACTGAGACCATCTTATTGGAGACCAGACACCAAAGTGTGTTTCTGTTTTTTTCTGAGCACTTTCCTGGCTTGTCTGGGAGTACCCTGTGATCAGATAATCCCAGCATTGATTAATAAACCCAGGGCCGGGCAAAGGCCTATCATGCTATAACCACCATGCCACACAGGCCCCCTTAGCTGCTAAAAGGTAAGCTTTACCATGGCAGCAGGGAGGCTCCTGACCCCCATTATCGCCGTGACCTCCCTTGCCCTCCTGAATCACTGATCTGCTAATACCATCAATTTATATAAAATCCTGTTTGGAGAACAATAGCAGGCATAATATGCAGCATTAGGGGCCTGGGACGATACTAGGCCGCATCCAGACATGCTTATACTGTGCATTGGAATGCACAGCCCCGATCGAGCCATCACACACAACTGATCGTCGTGGCATCGCATTATATGATTGGGACTGTGCACTTACCTTAATGCTGGTTCAGTGACACTCACTGCACAGTATAAAGAAAATTGGGAGCTTCAAGCCAATCCAGGCAGGAGGGCGAGAAAAGCAGATGAGATGCTGGCTAAGCAGGAAGGGTAGCTCAAAATTTGATTGGCTGCCTCAACCTGTGTGATGGTACGGGTCTCCTCAATTCTCCCAGACCAATAGGGGACGCTACGGAGCTGCCTTTCCAGTCGGGACACCCAGTTGTCGCTGCACAGTAAGTATACTGCGCTTTTAGATTTAACTGTGTATTTATTCCGCTAGTCTGGAGGCAGACCTAGAGGTGCAATGTGGCAAACTAAAAGGGCTAAGTTTATACATGAATGACAGAGAGCCACAAGGGTGAAATGAGAGCATGGATCCCCAAATGGTGCTCAAGGATGCAGTGATTCTTTTGTGCTCTTCCCTAAGGTTCTTATAGTGGTTTGGTTTGAAGTCTTGGAAGTCAGACACCCTGGTTGTTACCAGCCAAATGGTGCTCACAGAATTCCGTTCCCAAGTAAATTGCCTTGGTTCTCCTCCATCTGGTCTGTTCAATGAAAAAGGAGGGAAAATGCTGCAAGAGGTAGCACAAGTCTTTGTATAACCTTTAGACTCCAAAGAATTAGGTAGCAGGACAACTGTGGAAGGAGACAAAGCCACAGAGTAGGAGAGGAAAGGAGAGCTGGACTCTTGGGTAGCTTCTTCAATAGGCTGCTGGCCTATGGTATCCACACAGCAGACCTCTTGGGGAAATGGCCTGTCTGCACAGCCAGCAAGAGCTAATTTGCTACCCTATGCAGAAATGGTGCTGGGAATTGGGCTAGAAGAAAAACATTTTAAGGTGATCTCCTGAGCACTCCTAGGGGTTGCTACAGCTGGGCAAATTTCTGGACGCCTGATTAAAACACCCTGCCCAGCAGCTTCAGAGACTGGCAACTTTTCTAGGTCTGCAAAATTGGGCCAGGCCTGTGTGGTGTGGTGTGGTGTGGTGGGGCAATGTGGAAGCTCCTGGTGCATGCTGCCAGCTACCACTCTGGTCTTGGCATGATTGGTCCAAGACCGGCCTTCACAGCACACACAAACATGTGTCCTAAGCTGTCATTTGATATTCAGGAGCTGAATCCCTATGGTGCTCTGAAGGGCTGGAATCTGGGGCAGGAGGTGCAGGATCTGCTTCCGAAGGGAATGATGTTGGAATGGGCAACTCAACATGCCTGGGCATTGGGGGAGGGGTGTTGTATCGCTTTAAGTTGCTATTTGCTCTCTCTGCCTGGTCCTGAGGACCCCCAATCTGAATTTTTCAGTTAGTTCCTCCTCCCTGAGCTGCTAAGTTGCTGTTTGCTCCTTTGAGGATTTTCTCCCCTGGCAGAAGCAATCATACTCTTGCATGTACATGATGGCACGAAGGGTGCCCGCTTGTATAAGGAAGTTTAATCCTTGGAGCAGACTTTCATTTAATCTTTCAGCTGGAACACACACACATTTAAATTGAATCTACTTGAATAAAAAATAAGATTTTTTTTTTCTTATTGAGAAGGTCATTTGTTTTTCCCATTGCACTCAGAGCAGCCTGAGCTGATCCAATCTTTAATTCAAACTCGTACTGCATAGAAATGCCTTTCAGCCCAGCTCCGGACCTAGATTGTTTCTGTGAGTTTCATAACATTCAACATTCATATGAATTTGGCCAAATTCGGAGATTTGAATTGGAATCAAATGTTGGCACATTTGAAGGTAGACATTCGAGCCTGAATGGAATGTTTCGATACATCCATACGAAGCTTTGTATGGGATTCATATGCATTCATATGGGAATCATACGGGATTTGTATGGGATTAAACATTCGTATCAAATACGAATCCTACCGTAACTCCCGGGTGGAGTTGGGCCAGCATGGAAGTGTCCTAGGAGCAGGCAGATTTGGACAGCCCATTCCTGGAGCTCCTGGGGTTCTTAGCTTGTCTGCCTATGTGAATGTAGCCAGGCTGTGTGAACGTTAAGTGTGAGTAGCAGAGCAATAGCTTTTGCTTCAGCCTGACTCCTTGCCTTCCTGTATGTTGATGCTAAGGAAGCTGAATTTGTCTGAATTAAAACTGTGAAGAGAGCAGACAGCACAGTCCCATTTCCAGTGCGTAAACTCACCTGTGGGTTCTCACAATCCCAGCCTTTTAAACCAGATCTGCTCTTGGGGAATAATAATTCTATTGTGACCGCTCCCTACACAAAGTAACTACTCCAGTGATTTTCAGAAACTATACCTGGTTGACTGGTCTGGCTAAATTTTTCATTGTTTAAAGAGACCCTTTAAAAAACAAAACAAAACAAAACTGAGAGCAGGGTTAAGAGAAATATGTTAGCTGTTCTTGAAATCTCTACCATAACATCTCATCACTCCATGAAAGCCCTCTTGTTCCCTCTCTCCATGTCTTTTGAAGTTCAAACACTCCTATAATCCCTTTGACCCCAAAAGGTCAATGGTGTATAAAAGTATCTTTCTCTCAGTGCTAGATCACATTAATCATCTTTCTATAGCCCCTCTATTCTACATCCACCCTTTCAGTCCTTTCATCAAATAAAGACGAATACTCTTTCCTAGAACTAGCAATTCCATTGTATTAAATGTAGCAAATGTATAAGAAAGCTATAATAACATCTACTACATGTGCATCTGCTACATTTGCACCAGCCCATGAGTTCTAATCCCCATATGGGAAGAGAACCAAAAATACAGGCTGCAATAACAGCGAAACCGGTCATGTCCTTCCTAGGCCAGTGGTGGTCATATACTGGAAAGCTATAATACATATTTCACACTTATGCTATGCATACAAATTTTCAAAGCACTTCAGCTGTGGCTTTCTATACTAACAGATATCAGAGTGAATACCTATTTTGTCAGGTGGGTCACTAATATCTTAGATCTTGAATTTCTCTTAGGTAACACTATTATTCAGAAAACATATCACAGCAGTAGTTTTATTTAAGTATATAGCATAGATTGCTAGTAGGTAAATGCTGCTACAAAGGTGCACGTGGGGGATTTTTGTTCCTAGTCTTCGGGGTGTGGGGAGGCAACCGTGACATACTGTGGGAGCTACATCATTGTGGGGAGACATGGGCTGGTTATTACAAATCCACAGATGTGGATTAAAGACAGGTAAGTGCAGAAAAGGACTTAGAAAGTCCTCACTGATCTGCAAACTACTGTGGCTAGCATGTCACTGCTCTATTACCTGGTCTGTTGTTTTTATTGGTAGCCTCCAGTCTAATACTGCTGAACTCTGTTTCTAATGTAACTGGAAATATTCAATGCAGAACAAAAAAGGTCACCCAAGGGCATTGGAGGAAATTCAAGTACACAACCAAAACAACATGTGATTTAAAGAACTAGGAGTTACTAAAGTAAAATTATTAATGTGTCCCTTCCAGAAACTTGTGAAAAGTGATTTGTATATTTATGTCAAAAGACAGACACAGGTGGTAGTTAATACGAATGTCGCTATCGGCTTTTTATCAAGTTATGCCTTGGGAAGATAGTATACCTAATTTAAATTGAGTATAACCAATTTATACACAGTTACTAGCCCTGTGATGTAACATTCTGCAGGATGTTACTGGAGCCATTAAAATTAGTAACCTGATCATCTGGGATCACAGGTTATCCTTTGCTACATTATCCTTTGCTTTTCTCTAACAGAAAAAATTGAGGTGGCTGCTCAAAGTGTTACCTTTGCTAGTCAACAGCCTTTTGCAAATCCAAAGTTTTACAAGCAGGCAGATCTTCCTCTGTAGACAAGAAAAATTTAGGCTTCAGTCATACCTCCCCTGCCTCAGGAAGTTGCTATGGGGACAAAAGAGCTTTGGCCACAGAGCCGAGGGCCTGCTGTGGGTGAAACTTCAAAAACTCCTGCAAAATAACAAGACAACAAAAGACATTTGGAGGTGCTGCTTGAATCATCATTATTGTGGGAGGCCCAAATGACCTTTGTGGCTAGGAGTGTTTATTACCAGCTATGCCCTAGCTGGCGCCTGTTCGCACTGGGCTGTATTCTAGAATTTATCTCAGGATAGGTGTCTGTTGTCCGCACAGCAATGCAAACTCTGGGAGGCCTCACTTGGGGGCTGCTGTTGCCTGCACTAGCATGTAGATAGCAGGTTCCTATTCCAGGATGTATTCCAGAATAAAGCCAAATGTGAACAGGTCACTGGACGGAGACAACCTAGTCACTGTTGTCTATAGCACTGGCAACCTCCTGATTAGATTAAGAAATGCACACTATGTAGAGCTGCTCTTATACTAGGTCCAAAAGTGCAAAATGCAGTGGCCAGGTTGTTGAGTGGGCTACCTCACTGTGCACACATCACACTTCTACTTAGACAACTGTATAGGCTGACAGTTAGCCACTGAAGTTATCTTTGACATACAAGGCCCTTAGCTTACTTGGCAGACCACCTCTCCCAATATAGATCTGTGAGACCATAAAGGTCTTCAGAGGAGGTCTTGCTGTGGGTACCATAATTCACTGAATTCCATCTTATGGCTTTCCGCAGTTAGGCCTCCTCTGTGGTGGCACCCACCCTCTGGAATAGCCTCTCTAATATTTGTAGGGTGTCTACACATTTAGTTTTTAGGCAATGATTGAAGACTTATCTTTTTACCCACACCTCTCCATAATGAATGTTTGTTTTTCCCAGCTTTGATTTTAATCATGTTTTTATGTAAGTATTAATGATTTTTGTTGTTTTTATTCTCCATGGTTTGTAGAACACTTTGGCTGTGTCCCCTAAAGACTTATTTGCCTCTCTACTGTCCCTCTACTGTCCCTCTATTGAAGTGGACTTTAAAAGTGCCATGCAAATCAGGAATAAGCGTCCGCATGAGGCTCAGCAAAATGCGCGTTTTTAACGCACCTTCCGTCCCCATGGGAGCCGTGTTTTCTTTGCGCGCATCTTTTTCTCCACGCCCCTGCTCTTGTTGATAGGGTGCCAGCGGGAATGGGGACTGCGCTCCGCGTGGCCACAACCAGGAAGACAATTCCTGACAAGTCCAAAGGAAAAATACCCATCAGTTCTCTGTTCATCTCCCAGATCTTCCGCCCCCCGAAATGGCTTCTCGTGCTGGCAAACATTCACTCTCACCACTTTCCCGTTATTGCTGTCAAAATCCACCCTGTCCAGCACACGATCGCTCATTCAAAATCCACCCCTAGCAGTAATCCACCCATTTCACACCTCATAGCGATTGCAACAATGTTGCAATTCTGCACGATTCTGGCTCTTTAGTTCTGAGCTTTAGAAAGGGAAGCTGCTTGTGTTACTGCTGTGTGTGCAGGCGGCAATCCCTGCCCCTTTTGCCACGGAGCGTCCCCAAGGTAAATGTTGCGAGGAAAACCCGCAACTTCCAAAAAGAGCACTGAAAGTCTTATTTAAAGGGCACTTTTTTTGTTGCGCGTTTTCCTCGTTTTGTAGCTCTGGAAGTTTCGTTAAAAACCCTGGCATGGGGGTGCTCAGAGGCAAAAGAAGAGTTTTAGCAGACTTTCAATTGCTTGGGGACAGGGCCTTTGAGATGATTTTTTAATGAGTAGTGGTGTGTAAAACATTTTAAATAAAGAAAATATTTCAATGTTCCTTTTTTCTAATTTTCTATATTTTTTCAAATTTCCTTTAACTAGAATGTCCCTCCTTGAAGCTTCATATCCATGCAGTAAGAAAAGAAAAAGAAGGTGAAACAAGAAGACCTTCTTTAGAGTATTGCTGCTCAGAGGGGCTATCTGTGAAGACGATTTGCGAGTTAGATTTAGTACAAAACATTGCAGCCAGAATGTTACTGGGCATTTCTAGCAGGACCAATATAACACCAGTGCTTAAAGAGTTGTGTTGGCTGCTACTCTACTTCTAAATCCAACTCAGGGGATTTGAGGTTGACTTTTAAATCCCTGATTGACTTGGAGACTGTGAATCTGAAAAAGTGTCTCCTTCTGTATAAAACTTGCCTGGCAGTTGAAACCTTTTTGTAGTTCCATCACTCAAAGAAGTGTGTGCAGTGGCGTTCAGGAGGATGGCCTTCTCAGTGGTGGCCCTGAGGCTATGGTAAAAAGACTATCTTTTTATACTAGTGTTTGATTGACTGAGGCTACTCAACTAGTGTATAGTTATGGTACAGTTGATAATTCCTATTGTTCATTTTATTGTTCGTTCTAGTTTTTACTTTTTTATTTCTGTTCACTACCTTTGGCAGAAGGTGGTATACAAACCTCCAATAAATAAAATAAATTGATATCTAAAGGCTGTAAAATGTGTAAAACTGTCATGCAATCATTCACTTTGTTTTAATCTTGTTATTTCATTTAACTGCAGTTCTCAGTTGTGGAGGAAATTGTGTGAGTACCGCTCCTTCAAAATGCATTGCATTCCAAGTGCTGTTCTGTCAGTAGCGCTAAATACGTTGATCACTGGTGCGTTTATTAAAAGCCATCTCTGAATTTCTCTAATAGGATTTGCACATCTTGAATATCTTTAAAGAAAATATTGCCATTTCCTTTAGAAAGAGGGAAGCCTGAAAGGAGATTAGGAGAAGCTTAAAGTGAAAAAAAGGGATTTGGACTGAATTCAATCTCCCCTCACCTTCTTTCCTAATAAATAAATAAATAATGAAAGAAAGAAGGAAGGAAAGAAGGAAGGAAGGAAAAGAAATTGTATTCTTAGGATCTTTCTACAATGTTTCAGTGGATTTTCTGGTTGTATAGTTCTAACTTGTAGATTAAAAGGACACAATACAAGCATCATGGGTGCATCCCATTTCCTATTAATCCTTTACCACACAGATTCATTGTCCCATGTGAACTTTCTGCAAATACAAAAATTCCTGCCTCCCCCCACCATCCTTCTTTCTCCTGCTGCTTAAGGAGACTGAGGTAGGGAAGAATTCCATAGTAACTCTAAAGTGGACTTTCACTTTGTTTAGATTTGTAGTGCTGATGACAATATGCAGCTGAAAGCCTAGAAGGGATATGAAGGCAAAAACAACTGACTAGTTTGAGGTAGAATACAACACAATTATCTAAACAGCTAACAGCATACCTACCTTGTAATTCCTTCCACTAAGGCATAAGAATGTACATCTTTTTGGGTTTCTCCCACAAAATTCAACAATAAAGCTAATATACATAACAAACAATTCTGGTTTACCGATAAGACTTGTCATCCATGACTGCAGCACGAAGCTTTGTGGACTTATCAGATAGCACGGGGAAATGTTGGGTCTTCACAGAATATCGGAATTCCCCTTAAAGGTGGCCCACCAACCACGTACTAGGCTCCTTCATCAGTGCAGAAAAGCAATTTCTGGGAACTCTCCATAGCCATCCATTTCCGTTTGTTTTTCTTCTATATGCAGTAAGCTTCTTGGAATTGCTTCCAATGCAATGCTGAAGGAGCATCACTAGAAATCACTAGCATCACGACACTGGAACAGTGAAGATAGCATATGAAATTCTGCAGTATCTTTGCTTTGGATTACTAGAGCAATGTACTGGGAGATGCCAACATGGTGCCACCAGCCTGCCAGCACTTTTACTACCTCTGCCACAGCCACATTTTTTATTTATTTATTTATTTATTTATTTATTTATTTATTTATTTATTTATTTATTTATTTATTTATTTATTTATTATTTACATTTATATCCCGCCCCATACCCGAAGGTCTCTGGGCGGGTTACAACTTTAAAACAACAAATTAAAACAGACTACACATTAAAAGACGTTAAAAATTTCCGTACATATAAAACAATATACAACATGTTTAAAATAATAATGTCTGTACTGAGGGAGGGAACATTAACAACTTAGCCAAAGGCCAGGGCAAAGAGGTGCGTCTTTACTGCCCTCCTAAATATATATAAGGAAGGGGCCTGACGCACCTCAAGGGGGAGGCTATTCCACAGTCTGGGGGCCATCACAGAAAAGGCTCTCTCCCGGGTGCCCACCAACCTCACTGTTGAAGGTGGTGGGACAACACATGAGGGAATTTGACTTCTGAACAAGACAAAGAGTGGTGTTAGCCCTCCTATCTTTCTATACTTCGAAGACCTTCAGGCCTCTGTTTGTGATTGACCAACATCCCGTGACTTCTCCCATCACTCCTCCAGAAGCAGAACTGCTCTTGCAGGGTCCTAATATTGTTGTGGCAGTGAGCACGCAAGGGCCACAGGTGACTGCCTGTGGCGCCCCAACCATTTTGGAGTCATCCTCACAGGTGTACATGATTTAGAAAGCATAAGTGCTTACTGGATACTGATTATGAATATTCTTTCTTACAATAATAAAAAAATGCTATTTTGATGGCTTGACAGAACTATGATTCACAATGAAGAACTGAGTCCAGATCTAATCTGACCCCCAAATGGTTGGATGGTCCTAACCTACTGCAAAGTGAAGAGGAAATGCAGGATCAAGAAGAGGGGAAAGCACACCTACATTTTGCTCTCTTAGTTTTGAAATATTGGTAGGATTTATTGGATACTGTAGCTGATGGTTTATTGAGCAAACTATGTGAATTCCACCAAACCTTTGGGATAGGAATAGTGGAAGCGATGTTGAGAGGCAGTGATTCTCTGCTTGGCAATATCAGCTTGGCTTTGAAACAGTCCTCAGGTCTGCTGTTCTCAAACGGAAATGCATTCACACCTAAGTTTTAATCCCATTTCCATCCACTTTCAGAGTGAGAGAATGCATCAGCAAATTGTCAAGGTGTTTTCTTTCAGTAGTATCAAACCCAGAAAATCCATCTTTGGGAAAGAAAATGGCTAGTCCTTTTGCTGTTGAACTAAAACAGGATTAAAACCTAGGTGTGATTGCAACCCAAAAGTTGAAACATCATGTGAAAGGGAAAAAAGACTGAAAACTGGTTTTCAACTTCAGCAAACCTAAGGAACAATGACAGGTTACAATCCTGCCAAAAACTGATAAGTGCTGCTTCAGATGGCTCATGGGCTCACCTGAAAATGTATGTGAGGAGGCACAACCTAAGGCTTCCATTTGGAACCTCACTCTTTCTCTGTTGCTCTGCAGGTCTGGTCTATTGGCCCCTTTGCTGTATTTGATGGGTGTGTTGATGTTGTTTCTTCCGATCCTGGAACTCGTAGAAATAACCCAGGCACATGTTCAAAGAGAAGATACAAAATGCATTTTCTGATTCTCTTCCTCCTGTCCCCTGCCCCCATTTTCCTATATCTGCTCGGAAAGAACACCTGTTTTGTAGTCTGCAAGATTTTCATTCCATCCATTATTCCTCAAGATCATCTGTCATCTCTATGGGCTTGTGGTGGCCATTCAAGCTGAAGTTACATCCCACATGCTCTGTAGTGATCAGATTAGCACCAAGGGTTCACCTAAGAGGATTTGAATCAGAGAAGTGATGAAAGCCGCTTACGTCCTTCTCTTGAACTCCCACAATGATACTTCAGTAATCTATGCTTAGAGATGAACGTGAGTGAAATATTTTGGCAATATGCCATAGTTCTTATCTGCTCCTGCCAGCTTTCACCTGAATCCAGCTCTGTCTTGGATCTCCTAAATAGTGCAGCTCAGAGAAACCTCAAAGCCAGGAATGGCTTTGTTATTTATTTTTACCTATCCGCAAGATTGTTTACCAAATATAAGCTCTCTTCCTAACTAATCTACTTTGTTCTCAACTGCTCCTTTACTCACATTTTCTTTTTCTTCTCTTTATAGTGATAATTTAATATTTATGGTCTGTGAGAGATTAGTTTTGTGTTCCCAGCTCAGCACACTTTTATTGACTAAGTGCTTTAAAGAAAGCATGTTTGTTCTGCCTTTTTTTTTTAAGGGGGGGATACTGTATGTATCAACTCAGATGGAGCATCTAGTTTTCATTGAGGGGCTCATGTTTCCTACTTAGGTTTCCAGATGTGTTGACTATAGCCCAAGAACATCAAGTATTTTTTGCTGCTGCCACTGCTACGTCTTCCCTAAAAACATTGTGAAAGTGTCAGAAGCATTCTTGACCCCTTTTGGTAAACTGATGATCTGACAATCAGATCTGAGCACTAGGGATGTGCACGGATGGGTTTTGGGGCATTTGATTTGTAACGAATCGAATGTTAGAAAAATTGTATTTGTTTGAATGGATCCCCTTCGAATCTGGTAGGATTCTATCTGATACTAATGCATACGGATCCTGCTTACACACCCTGTACAAATGTATACATATTGGATATGTATCCTATACCAATGCATACGTATTGGATACGTATCAGATATGTATCCTACATGAATGCATACGTATTGATACGTATCCAATACGTACCCCCAGTTTAACGAACATATGAACTATTCATACGAATCTTCTGAAACATTCATATTCGTACGAATAATGGATGTTATGAATATTTTTGCATATCCCTACTTAGCACTGTCAGTAGGTACAGGAAGTTGGCAGAAATTTACTCCTCACTCCCATTCTAAAGAGTGTGTGAGCACTCGGTGTTTCTTCAAGCGCTGCTAACTCTCCCAAGTTACCCCATTTGCACATGATATAGTTTTCAGTAGGTGTATCAGTGACTACTAGAGTGGATGCCCAGGTATTTTCTTCAGGTTGGAGAAAAAGGCAGGCTGCCTCTAACATCCATTTGCAGATTGTTGAGAACAGGTGAAGGCCTTTGTCTTCTGCTTGAGATGTCCAGAAGCAATTGGTGGGCTGCCGTGTGAGACAGGATGCTGGACCAGATGACTTTGGCCTGCTCCAGAGGGGCTCTTCTTATGTTCTGAATACTTCTTTCAGGTCTACAACCCTTCTGTTCAGGTCTGGAAATATCTTCAGTGTTTTTATTCCCTTTCTAATGCTTTTATTGCTTGTTTCAGCAAAATCTTCCCGTCCTTGCCCTGGCTTTTAACAACATTAGGATCTTTGGATTCACTTCTGCTCTCACAACATTTGTATCCTTTGTGTTGATGTGAAGTTAGAAGGTGTCAGCTTCTTCCTCCATCTACTAAAACAGTCAAATTTAAGGCCTGGGATGCAGGCTGATTTCATATGGTGCAACTGTGCAGGGTTAAGTGTCAGCATATGATATGAATTAATCCTTGCAGAATCTGTACATGTAGTTGAAAGACATAGTAATCTTGCTGCCAATTAGGTAAACACGTGGAGAAAAATGTTCGAGAAATTCAGAACAGTTCTAGGGCCACGAATGGTGAGGTAGCTAGGTTGGGGGCACAATTAGATACAAGCCTTATCCTGCAGAAACAGAGAAGACTCCAGGGTATTGGGGAGGTGGAGCTGGCAAAGAAAACACACAAGCAAATTATGTGTGGAAGGAAAGCCTCAAGCCATGGTGGTAATGAGGAAATATGCATGCAAGCTAGCACTAGTGTTTCAAAAGTTATTGAGAATGTATCAGGCCTTTCAAAGTTGCAGCTGTTATTTTTTGGTCAACAGAGTGGTGTGAGTTCTGAAATAAAGGAA
Source organism: Aspidoscelis tigris stejnegeri (assembly GCA_023333525.1). Classification (NCBI taxonomy): domain Eukaryota; kingdom Metazoa; phylum Chordata; class Lepidosauria; order Squamata; family Teiidae; genus Aspidoscelis; species Aspidoscelis tigris. The sequence continues at coordinate 60,281,539 of JALMGA010000004.1, forward strand.
AAGGAACATTATTTAGGAATCTTGTAGTTGTGAAAGCAGTGAAGGAAGCAGCTTGCAGGACATAAGTGGAGTGCAGAAAGGAGTCGTGTCCATGAACTGGAACTGTTGTGATACTGCAGAACTGGCCTGATGGTGCAGGGGCCATATCCCTGTTCATGCTTGCTGCACTGTGAGGGTATTTCTAGGGCATAGGATACACTTTCTGCTGTGCCCTTGGAATACCCAATCCACTGTCAGTTATAACGGCAGAGTGATCGTAAGAGCTCTCCTAGAGATTCCTATTGCTCTCTTTCTTACCCTGCTCTAAGTGAACTTACCACTGATTAGCTGATCTATTGCATGAACTCAGGAAATGGCCATGCAAATTGGCCATTTCCTGTCTTCAGGTAAATATCCCCGAGGGAAGACTTGAAACTGGGGAAGGGCAGTTTCCTAGCTTCGATGTTTTCACTGTATAGGAGTGATCTTCCCTCTCTGAGCTGTGACCATAGTTACGTGAAAGTTGCCTTTTTCAGATCAGTGTTTCTGTGTTGTGGTAATTAAATATCATAGCTCCTTATATTGCCCTTCAGTTCACAGGCTTGTTTTGCTGTAATATTCCGGATGTTGTTGCTGCTGATTTTTCCCCAAGGAAAATGAGTTTCTTATGATTTTCATTTTTTCATTTTTATATATACATCCTGCCTTTTCTGCAAGGAACTTAGGCTGACAGACATAGTCTTTCTTCCTTTTCCCCCTCCCCTTTTCATAGGAACCCTGTGAGGTACATTAGTCTAAACAGCAGTGACCGAGCTCAGGTCACTAAGGAAACCTTGTGACTGGGGCCATGTGGCCATGCATGGAATGAGGCCCAATGGAGTCCTTGGCCTGCAGACTCTAGGGGAACATTTCTGACTGCCATTTGGGCAGCTGAAAAACTTTACTCCCTCTTCTGCCAGATTTCTTTTTTCCCATCTCAGGATAGAGGAGGGCTGCACGCTTGCTGAAACTTGCTAGTTGCGCTGTGGCACCTCCTGTGCATGTCAGTAAGGCTTGACACTGAACCCAATTGATCTTTAGGTCGGCATTTGACCAGGGGTATTTTTGCACTTCCCTTCCGCTGGACAGGAAAGGAGTGTGGTTAACCAACATTGACTAGTGCTCACACTTGGAGTGCTAGTCAACTTTGGCCGTTCCCTCCCCCCACGATCCAATACTTACCTTATTTGATCCAGGGCCCGGTCCTCCTCTGGGCGCTGCTTTTTGGCTGTGGCGCCCTCCGCGACTGCGTGTGCAACAGCACTGTCACCTGATGATGCTGAAGCTCTGGGCATGCCCAGTCACTCCTATGGTTGTCTGAGGTCCCAGCATATTTGTGCAGCACCTCAGACGACCCCGAAGCACCGGGAGAGGTGCGGATGGTCATGCCGCTGGACACTTAAGGTAGGTTTTGGTAAACATTGGTTAACATGTGGAGCACGCCTAATCAATGAGTAGCGAAAATAAATTTTAAATAAAAAGTAAAAGAGTAGTGAACATCTGCTGGGGACGGGCACGCTTGGAGGCTACAACAGCCTACTCCATGTGCAGATGCTCTTCACCAGAGGTTCACTACTTCTTTGCTAGTAGGCCGCATGACCAAAGTGAGCATTTGAACACTAGCCTCCCAGATCCTACTATGACTCTAGCCACAGAAGTAGCTATTGAGTGTTATGTCTTCTATCTGTGATTGATATATAAAGCATGGTTAGCAAAGACCTTTATGTTTATATTTCCTGCACCTTAGCAGCCATTTTCATCCGAGCGGCGGAGAAGCACTGCCATCCTTCTGATGAGAAGACATCTCTTTTATCCAGCTTTCTGTCCTCTTTCTTTGTTGTCACTCTGTGTTCCTTGGTATTTTCAGTTGGAAGTTGCTTTTCTTCCTTCAGTGTACTAGTATGCATTTTTTTATGTTCAGATTTTAACTTCTTGATGCTTTGTAACGTCATTGCATTTTATATTGTTTTTAAATGATATAACCTGCCCTGAGACCAGTTGGTAGAGGGCAGGAAGTAAATTCAATAAAGGCCTGGATATATTGCCAGAGATATACACAACATGCTTATAAATACAATCCAGACAGCAGCAAAAAAACAGCAACTTTCTCTTTCACAATGGACAGGGATATGTGGCCAAAAAAAGCAAGGTGGTACTAATTTATGAGATGACAAAAAGGGAATGCAATTTTGCATATGCCTTAGGACACATAAATGTAAACAGACACATAGTTGTCCAATTTTAAAAATAAAGAAAGCTCACCATGGTGGAGATAACTGTAACTAGGTGATCTTTGATGGGATCCACACGGCATCCTTATGGCACTGTAGAAAAGGATGGGGTCCACATTCATCCAGCCAACAAACCAGCGTAAGTGCACCTATGGATGCTATAATGGTAGAATGGGAGAAAACACTGATTGCACCATTCTCCACCTACCTTTCTGTGCTTCTGATTGGCTGGCTAGACCAGCCTTGTTTTTGCAAACATAGGAAATGGCAGATTTCTAGGGCCATTTCCTGTGCTTACGAAAATCTTTCCAGATGGGAACCTCAAAAAAAAGAAAGAAAAAAAAAGATTTTGCTTAGTTGGACGTAGAGGCTGGGCATGTCAACAGGATGTCGGCCTCTTTGTAAAAGTGCTCTTTGTGGCAGGAACTGCAATGTGCAGATCCACAGAAGTTTTTGCCTTCAGCTCTGTTTGCTCCTTCATTTTAAATTAACTTAAACAGTCTTCATTTTCGTTCTCCTCTTACACAGTTAGCTTTACTAAGCGACGAGTCGTAAAGATGAGAAAGACAAAGATTTCTGTTGACCAGTTCTCGTGTGGGAATAAGAGGGGAGCTAATAATGATAGTGGTAGCTTTTTGCAACTTGCAAGCGACAGGCAGAGTACCAGTGTTCAAGTGATGCCAATGGAGGTTCCCTGGACCAGAATAAATAAGCAGAACCAACATCCCTTTCTTCACAGTCATGCAGAGTGTAAGTAGGACATTGGATATTTCAGGAAATAAATCAGGGTATTAGATGGGGAAGAAAAGGAGAGGTTAAAAATGAGAGAAAGAGAGAGGAGGGCTCTCTCTGCATGAGCTACTAACACAAGGTACCTCTCTATATGGCTGGTGTAGGATAGGGCACCAAAGTAGTGTCCTGTCCCACTCTACAAGTAGACCTCAATGACAAAGTCTACTGGGGTATTAGCAACTAGCAGAACAGTGCCACAAGTGGGCATGCTCCCCAAAAAGGCTGTCCCAGAAACTCTGAAACCTAGGAATGAAAAGTTCCTGGCTTTGGAGTCTGGGCTTTGGCCTCAGGGGCTGGGTCCACCTGTTGAAGCTGGCAGCTGAGGCTGGCCGGTGGAAGCTGCCCTGTGTGCAGAGGGCCCTTAGCCTGCATTAGGGCTAGTCTGACCTAGCACAGACCTGATTACCCTGCATGGGCTAGTGTGGCCTGACCTAGCCTGTACCATGTGAAAACAGCCAAGGGTGGTTGGATATAAGATAAAGTATTATGGTGGTGAATATGTTTTCCAGGTTTTAAGAGCAGGTAGGCAACTTCAGCCTCATGGTCTCTCTCTTTTTTTTTAAAGCTTTCCTTATCTTTAAGCTAGAGTTGGACTTGAAGGCCGCTCAAATTGAAGGAAAAAAGAGGCCAGATTTCAAAACTATAAAAAAGATTTCAAAAAGATTTCAAAAGCTATAAAAGAGAACATCTGACCACCTTATTCTATTCTAGAGAGATGGCTTCATTCATTATGGCTGCAGTCGCACCCTATGTTTAATCAGTTTTCAGGCCATCCTTTATTCTCAGGGATCACATGCCAAAAGTAATTTCCATTTCTTCTCTGGACTATTGCCCCCCCCCCACTAGATTTGGACTATTCTGAATTCTTATTATCACAGCGGTGAGACTGTTCCAAGGCAAAAGCAGAAAAAGGTGTGCCGCCCTCCCCACAAAACCAGGTTTCTCCTGATCCATGAACTGTGATCGGAGGATGAGATGCAAGTGAGTGAGTGACCCCACTGGGCAGTTCAGGCAAAGACCTGCTGGTCTCCTGTCTGCTTGGCTACAATGTGGAGGGCAATCTGTAGGGAGTGACTTATGCTGGCCCATCTAGCATGCCTTTGTCCACCCACTGCCCGATGCCATTGGGCTACGCTGCCTTTGGAGGTGCCTTACCTTGCATGTGGATAGGCGTGTGAGCAGGCCAGAATGGTCTCGGTTTCTGTTTGGTCCTCAAATGGACTATTACGTTGTGATGTGACCAGGCCTTAAGTGAGGCAGAATATCAAAGAATGGGTGCTAGAAAAGTGTTTGTAACTGAAAATGAAGGGGTGATTTCATCCATAAGGAAAACAAGTTTCTGCAGCTTTAATATTCTCGAAAAATAGTATGTGGAAAATGTATAAAGCTCCACAACCTTTTGCTTTTGTTCAATATATGAACAAAAATGTCACTGGTGATGGGAAAAGTATGCAAAGATAAAGGAAATTAATTCCTTTTGAACCAACACTAAGGAAATAGCAGGGTTCCTTTTAGCTCCTGAAAGGATTTAAGTATATTAGCATTTAAAATATGCATGTATTTGTATAAATGGTAACATTTTATGTACACAGAAGAATCTGTGGGTTTCAAGACATATGTATCCACTTAGGCAAGATGACATACTATATTGTTCTAGGATGAGAAAAATTAAAAAGGCATCCCTTAGATCTTTTGTCCTTTTATTTCTGAGATCAAATCCCATGCCTACTATGGAAGGCCAAATCATTCCTAAAATAACACTTTACCAGCCAGAACTGCGCAATACAGTCAACATGGCCACTTATTCTGTACTGGCTGTTTCCCCTCAGGTCCTCGGTGAGAAGGACTACAATGACAGCAAATATTGTCCACATACATCACCCAGCAGAGGATGGAATTTGTGTCAGTCATTGTGGGAAGAGAGGTTTCATCCACCCCCTACGCACTGTGTGAGAGCTGTTCTGTTTATGGGACAAGCGGTAGCAATAAACATTGGAAAAATCAGGGCCATAAAAAGGAGGAGGGAAATGCTATGTTTCTCCATGAGAAAGAAGATTTTCCCAAGATGGCACAATCAACTCCAGATTAAGACCTAAGGCTATAAGGAGGACTAAATCAAAAAGCTTTGAAAAGGGACAGATTTTTTACGAAGACAGAGGACATGAAGTCCGCAAAAATGAAAAAAGAATCTGAATTACTGCATTAAGAATACAAAGCTGTCAAAACATATCAGATTTAGCAGATACTCTTTTGCATGCAAATACTGTATTTAAAAACTCTGGTTTTGGCCCTTTCTGCATGGACTCTTAACCTGCATTAAGTGTACATGTAGTGCACATTCTGGGCCTCCACATCCGCATTTCAGTGCAGAGCAAAGAAACTCTACCCCAGCTCTCTTGTAGGACCAGTGGCCTTCATCTGGAACATGGGAGGTGGTGGGCTTCACAGCCATGGTGTGTGAATTAGCTGGATCAGTGCTGTCAGTGCAGACGGTGCCATTCCTACCCAGCTTCTCACGATCTGTCCTACTCTGGACCCACTTATAAAGGATTAATGACCAGTAACTGCAGAAAGGGCCAACATTTTCTTTGATCATACTATAGTAACATTCCTTTGTTACTTGATGTTTGAATGTCAATGGGCGCGTCCCCATGCACGTTTGGCCTGGTACCAAACTGGGCTTGGCAAGGGGTGTCCCCATGCATTTTGGATTTGGTCCGGTTTCCGCGGACCAAATCCCCCCAAACTGTGGGGTCCCGGAACGCATTGTTTAGCAAGCCAAGACTTTGCATGGGGATGATCCCAGGCTATTTTGGGAGGAGATTGGCGCTCGCACTTTCCAGGGTGGAAAGTTCACAAATAAAATGAATAGAAATGAAAAGGTGTGAGCATTGCAATCAGAAAATGGACTGAAGAAGATTTAAAATGAAGGGGTGATCACAGCCTAAGATAAAATTCTATGTCCATATCCCTATATATAAGCAGAATTAAACCAATGAGAAGTGTACCCCCCCCCCCCGCTTTGGAGTAGCCTGAACTATACATTTCTTTGTTTTCTTCAGCTGTGGTCAACACTTAAGGTTTAATCCAGCTTCAGTCCACCTTCAGAGTAAGAGAACACATCAGCAAAAGGTCCAGTAATTTCCTTTCTACAATACCTATCCCAAAGGTGAATTTTCTGAGTTAATTTCACCTGATTCCTGAACAGAATTATGTTCTTTGGAGAACACAGTATACATTGAAAAAGTTTCATAGGACTCTAACATTTGCAGGATTCATCTGGGAGCTGAACAGTAGCAGCATAGTGGTTTTAAACTTACAAAGTTTTTTCTAGGTTAAAATTAGACCGGAAGGTAGGTTAGCACTTTGGGTAGAGTTGTTTATTATTATTATATGCAGAAACACAGCTATATAACACAACAGTAAACATGTTGGCTTTGATATTTCATAATGCATTGGGATCTTCCCAAGATCCTAAGATGACGTTATATACTGGCAGATAATGTGAGCAGAACCCATCAGGGTGGCCTTTTGTAATTGACAGATGGTAACCTTGTCAATGTTAAGCTGTTTTAAGTGCCATCCAGGGTCTTTTTAAATTATTACTATTACTATTATTAATTGCTTCCAAAATTTGATGTCCCAGAAACGGGATTCAGATAAAGGCACTACTGGACAGGAGTTAAAGACATTGGTTTTTGGAAAATGGTAGAATATTTCTTACTCAGCCCTATCCACAATGAAATTATTCATCTCGTTCAGAAGGATCTGGGTTGTTGCATAATCTTTAATTTTAGAGGGTCCTGAGATTCTAAACTTGAGAACCCCTGAATTAAGATATGATTATGGGTGATTCTGCACTGGCCAGTAGACTGGATACTGGACCAGGAAGCACTTTAAAAGACAACTTAAAGTAAATTGCAATACGTATTTACAGCAATATCTTCACGCGTTTAACTTTAATTTCCTTAAAACTCAGGACGTTGTTTAAATACTCTCGCCATAGCTGGAAATGACCTGCAACGTCATCTCTACTCCGCTGCTCCAAATTCTTTTAGCCACATCAGGGCCATCAGCCAACTTCTTTTCTAAGCTTCTCTTGTGTAAAACTGTATATCCAGATGCAGCTGGGCAGAGAGACAGACAGAGAATCAAAGCAGACATTGCAATGATAGAGCCTTTTCACAACTAGCTGCAAAGTGGTGCTCTATTCACAGGAAAGGCCTGCAATTGTCTCTTTGTATCCGGCTTCTTTGATGAATCCAGCCAAGGATGTACATACAAATTTTGTGCGGTTGTCCCTATCAGGATAGTAAAAAGAGCAGGCCGATGCATCAGTCCTGGGCAGGAATGAAAGAGAGAAACAGACACAAACATGGGTCCTTGGAAGTTCAAGGATTCTAAAGTAGAAGACTGTGTTCGCTGAGGAAGGTTAAATGTGAGCTCCTGAATGTTTTACACAGTGAAAATAGAACAAACCATTGTGTACTGATTATTATCTTTGGGTGTTTTTCCACTGTCACTAAAAGTACCCATTAAGTACCCATTTAATGGGTACGTAATGGCATTTTTGTACCCATTAATGGGTACTTCTAGTGACAGTGGAAAAACACCCTTTGTAATAAAGTTTCTCAATAAGTAAAAAGCCTTGATCCTGAGAAATACAATAAGCAGAAGTTATTTGACTTTAGTTTGGCTTCAAAGCTTCCCCCTCAACCATAATCCTGCACTGCAAACTGGTCTTCAAACTGTGTGGATGAAGCAAAATCGATCTGGCTGCCTCCAGACTAGCAGAATAAATGCACAGTTAAATCTAAAAGTGCAGTATACTTACTGTGCAGCAACAACCAGGCATCTCCTATCAGAGTTGCGAGAGTCTAGCCCAGTGATGGCGAAACTTTTGAGCTCAGTGTGTCAAAATTTGCAAGAAAACCTAGCTTAACTCGGGTGCTGTGTCACATCTAGAAATATCCATAATTTTGTGATATTTGTAGCTCTAGTAAAAAAGTTAAATTTTTGATATATGCATTTTTTAAAAGCAAAAACAAACAATTCTTTAGTGACTTTTGTTGCTGAATTTCATTTGCTAAATCTTCAATTGAAAGTTGGCATTTCACACACTTCAAGAACAAGCAAGCACTACACAACCAGGTGCCAGGGTGACCAGGTGTGTCACCCAAAAGGGCTTGGTGCGTCACCTGTGACACGCGTGTCATAGGTTGGCCATCACCGGTCTAGCCCTTAGCCAGCATCTCGTCTGTTTTTCTTGTCCTCCTGTCTTGACACTCCAGATTTCCTTTATACTGCACAGTGAGTATTGTTGAACCAGCATTAAGGTAAGTGCACAGTCCCAATCGTATAATGTGATGCCACGACGATCACTCGATCGTTGTGTGTGACAGCTCGATTGGGACTGCACATTCCAATATACAGTATAAACGTGTCTAGACACAGCCTCTGTGATATGATGTGCACTGTAATGGAAAGCAAAGCCTGCTGCTGGCCATGACACACACACCCCCAACATGTACATACTCCTAAAACACCACTGCCAAATGCTGACACATGCTTGGTAGGTACAGTTTGTGCTAAGAACTTGAAAAGCATGGAAGAAAGAGAGCATGTGGAAAAGCACTTTCTGAGCACTGTAGCTCTGTTTGGTATTTTCATAGGAATGGTCTATGCTGGCCATTTGGTTGTGTCTATGGTTGTAAAGAACACCAGGCTGTTTGATATATTTGGGGGGGGGGAGTATGCTGGCAGTGGACTGCTGGTTTTATACAAGAAGAAAGAACACGGTTTTCCTGACTGTTTTGAAAAGCCAAAGGGCAATTTTGATCTGGCAAGCATATTGGACTAACAAGTGTACTAGGAGCTTCCCTTCCACATGTTGGCGGGATCTAAGGGTTGCCCAATCCGGTATACTGGCCAGTGGAGAATTACCCAATGACAAAACATAGATTTCCAAAAATTGTTCTGGGTCTACAAGTGAATATTTTGTGTTTCAGAAGGGAATGGTAACATATAGTCTTCTGAAGAGTTCTCTTTAAACCAGAATCTCTCCACGAAAAGTTTCTGCTCATTTAGAATATGCATTCTGGAACAGGTCACATATAAAGAACTATATGATGTGGGTTTACTGAAAACTTAGTTTCCTCAAAATATTTCACTTATGAGCTCAGAACAATTTGTTTGGAAATTAGTTTCCAATATTGACTTGAAAATGTAGCTTGAGTCAATATTTGACAGGATTTTGTTTTGTCTAGGGTCTAGAGAAGAAATAGCGTTCAAGACGTTGGCTCAAATATTTAAGATATTTTTAAACAGTGTTTTGAAGGTTTTTAATGATTGCTTCTGCAGAATTTCACTGCACATTTGTATTTTGGTGATCCCTTGCCCGTACACTAAAAGATTCTCCTTTTTATAAAGAAACCAACAGACAGAAATAAGTTCTTCCAGAGTCAATTTTCATCTGGACATTTAGGAGATACTATAAACATTTCTACTTAGGACAAGCTGCCACAAATGTAGGTGTTTCTGTCAATGACTGGTAATTGATGTCTAAAAACATTCAGACAGCAAAATTTGACCAGAAAACACCAATGAACTGAAACCAGGCAAGTGCTGATCAGAAACAGCAATGCTTTCAGATCAGACCAAAAGTTCTTAGATCAGTGCTTTTAAAACGGTGAAAAACTAACACAAAGATTTTGAAATCTGTGAGAAAAGAAAATATCTCCACTGAATGGTGGAACTGTGCTAAAAGATGTCAATATTATTGCTTTGATTCCTCTCAGGCTAAGTCAGGGGTGGCTCCCTCTAGAGGGCGCTAGGGTGCGCAATCACCCTGGCAGCATGCGGGGGGGGGGGAGAAAATTACATGAAATACAATGATAGTTTGCATTCTTAAACAACTCTCTCTGTTGGTTCAAGACACTTTTTTTTTTATACTGCAGGTCCTCCATCACCACATGGCAGCCATGTAGGTTGCCTTGCTGGTGAAGGTTCCCCCCTCGCGGCCACCTTCTTTTTGGGAGATTCAGTAATGGCCTGTTACTGAACCATCCCAGCCGTGGTCTTGGTCACGGCAGTGGCTAGGCTCGGCTGCCACTGCATGCCACAAGGCCCGACACCATGGTGTATGGCGAAGGCTGAGCTGGTAGGGTCAGCAAGGCCCCACGAGCAAGGCCCCATTAGGCCCCGTTAGTACACCAAATGTGCTCATATTTATTATTCTTTTCCATTCATAATCTGTTATGCTCTCCTATAAATCCATGTTCCACAATCCTTTCAGACCACTTAGATCACAGGTGAGGTGATGCCACTGCACAAGGCCTTGTAATCCAGGTAGGAGTCTTTTCTATTACCAGACTTTCTTTGCCTCAGTTTCCCTTCTTGTTTGCTCACAGGTTTCTCTCTCCTTCATTTTTCAGCCCCAGTTTGACTGACCACAGAGGAGGATGTATGGAGGTTAGAGGTGGCCGTAATGTCTGTTTCCTTCTTTATTTCACTTACAAATTTCTTTTTTTCAACATTTTGCAGGACATGGCTTACTTCATTGTGGGAAGATAAGATTGGAGGACAACTTTCCATACTGCACAGAGGTAATACGTTCAAATTCAAGGTAAGGATTTCCCCCCTTTATCTGGTTCTGTGACTTTCTGGCCCCGGACTCTGCCTCCGTGACCTCTGCAGCTCTGCCCCATTACCTCTGACGCTCCACCCCCTTGACCTCTGCAGATCCACCCTCTTGACCTCTGCGGCTCCGCCTCTTGACCTCTGTGGCTCTGCCCATGACCTCTGCTGCCCTGCCCCTGTGACCTTTGCAGCCCCGCCCCGCTGAGAACACCCAGCTGTGACCTTAGCTGCCCCTGGACTAAGTCCACGCATTCTTGTGACAATGATATGACCTGCATTCCGAAGTGGTGGATGGTACTTATGCTGTATTGAAGTTTCACCCCAAAAAGGCTGTCCTAGGGATGTGCACGAATATTCATAACATTAGAAATTTGGCCAAATTTGGACAATTAAACTTGAATTGAATGTTACGATATTGGTATGCTAACATTCAAACAAACATGAATGTTTCTGGAGATTCATACAAATAGTTCGGACATTTGTTAAGCTGGGGAAATGTATCAGATGTGTATCTATTCGTATCAGAGACATATCTGTTCATATCAGATACGTATCTGTTTTATATCAGATACATATCGAATGTTTGTACGAACATGTACGAATAGATTCATTTCGAATAGAATTTTAGCACATTCAAATGTGATCTATTCATACGAATATGGATTTTTGAACATTCGCTTCATTTCGAGTTGAATGCCAAAAAAAAAAAATTTGTGCACATCCCTAGGCCTAGCTACAACTTACTTAGGAGTGTCTTACACATGGACAAAAAACCAATGTCACGACATGATGTAGATGCACCCTTAGTCTCAAAGTTTTGTTTAATTAAGGCTTTGATGAGCATTGAAAGAAGGTGGCTCTGCGAATGATGAGCTGTTTAATGTTTTTGATAACTCTAAAGCGAGCAGTGCCCCAGTAAAATCTTTTGCTCACAAATGCCAGATTTTTAAGTGTCTTGAGTGAAATGGGTGCTGCTTTTTCAACCTTCCTAACCTGATTAGCCTAGGAGTGAAAAACAATTCATTGGTAAGAGAGTATTGCAAGCCTGAAAGAAAGGGATCAGAACGTCATTTTGTGGGTTTTGGCCAGTTGGAGAAGAATCTAATGATAACGTAAGAAACACTTGAAAGGTTTTCCTTTTTTTAAAACCCTCTATGCCAGATTCACAGGAGCTGTTGTTAGGAAACAGTAGTGACCCAACTGACAGTTGAGGAGATGAAAGGAAACCCTTTGGATTAAACAAGATTTATGAAATAAAAGGATTACAGCTTCACAAAAGGTGGAATTAGGGATTTGTTTAACCAATGCAGCATGGCATGATGGGATGGAGAGATAAAAGAGGAGAATGAGAGAGGCGATAGTAGGGCAAAGAATGATTGTATTGTCCCCCCAAACCTCCTAAATCTTCATATAATTAAAAATAGCTAAAAAGTGATTCCAGCTTCTTAGCAAGGAGTGCTTGAATAGTCAGACATTATGTATGATGACAATTGCCACTAAGGAAAGGAGAAAATTCTGGCTCACGGATCTATGATGTTCTTTCTCCTGCAAAGTATCCGCTGCCAATCCTTTGCTCATTTCAGTATTCATTTACTTGCCAATAACATAATTCTGATGGTGAGCTATCAAATTGAAAAAAACTACATAGTAGGAGGAAAAAAAGTAAGGGTGAATTCCCATTCAAGGAATAAAATGTAATATACAAGGCAATTTACAGTGCTATTTACAACACTATGTAGAATGCATTAAAAGGAAGCAAAGGAGCATCTGGCAATTGGATTCAACCCCAATTTTGTGTCCCCACACTTAAAATGCTTCCAAAAACAGATTGGGGGAAGTGATTCTTTCCCCTTCTCAGCCTTTCCCCACCCCTCTCTCCCCATTGCCCAGCGTACATGGCAGCGGTACCAACTCAAGCCCCGTTTGCCCGCTCCACCTCCACACCAACCATCCCCAGCAGGGGTTCCTCCAGAAAAAAGCACCCTGGCTGGCTGACTCTGCTGCTGCTGCTGGCTGCACACACACACACACACACACACATATCTCACAGTTCGTGCAGCAGCTTCCCCCCTTTCACCTTTTAAAGATCAAGGAAGGAGGCTGGGAAGGAAACAGGCAAAATTGCGCAGGATTGCTTGTGAAGGGCAAGATTTCCCTGCTTCTTTCCTTGATCTTTAGGTTTGTGTGGGTGGGAAAGGAGACATTGTTATAAGGTGTGAAGTGGCTGAATTGTTACAATGAAACAGTCTGCTGTAGAGGGGAATACTATAGCATTCCCACAGCAATAAGGAAGAAATGTTTTAAAAGCAAAAGTGGGAAAAAACACCTGAAAAACCAGGTGTTTCTTTGTTCCATTTTTAAGCCAAATAATCCTCAAAATACTTCTGAAATTGATTGGGAATGGGGATGAAGAGGATCCAAACCACTTGTAAGCCACATTAAATAATTGGGGAGTGGGGACAAAGAGGATCCAAACCATTTTGAAAGTTTTATTCCTTGAGTGGGAATTCACCCTAAGTTTATTTTAATTCAAATGTTTGTTCTTGTGATGTGAATACACATTGAGGAACACCTTCTACACATGCATTTATGCATTTAGTAATAAGAAAGGAAAAAGAACTTTCCAAGTGATGGGAAACTCCCTTTTGTCCATCCAGATTACTAACCTTCCTCATTGCTCCATGAATCCATTTAGAAGATACTTTCAATTGTGTCACCATGTCCCTTTCTCCACAATATAAAAAAAGGAAGGAAAAAAAAAAGGGGGGGGGGAAGGAAAAAGTGGACAGAGGAAAAAAATGCACCTCCCTCCTGGGTCCAGATTCCTGGTTGACTTCATAGGCCCAAGGGCACCTCTATACAGTTTTTGCCACTGCCTCCTTCCAAGGAGGACACTAGGGATGAAGCTGGCATTGCTGTAGCACTAAGCTACGGCCACTCCTTTTTTGTCAATAGGGAGTAAAAAAATAGTTCAAAGAGATCAAAGGGGGGCTCCAAGCAGAGCCTTGCACCTACAACCTAAGGTTATGGTCTGCATGCTGCCTTTGCTGTCGCATGAGCAAAAAGCCACTGAATACACTGCTGTGGGTTGTATGTTCATATTATGCGTATATGCATATTATATTCCAAATAAATTGAAGAAGCTTTGAGTCATGGAAAGAAAGTTACACTCACAGAGTGTCCTCTTTCTTTTTAAATATGCAAAAACAGCAGATACCACACAGCAGGATTTTACTTTCAAGAACTATGTATGTATGCCAGGTGGTAGCTTAATTGCTTTGGTTTTGGCTGCTTGGTTGATAAGAATAAGCAGCGCCTAAGACATTTCTTCCTTCTTAAAGACAATGATCTTAAATTCTAATCCTGAAAAAAATGGTTGCTTGATTTCTGTTTACTAAAATACTGTAAGGCTGGCTGTTAGGAACACACGAAAGAGAACGATGAAGAAAATGCACCTGCCATTTTCACTCCTATGATTTTCCAACTTTCCAGGATTTTGTTTTGTTTGTTTTTGTGGTAGTGGATTTAGTTTGATCATGCTAAAGGGCATAATCCTGCCCATTGACAGCTTAAATCCCATTTATTTGAATGATTTCAGCTGCCTCTGTGTGTGAGAGAGAGGGAGGGAGGGAGGAATCACATCCCACCTCCTTTCTTCTTTACAGTTTGAAAATATGAATCTATAAATCTGAATTCATCTTTTATTTGAAGCTGTAATATATATATATACGAAAGGTTAATTCCTCCGCCATCACCATCCCTTCTTATGCCAAATGTTTTGAGAAAAAATGGGAAGGATGCCAGTGTTAAAGGTTCAGCTGTTCTGCATCTGTGTGTTTCAAAATAGCTTCAAATGGAGTCAATTTGTGATGTGACAGAGGCTTCTTGCCTACAGAAAATGGGAGAGAGACGCCTCCATTGATGAGCTTATCTACACACACCTCGGCCTCCCAAACAGAGATGGCTGGTGGCTGCACTTCATGGCCACTTGGTGGCTTTAGGTAACTGTGGGCTGGTCTCCCAAAATATGTATTTTCCATGCCATGTCAGAACACACCCTTAGAGATGGTAGTGTGTGACTCTTGTGTTCCCATCCCATCTCTAATCCATCTTTTCTAGAATGTTCATGAGGAAAGGGAGGGGCAGAGTGGTATGAGAATGATCCCACCTGCCACCCATGTCCAATACACAATGGACTGTCCTGCTAGGAGAAACCCTATCCATTTCATGATGGATTTGCCCCGATAATGCTGTAGCGTTCCTGCACCAATAAGGAAGAAGCATTTTAAAAGAAAAACGTGAAAAAACACCTGAAAAAGCAGGTGTTTATTCCATTTTTTAGCCAAATAATCCTCAAAATACCCCTGAAACTGATTGGAATGGGGACGAAGAGTATCCAAACAGTTTCTAAGCCGCTTTAAATGATTGGGGGGTGGGGACGAGGAGGATCCAAAGCATTTTTAAACCGCTTTAAAGTGGCAATGGGAACACAGCTTAACTGTTATGATGGTACTATATTCAAGCATAACATAAGCATCAAAAATAAAGTATGTGCATGTTTAATGTTGCTGTTTAACTCAGAAACATTTTATAGGCCCTGCTAGAATTTGCATTTAACTGTATCCTGACTGAATGCAGTTTAGGGGTTTTCCCCACTGCTGGATTGAAATCAAAGTGCTTTAAGGCAGAGGCAGTGAATTGGTTTCTATGCATCCTTCTCCCGTCCCCAATTATTCTGATGAGACATTAATGATTTACTTAGTTAATATCCTATTTATCTCCCTCCATAGTTCTGTAAGTTTATTCATTTTTGTCCCCTTTTCTGTAACCTATGGGTGTTTTTCCACTGTCACTAGAAGTGCCCATTAAGGACCCATTAATGGGTACTTAATGGGTACTTTTAGTGACAGTGGAAAAACGCCCTCTGTTCACCTACAGCTTGTACTTTGGTGCTTCTGGTACACCACTCAACAGGTGTGGTACTGAGATTAAAGTTTGGGATGGCAGTACACCTTTGACTTCACACCTGTGGTTTTATATTTGTAGCAGCGCACCTGAAAATCTTGCTACAATTTCCTTCTAACAAGCCCTGAGGTTGAAGAGACTAGGCATTTCAGGGGTACCATTGTTCTTGTCTTTTTTATTTTTTAGTAATAAAAAGTAACTCTTGCGAGCACATCTAAGAACCACAGGCAAGTTTCCATTCCCTGCCATTTTCCCTGCTTCAAGTAACTGTGAGTTTAAAAAGAAAAAGGTAGAGGGAATATGGTGATCATATGGGAAGAGAAATGTATCTGTTCAATGGGATTTTTGGCAAGCAATTAGAAGGAGTGGGGGGAGACTCTCACAGAAGCAGAATGCATGTCTTCTTGCTTGCATAGGCTCTGGTGGGATATGTTGGAGGGCCTGTTTGCCATGTGGGTATCTATATGCATTCCCAATATTATGATCTAAACAAATGATGAGCTAGATGAAAATTGAGGACTTGTTCACACCTTTTCTTGCCCATTTGAGGGGTGCTTGCAATTTGAGCCACCTTGGTCTAGTGGTTAGGGAGCCAGACTCTTATCCGGGAATACTGGGTTTCATTCCACACTCTTCCACAAAGCTCTCTTTTGAGCTATCGCATCCCCACCTATCTCACAGGGTGTTCTGTTGTGGGGAAAAGAATAGAAAGCTTTGTCAGCTGCTTTGAGTTCCCCTAAAAGCCAACTCTTCTTCTTCTTCTTCTTCTTCTTCTTTTTCTTCTTCTTCTTCTTCTTCTTCTTCTTCTTCTTCATGGCAGAGCAACTGCAGCTGAGTCACATTTAAGGTTTAATCCAGCTTCAGTCCACTTTCAGAGTGAGAGAATACATCAGCAAAGTGACAAGCTGTTTTCTTTCAGCATTACATAACTCAGAAAATTCACCTTCGGGATAGATACTGTGGGAAGAAAATTGCTAGTCACTTTGCTGATGTGTTCTCTCACTCTGAAAGTGGACTGAAGCTGGATTAAACTTGAGGTGTGACCACAGCCTGCCTGGAAGGCAGAGGGGCAAAGGGTCAATCCTTACTTTACAGAGGAAGGTATGGCAAACAATTGCTTTGCCAACAGAATTTCATGGATGTGTCGATGCAGTCAGCCAACCCTCGGTTTTGAGAATGGTGGAAGTTTCCTTTCCTTGTCTGACAGAAAATGCCAGGAAGTGGATGCTGTCCAACAGACATTGTAAGCATGGGGCCTCAGCTTTTGATCTGGTTTGAGGCTGCAGTGGGGAATTCAAACCACAATGGCTGTTTCCTTAAAACATGATTAAGGACTGTTTGACTTGTTTCCTGTCAATTTAGAGTTATCTGTAGTAAGTCCATTTATGGGAAACAGAATGGCCGTGGTGTGGGATCACAAAAAAGGGGAATCAATATATCTCTCCTACAGCTGACTTTGTACGTGGACACAGAGAAGAGCAGCGTGGAGCAATAGAGTGCACTGTTCTGTGTATGCTGGCTATAGTCCAACAGCACAGAAGTAGGTGTGCCTTGAAAGATTTAAGCACGCCTAATTCTGGAATTATTGGTGCAAAGAATACACGTGGATGCATGTACTTTAACAGATAAGAGGAGCGCCACATCTGGAATCCTTCAGGATGATTCACACACTTTTTATTTCTCCTAGCTCTGCAGGGAATTGGCACCCCTGTGTAATGAAACCCAAATACTGGAAGAAGTTATATAGCTAAACACACACAGAAACAGATGGAAAGATTTCGTCTCTCTCTTTCTTGAAACAGATAATCACAAGTGCTTTCTCCAAGTTGACAAATGTTGTAAAAGAGTTTTGGAGAAAGATTCAGAATTGTCGCACATACCTGTCGCACATTAGGAGGGCTCCGCAGAGTGCAGTTGTATTGTTTTAGAATACAGGCTATCCAGTGACCTCGAATGACAATGTAAGGCGAATAATGTAAGGCCGTTTTTATGTGGTCTGAAGGCATTTCTAGCAAAAGAAGCACCTTTGTGCTACCGCATGTACATGTTTGTGTGTGATATCCTTGCCAAACATTTCTGTCAACTGGGACTGTTGCTCTTCAACTTTGGTGGCAAAGATGGTACTGGAGCACTTCATTGTCCTGGACCAACTCCCCTAGCAAAGGGTAGAGAAAGCCTTTCAGATCACAGCAACAGGCAAAAGCTTTCTGCCTGTCTGTACAAAAGAAGGTGCCAGAAGACTTGGAGGTGGGGCAGGAGTGCCAGCAATGCCACCACCGGAGTCTTTCCCTGTCTTTCTGGCCAAGCCTCACCGATGAAGCAAAATGTGAACAGTTCAAAATGGACCATTTTGACAAAAATCGCATCATTTTAGCAAGTGTCCCAGACTGTCGCCAGTCGAAGAAGCATAGTACATACGCACACCAGGATTAACCTAAGCATGTAAATCTCACATGAAAGCCATTATGTGACCTTAGACATAATTCTAAAGAAAGTGCAAGTTTTGAAAATGACCACACTTTGGCAGAGATTTGGATGGATCCTGTAGTGTCCCATGCTCCTCTGGGCACCAGCTGCTATCGTCTGGGACATTGGGCCAATAAAAAGGCAGTGAGGATTTGATCTTTGATCTCCCTAGAACACATTTTGATCCACTAAGGACCTGAAATGTGGCTGTCTAGTATTTCAGCATTTGGTTCTTTGCCTTCAGCCAAGACGGTGGACTGGGGAAGGCTAGTCACAGAACGGCACTTTTAAAATCTGCTGTATGGCTCTTTCTGCACTGGTCCTTAATCTGGATAAGGGCCCTTGTAGTTCAAATGCAGACCTGCATTCACACTGTAATGTGGATAATGGAGGCCTTGCCCCTTGCTGGGCTGGTTCTGTCTGTATTTGACAGAGCCTGATTCAGATTAAGAAGGCCTTTAATCCAGATGTCTGGTAGTACCATTTAAACTGTATTATTAGAGGGACCAGTAGCCCTGATCTGGAACACCATAGTGAAAACCATCTCCCACAGGCTCTATGGTAGGAAGATTTGAAAGGTTTCTTCCTGGTAAAAGTGGGAAGAGTTTTTCCTTATTCTCATATCTGTCTTCCAAAAGGCAAGGCTATAGGTCTTGATTACATATGCAAAATGAACTTGCTCTTTGGATACCTTGAGGAAGAGATATGAGGCGTTTTCGCACTAAGGCAAAGACGCCTCAGAATGCTTTGGCCCGAACGGATTCAGTACACTTCCCCATCTGCACTGGCAGGCAAAAGACGCATTCCAAATATGTCCTTTCCCTGCCTACATGCGAATGGGGAAGTGTATTCAACCCGTTTGGGCCGAAGACCCTCCCCCGGCCTCCTCCGATTGGCTGCCTTGCAGCCAGAGTTGGGGAGGTCAGTCGGGCCCCTTCCCTGGGGTCCTTCCACCTGCATTGGCCAGGATCAGGCCGATGCAAATGGCAGGTCCCCCACCCAGCACCCCCCAACCCACCCGTGCCTGCTCAGATGGCCAGCTGAGGCCAGGCGGGTGCCCGGCCAATGAGGAGCCACCCCACGAGCATGCTCAGAACGTCACTGGCCTATTCTAGCCAGAAGGCAAACACCATTCACGCGTGCGCGCGACCCTGGGGTGGGTTGGGGGGTGCTGGATGGGGGCCCTGCCACTTGCATCAGCCTGATCCTGGCCGATGCAGGTGGCAGAACCCCAGGGAAGGGTCCCGACTGGCCTCCCCACCTCTGGTTGCAAACGGAATGCGTGAAGAGCTCATGAGGACGCTTGGGGCGGTCTGGAACAAATCCGGCTGCCCCTGACATGCGAATGCTGCATCTCCGCGTGTTCTCCATGCGTTCAAAACCCCCTCATGCAAAACAGCCTCTGATCTAAATCAGAATGGTTGAGAGGTTAGATGGTGTGAATACTATAACATTTGCAAGGTATCAATCTGTAATGAACAAACCCAGTAGTCTTTGGGTGATGAAGCATTTCCTTTCTGTTTGAGTAAAATATATACTCTTACAACTGTCTTACAGTTCTTCCACAAGAATGCAAAGGTCTTATATACACATGGAATAAAATTTTCTCCAGTTGCTTTCTATAGCTATCCCATGCCTTTCTAAATCCAGCAGTCCAAAGGAAGAACTTGGTCAGATACCTCAGCCATTTCTGCACTGGGCCTTATTCTGGATTATATCCCAGAAAAGAGACTTGGGCTGCGTCCAGACTTGTTTATACTGTGCAGCAGAATGCACAGTCACGATAGGGACATCACACACAATGACTGATGGGTTTCATGGTGGCGCATTATCCAGTCGCTACTGCACACTTACCTTAATGGTGATTTAACAACACTTGCTGCACAGTATAAAGAAGATTAGAATTTTCCTGCCAGTCTGGGTAGAAGAGACAAATGAGAGCAGGAAGGGCAGCTCAATTCTGATTGGCTGCCTCATCCCATGTGATCATGCACACCAACTCAGCTCTCACAGCTTCCGAGGAGGAAGCTATGAAGCTGCTTTTTAGTTGGGATGGCTGGTCGTCGCTTTGCAGCAGGTAACCTGCACCTTTTCCTTTAACTGTGGATTTATTTTGCAAGTCTGGAGGCAGCCTTGCTATCCACATTCTAGCGTAGACTGCTAGTCTCCATTTGTTAAAGTAGCCAGCATTTGTGCAGGTGTCTGAAGAGAGGCTCTGCGACCACCAAACCACATGCCTCTGCATCTCCATTTTGGCTTATGGACATGTTATGTGGATATCTGAGGAGCCTGCAGTCCCCAAAAGACTTATTTACTTCTCCACTGTCACTCTACTGTCACTCTACTGAAGTGGACTTTAAAAGTGCCATGCAAATCAGGAATAAGCGTCCGCATGAGGCTCAGGAAAATGCGTGTTTTTAACGCACCTTCCGTCCCCATAGGATCCCTGTTTTCTTTGCGCGCATCTTTTTCTCCCCGCCCCTGCTCTTGTTCATAGGGTGCCAGCAGGAATGGGGAGGGACTGCGCTCGGTGTGGCCACAACCAGGAAGACAATCCGATCAAGTGCAAAGGAGAAACAGCAATCGCCTCTCTGTTCGTCTCCCAGATCTCCTCCCCCCCGAAATGGCTTCTCGTGCTGGAAAACATTCACTCTCACCACTTTCCCTGTTTTTGCTTTCAAAAATCCACCCTGCCCAGCGCACGAGCGCTGACAAGTCCAAAGGAAAAACAGCGATCGGTTCTCTGCCTCTCCCCCCCTTAAATGGCTTCTCGTGCTGGAAAACATTCACTCTCACTACTTTCCCTGTTACTGCTTTCAAAAATCCACCCTGTCCAGCGCACGATCGCTCATTCACTCATCACTTTCCCTGTTATCGCTTTAAAATCCACCCCTAGCAATAATCCACCCATTTCACACCTCACAGCGATTGCAACAATGTTGCAATTCTGCGTGATTCTGGCTCTTTAGTTCTGAGCTTTAGAAAGTGAAGCTGCTTTTGTGTTTCTGCTGTGTGTGCAGGCGGCAATCCCCGCCCCTTTTGCCACGGAGCGTCCTCAAGGTAAATGTAGCGAGGAAAACCCGCGACTTACAGAAAGAGCGCTGGAAGAGTTGTTTAAAGTGCATGTATTTTGTCGCGCGATTTCCACGTTTTGTAGCGCTGGAACCTCGTTAAAAACCCTGGCTTGGGGACGCTCAGAGGCAAAAGGAGAGTCTTGGCAGACTTTTTATTCCTTGGGGACAGGCCCTTTGTGAGACTTCAAAGATGCTTTTTTTAAAGGTGTTCCCAAATGCAAGTGGAAACATGGCCTTAATTTCATATGGGAATTCTGTAATGTGGTTGCTGTGTGACAAGTTCTGTTTTTACAGCTTAATACTGAAATATCTACAGGAGTGATTTTTCCATCAGCTCCTTTTGAATGGGTCTGGACACAATTGCAGTTCTCTGTAACTTTCTGTAAGGGGAAAAGACTCTCATTTTTGCTCTTTAAATGTCTGGTTTAGCTTCAGTGACCCCTACAAGAGGCTCTGTTTCGGCAGTGATTTATTGAAATTTCTCCTACAGAGGTATATATGAATTAACAAAGTACCACTGTCAGTAGCTTGCACCTAAAGTGAAAGTATGCACTGAATTTAAGGCATGGCAATGATCACTTAGGTGTTTAGAATTAATGAACTGTCTATAATGGAAATGATCTTGCACCTCTGTAACACAGGCTATTTTAAGAGTAAACCCTGTACTCATGGTTGGATGTTGGGTTATGAAAGTCTTTGAAGGAAAATGCACCCACGCATTGCAATATACTCCTCTTCCAGCTCCTACCTTATCTGGAAGGGAAGATAGGAATCAAAGATGACATCTGCCGGATCCCCTTGGACTGTGCCAGATGTGTGTTGTTGAAAAGTGACCATACCCAGGCGCATGTCATGGCATGCCTGGCCTATTCTTGTGAGTGTAGAATCTGCACTGGGGAGCACATTACATATGATTCTATGATTCTATGATTCTATGAGTGCCCCAGTGGGAGAGTACTGGGGATGGACGTGCACAAATGCAAGAAAGTTAATATTTGTTTTAATAGATCCCCTTCGAATGTGGTGGGATTCGATTCAGTACAAATGTCCCATATGAATTCAATATGAATGTTAGATACAAATTCCATACATATCCCATATGTATCCACTCGGAGCACATCAAATCTGCCCTGAATCCACTTTGAATCTGCTCTCAATCCACTCTGAATCCACTCTGGATCCATTGCAGAAGCATTCAATTCGAATTTGAATGTCAGCCTTCAAATGTGCCAACATTCGATCTGAATCCAAATGTCCAAATTTGGCCAAATTCATACAAATAACAAATAATATGAATATTTGTGCACAACCCTACTACTTCCTAACCCTTGCTGCTGCCATGCAGACAGGCAGTGGTGGCAGGAATGGTCCATGTCCTGGTGGTGTGTCTGCATCAGGAGAAATGACAGAAGAAACTGAATCTGCTTTGCTGTCACCTCCAGTCCCCCATGCAGGAATGGCATTCTGCCAGATTCACTTGACAGCATGACAATGGAATGTCCCAACACATGCACATGCTTCCAGGTTAGAGCAGCCCTTGTGTCAGTATGAACCTACTGTCCCACATCACTGTGGCTTAGAGCTGCTTAAGTTTGGATGCCCTCACAAACACTCATTCTGTATGTGAACAGAATAGCCCTGGACAAAGGCTTGATGTGTTCATGTGTGTAGTGGAAGTGACCACTATGACCTAACAGTCATGACAAAGAACATGTCAAAAAACTATAGTAAATAATGCACAATATATAAAATATAGGTCTTTCTGTACAGGCCCTTGATCCTTATTAGGAGCCTCTGTGGTCATCTTCTGAACCACATAGATCCACATGTAAATGCTGAATCATTCAGATGGCAGGTCCCTATTCCAGGATATAATATGGAATTAGATATAGTGCAGAATGGGTCCTTGACTAAGGTAATCCTTGCCTCTGGAAAAGCAGTTTTTGGAGGCCTTTGGGAACCAATGTATGGAACTCCTCAAAGTCGACACTAAGTTAACCCCAATGCTCCATCTACCAGGGTGAAGATTTTCCCCCAAGTTAATATTTTCATGTGTCAAGATTATAAATTCTATTGCGACTCTTTTTTAAAAAAACAAACCCACCACTATTGCTTAGTTGTGACTTCCATTTGCAGTGATCTCTTATTTCAGCTCCATTGGTTGAAACTGGGAAAAATACACAATGCCTCCATGATACCATGTATCAGTTTCTTAACAAAATAGGTTCAGCTAATGCTAACACATTTTCTACTCCTTCTGAGCATAGTTCAGCAATTTCTAGCATAGATAACATCTGATTATCATCTCATTGATTGTTTTTGTGAGGCTGATTTAAAATAATAAATGCCAAATTATTGCGAAAATTTAAACATTACATATTATTTTCCAAGACTATTAAGGTAAATATTTCCTTTTCAAAAGACGCCTTTATGTTCAATTCATTGTACTGGTAAGGGCACTTGTTTAACCAA
This sequence comes from Aspidoscelis tigris stejnegeri, assembly GCA_023333525.1. NCBI lineage: Eukaryota > Metazoa > Chordata > Lepidosauria > Squamata > Teiidae > Aspidoscelis > Aspidoscelis tigris. The sequence continues at coordinate 60,305,195 of JALMGA010000004.1, forward strand.
GGGGTTATAATTTAAAAGCCACTGAATGGTTTTGGAAATGTATCACAGATGTTTGGCCAAGTTAGCTTTGCAGCCCTATGTTGAAGGTTATAAGGTTAGGACCTTTGGCCTCTTCTAATATAGTTGGTGCCCCAGTCTTGAAATGAAGTCATCTGCTTCTAATGATTTTCGTTCAGTTTTGTCAAGACAAAAACCAGCACGGCTTCTTATATCGTGGGCGTAATTTACTGAGAAGGACAACAGTAATATTCACTTCTCCCTTGATTGTACAAGACGGAAATGCAAGCAGTCTTAGAGAATGGCACCGAAGCTCCCACACACATTGAAGTGAGCTAAAATATAGGAAAATAAGAGTAATAGATGGAACAGATTAACATGAAAGCATAAGGCCGCTTGGCTTAAGCTTTTTGATGGTAACTGTTTTCCATGGCAGGGCATTTTTCTAAAAAGTTCTCACGGAATAGAATTTGATCAAATTGTGTTCTAAATTGCCTCTTCTTAAAGTGGAAGGGTGTTGCAGTTGTGTTGAATCTTTTATCAAATAATCTTGTTATGATAAAGTATTATGGAGACAAATAAAGGCTAAGTTTCAACTTGAAAATGGAAGAAGTGGCTTGTTACTAGGGGTGTTTTTTCACTGTCACTAAAAGTACCCATTAAGTACCCATTAATGGGTACGTAATGGCATTTTTGTACCCATTAATGGGTACTTAATGGGTACTTCTAGTGACAGTGGAAAAACACCCTAGGTGTGCCATGATTGCCACTGAAAATGATATTCATGTGTCTCTTTTTGAGGTGCCATTTTCAGTGGTGTCTAAGATTGCCCTTTGTTATACCCTGTGAGAATGGAGTCTCCCTTGGCAGTCATACCCAGAAAGGGAATGGGGCAGGGTGATCACAGGAGGAGAAGGTGCTGGAAGCTTTTAAGGAAACTGTGGTGCGCCCCCTCCTTAAGAAGACCTCCCTGGATCCAGATGTACTGAACAACTATCACCCAGTAGCCAATATCCCCTTTTTGGGCAAGGTCTTGGAGAAGGTGGTAGCTATATAACTGCAGACATGCTTGGATGAAATGGACCCATTTCAATCTGGGTTCAGGTGAGGGTTTGGCACTGAAACTGCCTTGGTCACCCTGATGCACGACCTTTATCAGGAGAGGGACAGGGGCTGTGCTATGCTATTGGTTCTCCTTGATCTCTCAGGGGCTTTTGATACTATTGACCATGGTATTATACTGGAACAGCTTTGGGGAGTGGGACCGGGAGGCTTTGTTTTGTAGTGGTTCTCTTCCTATCTCCAGGTCCCAGAATGTAGTAATGGGACATTTCAGTTCAGTGCCCTGGGAACTTTCTTATGGAGTTCTCCAGGGATTGGTTTTGATGGCCTCTCCCAGTGGCTTCATATAGATGTTAAAGAGCATAAATCTATATGAAGCCACTGGGAGAGGCCATCAAGAGTTTTGGAATGAGATGCCATCAGTTTGCTGATGACAGCCAACTCTATCTCTCCATTCCTTCTGAGTCAGGAGAGGCAGTTGAAGTCCTCAATTGCTGCCTGGAAGCAGTGATGGACTGGATGTGGACCAATAAATTGAAACTGAATCCAGACAAGGCAAAGGTACTGTGTGTCATTGGCTCTTGAGTCCAGGAGGTTAAGGGGCACCCAATTCTTAGGGGGTTGTTTTGCCCCAGAAATTTGCTGTGTGACTTGGGAGTGCTCCTGGATTCATTGATATCATTTGAGTCCCATGTGGCAGCGACTGCCAGGACTGCCTACCATTATCTTTATTCAGTTTGCCAGCTGAAGCCTTACCTGGATTGGGATAACCTGGCCACAGTGGCCCATGCTCTGGTAACCTCCAAATTAGACTACTGTAATGTGCTCTACGTGAGGCTACCCTTGAAAATGGTTTGGAAGTTGGAACTGGTGCCGAATGCATCAGCTCGACTACTGACAGGAGTCTCTGGCCAGAGTCACATTACATTGGTCTTAAAAGATCTGCACTGGTTACCTATTTACTGCCAAACCCAATTCAAGGTGTTGACACTAACATTTAAATCCCTAAACGGCTTGGGTCCTGGGTATCTGAAGGAGCGCCTTCTCCCATATAGACCTGCCCATGCACTGAGATCTCAAGGAGAGACCCTTCTTGTAGTTCCTTCAGAGGTATGAGGTATAGGAACATGCAGGAGGACCTTTTCTGTGGTGGCCCCTAGATTCTGTAACAGCCTCCCTCTCAAGGTTTGCCAGGTGCCTACACTGTATAGTTTTCACCCAGACGTTTGTTGTCTAATTAGCTTCCTCAGGGTGCTGTTCTGTTAGGGAGGAAGGGGGTAATATTTTAAATTATGTTTTAATATTTTGCATGCTTTATTTTTATTGTCACCCACTCTGAGACCATGTGGTTAAGAGTGGGATATAATAAACAAACAAATCGCTGCAAGGCACCCACTGCTGCTGCAACTGGAGTTTTGGTGGCAGAAGACATTTTACTGAGTGCTTTTGCCCACTAAATGGAGACGTAGCCACATTTTTTTAAAAAAAATTGTGTGTGAAAATTCTTAGTGAAAAATAGTTTGGTTCCAAGTTTGATTCAAGAACCTTGGTTATGGCCTAGAAGCATAATAATATATTTGCAGATTTGAAATTCACAAAGTTTTCTAGGTACCCAACTCTAGTGAATAATAAAGAACAATTGTATTTCAGCCAGATATCCTTTGAATGGACAACCCATCCAAGTATAGGGGCATTTTTTAGCTGTTGTGACTGTTGTGTTTAAAGCTGGGTACTTAGGCACCCTTAGCTGAGTTACTGGACAGTTCATCGGTGCTTTAAGAATGTAGAACTTTACGTCCCTAGTGTTTTTCAAATATTCTGGGCCAGAACTTCAATCATGATTGGTTAGAGGGCAGTTTAGTCTGAATCATAAGGACATCAACCTGGGAAAAGCTGCTGTATAGGTTTGCATGATTCCCACTTCACAACCCTTGACCTAAACTGTAAAGACCATTTTATTTTGCTTTTTATGCTTGGTACTTTATCTTTGAAATATATTACTGTATTTTTAAAGCTTTTTTTGTGTATGCTTTTAAAACTTTGGTGAAGTTTTATTGCATGCTAGGGAATTTATTTGTTCCTTGCTGGTTAAACTGCTTTGAAAATTTCTTCCTGGCAGAAAATCAGCCTGTTAATAAGATAGATAAATAAATAAGCAAGCAAGGAAACATTTTAACAGCAAGGCACTATATTTTCCCACTATTTTTCTGATGAGATATTTTGATGTTCAATTATTTTGTCTCAGTGGCATAATGTCCTCACTTTTTAGTATGTGATTCCTTTTTGTCTTTTTTTTTGCTGAAATCCATTTCAACAGATTCTCAAGAGAAATGTATGTGCTATATCATTGATTCATACAAGGCTTATAGATACATTTTGTTTGTAAAAGCCATCAAGTGTATGCATAGGAACAGGAGGCTTTTATTTTCACTCACTACTTCATTTTTCCACCCGTTTTTTGAAGTAAGAGCTGTATCACACTGGATAAACAAAGAAATCCCAAGATATAGCTGATTACTATTTTATAGAGGAAGATTTGATGATAAGAGAAGCTGAGAGAATTATTCCAAAGAAACTTCTTAACAAATGACATAATTCCAGAAGAATGCTTTTAATAGAGATTCTTTATAGTGTCACTAGGGAAAAATTACTATACTGACATATATTTCTATAAATTCTTGTATTTATGTTGGGCATATAGTATGTTTAAATTCTTATACTTATTTTAAAGAATGTTTATTTCTTCATATTAAATGTCTTTGAAGTCATACTATCATTGATCTAATTTAGAGACGAGAATTATGAGACAAAGGGAAAAAAAATATCTAGAGGTGCCATTCTCTAAGTTCAGTGAAATAGATGCCACTCAGCAGAAGAGCATTTGTTTTGCATAGAAATAGCCTTGGGATCAATTAATGGCATCACTGCAAAAGAAGGTGATGGTAAATCACATCTGTAATGTTGTCAAATAAACTGCATGAATATGTCCATATAGTCATCAGTATAGTCAGGTCACTAGAACCAGGCCCTAGCTGCATACATGACTTCCCTCACATTTCAAAATGGATTGCAGATGCAGCTGTATGAGTTTTGGGTTAAGGATTGGGCAGACAAGAATAGGTAAAACACACTTGCTATGCTTGTTCTCAAGACAGTCCAAAAGAATTAGTGTTACTGATGTGCTAGGAGTTGGTCTGGCCCTTCCCATACCTTGTCTGAAACTCTTGCTCACTTCTGTAATTAATTGGTCAGCACATCCTGTCAATCACGATCAACTCCTGCAACTCTAAACTGACAAGACTAAAATCATTTTGAAGGGTTCCATAGGGCTAGTGACTGCAGGCAAGGAGGCTGAACCTATTTCATTCAGCAGTTGACTTGTGATCCTTTTTAAAAGCATACTGCAAAGGCATAGGAGCCTTCCCAGGTCTCTCATTGTTCATGCTAGCTCTTCCAAGCAAAGATCTCTGTACAGGTGCACACTGGTTGTCTTTGTACAGACCTATGAATTGCTGGAGTATCTCCAGCACCATAAATAATTGGTTCCATCAACAGTGGGGAAAACTGAGGCAATGTGCTTTGTTTTGCCCTATAATGCCTATGTCTGGCCTCTGCAAATCCACATTATGGGCATATATTATAACAACACCAACAATGCATTGGAAGAAGCAATACACTTGTAATGCTAAAACAAGGACTCTGCAAAAAACATGGTTTCATTTGCTCATACTGCACATTTGGTGCATAACCTCACATTTTGGTGTGATTTCACCATAGCTGAACATTATTTAATGCATTTTAATGCCTGGACCAATCTACTGGTACAGGTCGTGGTATGGACGTATGTCTTTTGGGGGAAATTTAGCTCAGTCCAGTCACTAACCTCATGCCAGCCCCTAACCTCTGCTAAAATTTTTAACAATGATAGATCGCCAAAGTTCTCCTGTAAATCAAGCAGGCAGCAAGGTAAAAATACTTTCCAAGTCATTTTTTTCAATATAAAATAAAAAACTTAATAAAAATTCAGCAAAAGCTTAAAAACTGAGCAAAGTGGCGGCTACCAGTCAGATTTATAAGAGTCTGTGAACTATGCATCTGGGCCTTCCTATCTGCATGTTACTGTGGATCATGGAGGCCTCACCTCTCACTGGTCCAGCTAGATCTGCATTTAATTGATACTACCAGTAAACTTTTGGCCTTGATCTGGAACACAGGATGCATATAGAAGGCATGCCTCCCATGTCCCAGGACTACTGTGGGTGCTTTTCAGTCTGTGGTAGCTTGTGAATGGAAGATCCTTTTTCTGGAATATACTGTAATTCATAGTCACAGGGTCTCGGGTCCGGGTAGTTGGGAGATATCCTGTCCTTGATGGGGTTACAATGCCCTAGAAGGGACAGGTGCGTAACTTGGGGGTACTCCTGGACTCTGCGCTAACACTTGAAGCTCAGGTGGAGGCCGTGGCCAGGAGTGCCTACTCCCAACTACGGCTAGTCCGTCAACTGAAGCCTCTTCTGGATAGAGACGACTTGGCCACAGTTATCCATGCTCTGGTAACCTCTAGATTGGACTACTGTAATGCGCTCTACATGGGGCTGCCCTTGAAGACGGTTCGGAAGTTGCAGCTAGTGCAAAACGCAGCCGCGAGAGTGCTGACCGGAACATCTAGCCGGATGCACATCACGCCGGTTTTAAAAGAATTGCACTGGCTGCCAATTCACTACCGAGCCCAATTCAAGGTTTTGACTCTGACTTATAAGGCCCTAAATGACTTGGGCCCCAAATATCTAAAGGAACGCTTTCTCCCGTATCAACCTGCCCATGCCTTAAGATCAAGTGGCGAGGCCCTCCTGGTTGTCCCACCACCTTCAGTAGTGAGGCTGGTGGGCACCCGGGAGAGAGCCTTTTCTGTGATGGCCCCCAGACTATGGAATAGCATCCCCCTCGAGGTGTGTCAGGCCCCTTCCTTATATATATTTAGGAGGGCAGTGAAGACGCACCTCTTTGCCCTGGCCTTTGGCTAAACTATTAATGTTCCCTCCCCCAGTACAAACATTATCATTTTAAACATGTGGTATATTGTTTTATATATACTGAATTTTTAACGTCTTTTAATGTGCACTCTGTTTTAATCTGTTGTTTTAATGTTGTAACCCGCCCAGAGACCTTCGGGTATGGGGCGGGATATAAATGTAAATAATAATAATAATAATAATAATAATAATAATAATAATAATAATAATAATAATAATAATAATAATAATAATAATAATAATAATAATAATAATAATAATAATAATAATAATAATAATAATTCAGAATAAGGCCTAGTGCAGAAAGGGCCAAGATCAGATCAATGTACCCTAACAGTGATACATATTATGGTGACTTACTGAAAAATTTCAAGAGCATGGATTACCAAGGTAGGTTTATTCTCACATCTGCCAAATAAATATAACAATGATTAGATGTAGCCTGCGCATAACCCACTTTCTGTTTCTGCATTGCGGAATGAAAGCTAATCAAATTACTTGTCTAACTTATTTTTAATTCTACTTTCCGAAATGTTGCCATGCACAATAGTGGACATAAAATATACAATACAAATTAAGAGCAGTTGCGCCTGCCTGATGAAGGAGCAGTGGAAGCATGAGGCAGTGATGTTTGCTTTTGATGTTTATAACACGTGGCAAACAACTCTTTGGTCTGAAGTAAAAATTCTCATGTCAGATCAAAGAGATATTTCCTCATGTATTTTGAATATCAAAGGAAAATAGTGAATCATGCCTCTGCCCATTTATGTGTAGACATACTATAAAAGTAATACAATTTAAATTTCAGAATGACCAAATGACCTTCACTTAGCAGATCATACTGACAATAATCCACACTTAAGGTGATTCTCCAATTGCTGGTATACCAGACCAGCAAACATAGTGGGAGCCTTCCTTCAGCACACAGGTGCAGTCTAGAGGAGGTGCCAACCACACTCCTGGTGTGCTCCATCTACCCAGGGCTTCCCACAGGGCTTCCTTCCTAGCCTGATATACTGACTAGTGCAGAATCAGCCAGACATCTTCTAATTCTTTTAAATTCATTTTTAAAAAATAGTTTCTAATCATACAGAATTCCATTTTTACAGCTTTCCACTTTCAACCCATATGAATGCATTAATGCATTTCTACTAAATGCACCCAAATTGTTATCAGTTTGCTGACTCATTTTTAGTTGTTAAGAATAATTTGAACAAGTGGCCAAGAGGCTGTCATCTATTCAGTCTGCTTAAAATCACTCAGTACAAGGAACAGAGATCAAACAAGTCTTTGAAGGCAGTGCTGACTAGCATAGGAGGCCAGGAAACAGGTTAGGTGCCAATTTGCTATTAGCCTTTGACGGTAGAAAATCACAGCAAACTAGGCGTTGATACTTGTGCAGAACAAAACTGGTTTGCTGTAGTTTTCCTGTATCATCAGTCCTTTTTCTCTCACCTGAATCACAAGTCCTTGGAGGGATGGGGCTTGTCTGATTTCCTTAGGAATTGACTTTGTCAGATACAGGTCCACTGGTCATGTGCTACCTTCAGCTGCCCATGAACTTAACTGCACTCACAAGTAGACAGTTGCTTTACTGTTGTGCCATAGGCCCTTTCTGCACTGGGACTTATTCTAGATCATACATCTGGAATAGGGGCCTACCATCTGCAGGCATGGCAGGCCCTATAGTCTCCAGTGGCATGCAACTGATAGGTCCTTTAGTTATAATCTAGAACAAGGCTCAGTGCAGAAAGGGTTTCTAGAGTGTGGACATAAGCAAAGAGCACAGAGTTGTTCACCTGTTTGGTTTTTCAACAGGACAACTAAAACAAATTGCTGGAGTAGTCCTTTCTCATTCTTGTTGTGCTACAGGCTGCAAGCTGGAAGTCCATGAAATATTACTCAAAAGCCTCATGAGATTTCATGCCCAATTTACCAGACTTAAGAGCTTTGGAAAGTTTGGATATGGTTCAGATAAGCATCTGCAATTCTGTGTGCTTATTAGCTTTGAAAAGAACCTATGTGGTTAGCCTTACGCTGCTTGCACAGACTAAGTCTTGTGTATGCTTCCTATTCACCATGGAATTCTGTCAGACAGTTGAGAGCACAGCCAGGGAAGAAGTGGAAATACTTTCAGAGGAATATGTTTTTTAAATGTTTGGTCTTATCCTGCAGAACCCTTGTGTAACAGGGGAGAAAAAGGGTAATAGGGGTCTTTTGAATACTGTTTGTCTGACAAGCTTTATGATTAATGTTAGTCACAAGTTCCTGAAGGAGAACCAACAGGGAGTTCCTGCTGTGGTAACCAGGAGTTGTTATTGCTCCAGGCAGTAGAAGCTTACTTTGTGCTTACTTAACAAGCCAGAATAGCTAGAAGTCTTTGCAAATTTCAGACCACAGAGAAACAGCAAGTGAGAGTTTGGGGAACTAAAGCAGTTCACCAGAGAGAACACTCGCTCTCTCCCTGGACAACAATTTCTGTTATTAAATCATTAGAAAGAAGAACCAGCATCACTGTTATTGGCAGAGCTGGTCCTACCATTGAGAAGAGCAAGAGGACAGGTCAGGAAAGATGCACTGACGTGCTGGCCCACAAAAGCAGCCAATGTGAAACACAGCATCCATTTGACAGGCCAGTCCACCAGAAGGCCATGACTCCTGGGGAATGGCCTGCAAAATGGGATTAAGTGCTGGAGTGATCCTGACATGAAAATCACAGTGAAGCCCATTCCAAGGAATAACTGTGTTAATGGGGTCTCCTCAGCATTCCCAGTGATGGATTGGCTGACAGCTTGGCCATACAGACAGCTTGGTTGGTCCACCTGGTGATCAGAGCCTGGTGTCATTTTGCTAGGCTCTCAGAAAAAACACCAGAAATGGCTATTTCTGGATGCTCGGTGAAAGCAGTCATGGTCAAGAATTTTGGAAGCCAGGAACTTTTGTCCTTGGCCTCCCGAGTTGGGCCAGGCCAGGCCCCAAGCAATGCAGATGGTCTATGGCACGTGCTGTATGCCATCACTCCTGCCTTGGCCTAGATAATTTGATCTTGACAAAGAGTGATCGGCATGGTTCATATCAGTAAACACCATGTGGAAGATATTAGGAAAAACTTCCTGAAAGTGAGGGCGATCAGTCAGTGGAATGGGTTGTCACGGGAGGTAGTGAGTTCTCCTTGGCTGGAGGTCTTTAAGCAAAGTCTGGACCCACATCTGTCTGAGATGGTTTAGGAAATCCTGCATTGAGCAGGAGGTTGGACTTGATGACCCTAGAGGTCCCTTCCAACTCTATGATTCTAAGATGCCTTAGATCTTGTCAAGACACTTTTGACAGGTCCCTGGACTGGTTAGGTTCAACATCCTTCCCTTCTGAGTTGTCTAGGGGAAGCAGTGACTCCGTAAAGTGCAGTGCACAAGGAACAGTGCTGATGTCATTTCCTTACATTCTAATGAGGCCCCCCAGTATTTGCAGTTCTATCCTCCAATACACTTGGGCTTTGGTCACACCTTGCTGAAATAGTCTGTCTTGCTAAGAAGCCAAACTCAAAATACGCTAACTCTGATAACACCCAATACCTGATAATCTTTTCTCAGTTCGTCCTCAGTTTGGGTTGCTATGCTATCACCTTTCTCTTCCTGTCCAGAGTCTCTTTTATGAGACTTTTTTAGTCTCCACTGCTCTCCACTTTCACAATCCCCTTGCGTTCTGATAAGATAAAAGTTCTGTGAAATCAACAGCATGTAATCACACATTGGGTGAAAGGGAAGGCAAATTCATGCAGTTTCCACCCACTATAGTACAGTTCAGCTCCCTTTAATCTTCTTTCCCAATTGCACTCAAAAAATGAAAATGTATGAATATAATGACTTGAGATCTGTAAAAATCAGGACTCAGAAAAGTACAACTGAAGGGAGGAAAGCCGTCAAATAAAATGGAAAGGATGAAAAGTTGTGAGCGGTGGGGTCTGAAGATGGACTGACGAAGAAGAGTTGGCTTTTCTATCCTGCTTTTCTCATCCATTTAAGGGGACTTAAAGCAGCTGACAATGCTTTCTGTCCTTCTCCCCACAACAGACACCCTGTGAGGTAGGTGGGGATGTGAGAGCTCAGAAAGAGAGCTGTGATTAGTCCAAGGTCACCCAGCTGGCTTTGTGGAGGAGTGCAGAATCAAACCTGGTATTCCCAGATAAGAGTCCAGCTCCCTAACCACTAGACCAACTAGCTTAGAGTGAAAGTGTGACCAGGGCCTTAATCTCAAGGTGAAAGCAATGGACGGAGTGGTGTCCATAATGGGCTTTAGAACCAATGGTTAGGAATGTCTGTGGCCACAGTCTTCCATTCACATTTATGCTTTGCATTTTGTAATTTATTGAATATTCACTGACTGTACCATGGCTGCTGTATCCCCATGAGTGGGGGATCCAACTCATGGTGCAAGGAGGCCATCTTGGGGGCTGTGGGGTGATGATAAACCTTGGGGCTCTGAGGTGACTCCCTTAAACCTGCAGGGCATGTTGCAACGTCCCCAGTCTTCTCTGGTGATTGCAGTTGTGTTGCCTGCTGTACTTTCACTTCCTGGCTGCCATGTGAATTCTCATAGTGCCTTAGTGCCTTTCCGCACTTGGCCTTATTTTTAAATATATCCCAGGATAGGGGCCTGTTGTCCGCATCCTAGTGCAGACTATGGTAGGCCCCAGGCAAGGCCTACCATAGCCTGCATTAACATGTGGACAACAGACCCTTATCCTGAGATACATTCCAAAATAAGGCCTAGTGCGGAAAGGGCCTTAGAGCTGAATGAATGACAAAAGTAGCTCAAAAGTACGTATAAATCAGATATCTTGAAAGGTCCACTTTTGTTACTCTTCTGGGAGTCCTGGGACTAAAAACGGGTAGAAACATTTCTCTGCTAGCCTCCCAGCCTCCACCCAGTGCAGAAGATTCAACATTTGTGTTGTAAGGATGGAGCTGAAGTTTAATGGGCCTTGCATCCTATTGTGTCTCGACAGCTGCCACCACCTGCAGGGCAAGGGCAAAAGCAAAGGCGACGGATGAAAGTGAGACATCATTTGGGAGCCAACCCATACGCTCAAATATTGATCCACTGAAAATTGGAGCACCACTCAGAGAGATCAAAGGGAGGCCTACAGTCAGCTCCTTATCCCTCTGGAAATTTGGGAGCTGCAGTGCTTTTGGGGCCCATCTAGTATTGCTGATATGAAACGGGGATGGGAGAAAGAAAATGACTGAGTTTTCGTTCTGGTACATGCCTTCTATTTAATACAGTTTCAGGAGAGCTTGAACTGCATTTGACACTGTTAGCATTTCAAAGTGCATGAAAGTCACACTTTCCCCACTTCTGAGGACCAGGTGGGTGGAATTTTGCTGGTAAAAATGGCTTGAAACAGTTTTAGGGTTTTCTAATGAACTGTGGGCTTGTGCTTTATACAACGTTTATACACTAACGTGATGATTTTCGCTATGTTGTTTTCGCTGCTTGATTCTTTGAGCTTATTTCTGGGAAGGATACGTTATAAAAACAATGAAGCTATCAGTGGAAAAAAAATGTTAACTTGTACTGGATCCTTCCTGCTCAAAAATCTCCTTCCAGTTTCATGAAGTACTTTTGAGAATCAATTCTTTTTGAGTACAGTTTAAGATGCTCTGCTCTAGGCAAAATGTTTGTAATATCTTCAGAATCTACCAGGAGAAGCAACATGATGTAAATAGACGTGCAGGTAATGCTGCCGGGAATTACTGGGGGGTTTTCACAACATTTTCCTTCCTCTTCTGCGAGTGTTAGCAAGATGCTCGCAGTCTGATGTTCTGATAATTCATTCATTCTGGTATTTTCCTTGTTGCCAAACTCAGACTGACTACCTTGTTCTTTTCTGCGTCTTCCTTTACCGCCATATAAAGACTGGGATCATCTGCCTGACTTGATCTCTCTAGCATCTTAGGCATCTTCTTGTGCATGGGTGATGCTGTGGCAAACCTTCCTGGCTGATCTGGCCAGGAACAGAGTGGAGCAGTGCAGAGGACAGTGGTGGTTGTCCACAGGGAACTGCTTTGGGCCATTCTGGCTTTGAAGCTTAGAAACAAAATTTGCCCAGTTTGGGATTTGCAAGCCAGGGAGAGTTGAGTGGTGCACTTTGAAACAATGAAAACCCACCAGCCTTAAGTGCTTCTGAGAACCACTCTAACTGCAGAACATGCCTTGCTTTGTCCTACAAAACCTCCACCTTTACCGCTTGACCTTCAAGAGCAGGAGTGTTAGTGGGTGGAATGTGAAAGCTGAGAGTTGGGATGGGGAAGACAGTTTGGCCAAGCAATGGTGGTGTTGGTAGAATCCACAGAAATCACATCTCTACTTACTATCTGCCACTGTCCACCAAGGGAATTCAATCACCTAAAGGACCCTGGACATGGAAACCAGAGCCCTCTTCGCATTTGGCCTTATTCTAGGATATATCTCAGGATAGGGGGGTCTGTTGTCCACATGCTAATGCAGTAATCTCAGTCGCGGAGGCTACTAGACAGTGGTATGAGCTATACACCAGCAGTATCCCTATCCTTTCTCTTTGACCTAACCACTAGCAGTGCCCATATTGCATTGAAGGTTAGGTGAAGCACCAAAAAACAAAGCACTTCTGCCTTTGCCACTGGAAATGTCAATCTTTAATGTACAGTTGACTTAAGTGGTGAGCATAGCTGTAGGAGATCTTTGGCCCTTTCTGCATGGGCCTTTAATCTACATTAGAATATCTATGAAGCTCTTGCTCTGCACTTCAAACAACCCTGGAACGGTGGAAGAAGAGTGAATGGTTGCTGCCTGGGTGCTTGAGATAAGTGTTAGGTAAACGCTGGTTAACTTGTGAAGGACAATTTGGTGCTCCACACCTAATCAACGAGTAGTGAACTTCTGGTGAGGACAGGCACACTTGGAGGCTGTAACAGCCTACTCCACGTGCAGATGCTTTTCACCAGAGGTTCACTACTTCTTCACTAGAGGCCATAGTGCAAATAGGCCTCTGGATGTTCCAGACCCACTGATCCTGAATTTGGGGAGGTGAGTGAATCAATGGTCTTTGCCACTGGAACAGATTTCCCTTTGGCTGCTTCTCCCCCTTTAGTACACATAGAACGGATATTAACCAGCCACTTTTCAATCTGGGTTTGGGGTCAGTCGTACAAAGTCCCCATACACAGTCCCACTGGGGGAATATAGTAGCTTTTATTTGTTTGACTGAATAAAACAAAACCAATGCAGAGAACAGCAATAGGTCATTTGGTTTTCCTAATTGTTATTGAATAATAAACCCTGTTTTCAGCAGATATTTGCTTCACTACTGAGTACCTTTGAAATTCTAAACTTTGCATGTTTTCTTTGTCTTCTTTGCTAGAAGGCTGCCAGTTATGGAAAGTAAAGGGCTCGTGCAGAGTTGTCAGCAAGGATTCTCCCTAAATTTAGATATCTCTGAAGCAATTCTACTGTTGACTTAACAGGAACCAACTGTGTGTTTTGTAAATGAGCTTTGGAATAAACTCTATCATGATTTTCAAGAAAGATCCCCAGAGGCCCATTTCTCTACTCACTCCCTCTCTAGATGATGGGAGATTTTGTATGTAACTCCTAATGGTCATGCTCAGGGTGATGTCCTTTTTCTCCTTTGAGTTGATTAGAAGACCTTCCTTTTCTCATTTCATGTACAGAAAATGAGAGGAATCCTACTGGAACATACTGAAATGATGAGGCACTTCCAGGTCTTCTGCATGGGCAGCCCTCCATCCAGGGATTGTGCAATGTGGTGGGAGCTGCGTGCACAGACCTGGAGGTGCTTAGAAAGCATGAGGCGGCGGTGCGACAAAAGGCAAGTGGAGGGCGGGCAGGGAGGAGAGGACAGGCCAGTAGACAAGCACAATTGTAGAAGCTTCAATAGGATACTTTGGCCATTTCCTCACTGTGTGGGCTGCCTCGTGCTGTTGGTGAGTCTGCTCTAGCTAGTTTGGCCTGTGCTGTGCTGGGTTTTCTGTAGCCCACTCTAATGGCTGTCTGTATGATGAACAGCTCAGTCCTGCTCAGCCCCACTTCTGAAGCTGGGCTTTTGAAGTTGCTGGACGTGCCTTTTTTGGCCAGGCACCTTGAAGAAGCACACTGCTGGCACCATTTCCAGGCCCCCAGGAAAATGGCACTGGGTTTGGAATACCAGACCACAGCTGAACACAATCCTGGCTAGGGTTTAGAATACCAAGATAGATCACTTTATAGCAGTCCATGGTTGAAGCAAGATACCACACAGTTTTGGCATGGTATCCCACTCCAAGGCTTCGTCATGTGGAGAAAACTGTCCACAACTGGAGAGCCTCTTGGTAAGCCTTTGCATAGAGTGGATGATATGCTCTATGGGTTCCACTGGGCCAGTCTTTCATACTTTTGGTCTTATTGACCACATGGGAAATTTAGTAAGAGATTCCTTCTTTCTATCCCTGGGGGATACTCCCACACGCATCTGCACTGGATGGAGCTATACCAGAAGTGGTTATGTGCATGCTGGGTCATCCTCCAGGATGTTCAGATGTAGAACACTAGATGTAGAACTGTAGATAGCTCTACAGTTATCTTAGCCACCGACTAGTTTAGCAGAGCACGCTCCATTCGTACCTCTTTCAGGCAAATGGAGCATGTGGCATGGTGACACAGGTGCGGTGGTGAGCCACATCGCCTGATCATGTGATAACGGTAACATGCATGCTCATTGCTGCAGTGACACAGTTGCCTTGAGTATAAAGGCAACTGCACCGAGCAGACTCTTGGGGAAGTGCCAGCTAAGTTTGGAATGGATCTGGGTCACAAAATGCAAATGCCCAATCTATTCCACAAGTAAGGAGCAAATTTGCCCTCAGTATTTGATCAGCTTGCTTCTGATTTGTAGACTGAAAGTTTCCAGAACTTTCTCACTTTGTTGCTCTTTGACCACTTTTGTACAGTGTGGGCTGTCTTGGACCTTTTGTTCCAGGCCTCCAAAGTTTCCAGGGAGGGGGGCTTTTCGGCAGCAGGCCACTTCTTGTGCCATTTCTGCTGGTGTTTCCAAGAATGCCATCGAAAATAGTCCCATTTATATCCAGGCTGATGGAGGCATGCTATCTGCACACTGGTCCTGGCTTGGCAGTGGACCTTATAGAGGTCTACTGGTAAAGTGGGTCAGGAGGCTTTAGCCTATACTATGCTTGTTCTTGTACAGACAGTGCATGCTAAGAGGGAATGCAGAGGGGAGGACCCTAGACCCTTTATTAGCAAAAGAGCCTTTGTTTCTTCTTTGTAGCTTGTAGCTAGATGGCCTCCCTTCCAACTGTTTATTTTCCTAACAACCTTTTTTTTTGAGCTATAAACAATTGTCTTTAATGAGTGATATCTATCCATACATGCAATACTCTTGCTCTGTATACCCAGCAAGACAGATTCAAAATTCTATCCAAAACAGGCCACACACAGCTCTGCTCATCAACACTTTATCTTCTTTCTTTTTATCCTCCTTTTAGAGATATTTCATTGAAACCAGTATATATATTTTAAATAAATTACCATTCCCTGTTCCTGGACCCCTGCTTCTTAAGACAGCTTCTTCATTCAGCTTAATGGTAGGATCAGTAGTGGCTGGCACTGAAGATTTTCCCCCAGTCACTTGTCCCCTCAGCTGTTCTCGGTGCTTAAGCCATCACAGCCAACATCTACAGGGTTATTTTGGACTGCTGTGAATATGTGTCCAGACCTCACAATCTGGAAACTAGTGAATTCTCCAGGAAGGCACAGCCTCCAGAGGAATGCACTGGCTACATAAGTCTCTCTCTTGACCCACATTCAACCAGATAATCCGGCTGCTGCCATGCAGATTGGCAGGGGGTGGCAGAAGGTTGCAGGAGTTTAAGAAAAGGTGAAGGTTTTGCTTTGTCTTCCGCTCAAGATGCCCAGAAGCAATTGGTGTGAGATGGGATGCTGGACCAGGTGGGCTGTGGCCCAATCTAGAAGGGTCTCCTTACATTCTTATGAGTGGTTGAGTTTCGCTCCAGAGCCTAGCAACATTTTGCTGGCCTCTGGAAGACGGCCCACTTCCAGGGCTGTTCCTTGGGCCATGGGGGAACATCCCCAGCCCAAACTTCACTATCCTAGCTCTGAAGGTAGGCCAAGACAGTGCAGCTGTCCTGTTGGCATTGTTCATGTGATACTCTGCCCCTTCGTGGATTTTCCACTCTCCATTTGGACTTTCCTGAAGGATAGAAATGAAAAACGTGTGATTAGTCAGTTCTGAAGATGGACTGAAGAAGGTTTAAAGTGAAGCTGTGACCCTGGCCTTAGAGAAGGCTTGGAAAGATGAGGGCCACTGTCTCTCTGAGGTGCCTCTGAGATATTTCTTTCGTTATGTCTGAATGCAGCCTTAATTGGGTAGCCTATTTTCAATGGCATGACCTAACAGCAGAAAACAGAATATAGTTTGCACATGGACACAGGGCTGTGATGTGGCCTCCTTGGAATGAAATATTAAAATCGTTCCATGGTGGCAGAGGAGTTGAGTGGCATAGCAAAATCAAACCAAAACAAAGCAAAAGGCAAAGACGTGAAGGCCTGTCCATGGAGACGAAAGTGGCAGACACAGGAAAGAACTTTGTTTCCTCTGCAGAACTTTAGGAAGAGCTGGGGTGAATTTGATTTCAAAGCCCAACGGCACGGCTGTGGCATTTGTTTCCAATTCAGCAGGAATGAGTGTATGGTTTGAACAATTCTTTCGAGGTTCCTGGTGGGGGGAAGCATAACTCATCTCAGCTGGCTGCGTTAAGAGATCAAATGACAAAAAAAAAATTCACTCAAAGCCCAGGGTATCCTTCTGGCAACCAGAACTCTTGTACATCTTCACAGACTTCTTATGTTGTGTAGCATAGAACTAGCTCTCCATGCTAGATGGAAACTGCCTATCTACAAAACAATTTCACTGTTGCCAGATGTTGGCTTCCTGCCGGCTTTTACATAATTCAGCACTTTTCTTTGCTCAAGATGTTACAATTTAAAGAGGCTTTAGAAGTTTTATTTTAAATAGCTTGGAAATACATATTTCTTATTCTTTTTCTCTCAAGCTCAGACAGGCTTTTCCTCAAGCCTATGTTATGGATTTTCTGCTTATGATGTAGCATACTTTGTAGAAGCAGGAGGACCCAAACCCATTCTGACCCTTCCCCTC
The DNA here is from genome assembly GCA_023333525.1 of Aspidoscelis tigris stejnegeri. Classification (NCBI taxonomy): domain Eukaryota; kingdom Metazoa; phylum Chordata; class Lepidosauria; order Squamata; family Teiidae; genus Aspidoscelis; species Aspidoscelis tigris. The sequence continues at coordinate 60,322,514 of JALMGA010000004.1, forward strand.
CTTCTGGTTTTGTTTTGGAAAGAAAATTCAAGGTAAGATGGTGTATTTTCTTTGTACAAGATCCTTTTTCACCTATAATCCAAATAATTCCCAGAATTTTCTACCTTAATTTTCTTCCTACTCTTGAGTTACTTATTATTGTATCTACACCTCGAGTTACTCTAGTTTTAAAACACATATCTAAGGTTTATAAAGGGTTGTTTAACTGCAGATGTTGCAAGGCCATTTCTGCATGGGATGCATCTAGGCCTCCAGATCCACACATTAAATGCATCTAGGCCTCCAGATCCACACATTAATGTGGATCTAGGAGGCTCTACCTTCTGTTCCCACCCCTGATCGGGTCTAGGACAGGAAGCACATTTTAGAAACACCCCAGAAAGGCCCTAGTGCACTTTGCACTGATACCCTCATATCCCTGGCCCTCAAAGGCATCAAGATGTGACTACAAAGCATGCAGAAGCTCCAAGGCCACAGAGTGGGCTGTCCTGGTCAGGGCCATAAGTGCAGATATCACTGGTCCTGTCTGCATCTTCCCATGGTTGGGATCATGCGTCTGGCTACTCCAGACTGACTGATCCTGACTAAAGGTAGGTACATACAGAAAAGGCCTAGAACACAAATTCCATCATTCTAGCCAATCCTGAGATAGAGCTGGACTAGATGTAGAGTCTCATGGTTCCCATAATTCTAAAACATATGAAATGGCAGATTGCAGGGGGGGGGGTCAAGGAGTCCTTCCACAAAGGTAATTAGGGAGACTTCGAGTGGACCTTCTGGAACCACATTTTGACCCATGCAAGCGATTTGGTGTGGGAGTGTCTCTCTTCTGACTGAGTGTGAGACTGAAACCGAATCTTGCCCGTCCCCGTGCCATTAATGCTAACGCAGGCTGTATACAAATACAGGGTCCCATGCAAACGGGAGAGAGGGGCAGAGACAAGGGGGTGCTGTCATTGATACTGCTGTCATCCATAAATTTGTATAACTCTACCTTAAAGCCATCTAAACCTATCAGCTTCATAGAGTGCCCCTGGTTCTAGTGTTGTGCGATAGATAAAAGAAATGTTCTCTATCCACCTTTTCTATACCACACATAATTTTATATACTTCAATCAGGTCCCCTCTTAAACACTGTCTCTCCAGACTGAAGAGGCCTAGACGCTGCAGCCTGATTTCATAAGGGAGGTGTTCCAGACCCTTAATCATTCTGGCTGCCCTTTTCTGCACTTTCTCTAGTTCCACAATATCCTTTTTGAGGTGTGGTGACCAGAATTGTACACAATATTCCAAATGTGGCCTCACCATAAAGAGGCAAAATGACACTTGCTGATTTATTTTCTATTCCCTTCCTAATTTTTCCCAGCATTGAATTAGCTTTTTTCGCTGCTGCTGCTGCTGCACACTGGGTTGACACTTTCATTGAACCATCCACCAGACCCCGAGATCCCTTTCCTAGTGTGTTGCAGAAAGCTCAGACCGCATCAATTTATAGACATAATTTGAACCAACTCTATGATTCTATAATGCGGGACTGTAGCACTGCCTGTCTATCTCTCCCTCTCTTCAAGGTGAGGAATAAAAGTTCCCCGATTTTGAAGGTGTATTATGAGCCTGTTTTTCATTGTATCAGAAATGGTCCTGGATATTGGCCATTTTTGGCGTTGCAAAAAATACTTCCAGCTAGAGTGTAGGCCAAGTAGGTTGCTCGAGTGGTCACCTTGCATCTACATGGTAGCAATGTGGGTGCTTGAGAATGCCTTTTCTTTCTGGTGGGAATGACATCTCCAAGGACACATGCCAGCTCCCAAACACTGAAGAGCTGATAGTGCCTCTGGTATAGAGATGTCATATCCCTAGGGCATCTATTGGGTACTTTCAGCCATATGTAATCACAGAAGCCATCCACGGATGGATGGATGGATGGATGGATGGATGGATGGATGGATGGATGGATGGATGGATGGATGGATGATTGGTTGATTGGTTGATTGATTTATGGATGATAGGTATTCTGAGAAGACTTCACAGAGATATCAAAGACAGTTATTCTTACAGAGACAATTCTAAAAAGCCCTGTCCGATTGCATCCTTAGAGCCTTTTCTATTCCAAAGTGAAGTACAGTACTATGAATATGTAACTTCCAGGCACTATCCCCAGTGACAGGATAACATCCCTTTTGTATTCTACCACTTTAACCAGTTCTGCCACGGGACAGCATTAAACCTTGCCTAATTTAACTTCAAACAGATGCTTTCTGCTTTTACATTCCGCTGCTGCCACCAGAAAGCTCACCAAGTAATCTCAGGGCTGCAGGTGGGGAAGAGATGTCTGTTTATTCATTCATTTGCTGAATCAAAAGTATCTGAACTTTGGGGAGGCATCTGCTATAACCCTCTCTGCCTACAAATACCAGCCTCTGCACTACAAATGCATTCTTGTGATAGTGTTAGTAACAGAGACGTCCCGTGTTCTGCTGTGTTTTAAAGTGCTTCTATGTAATGTAACGTAATGAATTTATTTATGGTCACAGACCAAAATTGTTCTTCCATGTAGGTTGACCCTCTTTGTGTCAGTTCTGTGGCAGAAAGTAAAGGGCTGTTGTACCCAAATGCCAGTGGGGTCAGAATTGCAGCTGTATTTGGAAGTTCTCTGATGTTTAGTTCAGTATGAAAGCTGACTGATGCAGGTGTGATGCTCGGTGCAGTCTCCTAGGCAGTCTCCTAGGCCCCAAGCCCTTTAAAATTTTAAAGGTCATAACCAACACTTTGAATTAGGATCAGAAACACATGTGACAGCAGGAGAAAATGGCTTTTGGGGAGCAGAGTCTAGAAGAATGGCCAGGTCTCACATCTTTCCCCACTGGCATCTGGTGTCTGGAGTCTTTCCTTGCCAAGGAATGGTGAAGGAAACCAATCCCTGCTCAGTTCATCTATTTTATTTAGGAATTTAAATCCTACCCTTCATCCGAAGGTGCCAGGCAGAAAACAACAGTAAAGAAGATAAAATATAATATTCCTAAATCATACTCAAAATAGAACTCTCCCTCCATCCCTCCCTGGCAGGACAGCACTCAGAGGAAGCTAAACTTCAAAGGCCTGGTTGATGAGGTATGTCTTAACATATGACGAAGACCATATATAATGTAGGCCCCTGGCGAACCTCTAGAGAGAGGGTCTGTTCCAAAGTCTGAGGGCCACCACAGAAAAGGCTGCCTTGTGTGTTCTTAAACCTCTGGGAGTGGAGGAACTGCTAGAAGGCTCTCCCTTTATGCTCTCAGTCAATACAGTTGGGGGGTGGATTTGGAAACTTCTACTGATTAGACTTCCCTCCTGGGGGTTGCAAAAGTATGTCAGCTCTTACAGGGCTTTCAGCTTATCAGATCCAATGATAAGCTGTGATTTCCTCCCCTTTCTCCCCTCTCCCCATTACGTGCTAAGATTCAGGCTTGGCTGAAAGTGTGAGTGAAATGTATCAAGAGATCAGACAATACAATGTAGTGAACTATCAGACGATAGCCCTGGAAGAGTCTGATTTTGCTTAGACAGGGATCAGAAAAACTTTTAAATACCTGCTACTCGCACTGTGCCGATGCTGTGCAAAGCTGGTGCCCACTTTGTCCCTCTGATTGGCAAAGGGGGACTTTTCTGCCAGCAATCCTGCTCCTGCTCCCCCCTCCTTTCTTCCACCTACACATTTGCCTTCCTCTGTGCTCCCACATGGTAATCTAAATCAGGCTTATATAGGAGGTGGGGCTTAGATCCTTGTCCAGGGTATGATGGAAAAGAGAGGGGGGAGGGGGGTTCTCCCCTGCAAGTCTGCATAATAAGCTACTAGTGGGGTTCACTGCTGATTTAAAAGACCCGGAGTAAATTGCCTAGTGGAAACAAGCCCTTATTGATCATAGAATCATAGAGTTGGAAGGGACCTCTGGGGTCATCAAGTCCAACCCCCTGCTGAATGCAGGATTTCCTAAACCATCCCAGACAGATATAGGTGCAACCTCTGCTTGAAGACCTCCAGTGAAGGAGAGCTAGCCACCTCCTGTGGCAGCCTATTCCATTGACTGATTGCTCTCACTGTCAGGAAGTTTTTTTTTCCTAATATCTAATGTGTATTGACTCCCTTGAAGATTCATACCATTGTTTCTACTCCTTCCATCTTGTGTAAGTGAAGATAGGGACAATCCCTCTGCACTGTGACAGCCCTTCAGATATTTGAAGACCGTGATCATGTCTCCTCTCAGTCTTTTCTTCTGTAGGCTAAACATTCCTAGATCCGTCAACTGTTCCTCATAGGACATGCTTTCCAGACCACTAACCATTTTGGTAGCCCTCCTTTGGACTTGCTCTAGTTTGTCAATGTCTTTTTTAAATTGGGGTGCCCAAAACTGGACACAGTATTCCAGATGAGGTCTGACCAAGGTAGAGTAAAGAGGAATAATTTTTTTTCCTCCCATTCTACCATTTTTCTTACCAAGATGTAGGACTTTGCATTTGTCCTTTTTGAATATCATCCTGTTGGTTTCAGCCCACTGTTCAAGCCTATCTAGATCTGATATAACTGATAGATGCGTAGACATTTAACATTTAACAGAAATGATAGGCAAGAAAAATAATTATTCTCTATCAACCATGTTATGCATATCTTTAGAGATGTAAAAGTGTGGGAGTCATGCAAGCGACTGCTGCTATCCCTGCCTGTGGACTGTGTTGGCTTTGTCAGCTGAGACAGTAGAGGGTTGACAAAGGAAACAGCCCAAAAAGGAGCCAGTGTCTGAGCCAGGCTGTGGTTCTCTAAGCTGCTCCAAGGTGTTGAAAAACTGTAGATGACAACGATAATTCCTTACTCAAACCTCTTTGAAGCTTTGTGGTCTGGAGCCACGTTGAAACACTTTGGCCGTGTCTTTACGGCAACCTTATCTCGGATTCAAAATGTTTTCAATCCTCGGAGTCTGCATGGCAGTTTGGCTTAACACGCTTTCCTAGTGTTAAACCACCCCAAAGCGTGGTGAATCTCAATCCTGATTTCAACAGGTCTCACTCCGGATCGTGCGCTTGAAATGTTTTACATTTTTTACTGTGTGGATGTTTAAAGCAAAGGGGCTTTACTTGCCGCTGCTGCTGTGTGCCCTGAGCAATGGGGAGAGGAGGGGAAAGAATCCCTGGCTGGCTGCCCGCTGCCATTTTTCCTCCATTCATGGAAGCGGCAGCCACCCAGCCACCCAGTTAGGCTCCGTGAAGGGGTCCCTTATGGGTGGCGCGTCCATGCCAGGAGGAAGAGGGCAGGACATCCCCGAAAAGCGGCTTTTAAAAAGTAGCCAGTGAGTCACGTACTCCACGTAGGATCCTCAGAATCCCGATCCAACATGATTAAGTTAAAAGTAATGGGAACAGGCAAATTCGCGTTTGCATCCGGTTCTATTATTTCGGTTTAAGGAAGCTGGATTAAGCTTTTAATGGGGATGCGCCCTTTGATTTGCACTGAACATAAACTCTGCTGGAAATTAGCTTTGAGTTATTTCTGATACCAGACCTTGCTAGGGAAGCTTGGATAGGAGAAAAAGATGATTGGCCAACTGTTCAAATTATGTAAGGTACAGCCCATTAAAGTAGATATTATTCTTGCACGTGATGCCACTTCTATTAAGATTGTTATTGTTTTTACTTCTATTAAGATTATGAATTCCATTGCACCTGATCCTAAAATTTATCCCCCAAACACATACACCCACCATTTCCCCCCAAATTTCTATAAGTTGGGAGTAAAAAATTTATAGCTATAAACCCCAAATGAACTTCTTTATATATAAAATTCAAAAGCACAAGACAAAACCTTTTCTAGCCTGACTGTAGATGGAAGACTGTAGATGCAAAAAGATAAAATTTAATAGACGAGGAGGGTAACACAATTATGTCCCTGCCACACTATATATTCCCTGCTTTCCACCAAAAATTCCCTTTTGTTTAGTTGTTTTTGCCATAGGACAACTTAAGCCTATCAACATATGGCAGTTAGATACCACTTGAACTAGCAGGGTTCCTGCCTTGGGCAAAGCGAACTGCCAGAGGCATTTAGGACCAACTATCTCCTGATTTTCTGGATTCTGTACTTCACCATCATCAGTACCAACCAGTTTGAAGTTCAGCAGAGCTGCAAATGCTACAACTCACTCAATAGTGTTTGAGAGTGTTTGTGATTTAGCAGCACTTTTATTTCCTTGAGAAGAGTGTGTTTGATCAAGAAAAGACCCCAGGAAGATATAAGTCTGCTTGCTTCTTCCCTTAGCCTTGTTTCTTATAGCTGTCTCCCACCTATGCTTCACTTTGGGTGTTTTTCCACTGTCACTAGAAGTACCCATTCAGTACCCATTAATGGGTACAAAAATGCCATTAAGTACCCATTAATGGGTACTTAATGGGTATTTCTAGTGACAGTAGAAAAACACCCTTTATTTTCCCCCTCTTCCCACTTTTACCACTGAAATTATTAAGAATCAGTCCTTTCTTTTACAAAAAAGTCCATTACATTGAGGGGCTTTGACCCATGATACCACCTCCCCTTAGTTGTTAAAGTGAAGTAGACCTTATCTCCCCATGGAACTCTGCTGTCTACTCCTAACAACATCTCTGATTGGTTGAAACATTTATTTGCCTCACCCCTAGGCTGGGAAACATTGGGAATCTTTACTTGGTGTTCTTTTTGCCATGGTTCATTTACTGTGGGAACCTCACTTTTTCAAGTTGCTGATACTATTTGACTAATTTGCTCAACTGTGATATTCTTGCTGCTCACAATTTAATGAGATTATTTTCTGTGTGTCTTCAATATAAACCCAATTTTATTTCAAAGTCAGCCAAGTTATTTTCCCCTTCCTTGGATCAGGTCTGATCTGGTTACCAGACAAATCTAACAATTAGGCTGTGGTCACACTTAAGGTTTAAAACAGCTTCAATCCACTTTCAGAGTAAAAGAATACATCAGCAACATGACAAGCTGTTTTCTTTCAGTGTTAAATAATTCAGAAAATTCACCTTTGGGATCGATATTGTGGAAAGAAAATTACTGGTTACTTTGCTGATGTGTTCTCTCACTCTGAAGGTGGACTGAAGCTGGAGTAAACCTTAGGTGTGATCACAGCCTTAGTCCTTTAAAAATCCTGGTTGTGGGATCACTGCTAAAATTGTGTACAGAGTTGCTTCCATAACAATGTTTTCAATCTTTGGTATCAATAATACTTCTGAATTTAGTACAGGAATTAAAATTCCCTGATGGTGATTATTCTGTTCTGAGTTAACAAGTACAGTCTCATTGTGTGGCCAACACATACGAAGACAAAATCAAACTGTTCAAAAAGAGTAACTTAGGTTCATAGATTAGTCATTGTAATGAAGTAATGTTTTTCTGTTGTAATTTGTTGCTAATAATACAATAATTACTCATGCAAGAGCTGTCATTTCAAAAAGATAAAAGAAAAAATCACAGCACGTGTTTCTATTTATTTGTCTGAATCTAGAATATTGGGTTGAATATTTCAAGAAAATTCTTTTTAAAAGAGGGCTCCTTGACAGTATGAGTCAAGCAAGATAAGGACAGGACTAATATCTCATGCTTTAGTTTTGACAAAGATAGATGAATAGACTAATTATCCAAGAATTTACTCATCTTAGTTGTTGTTTTTCTTATGGTTGTTTTATGATAGGAAGGGCCTATGATTTTAAAATGTCTAGCCAATCTTCTTGCTTTAGTGCCTAGCCAGCTCCGTGGTCATCATGTCATGTGGCTGTTTGGGTGGGACAGGAGATGGACTCTGTGAGAGAGCTTACCTTTCTCACTCCCTTGTCCTTGGGAGAACTTGGGTTGATTCAATTGCTTCATTGGGCACTTGACACTTATATGCCCCTGTCCCTACCTAAGGGAATTCTGCAGTTGGAGTGGGTGAGTGACCTAGGCCCGGTTCCCATTACAAGCTTAAAACATTTTTCCTAAATCGAAATAATAGACCTGGATGCTAACACAAATTTGCCTGATCCCATTACTTTCAACTTAATCACGTTCTATCTGGATTCTGAGGATCATACGTGGCGTACGTGACTCAAAGGGGGACTCAAGTGGCTACTTTCTAAAAGCCACTTCTCAGGGCTGCCGTGCCCTCTTCTCCTGGCGTGAACGCGCCACCCATAACGGACCCCTTCATGGAGCCTAGCTGGGTGGCTGCCGCTTGCCTGGATGGAGGAAAAACAGCAGCAGGCAGCCAGCGATTCTTTCCTCTCCTCTCCCCATTGCCCAGGGTGCACAGCAGCAGCGGCAACTAAAGCCTCCTTCGCCCGCTCACTCCACAGTCACAGCCTTAAAAACAGAACCTGCAGCTGCTTTCCTTTCTTTTCCCTTTTTTAAAGGTCAGAACTTTTGCAAAATTGCAACATTGTTATCAGGTGTGAAGTGGGTATATTGCTCACCTCCACAGCCACAACCTTAAACATTCACACATCTCCCAGAACCTGCAGCTGATTTCCTTTCTTTTCCCTATCTAAAGGTCAGAACTTCGAGAATTGCACAGAATTGCAACATTGTTATCAGGTGTGAAGTGGGTGGATTGCTACAGTGTAACCGATGCTGTAAGGGGTGGATTTTTACAATGAAATCACTATCTTTGGAAGCAAGCTATCGGGGAAGGGAAACCCTAAACATGCATTCTCATCCCACTAAAACGGTACGTTTCAAATGGTAAAACGTTTCAAATGCATGAACCGGAGCGAGACCTGTTGAAATGAGTGTTAACATTTACAATGCTTTGGGGCGATTTAACACGCGGAAAGCGTGTTAAGCCAACCTGAAGTGGGGACTGCGAGGATCGAAACCGTTTCAAAACTGTTTTAAGCTTGTAATGGGAACGCGGCCCTATTTGCTTTTGTCCCATACCCTTGTGCACCCTGCTGGGCCAGTGGAGCATTCAAACACTGGCAGTCCCTCTAGTTGCAGCACATCAGACTGTCTTGCTTCTTTTTTTTTCTTTTGCAGACCTGTGGCATTATGGAACATGTAGTCCAGTGCTTTCAGGGTTCATGCCCCAATACTGCTGAATTTGGCCCTAGGATGAAAGAAAAGTGTGACATACAAATGCTATTTTCCCCCTCTTAACACATGCATTAGAAAGCAAATGCACACAGCAAAATCCATTCAGTGCAAAATCCATCATGGGAAAATAAGTACTTAAGCCCAATTCCATGCAAAGAAAAACACTATGCATCAGTTAGAAACTAATTGCAAGCAAACCTGTTCACTACTATTAATTATCACAGATGGTTCCCATCACTGAGTCACAGAAACCGAAAGGAAGATCTTCAGCAGTGTTTTATGGCTTCCTGGCTGTTATTTTCTAGGTCTGAGGACTGTATAAAACAGGATATCGCACCAGCAAAGAAACTCTTCTGAAAGGGAGACGGCATCATGAATAAGCAAACAAGGCATGTCAGCCATTATCCAAAGACTAAAGGGTACTCAAGACTTCAAAGATTGCAGGAACCACATTGTGAGAAAAATAATGACCGCACTATAAAAACAAACACAATATTCTTATATGTGCTTGCAAGGTCTTGGCAGGTTTTCTTCAGCTGCAAAATCAAAATAGCTCTACCACCCCTGAACTTCCTGAAGAAACCCTCCGCTTCTTAGCACCTACTGTGAGCTGAGGTCACAGGGAGCCAATGTCAGCTCCGCATAAAGAAAGGTTCACCTATTCAAGCGAGACCCAGGTTTAAAGGAGGAAAAAACTATTTTGAAGGAATTTGCTGTTTCCTTTCAATGTCTTCCATTATGGTTGTGGTGACTTGAAAGCTATCATATTTCAGTGTTAATTTCAACAGGCTGGAGAAGAGTCCTTCGAACACCTTCCTTCTTTTAAGACTGCCTAAATGGCTTATTTTTGTTACTTTAAAATGCAGACACTCCATTTTGAAATGGCCAGGGTGGGCAGTTACAGTAGCTGCTCTGCTCTGTCCTGTATGTGGCTTCAAACATGCAAGGCTTGAAATCTAAATATGAAACCCAAAATCCTAGTTCATGGCTGATGCCTGTTACAAAGACCTAAACAGGGTCTATCACAAAGAAGATGCATCTATATGCTTGGGATAAATGTGCCCCTCCTCCATGGAAGGAGCAGGGTGTTATTTGCTTTTATGTGCTCTGGAGCAGAAAATGTTGAAACAGCCTAGTTTCTTAATGTAATCAGCAAGGTACGCAGTGCCATGGCAATGTGGTCATTAAGAATTATTTGCTGGAAATATCCCCATTACATCACAAGGCTTTATTGACATTATTATATCCAGCTGTGCAAAGAATGAAGCAATGATTGTCTTCAGAATCTGCAGCTGGATGTGCCCCACTTAATTGGGGGCAGGTGGGTAGAGGGACCAACGTCAGTTTTTGGCGGCATGTTCTGTGGGGAGGGAACATGATTTAAAGTTGACACAGACAGCATTTACTTAATCTGCATGATCTGGATAATTTGGAATAAAGCATGGTTAATCCAGAATAAAACATGTCTGAATGTGCTTTAGTCCAGATTATCCAAATAATGAGGATCAAGTACGTGCTGTCTGGATGAAGCTGCCTCAGCAGTAAAAAAAGAAGCAGCAGCAGCTCCACTAGCAGTAATGGCCACTGGCCAGCACAACATAGGGGAAGGCAAGATGAGGTATAGGAAAAATAATGAGCATCCTAGCTTTGATTGGCATTTGATTAAGCAAAACATCTTTTGCTCCATTGTCAACCAAGGCTGTGGTCACACCTAAGGTTTAATCCAGCTTCAGTCCACCTTCAAAGCAAGAGAACACATCAACAAAGTGACCAGTAATTTTCTTTCCACGTTATCAGCCCCAAAGGTGAATTTTCTGAGTTATTTAACCCTGAGAGAAAACAGCTTGTCACTTTGCTGATGCATTCTCTCACTCTGAAAGTGGACTGAAGATGGATTAAACCTTAAGTGTGACCGCAGCTCAAGACACAATCGTAAATCCACCCCTGCCCTTGCACCCTTCTCTTCCTGTTCACTTTCTGATCCGTTATGCACTGGACCTTATTCTGGATTATATTTCAGAATAGTTACCCCCAGGGCCTTCACCCAGGGCCTGCTGGAGTTTGCACTAGCATGTGGATGACATGACTCTATTTTGAGATATAATCTAGAATAAGGCCCAGTGCAGAAAGAGCATCTATCTCTATGCAATCACAGAGCATCTATCTCCTAGTAGCATTTCCCCTTCCACCTTTTCTTAAAACTTCCTGACAGCTTGAGCTGAAAAAAGGAAAACCTCTGGTAAGCTCCTTTCTTTCTCTGGCCTTGGATGAAGAACAAGAAGACTGAATCTGGAACTAAATGTGCCAGGGACCATTTTCACCAGAGGAATTTACACTAAGGTCTGAATTCCGTGTTAGCTAACAGAAAAAAAAGTGGTGTTTGCACCACATTGTGATACATCGATACACAAGTTTTGGGCAGTATATAATGATGGCTACAAATTGATTTCAGGGGGAAAAAATCATTCCACAATTTGGGAGCCATCACTGAGAAAGGATTTCCTGCTACTGTAGCAGGTAAAGTAGCATGACCAGAAAAGTTTTGCTGTTAAAGGCTTCATGAAAATTTATTTCTGTGCTTCATGATTTTAAAATAAATTTGTAATTTGCAATAAAATATCTTGGATGAATTAATAGTTCGAGATAAGAAGAGATGAACATTCCATGCTTACTTGTTTTTTTTAGCTTCTAAATATTGACCGAGGGCCTTTTCACACTCTTAGTAGGTGTGATGACCAACATACTTCTAGGGTGAATTGGGCATCTGCACTTTGCAACACCCAGTGCATCAGACACTTAACTGGTGCTTCCCCAGGTGCTGGATGCAATTGCCTTGCCATGGCAAAGGGCATGCACGATGCTGTTGCTGCAGTGGCCAGGAGACACAGTGTACAACCATGGCTGCCCTACCCTATTCCATGCTCCATTTGTCTAGAAGAGGTGTGAACTGAGTGTACAGGCTGTGCTAGCCGCACAGTTAGCATAGCTGTGGAACATCTTTTAGTGCCCACAGCTAATCACCTACGGGGGCACTCGGGCATGTACGGAGATGCTACTGGGATAGAAGCGCCTCCGCACAGTGCACACGCTCCGTGTGAAAGCATACTTGGATCATCCCACTGGGCCAAGTGTAAAAAGGCCCTGAGGCAGTTTCTGCATGGTCCATCCGGGGTCATGCCAGCTGGCTCATGGGATCACGGGATCTGCTCGCTATAGCTCTCCCCAAGAGGCATGGTTCTCCTGGGAATGTTCTGGGTGCCACCACTGGAATGTTGAGTGCAAAAATTATGCCTCAGAGTTCTCCAAAGGAAAATCACTTTAAAGTGGTCTTCCTCATATTCCCACTTTGCATTTCGTTCTAGCAGCCATCAAGCAGATAGACGGTGGAGCAAACTAAGTGGTGCAGAGCCTGTCCCCATTTTTCTTCTGAACTTCAAAGGCAGGAAGTGATGGGGCTGTCATCCTGGGTGGCTCTTGGCATGCGGTACTGTGCCCTCACTCCTCTCTGGAGCCACTTTGCCTGGAGTGAGCTCCACATTCTGTTCCCTGGCGCATGGTGCAGAAGCTGCCTGGAATGCAATCATGCTCTTTTACCTCCTATAACAATAAATCACCAAGAGGAGATACTTAAATAAGAACTGCCCTTTCAGCGTTGTAACAAATGGCTCTTTGGGAGTTGTTCAATCAGCTCCCCCAAGTCAAGGCTGCCCTGGACAGTGAGTGCTTCACCCTGAATCCCAGCAACGGCTAGGAAACTACAGGTTCCAGTCCCTACTTGGGTTGCAGCCTGATACTCCCCAACCGTGGTAAAATAGCCCCATCCATTAGGGCCGTTTAAGCCTTCTAGTTCACGTCAGGTAAGAGACCTGCTGGTTTACACAACTGTTAGAGCTAGGAGCCTTGTCCTATTTTCCATCTAGCCTCCCAGTTTTAGTGTCACACTGAAAGCAGCGCAAACATAAAAGCCTGGCAGAACAGCCTCCCCTGGAAAGCTTCCAAGAGAAATTGAATCACCATTTCCTCCAAGAAAAATTACATCCTTAGATGGGTGTCCCATTATCCAGCTATTTGGTTTTCCTTAATGTTTAACTTTCTGTAACATAAAGCAGTTTCATCTTTGCCGGTGCTCACTGGACAGATACTCCATCTTTCTGACAGTCTTCATTATCTTCTGTCAAAGCCTTTTCTCATTTGATTTTCCTCTTTTTTTCACCTTCAGAACCCAGCCCTGAATCCTCCTCATTTTTCTTGAACTATGAAAGGATACATCTGTTTAATCCAACTTTGTAGGCCATTGACCTTTTCTACCAAAGCATAACATTGTTTGGCTTGTAATCCATTTATATTTAGTGATTTATATTGGTTCTTGCTTTTTAATATTGTCAGCCAAATATTCAAGTTAATTGAGAAGATCTTGAATGATCCATCTTTCTATGACAGCTATTCCACCTGACTTGTTAAAATGCCTTATGGTGATTGATCCTCAACACAGTGAGATGATATTTAATATGTATGGATTCCACTAGGTCCATTTCTATTTGTGTTCTGCCACCATAACTGATTAATTCAGAAAATAGAATAAATTCTAGTATTTGGTGCCTTTCCTCTTCCATTTCTTCATCTCTCTTCTGTGGCTGATTGTTTTCTCTTGACCAAATGAGTAAAAAAGAGCAAATTATGGATCAAGGTACAGCTAAAGTGTTTCACGTGATACAAATAATTGATGACTGTGAAGCTGATTTAGAGCAGCCTAAAAGCAGCATTTTTGACTCCCATGTGTCAGCCAGAATTGCATTGGCTTCCCTATGATAGAGGCAGATTAATCTATGCTTTTATTTAAAACAAAACAAAAATAAGTATGTCAATAGATATTCTTTGCATTTTTAAAGAACCACTTCTTTCTTTAATTGGTCAGGGAACTTTCATGCCTGTCTTTCTATGCGGTGGAAGCAAAAGTGTTGGAGGAGAAGTGAGCCTACCGTGATGGGACAGTTTGGTCTTGTGGTTAAAGTGCCAGACTCTTCTCTGGAGGTCTCCCGGTTTGATTCTGCTCTCCTCCATGAAGCCAGCAGCTGGGCGACCTTTGGTTAGATACAGCTCTCTTTCTGAGCTCTCATGGCCCTGCCTACCTCATGGGGTGTCTGAAAAGAAGACTTGTCAGACACTTTGTGTTCCCTTAATGGTGAGAAAAGTAGGATAGAAAGGCCAACTACTCCTCCTCCTGTTAAAAAGCAATTTGTGGTAAGGAAAAGGGCTTTCTTTTTGCGCTCTCTGAAGTCTCATCCCCATGCTGAATATACTCTGCAGCGAACCTGAGTTCACCTCAGAGCGTCCCCAAGCAAAGCCTCTAATCCAGGCTACATGTGAGACAAATTGCACAAATCCTCAGCAACCCCCCCCCCCACCTTTCCAACTATTCTCACTGCGAATTAGGAGGCAATCATGCATTATCCTGGGGGCATGGGGACGCTCTTGGGTTATTGGGGGTGGAGATTGGTGACCGCAGCATTAGCGAGTGGGGTTTTGCCTGTGCTCGCTGTCCCTGCCATGCACACTGTGATCACAACTGCTTGGGGCATTTCTTCAAAGAAATTAGGCTGAAAGAGCAGGGATGAGGATGTCAAATGGCTCTCCGAGTGTCTCTCTGACTGTACGCATGACACCCCCCTTCCCTGATCGCCTGATTGGCAAAGCATGCATGGGTAAAGGGCTTGATTTAGCACATGAGCGCTGCTTTGCCTTAATGGGCGAAGCATTCATGGCTTCCCTGCACTCAGCTGAGAAAGATCAGAAGAAGCTGCTGTCAGGTGGAGGTGTGCACCTCCACTAAAGCGATTGAAGTACTGAGCCACGGCTTCAAGCAATGAGCCGCTTTCCCTTCCTATTATGCCACCCTTTTATCATTTTCTATATTATCTAAGCTGTGTGTGGTGTGTTTGGAGGTACAACTGGGAGGGGTTTCCCCTGTCATCAGTGGAACAGGTGGGACAAAGCATGGTGATGTCAGCCGGGCTTCCTATCAGGGGGGAGGGGTGGAGAAAAAAGGATGCGGTTCCCCAATGCAGGGGTTTACCGCATGGAGACAGGTGGATTTGGCTTGAACCCATGCTCTCCTCAATTGCATGGGGACGTGGTTATTCAAACTACAATGTGTATTGGGGATGACCCTATTCAACACCGCAATAAATGGAGCCCATGGGGACACATCCACTGTTAATGAAGTGTTGTACTTCAGATACCTTGCCATTGCTACAGGAGTAGAAGAAACACAGCCCCTTTGTGCACTCGCCTCTTTTATCCAGGGACAGAGCCAGATTGGCAACCCATCCCATGAGTTACTGTTACTGTCATCCTATTTTCCCTTGAATATCATATTTTATAACTGAGTGGACAAATATGAAATTGGCCAAAAGATTGTGTGCAAAATTCTGAAGAGAGCATGAAGTGGAACTCAAAAGTAACCATGCGATGATCACATCCCTCTCATGGGTGATGCTGAATATACGCTAGGTCTTAGTGTCAATGACAAGTTATGTGTACACTTCTCTTTGGTATGGAATTTTCTGGATTCATTTTTATTAGCTGCCATAATTGATGACAGTTAGATGCTTTCCTTTCAACTCCTGTTTGCTTCGGATTTCAGACATTTTCTTTCCACAGTCTGATGACTTCATGCTTGAGAAGTTCCATCAGGCAAGCTTTAGTTTTAACCAAAGGTACATAATATTTCCTTTTTTGAAAAAAAACAGATGTCAGTGTTATTTCACAGGTTGCTTAGGCAACACTAAATTCTTGGATGGCAGCAGGAGGAGAGATCAATGGAGAGTCAAATTGTGATGGTGGTATGAGGAAACCCATTTTACCAGTTTGAAAGTCTTTTTATTCCAAGCTGTTTTCAATTAATTCATCTTTAGGTACATCCAGGTGAGGTTTTAAAGCCATAATTTCCCAATTATATTGCCAAACATACTATCACTGCTCTTGCAAATGTACCCAGATGTAGGAAGTGTATTGAAAGATGAAGCAAAGTTGGTGGATGCTTCCTACATCCAAGCCACATCTGCATGAGCAGAAATTCTGTGAAGAGACGAGTTGACAAGACAGGCAGAGTTTCGACTGGGAATTAAATTTGCCTTGAATCTGGCTTGAGTGCCTCCCATCCCGACACTTTGCAAGGGATCCCCCATTTCTGCAGACTAAAGGTCCAAAAATTCGGGGAATCCCTATTTGAATTATAACAGGGCACGCTGCTGAATCCTGGAATAATCCAGAACGCACCTGGGTTTTTTGGGGGGGCGCGGAACCATGCTTTTAGGGGCGTTTGCTTCAGTTTGCCCTGAGCCAATGATAAGCCGTGAGGAAGCCACTCTTCTCCTGGCTGTCATGAGATCGGAGGCAGGGAAAGGAGAGTTGTAATTGTTAATGAGATCAGTTGCAAACTGATCTCATTGTTCGTTCCTCCTTCCATTCATGCCTGCATCCCCAATAATTTTCGCTGCTGTGAAGTTCTGATGCAGCACAATTAGCCTCTGTTTCCCTCCTTCTCCCCCCCCAAGCAAGACAAAAAACTCCATTCTGCCTTTACCCCTTCACTCTCTCACCCTCCACCTCACTCTCGTCTCTCCCCCCCACTCCCATTTGCAAAGTAAGATGCAAATAAAAATTGATGAATGGTGTCAAAGGGAGATGTGAGAGCAAAGGGATAAAGGAGGAGGACTCTACTCTGCAACGGAACACCCGCTCCAGTGACGTCAGGCTATGCCGGTGAGGAGGGAGGGAAGGTTTTTTTTTCACAGCCAGTCCGCATTATAAGCTAGGTGTGGAGACACCAAAAGCTGCTGATTAAATTAAATCAAGATTTCAATCCAGATTAAAATGGGCAGTTGGAACTTGCCCACAGTGTAAGGGCCTAGGTGTTGTGAGAGGTGAATGTGGGATCTAAACATGATCCTGTAATTTTCTCTCCCTGTCTTGATGCATTCTGCACCTCTGAATTGTCTTAATGCCACTCTCATGATTTAGGTTGCAATCAAATGTGTGGAAGTAAGTCTCATGTTGGGCTATAATCTAGTCCTCAGGATTGAAACCGATGTGACCATGAAAAGCTCATGGTAACCTGTTGGCTGGCCCTGGTTCTTTCATTCGCTCAGCCTAACTTATCTCACAATATGGCTGAGAAGATAAAAAGGAAGGGGTGAGAAAATAATGTGATGTCATGGGTTCTGTGGGGAAAAAGAAGGATATGAGATAAATATATAAATAATAAAAAAGATTGCGCAGTTAAGTTTTTTTCTTTTTACTTGATTGTAATTTTTAAAGTAATGGATTTTGTAATATTATTTTTACTAGTATGCTTTTATATGAGCCATTTTGGGGGAACCTACCCTGAAAAATGGCAGATACATGTTGAAATAAAGTAAAAACCCAGAGGATCATTACAACATAATAAATCCTGACCTTTTCATTTGTTTGCTCCAGTATAATACATGCATATGTTACTTTCCGTGACTGGAATTATTGGCAGGGTTACAAGATGGAACTCTAGCATAATAAGTTGACTTCATATCAGTGGGATGCATAAATTAACATTTCAAATGTTAGCTTTAAGAATTAGTTAGTACTTGAGTACAGTTAAGTATGTGAAGTTCTTTTAATAAACACATTATCGCTTAGTAAAGAAAATGTGGCCACTCAGCAATCTACATACAGGAATAAATAGATGGTAGAAGGCAGAAATCATAGAATCAGAGCTTGTTACTGAATGGCCTGGTGCCTTTCTGCACTTGGTCCCATAGTTTGATTCCAGTGTGCTCCCAGATGGAGCATCTGCGCTGGAAAAGGCTGTTTCCAACTCAGAAATAGCCCCTTTCATGGAGGACCACACTGGAAGCAGACTAAGTGTACTGTAGAACACAATTTCATGCTCCACATGGACATTTACCCTATCCAGTCGTGTCCTACCACATCCTCTGGGAAGCCCACCCATACTTCTATGGTGCACAGAGGGAAACATGACACACTGCACAGGCGTGCTGGTGCATCATGCAACTGCTGGCACCAGTGCACATGCATGGCGTGTCACTGTGGTCCTGGTGATGGCACTGGCACACACACAGTGGCACCGGTGTCAGGAGGCAAGATGGCAGTGCCCAGACCTCGTGTCCACACTTCAGTTAAATCTGCAGATGCATGGGGGAGGAAGGGTTGCATGTACTAGCATTTGCTAGTACAAATGTTTACTACACACATGGGGAACTTCTATCTTTGCTATCCACGGACAGATGTCAAGGTGCAACATTTCACCTGGACCATCCCATGGTAGGTAGTCCAGACTATGCTGCCCCTAGTGTCAGCTCTTGGAGCTCATAGTGGAATCTTTGAAGGCTTCAAACTTCAAATTTAATCCTTCCAAGTTTCCATGAGGGCCTTTCTAGTGGTGTATTACTTCTACGGATGTCCAAGAATATTTCAAACATTCAAAATTCAATTGAATGCATTTGAATTTAAACATTCAAATTTGAGTAGAATGTCTATACATTCATTTTTTAACATTGAAACGAATTTGAATGTTTTGAACCATTCATACGAATTATTTGGACATTCGTATGTGTACGGATAAGTATGCATTGCATCCGTATCCATATGCATCTTATTCGTATCCATACACATTTGTGTAGATACATACAAGACAAAAATGGGATACAGACAGGATAAAAACGGGATGCGTACAAATGCGTACAGATGCATACAAACACATACAAATGTTGTCGACATTCATAGCTTCAAATACGAATGGAATATTTGTACAAATAGATACGAATGTATTCAAATTCAAATACATTAATTTTTTCTCTATTTGTATGAATACAAACATTTGTTTTGAATTGAATCAAATCTCAAAATTGCATTTGTGCACGCGCCTAATCACTTCTGATGCTATTTCTGGTGATTCCTCTTACAGTGCTTCTGAAAAGTGTCCCCCATCATATCCTGGGCAACAGAGCCTTGCCACTTGCACACCTCTGTACTCTGGAATATAGGGCTTGGACAAGCAGAAAACTTCATTATTTGAGATCTACCAGTAGACCTGTCCAGGTGCCATTTTGGGCATCCTACCCCCCAGTCTATGTTCCATCCTCTGCAGATGGAGCATGCTAAGAGTGGGCAGAGAGATCCTTATCCTTGCAAGCATGTAGAGGGGAGGCCCTTGGACCATTACCTAGCACAGGATAACTTCCCATGCAGAGAGGGCCAGAGTTTCCAAGCAGCTAAACAAACAAACAAACAAACAAAAGTGACTATAATTTCTTTTTAGTGAAATGTGGTGCAGCAAACATTTCAAGAGTAGTGAAAAAAAAATCTCCTTTGTACTAAGACTTTTTTTGTTTTTAATTGAAGTCAAGCTTTTTTCTTTCTTGTTTGGACATGGTGAAGCCACACCCTACACAGCACCTTAAAAGGTCTTTTAAGTAAACTTCAGTTCTCTGAATTTTCTGGGGCATAGTGTGAAGAGTGTATTTGTAAAACAAACACCACACACACACACACACACACACACATCTTTTTTATTTGGCTGGAATGGATAACATGACACAGGTTGGCTAATGTGGCTTGGCTAATATTGTAGCTTGGCCAGTGTTCTTCCAAGTGAAAACTCTCCATTTTATGGAATGAAATGGGGTGATTCTGAGACAGAATATCCTTCTTTTATTCCTAAACATTTCTCTCTCAAT
This sequence comes from Aspidoscelis tigris stejnegeri, assembly GCA_023333525.1. Taxonomy (NCBI): domain Eukaryota; kingdom Metazoa; phylum Chordata; class Lepidosauria; order Squamata; family Teiidae; genus Aspidoscelis; species Aspidoscelis tigris. The sequence continues at coordinate 60,342,326 of JALMGA010000004.1, forward strand.
CTCTTTCTTTCTTTCTTTCTTTTTTTGAAACACAGTAGTATAGCTGGTAAAACCAGAAATGTTAGAGGTGAAGCAGTCCTCACACTATGTTGATCCCACAGGATATTGTATTCCTTGGACGACTTCCCTGCCATCTATAATTCAGACAGCCTATTTGATTTAGCTGTGGTTTTCACAATGGCACAATGTCATAGTAACTAAGCAAACAAAAGAACTGTTGTGCTCCAAGTTTTATTAAATTGTTTCATGTTGTGCTGTGCTGGGGACATGTTAAGGAAAATGATTCTCTTCTTCCACAGTATACTAACACAAATCTTTTTGTCCTTGGGGAACTAAATCAGAAAGACCCCTAACTCTTTATTAATAGCAATATAATTGGACTGAAGAAGTACCAAGTTGACAAATAAGAAGGGAATTTATTTTGTAAATATTACTTGACTGTATTTTTGGGGTTTGAAAGTCAGCACTGTTAGCTTTAGTGAGCAGCCTTTGGTTGCTCTCCTCCTAAAATATTTGCACATATTCTTATTTTTTTTCTTCTCAGCAAAGAATCCTTGCTGGATCAGGCCACACAGCCCAATTTAGTTCTACATTTTGTCTCATACAGTGGCCCATCAATTTATTCTGGGCATCTTAAGCAGAAGACATAGGCAAAACCTTCCACACCCTGCAAACGGCTGTGAGAGGCCTCCTGCCTGTCTCTCCACCTGGAGGAAGTACTTAGGCATCCATTTTAATAGCCACTGATGCACCTATAAAGTCCAAATTTTTAAAGTGCAGGTGAAGATACTGTAGCAAACTAAATATTATTTGTTTTAACTTTTTGAGATTTTAAAATGATGAAGTGGAGTATAAATGCAAAAATAAATAAATCCCAATTGTTTTCATGTCAAACAGAACCGGTGGGAACTTATGATTCTGTTTCATTCCAGTGAGGTTAAACTACATAAGGCATGGCTGCATGGCACATGACATGACAATATGGCTCCAAAAGTAGAAGCAGGAATGCTCCTGCACCCTTCTATGTTCTTCTGGTCCCAGCAAGCCATTTGTTGCACTCCTGTCAACAGTTTCACATGCTGCTCTTGAGGTCTGGTTGTTAGGAGATAAGTCTGAGTGCTCTTAGCATGCGTTCCCATTCAAGCTTTGAAAACATTTTGAGAGCTGATTGTTCCCAAAATATCAAAGGAATCTGCTGTTTCTGAGGATTAAAGGTCCCAAAACATAGGATAAAGTCTCACTGCTGGATTTAGAAATATTCCTCGCTATTTAGGAATGGGAACACAACCCGGTTTTTTTTGGGGGGTGGTGGAGAACCATGTTTTAGGGGCATTCTCCTCAGTTTTCCCTGAGCCAATGAGAAGGTGTGATTATGGGCTAAGAAAATTTTCCACTGGCTGAAAGGGGAGGGGAAGAATGAACAGCCTGTTGTTGTAACAAAAAGAGATCAGATGTATTGGGCTGTGAGATGTTGTGAGGATTGAGTCAAAGTGTCTGATTTTACAAAGGTGTGTAATCTCTTGCAGTGATCAGCTTCCCTCCTGGGGTTGTGAAGTGGGGTTGCTTCCTCTCACCTTCCTTCCAGGATCGGCCTCTCTCTCTTACCACGTAGCGGGAAGTGAGTCAAAGTAACAGAGATCAGACCATGGGTCCGATTTTACAAAGAGGGACTCTTCTGCCAGTGATCATGAGACTTTGGAGGTTTGGTTCTGCTTCCCCTTTTCTTTCGACCCATGCCTTTTTCCTCTCTTTCTGCTTCCCCATCACAATTGTCTTACTCCCTGCCAAGATGGGGGGGGGGAGAGAGTTGAACAAAAGCTGCTGCCAAAGGTGATCTGAATCAGGCTTATATAGGGGGTGGGGTTTTGATCCCTGCCCCATGAAATCAGGGTATACCAGAAAAGAGAGGGGGATGGGGTTTCTCCCCTGCAAGTCTGCATAATAAGCTATAAGTAGGAATACGAAAAAAAAACAAGAGTTCACTGCTGATTTAAAAATCCCAGATTAAAACCCGGACTAAATTGTGCAGTGGGAACTTGGCTTTAGACTAGAAAAAAGCCAGCATAAGGGACAGCAGCCTGACTATTGGAGCAACCATCCTGTTACAGACTTGTACCTAAGTGCAGACAATGCCATGAGACTTATTTCACACCAAAGTGAATGCAGCCTGAGTCTGCTCTAAAGATATGTTGAACTGGTTTAGATGTGAACTGGTTCAAATCAAACAGGAGTATTCAAAAACTTCAAGTTCAAATTGAACACCCTATCTATTTGAAAACAGAGTTTGAATCTGAATCACACCAATGAACACATCCTATTTTATCAAGGTTTGAAGGTGTCTGAAGCAAATCAAACTGAACACAGTGTTGATCGAAGAAAAAAAAATCAGTTTTAACTGAACACACAAGAAGTTTGTGTATGTATCTAATCTGTTCCACTATCCTTTAATTTACCTCTTCTTTCTTTAATGAATCATTTTCAAATGACTGTCACAAAGCTGTATAGAATTTTACATGTGTTGTTTAGCAGAAACCTTCATCAACATTCTTTATGCTTTAAACAATTTAAGCAATTCTGTGCTAATGTTTTATGCTCCAAGCCTTTCAGAAAGGAAAACCAAAAGACATGAAGATATTGATTTCAACTGGCTCTTCCAATTTTTTAAAACAATGCTCTGAGGTTTGGGGGGAAATGTAGAGTTCAGTTTCATTTCTTGCTTGTCAGGTAGCTCACTATAGGCTTAAGGAAACCAGTTTTGCTTGGGATTTCCTCATGCATCTCCTGCAGCTAAAAACAAACAAACCCTGAAATAAGTTACTTTAATCTTTGAAGGCCATCCAAACATTTTCTGGAAATGGGATTAAGCCAAAATAATCAGGACAATGTGTATTGGCAAGAATTATGTAGTTTTCTAAAGAAGAAAATGAAAGTCTGGCTAAATAACTTCTAGAGTTTTTTCAGCATGCTAACACACATGTGGGAAAGAGTGATCCAGAAGACATCGCGTATTTACATTTTCATAAAGCTTTTGATCAAGTCTCTCATCAAAGACCATAAATGCAATAGTTATGGAATAAAAGAATGGGTCCTATTTTGGATGAGCAACTGGCTAAGGAACTGAAAGCAGAGAATAGGAGTGAACAGACTTCTCTCACAATAGAGAGATGTAACAAGTGGAGTTCCCCCAGGTTCTGTCCTGGAACTGGTGCTTTTAAATATATTTGAAAATGATCTGGAGACAAGTAGTGACCGGCAGAATAACTAAGCTTGCTGAGGAGACAAAAACAAGAAAGGAACTACGAAGACCTTTGCACGTTGGAGGACTGGGCATCAGAATGGCAGCTGCCTTCAATATGAATCACACTGGCATGCCAGATCCTAAGTCAATGATGGCAAACCTTTTGAGCTTGGTGTGTCAGAATTCACAAGGAAACCTAGCTTAACTTGGGTGCTGTGCCACATCTAGAAATCTCCATAATTCTGTGATATTTGTAGCTCTAGTAAAAAAGTTATATTTTTGATATATGTATTTTATTAAAAGCAAAAACAATTCTTTACATTAGTGTCTTTTGTTGCCGAATTTTGTTTGCTAAATCTTCAATTGAAAGATGGTATTTTGTACACTTCAAGACCAAGCAGGCACTACATGCCCAGGTGCCATGGTGACCATGTGTGTCACCCAAAAGGGCTTGGCGTGTCACCTGTGATACACGTGTCATAGGTTGGCCATCACTGTCCTAAGTACACGTATACGCTAATGGGATCCTGGTGTTGCAGGGGGCAAGCCCCACTTCTGGGATCCTTTCCATGCACGGTGAAGACCTTTCTCATTCAAAGCTACCAACTAAGCACCAAAGCTAAGATGCCATCTTTGAAGTGGGTGGCAGGCAATGCCTAGGACATACAGGAGTGAATAATAGAATCATAGAGTTGGAAGTGACCCCTAGGGTCACTGAGTCCAACCACCTGCTGCTGCTGAGGTATGGAGGCAATCTGAGACTAGCAGTTTAGGGATCAGCTGGCATTTGCAGCTGTCAAGTAACTTCCTCCTTTGTGTCACTTTGTGTTTTAACTTCTCATTTTTGACTACAGACTGAAATACCATTTTGTCTTTTGCATAAGAGTGCCAAGAAATTCTGATCTCCTAAAAATGATTTTTTTTTAAAAAATGTATTTATTGCATCCCTGTGTTAATGACTTTAAGGCTGTGGTCACACCTTCACTTTAAACCTTCTTCAGTCCATCTTCATATCTCAGTGCTCACACCTTTTCATTTCTATCCATTTTATTTGTAGACTTTCCATCTTCCATTTGGACTTTCCTAAATGGAAGCTCCACAAATAAAGTGGATAGAAAATGAAAGGTGGGAGCAGTCAGACCTGAAGATGAGCCCTTTCCTCACGTAAGTCTTATTTTGGATTATACCTTGGGATGGGGGTCTGTTGTCTGCATGCTAAAGACTATGGCAGCCCTCAGCTAGGGTCCATCATAGTCTATACTAGCATGCAGACAGCAGCTCCTTGCTCTGAGATACATTCCAAGCAAGGCCAAGTGCAGAAAGGCCCATGGACTGAAGAAGGTTTAAAATGAAGGTGTGATCATGGCCAAAGTTCTGTGAACCCATTTTGTAGCTCTGTGTTCTGAGCTGCCTCAGAGATTACACTAACATTGGGTTCCCACCCAGATTTTAAAGTGTCTTGGAAATGTTTTGGAAATACTTTGTCCCCATTAAAATTTTGATTCCTGGACTTTCCAAGGAGTAAACCATCAAAAAAAGCATTTAAAAAACCTGGGAAAAACAGCTCTTGCACCCATTTTTGCTGCTAGCCCACATTATTTTTTTGCCTTTTGGAACATTACGGAACTACGTGGGGCGGGGATCTATCCTTCTGGCCAATTCCTGCCAGATGTGCGTGGGATTTCACAGCTGCAAAGGTCTCTTCCCTTCCCTTGCCATGCCTGAACACCATTGCAAGAGAAGGGGAAAATAAATTTAAAGCACCAGCCAGCCTCAAAAGATTCAATTGTAGCAAAAAAATTCTTGCAACAAGGAGAGATATACCAGCAGGAATTTGTAAAAGACTCAAGCGATATATTGTTGCAAGGATTGCACAGGAGCCCACAGCCTGCATTTTACAGAGGGAAGCTGAGAGGGGAGATTAACAGGGGCTTCTCCGTGCTGTTTTTTTTTTTTTTGCTGTTTGAGTGGGAAGACCAGTCACATTCAGCCTGTGTTATCCTCAAGGAAATGGGAACGACCAGAATGCGTACTCTGTCCTGAACCTGGATTTTAAAAGTCCAACCAGGATTTTAAACGTCAAGTGGGAACATGCCCAAAGGAAGCTTGATTTGTTTTATAACTGAGAGTAAAGCAAACGTGCAAACAAGCAAGGTTTCAGATTCCTGTCTGAGGCTTTTCTTCTCAGAGATGTCTCTGTCAGCACTGGCAACTTTTCCATTGTGCTGCCATCGTTGTCCTTTTCTCAGACCTTGCTGTCTCTGTTAGCTTTCAACACAGATTTTGCTTTCCCCTTGTGTTGTGGCTAGTCCCTAGAGATGCTGATAGTACCACTGAAAACTTCTAGTTGTTTGGGGAACTCAATGTTGGACTGGTCTGATCATTAGTATAGGGATGTGGGTCTGAAATGTGGGGGGGAGGAAATGATTAATATACTTTGTGCTGCCCTAGCATCTTTGTAATCAGATAAAGCTTGAAAGAATGGTTCAGACCATTATTCAATTCTGGGGTATATCCCAGAATAAGGCCTAATGCAGAAAGGACCAAAAGGATTTCAAATGAATTCTTAGGTGGGATATTCTGATAGCGAAAAATAGTGATGATGAGAATACTGATGAAAAACCATGTGGCAAACCACAGCTTCTGCACATTATGGAAACTCCTTATTTCCTTCTCTAGTTCCTGAATGAGAAGTATGTAACAGTGGATCAGGCCATATTAGCATACATTTCAACATGCAATATTTACAGCCTTTGGTGATTCTGGTACTCAGATGCTCCTGCTGGCAAATATGCACCTGAAATTTAGCCAGTGTGGGGGATTTTTTCGTCTTGGCAGCAGCCAAAATGATTAAGCTGTGCTGCTAGGGTGAGTGTTCTAGCATGGGAGGAAAGAGAGAGAACTGATTGTTTCATTGTTTTTGTCTTTATTAAGCCCCAGAAGATATCTGTTATTATATTTTGGCTTCTACAGCTTGCCTAAGTGATTTCCAAACTTTAAAAATAGATATCTAGCCAAATATTTAATGCCAGGACTTATATCTTTCCTAATAATTCAGTGGATTATTCCAGTTCTAATTCAGTACAGGATGATGCAGTGCCTCATGTTTGACACAAATATGTTTGTTCCCTAGATATTAAAATTGCTTCCAGATGAAGCTTATTCTGTACAATTCTTTCTTTGTATCCTTTTTGTCACTTCAAATTACCTAGCGACACAACTAAATAATGCCATTATTATCACTGTGGACTTCCAATGGGGGCTTTCAGCGTCTAACCTTTCAATCTGACTGAACTTGGTTTTGCTGTTCAGACTCAGTTTCCTGTGAATATGGCATGTAATGCTTAGATTTATAGTTCATTTCCTGATTTTGCCCTTTTTCTTCTCCTTTTCCTTCTCTTCCTCCTCCTTCTCCTATACATTTATATCCCACATAGATTTTGTTGCGGTGGAAGGTGGGGTTCAGGAGCACAGAATATAGCAGATAACTGCTGATTCCATCACTGTACATCTTGTTTTAAGCCAAATGGCAGAATGAGATCCTTCCTCAAACCCAGTGGTTCTCAACCTGGGGGTCGGGACCCCTTTGGGGGTCGAACTACTCTTTCAGAGGGGTTGCGACGAGTCTCCCACCACCCTTCCCTCCCACCTCCCAGCTGCTCCACCCCCATGTTTGGGGGTCTCCACAACATGAGGAACTCCATTAAGGGGTCACGGCATTAGGAAGGTTGAGAACCGCTGCTCAAACCTGCTTCCCTGTCCCCCCTTCCCCCACTTCTGCAGTTCTGCTTTTGACATTTGTGAAGGTTACCAAGACCAGAATCAATGTTTAGGGCTCACTGAAATATTGAAATCAGCACAGTTACAATCAATAAAACAATTGTACAAGCTAAGATTCCACCACCTTGCCAATAGATTCATTTTGCCCCAGTGAACAGAATGTGGAATGATAATCTTTATGTGACTTTCCCATGAGAATACTCTGCTAATTCAGCTTTTCTACAAACTTCATGAATGATGCAAATCTGGTGTTCCTTCCCTTTAGGATAGTGCAATTAAACTCACTGTTGAGTAGACAGAGCTAGGGTTGACATGGAAATTATTAGCTACATGTTGGAAGTTAATCAATACCAGAAAACATGGGGGTATCACATATGGTGCTGGGGCTTTCATATATGAGAATGAGAAGAAGATGAAGAAGAGCTGGGTTTTATATCCCTTTTTCTCACCCTTTTAAGGGGACTCAAAGTAGCTGACAAAGCTTTCTATTCTTTTTTTAATACCTTTATTGTATAAATTGAACCATACATTATAAAAGTAGAACATTATAAAATAATATCGCAAAAGAGTGATAGCTGATACAAATTGTATAAGAATAGTAAATCTAAAACCAACAAAACAGCTCTCATCACTTGCAAGACCAACAATTGCTGAGCCTTACAGAGGCCGTGTTCCCATTATAAGCTTAATTCGGTTTCCCTAAACCGAAATAATAGAACGAGATGCAAACGTGAATTTGCCTGATCCCATTACTTTCGACTCGATCCGGATTCTGAGAATCGTAGGTGGCTTACGTGACTCAAGGGGGGACTCAAGTGGCTACTTTTTAAAAGCTGCTTTTCGGGGCTGCCCTGCCCTCTTCCTCCTGCCATGAATGTGCCACCCATAAGGGACCCCTTCACGGAGTCTAGCTGGGTGGCTGGGTGGCTGCCGCTTGCCTGGATGGAGGAAAAACGGCAGCGGGCAGCCAGCGATTCTTTCCCCTCCTCTCCCCATTGCCCAGGGCACACAGCAGCAGTGGCAACTCAAGCCTTAAACATTCACACATCTCCAAGAACCTGCAGCTGCTTTTCTTTCCTTTCCCTTTCTAAAGGTCAGAACTTTCAAAGAGGAAGAATTGCACAAACATTAACATTTACAACCTTTGGGGTGATTTAATACGCGGAAAGCGTGTTAAGCCAACCTGATGTGGGAACTGCGAGGACTGAAAATGGTTTGAAACTGAAATAAGCTTATAATGGGAATGCGGCCTTATGAGTTATGGATATAACCTGCTAGGACACTTCTTATGTTTTTGTAACAAGTGTTGATTGGAAAATCATGATTGTGTTTCAATAGTATTCACTCTCATGTGAAATAGTTGAAATTAATAAGATCTGGATGAGATTTCTACTTTTTTCTAAAAACATATTTGTTCTATAGTTACTTTGGCATCATTTTGAATAAATACACCTTTTGCAATGCTTATTTTAATCTAAGAAGTAATTGTTTGGTAAAATGATCCTTTTCTGATCTGAAAAAAAAATCAAAGTTAATATAAACATTCATTTCTAAATATGGCTTATCTTAGACACAGAGAGCTTTGCTCTTACCTCCATCAGAGAGGACTTGGTCAATATCCAGTTAATCTTTATATAACCTGGTCCTCACTCTTTGTAAAAAAATCAAATACCAACAGAAGTAAGTATAGAATTTGAAGGGTGAAATGAACTCTGTTCCTCTTTTTTTCCATCAAAAGAACTGCAAAGAGTATTTGCATAGCCTAAAGTCAAGTATCATGGTGACTTCACCTGTCTGGGATTTGTTTGAAACACTTCTCCAGAGGATAAAGCAGTGATAAACTGTGTGTGTACCCATCCAGATTTGAATGGGTTGTAAACGAGCAAACTAGCTAGACTACTGTGACGGATGAACGTCCAGAAACCTCATTTAAAAAATGAGACAGAGATTTGTTAATACAGTTGCATGTCAAGTTGACCTTCGCTCTTGCTTTTGAAGACTGCTTCAGTACAACTGAATATAATATAAACATGGAATAAAAATCACAGGCTTTATAGTTCTAGCTATAAGAAAATAGGATCCAACATACTTCTTAATGTTATCCAATAAAGATATTTAAAAAGATAATATTGGCAAGATGATTCCTACATTACTTAAAGTTAGGGCTTCTTTTCCCTTACCAGTTGGAGTAATTCTATCTGCTCCCTGGTAAAGCCTATCCTCATGCTGCCAACATTCCCACCATCATGAAACTTCAAGCCATCCCCAGCCCTAACTAGCTGTGGACAAACAAAACTTAGTCCACAACTTGATCAGGTAGCTCCTGGACGACAGAGTTCACACCCTCTTCCACTGCAAGTGACACTGTTGGTGGCATGGTGGCTCAGCTGTGGCTGCTGAGGAGCACACTGCATCCCAAACACCATGGCAATGTCTGGGTGTATCCTGGATGTTGCTGTGGCTGCTGCCACTGAGATCTGGCCTGCCTGAGCCTAGCAATCTGCACTTCAAGTGCTGGCAGTTCAGTTTAGGACTTTCCTAGCCCTTGAAGACATGTTTCATCATCTAGCTGGTATGGTATTATACCATACCAATCATGTAAGTAAGAACAGGCCCTTAAAATTAATATTCTGCGTTATTATTCCGAGTTTATATAATGAGTTACTGTAAACAGGTTTTTCAAGCATCTTCAAACAATGAATTTGTGAAGGTACTTCCATTTTCGAAGGACATTTCTGTCTAAGAAATATTTTTTCCCTAGGAATTGCTAAGCAAAAACACATTTTTATATTTTGTTTGGATTTACTTTTTCCCATGTATTTTCATCTCTGCTTCCATTATTCCTTTACTAAAAATAGACTCTTAAGAGTGGATTTCTTAGTCATTTTGTGGTAGGTAAGTTTCCGTTGTGAGCTTGTGGACAGCCCCTAATTTGAACAAGAAGCCATCCATAGAAAAAAGAAGTAACTTTGAGAATGAGAATGAGGGGGTATCCCCATGCAAAAAAAAAAACTGTGGGGCAACTGCGAGGTCACCTTGGGAGGGTCTCCATGCAAAGCCTCAATACATGGCACCCTGGAGCCAATATGTATTTAGAAAACCCCACTTCAGAAGTGTTTTCATTGCGAAATAGGTGTCTAATATGTATTGCCTAGGGGTAATGGGGACACTTCCTGGTTATTTGAGGTGCAACTTGGCAGCCGCAGTATTAGCAGGCAGGGTTTCATCTCTGCCCCCAGTTCTGCCCTGCGCACTGCTTGATTTAGCTACTGCAGGGATGACAGGGAGCTCAGTGGCACCTTAGCAAACACAGCACAATCCCTTTCCTTGGCCACCACACTTAAAAACATAACCCAAAGTAATAACATCTTTTAAAAGCATAAGCAGGTCATTCCTTTCAAGCACAGGTTTCCAGAGTTGCGCAGAGCAACATGACAGTGGGAATGACGGCACCCCCCACTTGCAACCAGCTACAGAATGAGAAGGCAAAACACACGCATGCACAGATGGGGGGAGGATTGGATCATCTTAATCTTTCCCCCCCTCTCTCTGCCTCCTCTAGCCCAAGCCACCACCCCCCACATATACACATACACATACACATACACGCACACACACAAGCACACAAGCACAGACAGGGGGCTCTGACAGGGATTTCATCCTGTCAGAGCCCCCCCCCCCCGTCTGTGTGGGACGGCTTGCGCTGGTGGAGGGAGAGAAGGGATGGCAGACACAGCCAGCCAGCCCGCTCAGGGGGTGAGTGGGAGGCAGGAGCGGAGATAGCCACTGCTACTCGCCCCTCAGCTGTCTCTCTGCCATCTCAGCGCCGGTGCCAGCAGCGAGTGGGTGTGTGTGTGCCGTCATTCCCGCTGTCATGTGGCTGTTGGCACCAGCGATTCTATTTGAATTCAAATTTCAATCTTCAAATGTGCCAACATTCTATTCAAATTCAAACGTCTGAATTCGGCAAAATTCGTACGAATTTCGAATGTTACAAATATTTTTGCATATCCTTACTTGGGAACTGTTAGGGATGTAAGAGTCTCCAGTGGATCAAGGAGCGGCTGGCCATTCGTTGGCTAAACCACCAGCTGCAGAACCACAGACCTTTCAAAAGTGTGTGTATGTTTTTCTGGCAAATCATCCTCTATCCTTGCCTGTTAAAGTATGGATTTTAGTACTTGATTGTGGATTCAACAGTTATAATTCTAGCTTCTGGTCTCAGAATATCCAATGGATATCCTTTGGGCTCACCTTGGACTTTTCATTCTCCAAGATAAAAGAATAGAGAAAAACCATTGCTCTCAGCCATAGATTTATTTTGTTGTGGAAATTTTGAGGTGACTGTGATGCGTGTCTATTACGTGTTCATTCTCCTTGCATATTTTTCAGTCATTTTATTGAAACTAGGAGCACAAATTATATTCCCTGGGCTAAATAGCTGCCATGCATGAAAATCTTGACATGGAGAAATCCATAGAGATGAATGGGATGTACAAACAGTCAAATGTTTGACCAGTAGATTTTTGTTGTCATCTTCCTGGAAAAGCTGGGGTGGTTTGAAAAGATTTGCCAAAACACTTCTGTGAGGGTTTTTATTTTTAATCAGTCTTTCACATAAGCTTAAATGGAAGGGTAATTGAATAAGGAAAGGGTGCCGGTTTGGTTGAGTATTGGGATCAGAAATTTTATTCCTGCTAGTATTGTGGACATCTGGAAACAACCCACAGCTGTGTTTTACTAGGAACATTTAAAAAATTCCATTAGAGAGAGAGGGAGACTGAGTGAGCGAGAGAGCACTTTAGACAGGAAGATAATCATTGGTAGATCAATCACAGATTTCACTGCCTACACCATCACCTCAGAGAATTAGTATGGCAGCCAGCTATCCTAGCTGAGGATTCTGTGCATCATCTTACATGAATAATGACTCCTGCCAAGATCTTCTGAGTCTTTGTTGTTGAGGAAGCAAACTGATAAGAAACAAAGCACGCATGGTGAGCGTTTCTTTTAATAGCAACTGCTTATTATTGTAAAGTAATATGTGTGCATTTTATCAGCCTTGCAGGTCACGTCATCTGTTTTCTCACATGGACTCTGTTAGCTCCTGTTTCAATAGAGAACCAGCAGCTAATTCTCAAGCAAGGAGCCTTTTCACACTTGGCCTTATTCTGGGTATACCCTGGGAAAGGGACCAGAAGCCTATTCACACTTAGGCCGATAGTCAACAATTAGTGAACATCTGGTGAAGAGCCTATGTACATTGACTAGGCTGCTACAGCCTACAAGTGTACCTACCTTCACCAGAAGTTCATTAATTGTTTATTAGATGTGGAGCATCCAGCAGCAAGACCATTCACTCTGTGTCAGTTTCCCTGCATTTGGTGGGTAGGGAACACAGTGCCAGCACAGACGTGTTCATGGTGGCAGTGGCATCCATGATCCATGGCTCACCCATGCCGTGATCGTAGAATCGCAAGAGGGGCATTCAATCATGAGTTAGCCTGTGCTCAAACATGCCCCTCTCGCAAGGGCATCTGAGTGTCCAATCACAGCAGTGAGGAGGTGGAACTTCTGGTTTTGGATGCATTGGTGTGAGCTGGTAAATGGGAAGACCATTTGCACTTCTGGCTGGTAATGGACACTTTGGGGAAGCTTTCCTCCTGGCAAATACTAATGGTCCATGTCACGATGCCCAGCATTCCAGTAAGTGCCTGCCCTCTCTAAGACTAGCTTGGCCCTGTTAGGATGCTGAGTTCGTGCAACGGCCAAGTGAATACTAGAGTGTGGACACAAAACACTGGTAGCAAGCGTTTCAAAAGTAAACTAAAACAAGTTTATTATTATACACAAGCAATACTAGAAGGTATAGGTATAAGGTTTAGGTATTTGTTAGCTTAACTCAGTAAGTCTCTTAAGGTTAGGAGCTACCCCTTTCCCTAAAGGAAAATAGTTCCTTTTTTAAAAAGACAAACCTCTCCACGTTCCTCCCCCCCTGACTAGCTCTGACTCAGCCTAGCCAGTGTACCAGAACATGGCTCTAGATGATCACAAGGCCCAGTTCGTCCTTGCTTGACCGATCATCCAGCCTGGTCAGTTGCTAGTGAAGTCTCCCTCAGAGCCACAATCCTCACAATTGTCTCCTTCAGAAATCACTCAGCCAAAAGACCAATGGTCAGCTACTGGTCCAGCTCCCTCAGGTTTAGCTCTCTTCTGTTCCCTTCAGCTCTTGTCCCAGCACGAAGACCCCTGGTCAACTACTGATCCAGCTCCCTCAGGATTCAGCTCTTCTGTTCCTTTCAGCTCTTGTCCCAGCATGAAGACATAGTCTGCTGTACTCTGTGTTCCTTTATACCTTTTTTTCTGTGGCCCTGATTGGCTGTCACCTCCTGGGGAAAATTGCTGCAATAAAATGCTGCTGGAAACTCCTGATAGAAACTCCTTTCCCTCACCCCTGATTGGTGGGAACTCCTGCTGTAGCCCCTCCAGCACTCAGATCCCCGGACAGCTTTTCCCTCCAACTACCAGCTGCAGCCAATCATTGCAGCAGGGCCCGCACAGGATTTCCCGCCCTTTCTGCAGCCTCTGCCCAGGTCTTGCAACAAGCTGTTTGCAACAAGGCTGGCTATTGCAGCTTGCTAGAAGCCTGCAAGGCCAGAAAGCCAAATAGTTTGCAGCCTGTACCCAGAAACCGTCACAGTCCACCTTTACCTGATGTTAAATCAGATAAATGCAGAAAGGCCTCTGCTGCCCACATGCTAGTGCAGACTATGGGAGGCCCCAGGTGAGACCTGCTATAGTCTGTGTAAGCATGTAGACAAGAGACTCTTATCCTGAGGTACATTCCATAACAAGGCAAAATGCGGAAAGGGTGGCACTCTGAAGCTTGATCGAGGGCATGGCTGCCACCCTCGCTACGACGATCACTCCACCGTCACCCGGAGAGGCTGAGACAGGGGGAGATGGCGATCTGCATCACTATCCGCCACCCCCCACCCCCCACCCAGCCACAACCGGCAAAGCGGAGATGAAGGTGGCAGCAACCACCCCTCCCTGATGGCCCACCTGCAAATCAGCTAAACATTGAGGGGGGCATGATGCTGTGGCTGCCATCACCACCTCCACCATGCCCCCTGTCCCGATGAGGGCTGCAGGCCATCAGGGCAGGGGAGTGCGGGGGGGACTCCATTGACAGCTGAGGAGGCTGTGCAGACCTCTGCAGGGAGGAGCTGGTGCCACCTGCAGACGCAGCTCTCCTCTTGCGAGGCCTGCCCCAGAGGACCCGATCTGCACAGTAAATTGTGCGCATGCGTGTCCTATAATCCGGTCTTCAAGGCTGAAGACACGATTATCAAAGTTTTCCAGAAATCCAGATCTAGGGCCCCAAAGACCGCATTAGGGCCAGAATTGGGAGGCTGTCGGGTGGAAGATGCCTCCCTTGTTTGGTCCTAATGGAGTCCCCTGTGCAGAACAGTCTTTTAGGATCCTTTCCGCAAGGGTTCCTAATGGGGTCTTGAGGCCCTGTGCAGACACACCCTTGGTTAACAACTCACAAACTCATTTGGAGTGAATGGCCAGTTGAGAAATCTACAGGTCCTCATCCCACCTTGAAGAAGTACTTTTGTTTCAGCCTCAGTTAATATAGCAGAGACTGTTAGACAGCAGGTGCATCTATAGTGTTTGCCACTGAGTAATAAATCCCATAATTACAGGTCATGAAATGGAGTTCCCCTTTGATGTGACTTTTTTTTTTTTTGCTGTTGTAGCAAATACAGTTTGGCTGAGATATCAAATGCAGATAGCAGTAAAAATTTAATTAAAAAATCAAGGCTTTTATCTGAGTCTTTTAGAACTTGAGCCAACAGGTTTCTTCAATCTAAAGCACTTGTAGAGTTGGGGAGCAGATGGCAAAATGTACATATAGTGTATGAAGTCTGCACTTTTTTTTTAAAGTGGCTTGCAAAGATAAAGATTCCAGTAAAGTATTTTTCATGTGCCCAGATCTTCCCAGAAAGAGTCAGGGTTTTTGTTTCAGTTGCCACACCTATCTCTTCCCCTTACATCTCTCAGTAGAATTGCATTATTAAGAGATTCTGCTTGAATTCTTTCAAGCTATTTGTTTTGCTTGTGGGGATTCAAAGCAGTTTGCCCTAGCATCTAGATATATTAACAAAGTAGCTCAAAAGTGGTTTAGCGGTGGTAGCATGTGGATGCTAGTGTTCCCATCCCACCTCTAATCCACATTAAAGGTCAGGGAATAGATTTTAGAAATGAATTTTCTGACCTTTAATGTGGATTAGGGCACTAGCGTGCAGACACCACAATCCTCTTAAGCTGCTTTTCAGTCCACTTTCAGAAAGAGATAACACATGGGCAAAGTGACAAGCAGTTTGCTTTTTGTTTTATCTTATTCAAAGATCCCCTATGTAATTTTTTTTTGTATTTAGGTACCTAATAAGTTATAGTATGGGCTATGGGATAGTTGATTTGTTTGCTGGACAGTTTTTGATGTTTCATCTAGTTGTATCATTATTTTTGATACCATAATGTTTCTATTGTTTTTGTATTCTTATTGAAAATTAACTAAAGTATTTTTAAAAAAGATCTCCTGAATTTAATACAGGAAGGAATCATGAGGCGTTGGGCGGGGGCGGGGGGGGGGGAGCTCCCAATAGTGAGGATCCATTTGCCCTGGCAGAACCATTCCACAGTCATATGCTGCATCCACACAGCTAAGCTTTAATTTAGAGCACAAGAACACATCATTAAAGTGACCAGTCATTTTCTTTCCATGTTATCTATCCCAAATATTAATTTTCTCAGTTAGATGGTGTCAAATAGCTTCTCCCTTTGCTGATGTGTTCTTACTCTGAAAGTGGACCGAAGCTGGGTTAAACCTTATGTGTGACTGCAGCCACAGTATAAATGGTGACTTACAATGCTTTTCAATAACATTGATCAATGTCACTGAAATGAGCCTATCATAGTGTGTGATATTATGTTGCTTTCAGGGCTTCAGCCAGAAGCAGGTAATACATTTCATAGGTCTGTGGCCGCATCCAGAAAAGGGAAACACAGAGATTCAAAAAATCAAAGAAAAACAAAGAAAGAAAGAAATCCTGTGTTATGGGGAGGTTGCCAGACATATCTCTGGGCCTTGAAGTGATTTGCTGAGCAAAAGGCATTCAGCTATTCTATTTGCATCTTCATGTACTCTTTTGGTAGCTTCTGTGGTTTTCCGTGGCTACATCAGTGCCACAATGTAGCAGAAGAGGCCAAGTGTCAAATGTTTATCTTCCCCTGTTCTAAGTAAAAATTGTCAGCAAGCAAAATGGCACCATCAGAATTGCTTGGTGCGTTATATTCCACAATAATGAGTCTGACCTCAGGCACTCTTTTTAATCATTTCTCTAATTAAAAATATTCTATACTGGTTCCTATCCAAAGATTCCAGAGCAACAATATAAACAAAACAGACCTATCTCCTCCCACCTTCACTTTAAACCTTTTTCAGTCCATCTTTAGTTCTGACTGCTCACTCCTTTTCATTTTGAAATGAGACAGTGCAAGCCATCATAACTGAAGTAGGTTTAAAGTGAAGGCGTGACCATGGGCTGAATTCTTGGCCTTTTCTGCACTGGGCTTCATTCCAGATTACAGCATGTATACTGCAGGTCCTTAATCTGGGATATAAACGAGTAAGGTCTAGTGTAGAATGAGCCCTTGTCTAGAAGTGAAAGCCTGAGCTATACAGCAAGTGTGCCACAAATGTCCCTTGAAAAGCTTTGAGTGCCGTTAAGGATCTAATGCTCTCCTTCTGAGAAGGAAAGTCTGGCCAATGACATTTGAGTTTCTTTGTGCTGCTTTAGCAATCTAGGTTCTTGCTGACCTACAAAAACAAAGAAAATCCAGGAAAACAAAATGTAGGTATTTCTATGATCTGATCTGCTTCATTTTATGATTATTTATGTGCCAAGGGTAGCTGATGTGGCTCCTGCAGATCCTAGATACTTTCATCTTGGGATGATTTATGGTGAGCTTTTCCTCCTAGCAGTATGGTGCACAGGCCCAACAAACTTGCCTCACTCAGCACAACAGATGAAATCAAAAGGGCTGGTGCGTCCTCTTAGTGCAATAAAGAGGAATTAACTCCTTTGGTTGAACTAGGTTAATTTTTATTATTATTATTTATGGCATTTGTGTCCCACCTTTCTACCAAAGAGTTCAAGATAGCGAGCATTATCCTCCAGCCCCTATCCTTCTATAGAACTAAATATTAAAGATGCTGGCATGCTTTCTGGTCTTGCTCATTTGTTGACCATTCCTGGACAGGGTAGCTTCCCATGGGCATTGTAACATCCTTTAAAATGGACAGAGTAGTGCTCCTGCACATTTCAATAATTTCGAAGAAGAGAACATTTTAGCATGAAGTGTACAATGCATGCATGATGAACCACTTCAGATGGAATCCCCTCTTCTATGCAACATGGACAGTCACCTTAAAGGAGCAGTAGCTTGGAAGTTTCACCACACATGGATGAATCTATCCTGCACTTCCAGTCCTTTATAGTTGGTGTTTGATGGGGTACACTGAACATGCTCGTTTGCTTATAGTTGTTTTAGCAAGAACAGGGCGATGTCTCCACTTCACACAGGAAGCATCTGTGCCCACTGGAAAAGGTGTCTGTTGCCACTGCATCTTCATTCATGGCAGCAGGTGGTGCCTCATGGTTATTTTGCTGCTCCCCTTTAGAACTGTGATCTCCATTGAAGACACTGAGTTTGGCTGCTGCACTAGTGCCTCCATGCTCCAAAATGGAGACATGGATGAGTCTTTTTCAGCAGCAAACTGGGACACCTCCCCCACAGGGGCCTATTTGCACTGGGCTTTATTCTGGAATATATCCTGGAATAGGGACTGGCTGTCCATTGGCTAGTGCTGGCGTCAGCAGGCCCAAAGGGAAGTCTGCTTGAGTCTGCATTAGCATCTGGACCACAGACCCCTAGCCTGGGATATACTCCAGAAAAAGGCCAAGTGCGAATAGGCTCCAGGTTGCAATGAGTCACCTTGCTTTGTAGAGACCTGGTCCACATGATGAAGGGAGAAAAGCATTCTTCCCCATAAGTGAGTCTGCCAACCCTCTGGATTTCTTTTTTAAAATGCACTTAAGCAGAATTTGAAGATTGGATTGCTTGGATGAGCAGAACCCAGACTTTTGACTGATCACAGCAGGCACTCCTCCTTTGAAAAGCTTTCTGAAGGCAGAGTGTAGGGCAGCTGAATGAAGACTCAAAAGGAGGTAAACTGACGGGATTGCCAAGTGGCTCAAGAGGAGAACATAAGAACATAAGAGAAGCCCTGTTGGATCAGGCCACAGCCCATGTAGTCCAGCATCTTGTCACACACAGTGGCCCACCAAATGCTCATGAGCATCTCAAGCAGAGACAAGAGGCTTTTTCGCACTGCAACGCGTTCCGTTTGGAACACGTGCAGGCGGGAAGCTTAAGACACTTCCGGGCGCTTTCACCATTCACACACAGGCGCGCCGGAACGCGTTCTGGCGCGCCTGTGTGTGAACGGTAAAAGCGCCCGGAACTGTCTTGGCCCGGCAAAGGCCGGCCAGGGGCGGGGATTCGGCCGCAGCGCTGCCGCCCATTGGGTGAGAGCACCCAAGGGGCGGGCAGCGCTGTCAAACCACCCGCCCCGCGCTTCGTGCCAGCTCTACGGGCCCGGATTGGGCCCTGGGGACCTGGCACGAAGATGCCCGGGCACCCAGGCACCCATCATGGGGCCCGGGGCAAGGCCCCTATGGGGCAGGACCCCTTTGGAGATCAGAGCCCCTGGCTCTGATCTCCAAGGGTCCCCCCCGCCCCCATTGCGGCCATCTGCGGGGCGCGAGTGCCCCGCAGATCAGCCGCCCACCTCCCCAGTCCCCAAAACCCCCACCCCCAACCACCCTCCAACCCGGATCGGGCCGATCTTCGCGGTGAAGGTGCCCACAGCGAGGCACCTTCACCGCGAAGATGATTCCCCCCTCCCCCAGGGCCCGGGGATGGGACGCGCGCGATGGATCACCTACCTCGTTGCCGTCCGCCGTCCGACTGAGGGGGGAATGCCGGGATTGCGCAGCACGCAGCCCACCTAGGCCCCCTATTGGACAAGCAGTTCACGTGCCTCGCTGTGGGCACCTTCACCGCGAAGATCGGCCCAATCCGGGTCGGAGGGTGGTTGGGGGTGGGGGTTTTGGGGACTGGGGAGGAGGGCGGCTGATCTGCGGGGCACTCGTGCCCCGCAGATGGCCGCGATGGGGGCGGGGGGCACCCTTGGGGGACCGGAGCAATGCGCTCCGGCCGCCCAAGGCGTTCCTCGCCCCCAGCCAGCCCAACATCGACCTCCTGCCACCCCAGAAAGGGGCAACAGGATGCCGATGCTGGTGGGTCCTCGGCTTCGGCAGCCCCATAGGGGCTGCCGGACCCGGGAAGGAGCCACGTCCCGGCGGCCGTCGGAGACGACAGACGGGACGCACCGAATCGGGGTTCCCCTGTCCCATCTGCCAGGGTCACTGACCCTGGCAGATGGGAAAGGGGAACCCCGATTCGGTGGGTCCCGTCTACCGGCTTCGCCGCGCCGGCGCAATCGCCGGCTCAGCAAGTCGGGCCCTGGGGGCGTGCCGACGGCTGTCAGGGAGAGAAGCGTGAGCGAACGCTTCTCTCCCGGAACGCGCCGGGGCGGCTCGTACGCGTAGGAACGGATGCAGAGCACTTTAAAGTGCTCTGCATCCGGAACGCGTGGAGGACAGCTCCGGACACGCCGGGACAGAAACCCGGCCACAGCAATGCGTATGCTGCGTCCGAAGCTGTCCTCCACGCGTTCGGGAAAGGCCTGTGCGAAAAGGCCTAAGGACAAACCTATTTCTGCTCTAGAATCCCAGCAAATGGCCTTCGAAGCGCCCAGGTTCCCCTCACCCCCACCCCAGCCTGAAAGATGCACCTAGGCATTCATTCTAGTAGCCATTCTAGGAGACCTCATTATCTGGGGTTGTCTGCACAGTTTCAGCCCACTATATATCCACAAGACAGGGGAGCAAAGTGCATAAAGAACAGTGTGAGAAATGACTGTGTGGATGTCTCAGGAGCATTCTGAATGAACTTTATCAAGGTGTCAAGTGACTCCTCGCCCCAAAATAGAAAAAAAGCTTGGGAAATTACAATTACACCTATACTACCCTCGTGTGGTTTTGCCTCTTCTTTCCATCTGGCCACTTTCC
The DNA here is from genome assembly GCA_023333525.1 of Aspidoscelis tigris stejnegeri. NCBI lineage: Eukaryota > Metazoa > Chordata > Lepidosauria > Squamata > Teiidae > Aspidoscelis > Aspidoscelis tigris. The sequence continues at coordinate 60,362,612 of JALMGA010000004.1, forward strand.
TTTATTTGAGGGTCTGTCTAGTCCAACTGCCAGCCTTTACTGCCACTGACCACAGCCAACTCCCAGATCAACATCTGGCAAAAAATAATTCAGTTACCATAAAAATAAACATTGTGGGCCTTAAGGCAGTTCTTTCATGGCATCAGAAGTATTTAGCAACGAAGCAGAAACATAGATCTCTTTCTTTCACTTCATTTCTAATCAAATATATATATGCCCATGTATATTGCATATATAAATTAGTCTAAGCAAATACTTATGCCAACCCTTGGCCAATTTTTTTCTCCTTTTTTTTTTTTTTTAAATAATGCTTAAGGAGGGGGTTTGGTTTTGTACACACTGTACCTTACCTTAAAAAGCCACTGTGGAGGCCCAAGGGCTACCCACACAATAATGCTTAGGAGAAAGAACACCAAAACTCATATGTATTTCCAAAGAGCAGCAACCAGGTTTAACACACATTCAGCCTGTCATTTCTTCTGTAAGGCTATATCTTAAGAATGTTATGAAGCTCAAAGAGAAGGGATTAGGGATGTGAATGAATATTCGTTACCATCAGTAGCGGTACAAATTCATACGAATTAGGACCTTTATATACGAACTGAATGTTATGACATTCGTACATTGACATTCCTATTTGTAGGAATGCTTCAGGAGATGGAAAAGTGGCTGAGTCGTCACATCTGCAATGGATCCAGAGAGTGGATGGTTAGAGAGTGGATTCAAAGTGGATACAAGGCAGATTTGGCACTTTCAGAAAGGATATTTTACAGGATACGTATTTGATATGTATGTGTTCATATTGAATACACTGGTATCAAATAGAATCCTACCACATTCAAAGGGGATCTATTCAAACGAATACAAATTTTCTTACATTTGATTCGATATGAATTGAATTTTTTTTTTTTTTTTAAAAACCATTTGTGCACATCCCTAGAAGGGATGACATTTAATTCATTCTGAATCCGGACATCTCTTACTTATTCCACTGTATTTGGATATTCTGGAATAAAGCAGCTGCCTATGCTTTGTTCCAGAATATCCAAATAGAGCAGCATAAGTAACCTTGGAAACAGTTAGAATGTTAAGATTGAGTCCAGGATGCTTTCATTCGGGAGGCACTGGTGAAAACTTGCCACTGCTGACTCCCCTTGGTTTTCCATATGTACATCCTGCTTGTTGCTTGTAGGAAAGCCAGGTACAGTTAGGGCTAGGGTTGGGGTTGGGGTTAGGGTTAAGGTTGTGGTTAGGGCTAGGGCTAGGGCTAGGGCCAGGGTTAGGATTAGGGTTGGAATTAGGGTTAGTGTGAGGGTTAGGATAAGGGTTTGGTTGACATGGCTCCTTAGGAAGTGGTATGCTGAGCAGACATGACAGTTCCTGGGGCAACTAATGCAGGACAAAAAAACCCTTGTATAACTGGCCCTTCAGGCTGACACAAAGTTGAGGTCTAGATATGGCTAGTCATTAACTTGAGTATTCAACACATTTCTTCATTTTATACTGTGTTCTTGGGAAATTTTCTATTCAATATTAATGTGCTTAGTGAAGATAATTTCCCCATTCTTGTGAGCTTTAAAAGGCAATCTGTACTGCTCACCTATATAAACCTAAATAGAAATGTGTTCTTTGTTATTGCATCCATGGGTGCTTCCGCACTGGCTTTAAAAACACATTTAAAAACACATACAGGACACATACAGAACACATTAAGACTTACTCTCTGCATTGGAGGCTGGATCCGGGATTCTTCAAGGACACCGCTTCCGCATTCCGGCACGCAAGATCCGACCCTAATTGGGTCTTGCCGCCGAAGGATCTGGCCTCCAGGAAGACCTCGAAAATTAGGTCTTCCATCTGGCTCCTCGCCTCGATTCTGTTGGAAGCAGGGCGCTTCTGCACACGGAGGGATGAGGGGCTGGATGTGCCAGTGGCCGCCATCTTGGGAAGGGCAGAAGGAGGCCGGTCTGCCTCCTTCCACCCTTCTCCCATGTGCTGCGCACCACTGGAAATCTGCAGTGACTGGCAGCTGCATGCTCCAGTCCTGCGGCTTCGGGGGTGGTGTTGGTGGTGTGGGAGGCCTGATCCCCTTTGGAATGGGGGCTGCAGCCTCCACACAGCACCCAGGGGATCCAGCCAGCCCGATCTGACCTCCCTGTGTGTGTGCAGATGTGCGGGGCCTCCTTGAATCTGTTCCTATTTGGGGCGGATCCTCGGGAGGATAGATCACTGAGAAATGGATTTACTTTAATCCGTTTCTTGGTGGCAGGTGTGGAAGCACTGCATGTTTCCTTAGGAGATGATAATTTAGATGGTGCTAAATTAACGCTGCATCCAGGCCTCAGTTACTTACCCTGTTATATTTGGATACTCTGGAGAAGGGACTGGATGCTTAGCAATATCCATGCCTTATTCTGGAAAATACAAATATAGCAGAGTAAGGGTGCTTCCGCATTGGAAGATCCGTTTTTCGGCAATCCGACCTCCCGAGAATCGGTCACAAATAGTCAAATGGATCTGAAGGGCCCTCACGCGCCTGCACACGCATGGAGAGGCTGGATTCTGGAGAACAGATGGAGTGGGCACTTTGCGGACGCATCAGCACCCATTCCAAAAGTCCTCCAGCTCGCACACTGTTGACACTGCCCCTGGAGCTGCGGGACTGGAGCAGTGAGCAGCCAGTCAATGTGTGTTTCCGGCGGTGCCTGGTGCACAGGGAAGGGGCTTTGGAAGCAGGCAGTCCTGCTTCCTCCCTTTCCAACATGGCGGCTAGAGGGACATCCATTCCTTCGCCTAGCCGTGTGCGGAAGCATCCTGCTTCTGCACACATCCAGGTGAAGAGGTGGATGTAAGACCTGATTTTTCAGGTCTTACATTTAATCTGGACTTCGGAAGCAAAACCGGTTTTAAAAACCAGTCTTGCATGCTGAAATATGGAAGCAGCATCCGCGAAGAGTCTCCAATCAAGTCTGCGGTGTGGAAGCCGTTTAAAGTAAGTGTTTTAAATCTTACTTAAGGGGGGGTTAAACTGGTTTCCGCAGCTAGTGCGAAAACACCCTAAGTTATAGAAGTCTGGATGCTACCTAAATGTCTATGATCCAGCATTTCAGTCTGAATATACTGTAGGTTTTATTCTAAGCATATACTTTATATTACTTGTTCATTTAAATTGACATATTTAATTGTGTAATAATTAAATAAAGGCTAACAAAGTCTAATAGATTTTGCAGCAAAGCAAAATATTATTTTAACTTCAGAAGTTGAAAATACACTTTGTTCTTCCATAATGAAACATTTCATTTTTCTTTTCTTTAAAAAAATACTGGTTCTGCTAGAACTAGTTTAGTATAAACAGCTCATGATTTTAAGAGGGAAACCAAGGTCTGTGCAGTGGGTTAGAAAAGGTGGGATTTGATGAAAGACAATATAATTGGTGGCTGAGTCCAGTTTTTTCTTTTCTTTTTTAAATGGGATGGATGCCATGAGGTCCTGCTGAATTTCAGCATATGTATCTTGAGAAAGAATCTGCTAAAACTGCCACTACAAACATCAGAATCTTTAAAAGGCTGCAGTGGAAATCAAAAGGAAGAAAAAGGATTTGCCATCCTTTGTGTTTAAGGGAAGTGAATTAACTCCTTGACATTTGCATTATTAATTTTTATGCTTTGATGAAAATAATCTGTTGCAACACTTCAAAGTCCTGCATTTCAGCTCAGTCAGGGAGGGGAAGGGGGAATGTGCAAAAGACTTCAAAGAGAATAATTACCTGTTGATGATCATGTATTGTATTTAAACATTCTGGCTGGAAATTAAAGCAAAGCCTAGGGCTTTTAATAGCCTACAGTAAACAACCAATGAATCAAGGACTGAGGTACAACTAACCCAAGCTGGAGGATTTTCCTATTATAACTGTGAGGTGTTGGCGTAGCTTGCTGTTTTTCTCACATAGTGTGATGGATTTGCTTAACTGCACACCCTGATGAATAATGCTATTACTCATAGCAGAACAGCTACAGCTAGTTTGGGCATCCATTTTGACTACGGTACTGCAGATCCTTATGGCCTTTTTGCACTTACTGGTTGGGAACACTCCCACATGCTCTGGGAAACCCCATCTGTATGCCATGGTGCCACCTCTATCCCAGAGAGTCAGAGTGAGTAGGAGCATTTCCAATCCTCTGAACCTGTGGAGCAGTGACATGCTCCCAGGGAGCACCCAGATACAGCGTACACACCTACACCTGTTGCAAATGCTGCAGGAGTCAGGGCGAGGGGAGAGTGGCTGTCAGAGCTGCTAGGTAAGTTCGTACTTTGAGGGCCCCTCGGTTAGTGGGGATGGTGCTAGCACTCACAGTGAGAATGCTGGCCACCATCCCTGAACTTCATTTCTGTGGGATGCTATCCCATTTATTTGTACATAACTGGGCTATGATCTGTTAGAGGTCGAAGCCTGGTTTGATGTAGTGCCACCTCCCCTATTGACCAAAGGTTTCTGTTCACCACCCAGTATTGATATTTGGGCAATCATGCCTAGCAAATCCACATTTTGTTTATATTGGCTTCTTACAAGTGCCCTACAAGTGCCCTGACATACAAGTGTTTTGAGATACAAGCCGCCTAGCGAGTGATATTTTGCTCTGAGATGAGAGCAAGATTTGAGATACGAGTATGTAAATACAGTACAGTACATAACAAAAACAACTGAGGTGGTGTTTTGGGAGCTGGAATGGATTAATGGGAAAATTGCTTTGAGATACGAGCGATTTGACATAAGAGCAAGGTTACGGAATGAATTAAACTCGTATGTCAAGGTACCACTGTACATAAATATGTGGGATTGTATGACTTCCTACCTAATCCACATAATCAATGACAGGTGTTGACTGTTGATGCCTTAGTACTTGCTTCAATTTGTACATCTAAGCATTACATGGTTGCTGATGACATCACTGTGGGTGAGAGAGTTTGTGTGTGTGTATGTAGTAAACCACCACAAGATTCTTTAAAATGAAGGTGGTCTAGATGTGATCCAAATAAAACAAATGCCAGAAAATCAAATTTGGTGCAATCCCACACCCTAATTTAAGATTTGGAGGGGTTTGGTCAGTGAGACAAATGAGCAAAAATAATAAATGTTGTACGTGTTTGCCCAAGCAAGCGTAAGAAAATTACTTACAGATTCCATTTGAAAGGATATGTCATTTACTAAGTTAAGGATAAGGAAGACTCATACCATCCTGCGTATGGGTGTATTTACATATCCCAATATACATTACCACACCTGGAATGTTATGAAATGGAAATATATCTTTTTTTCAAAAAAAGATTGTCAATAATAATGCGACAGTTAACATCCAATTACTTTTAATGCAAACTATTTCTGAGCATTTACCATTTTCACTCTCTTCTCTTTTCTTTCTGCTCCCCCTTCTTTGACAGTGTGGGACTGTCTGTGCTCTCAACTAAGATATAGTATAGAGAAGTGAAAATATGGGAAAGTAAATACAGACCCAGGCCGTGGAATGTAAACAGTCACTGCAAAGTCAAAAGGCATTTTAGAGGCGGAAAGGAGACTTTTACCCCCTGGATTAGTTACTTTGAAGATTTATGGTTTGTGGAACTCTAATGCATTTCTTCTGTGTATTGCAGCTTCAGTACCAACTATGAGCCCAAAAGAAGGCTGTAGGGGACTACAAAGGTTCATCACATCAATGCACTGAGCCTTCTGCCTTTAAAAAGTGCAAGATAGATAAAACATTTGATAGGCAAAGCTTAAGCAGGATCCGCATGATAGTGAATTATTGTGCTTCATGAGTCAGAGTGCTTGCAAGGTTCTGGAGGTTTCTGGTGCACTGTTCATGTGGCTGCCCCCTCCAGTCAAGACCAGTGTCTCAGCCAGCAAATGAAAGGTCAAGTTTGTTAAGATGGGATTCACATTTGGAAGGCTTAGTGTGCAATTGGTGTTTTCTAAGTCTCTCAAGTAGTGCACAGACATTGGTGACATGAAAAACCATCAAATAATCAAGATAAGCAATCAGAAAGGTGTCTGGCATGTTTTTGAACACATCATTAATACAATTCTGGAGAACCCCAGGCCTGATGCTGAGACTGAATGGGATTACTAAATATTCAAACTGTCTGTATCTGGTGTTAAAAGCAGTTTTCTATCCACCTTCCAGCCATATGGGAATTCTATGATAAGCTTTGTGGAAATCCAGTTTCGTAAACACCTTTGCTTGTCTGACCTTATCTAACAGGTCATTGATGTGTGGCAAAAACTACTGATTTCTTAAAAATCAAGATCTTATTGAGAGCTCGATAATCCATGCAGAGCTCCTTTTTCCCTCGCAAATATTACTGGGGATAATATAGGGGAAGAGGAGGAGCAAACTGAGCACTAGATTTCTGTCAAGGAATTATCTCAGACCTTTAAACTCAGGCTTGAAGGTAGTGTAGAGATGGTCCACTGGGAACTCTACCACCAGGAGTAATTTTGGTGCGCATTCAGGGGTGGCAAGGCACCAACTTCTGTTTCCTCAAATATGTTTAGTGAAGGGCAACTGATATATGCGGTATTCAAGCACAAACACATAGAAGGCTTTCTGTCTTTGCTGACCAAGGGAATGTCTACATCTCTGCCAATAAGTTCTTGGGTGTTTTTCCACTGCACTTAATGGGTACTTCTAGTGATAGTGGAAAAACACTCCTCTATGTTTGCACTGAAGTGTACACTTATCAGAATAAAATTTGGTCATTCATTTACTACACATAATATATGGATCATTCGTTATACCAAAGTCAGTCCATGCCCAGTAAAGTGGATAATAGAAAGTATGCACTGTTCTATTTATGATACCCAATACACATCTTTAAGATCCATCAAAGCCTTCATGCATTACGGCCACAATTACACTTTTAGTTTAATCCTTCTTCAGTCCATCTTCCAGCCCCACTGCTTATATCTTTAAATGCTAAGTTGGTTTATTTCCAGACTTTTCTACCTAAACCAAGATTTCCCTCTATTCAGATCAACACAACATTAACGTCTTAATCCCTTTTGGATGCTCTCTCCTGCTGCTGCCTAGAAAATGGCAAGCTTTGGCTCTGTTCCCCCTCCTCCTCCTCCTGGCCCATCACCACCACCATTCCAATCCCCCTCACCCTCCTCATTGCCGAAACTTCCTCTGTCTTGCTGCTGCTGCTCCCGCAACCCCATTAACCTTCGGCACACAAACCCCAACCAGCCCCTCATCCTCCTGCAGCACTATCACCTCCTTGACTCACTCACCTCACCCACTTGTCACCTCACCCCTCCTTACCCTCCCAGGATGCCCGCTCATCAAACTGAGCATTTTCCCCACTCCCTCACCAAGAAGGCTTGATGGGAGAAGGCAGCAGTCAGGTGTGGCCAAACTGTTTTGGGTCAAAAACGGCTCGGATATGGTTGTCTTCCTGAGACAGATTAAAACTGTAGCCTATGAATTTGATACATTAAGGCTCTCTGTGGTGGGGGAGGTTGAATTTATCCACTGGACTCTATCATACTTCTGCTGGCCCCCCTGTCTATTGTACTTTTACTTAAACTTACCTGATCCCAAAATGGTGCTGTATAATGACAGGACCAAACAGCTTCAGCAGGACAGCATTGTTCACCACAGGGTGTCCTATGATGAACACTGCTCATGTCCCCATCCCTGGGCAAGGCTGAGTCATTTCCCAACTCAGTGTGAGGCACAGCTTTATAAGCTCCATTGTAGTGGTGGTTGGCTGTTTCAGCTTCAGTTTTGCCTTTTTGGACTTTTGAGAGCTTAGTGTCTTTAAGAATCTTCTGGCGGGGAGAGGCTGCTGTTTTGTTTGGGCAATTTACTGCCAAATGGATTGCACCCCCACAGCACATAAGACGTCTTGAGAGTAGTGTGATTTTTTCTGTTCAGTGGGCAGATGGGTGCAAGCTGTAGCTGCAGATATGGAAGCAATAGCTGTGGTGGCTGGGATGTCACAGTGGGTGGGTGCAATGATTTGTAGTTTGGTTAGATACCCTTCTAGACTAGCTGTATCCAAGCCTCCAGGATTTGGAGGTCACCATGATGGACCACCAAGAACTGCAGGTTGGGATGTTCTGAAACAATATGGCCAAGCAGGCATTTCCTGGAGCTGGCCACCTAGGCGGGCAGCATCTGAAACCCTGAGGTGTACGCTGCAACACTTTGCTCTGTTTTAGTTGATAAAGACACTGAATAAAATAATTCTTATGGGCAGGGTCACAATACTGGAACTCCAGAACCTGTAAGAAGTACTGAAACACACACACATTTCTGGACCATCACATCAAAACATGCCCAACCCCATTGGGTGGCTTGGTCCATGAATAGAAGAAGCAGAACAGCTGGCTTTTCTACCCCACTTTTCTTACCCATTTAAGGGGACTCAAAGCAGCTGACAAACCTTCTGTTCTACCCACAACAGAACACCCTGTGAGGTGGGTGGGGCTGAGAGCTGTGACTAGCCCAAGGTCACCCAGCTGGCTTGATGGGGGAGGGCGGAATCAAACCTGGTTTTCCCAGATAAGAGTTCAGCTCCCTAACCACTAGACCAAAGTGGCTCACTCCACTAGACCAAACTGGCTCACTTATGTGAATGGCAATGTGAAAGGCAATTCTAACTGTTTCTTTGAGGAAATCCCTCTGTCCAACTTTCATGTACATTCTTAGTGGCATTAAAATTTTTTTGAGATGGGCAGTGTCCCCATTGAAAGGCTTCAGTAATTTAATATTGGATGGGGGTATAGCCACTCTATTGGAGGAATGCCAATGGGGATCTGATAATCTGGCAAAAAGATCAATTGTGACCGTGGCTGTGATAATGACTATCCATTAAAGGGAGCCCTGGGTCGATCTGCTCCCAGATTTGATGCTGGTGCTGTGGGAATTACTGATGGGGGCTGAATATGCTGGGGCATATTTGTGGCTCTTGGAAATCCCCATTCCTTTTACGCGAGCAGAACGTAGCTGTAGACTTGTATGAAACAAGCATGCTGATGGTGGGGTGATGACCAGCTCCCCAAAGCTTACCAGTAGTGATAATCTGACATCTACTGGACAGGTGATAGAGGAGACCTCAGGTACTGAGAGAAGAGGGGCCATAAAAGATGCACCCAAGTTTAGTATATCATATAATGTGCCCCTTTGGTCAATGGACCCTGTACCTGGATATAACTGACCCATCTGTCACCCAAATTGTCATAGTAAGTTCCTTGATGGGTGATATCAAATATGTGGTTGGGGTCTGGTGGAAGCACATATTCCTACAGCCATGTTTACAGTTATGCCCTGAAGATTTCATGAATGACATCTCCTGCATAGCCACTTCATACTGGCTGTCTGAGGGCAGTACCAATCCAGGAATCTCTGCAGAATCTCTGTTCTGTGACTGGAGAACACTATTAGATCCAGAGGCTCTATCAAATCCAGAGGCCACAACTTCAGGCTGAACACCCTTGATTTCAAGAAATTGCAGAACACTCTTTTCTGGCTCACAAAAACCACATTTCATATGCATATACTTATCTGTCATGCTTCATGTATTCTATCAAAATCCCATTCTCACGCTAAGTGTCTTGTCTTTTGGTTGCACAATATTCCTTGCAGTGCATCTAATGGATTCCATTTGCCACTTGCATGAGTAACTCTTGCCTAGAAAATATATTTGTACAGAACAGGGGAGGCAACAATCCTTGCATTAGTGACAGCATTAATTGCTCAACAAATGCCTTCCTCCGATTTTTTTCTGCTTGCTGTGGCCTAGGACATGTGTTTGCAATTGGCATGGTTTGTCAACGATGATGTCAAAACAGTTTGTACTAAACAACGGGGCCTGAAGGAGCATGGGAAAGGGCTAATGTTTCAGCATTTTTTAATTATTGTGAGGGTCAACAAACATATGAATATGCTGTATTCTCTGTATCATCAGGGCTAAGGGAAGGGATAACTTTTTTAGATTTCTTCCATGCATAACTGCATTTGCTCACACAAAGACTTCATATAATTTGTTATATATTCCAAACAAAAGAAATTTTATTTACACCATCCTATAGTAAGTGACTGGATATTACAGTGATTTTGTTCAAATTTTCAAATAACAATCCAGCTCATTTTCTTGTGATTGTGGCATGAATACAAATTGTGTTTCAGATGTGACTACAAACTACTTATCAGAATGTTTTCTTATGCTGAGACCAAACAATTATTGAGAAGCTGAGAACTGAATTGTTTCAATATACTTCCTTCTTACCTGCTACCAGCGCCAGGAAAATTGTAATTTGATGATAATGCTTTACTTAACACTTCTAACCCTGGTATTTTAATCAGAGTAATGTGTGAACAGTGTCTAGACTTCAGCAATCAGATGAGCATGCTTAGGGCAGGTACATAGCCCCCATGCATGGACTCTTCTTTGCTGTACAGTGGAAAGGCTTGGGTTGATATAATTAAAATGGAAATATGAAATACTGAGTTGCTTTGCATGTATGCCAGGGATCACATACAAGCTTCCAGGAGCCTCTCCAAATGATGTATCCCATTGTTTGAATTTTCTGGGAAAATGATGTGTTCCAGTGTTTCATATTGTTTGAATATACAGGGGGTAATTAGGGGGGTGGGAACACCTGGGAGGGCATTCTCAGTTGTAGTCCCCAGGTTACGGAATCATCTCCCCTATGGGATGCACCAGGCACCCCCACTGCATGCATTCAAATCACTGGTGAAGACACATATCTTTATTCTGACCTTAGGCTGAGGGAAAAACATCACCTCCCCATTCAGACATTGTCACTGTTTTAGCCAACCTGGTTTTGTTTGTTTTTATAATTATTGTGATCTACCCTGAGACTTTGGGGATAGGGCAGAATAGAAATACAATACAATACAATACAATAATCCATCCATCCATCCATCCATCCATCCATCCATCCATCCATCCATCCATCCATCCATACATACATACATACATATATAGGTACATACATGACACTGTGTGCATCATGCACCCTGTTTCTCTTCCAAAACTGAAGTGACTGGTTGCCAAGAGGAAAGTTAGAACAGGATGACTTTAGAAAACTTGGTCATTGCCTGATTTCAGCTCCCATCGTTGATTGTGCTGGCTTGGCTACTGAGATTTCTGTGAAATGTTTCAAACTTAAAACAGCAGCAGAGTGGAGAGACTGAGATGAGAAAAAGGTGTAACGTCACTAATATTATTCCTAACAACTCGTAGGAGTGAGAACAGAACGAAGAAGAAGAAGAAATAAAATTATATCAGGATGTTCAGTCATTTCCTCTTTGTTTTGGGGCGGCTAAATATTTTTCAAAACAATGATGGTACAATGACTGGTGAATTTGAAGTGATGGGATGGTGGGAAAGTTAGGTTAGTTCTGGACTTGCAGGGGGTGGAGCAGTTCACCTGGCCCAGGATAAGGCTCTCTCCACTTGCATAGCCTTTTTGGGGTAGGCCCCACACCTCCTCAGCTGTCAAGATAATAACCAGAGAATCCTTGGCTTCAATCTTGACCAGTGGTGGTGGGTGACTGGTGTGCTAAGCACAGTTCACCTCTTAATTTACAGGGGGGAATAGTACTATGCTTGTAGTAGTCCTCCCATCTCCCATGTGGATGTTGTCTGAGATTATATTGCTGTTTATTAATGAAGAGATTGCCAAAAGCCCCCCTATTGATATAATACTCTTAAGACCTAGTTTGAAGAACATTTATCTTTGATTGAAGTTTGGGATCGGATCTTTCTTCTCTTTAAATATTCTGAGATAGCCCATCAATGGTAATCAAAAGGTTTATCCTCAGCATCTTCAAATTCTAACCAAATAATTCTATTGATCATTATATTAATCTCTTGATAAGTAATGTGTGGCTTGGGATGATCCTCCCCCCCCCTCCATAAACCAATATTTTTTTTAATTTTCTCCACTTTCCCTCTTCACCTACTAGTCCATTCTTGGATTATTTCTTTTGGAAACTCTCTCATTATTCCTTCCCTTTTCTCTTGATCCTTTCTGTTTGATCTCAATATTATTCATTAGCTAAGTCCCCCAAATTGGCCTGAGTTTTTTCTTCCATTTTTATTCATTTATCTCTTATCATATCAAATATAAACAGTTCCTATAGATAATATTTCCATCTCTCTCTCCATTTCCCTTTCTCTTTCCACTCAGTCATAGGCTCATCATGTTTTTTTCTTTTGCCTTATTTGCGAAAGCCTGTGCAAAAACACAGCAACATCTTCTTTTCTATAGTGTGACTGTTATTAGAATGTCCCTTACAGCTGGTTAAAAATGGCTGCACTGTTCCTTTGTATTGTGTATGACATTTAATCACTATAGATTGATTTTTGTAGAACTTGCTTTGAAGCTTTAAAAAAATGCATTTCTTCCTCTGAGCTAAATCAACATTTACTTAGAATTCTTTTAAACAAAAGACCCTGCATTTTGCCTGTGTGGAAAATGACATAAATCACTGATACCTAATGGAAAGGAAAAGAAAGCAAATCAAGAAGGGGTTTAAACAACAGATATGCATCTATAAAAAATTATTGTTGCCCGGACTGTGTATCTAGGGAAGGGTAAATCTGTCAGAGCCCACTGCTTACAAATGTCTCATATTACCAACATTTATTCCATTTCTGTTTCTTTGCATTCTTCCTTTTTTTTAAAAAAGGACCTTTTTTAAAAAATAACATTTTTCTTTTTGTGTACAGTTTTATATTGTTTAACTTAATAGATAATATTTTTTAATACCATTTTTTTCATGCAGCAAGTGCTGTTAATTATTTTCACTATATACATTTTGTGCATGCATTTTTACTAAATTATGCCATTTTGTAAATGCATAATTATAAAATTACCAAAACTATTAATTTCCAGAGATGCTTGCTCAAAAAGGGAATATTAACCACTAAGTAGTAATTGTTTAACTCCATTGAGTGTGTGTGATCGCATCTGAGGATGGTCAAGAAGAGGCCCAATAACCTCCCAAATAAGCCCGGCTCACTTGTGTGTGTGAGGCACAGTAACCTCCCAAATAAGCCCGGCTCACAGATGTCTCTAGTGTCCTTCCTCCCAATCTCTCTCTCTCTCTCTCACACACACACACACAGACTGCTGCTGCCTTGTTGGGGGAAAGGGAAGAAGAGCTCTGCTGCCTCCTTCCTTTTGCTTTGCAGAGAAGTGAAAAAGCGGCAGCAGAGAGGGTAAGAGAGTGGTCGGCCATGTGGTAACTTTGTGTACATGGGTGGGAAATGAAAGTATGAAGTAGAGTGGGTGAATTGCTACTTTGTTATCAGTGAAGTGGCTGTTTGAAAACTAAACTGGTGAAGTGCTTCCCGGCACTTTAAAAATCTGGCAATGGGCTGTCCTGTTGGGAGAAACCCCATCCATTTCACCACAGATTTGCCTTGATAATGCTATAACGTTCCCACAGCAATAAGGAAGAAGCATTTTAAAAGCAAAAATGGAAAAAACACCTGAAAAAACAGGTGTTTATTTATTGCATTTTTTAGCCAAATAATCCTGAAAATACCCCTGAAACAGATTGGTAATGGGCACAAAGAAAATCCAAACCGTTTCTAAACCATTTTAAAATGTCAATGGGGACTGGGCCAAAGAGGTGTTCACTATTTCCTGAACCCACCCATCATACCTTGCCAGTTAGATTTAATAAGCCAAGAAGGGCAAAGATCCAAAGGGTGTGTGGTTGGCCAAACCCCAACAAGCAGACTGTCCACATCCTCAAGCCTCAATAATTGAAGCTGACCCAAGATAACTGGACCAGATGGTTCTCTGGACACTTGCCCTGGACAATTTTTAACTGTAGCATCTGAACCACTATGACTTTATCCTCAAAGTGCCTTGAAAATTTGTCACAACAATTGGTAGTTGGCAGCTGACTTTGCCTCCTCAAGCTCCTGTAGATCTCTAAAGGCTATTCACCACTCAAAAAAGCTCTGTTGGACAGCTATCTGAACATGCAATGTAGCAAAGGAACAATTACAAGGAAGACATTTTAATTAGTTACCATCTGATGTTGGCATTATAGATATGAGGCTTTGGTAAGTGGAACTTGTAGATCTTATTTATTGAGATGAATTGTTGAATTGCTGAGACCCAGGATAAGCTCTGCAACAAACTGATCACTCTAAGGTTGCAACTCTGCAAGATTTTACTCTGACATATTAGTAGAATCAATTGCAACATGGATGAGCATGTTGGGCATACCTTAAACTGCACCAGCACATGGAAGGGAGGCTTCTGGCATGCTGGCTGATCCAGTATACTGGCCAATGCAGAATCACCCCCAGATTGACTAAATAAATAAATGTTTATATTGCTTCAGGGTGAATATACAGAATTACATGTTATCAAAAAAGGCAAAAGGTACTTGGATTTATACACGAAGCTTCATTACCCATACTGTATGTATCATAAAGTTTGAATGGAATGGAACCTGTTCCTTAAGTCATGAACAGAAAGAATAAGCTTCACAGTTGCAATAAATCATGCATGACATGTTTTTAGATGGAATGATTGGACAAATGGTATAAGTACATAGTTATCTAGCACCTCAATGGGAAATCATTACCACCCAGAGAACTTTTTGTTTGCCAAGATGCCCAGCGGAAACAGATACTTATCTCAAGTGTCAGAACAAACTTGACTCATCAAATCAGGTCAAATGTTCAGGCGTTGGGACCCCTTGAAAGAATCTGGCTCTGAGCCTTTCCTGTTTCAAATTTTCCTGCTTCAGATCTGATTAGTTTGCCCCTAACATTCTGGGAGGATAAAAGAAGCCCTCTTAGCTCTGGGGGCACAGTCCTTTGTCCTGAGGCCCATCACTGCCACTCTGTGGCTCCTGGGACTGCCTCATTCCTGCTGAAACCAGTCTCTACACTAGTTGAAATCACTAGGCAATCCTACCCAGTTCAGGACCTGCCGTTCCTTCAGCAAGCCACATCTAGTTTCTTCTTCCTGTCAGCCATCTGCCTATGCTGGGCAGCCCTGACCTTGTGCTCCTCCAAACCTGCACAAAGTCTCTTCTGCCTTGGAAAGAGAGAGACCTGGACCTTTGTTGCATGATCTCTAGTCCAGTTCCTGCTGCCACATGTTCTCTGATCCGGCTTAGGTGAGAGCCAGTTGCACTAGACAGAACAGGATATCCTTAGAATGGGTTCCTTTCTTCCTTTATCTCTTCTGTATCTCTAAATTGACAAATACTGTGCTTTTAAATTTTTTTCCTTTACCAAGAATCTATTTTTGCTTATGTTTAGCCTCTTTTGAAGCATTGTGCACAGTGCCTCTCCATTTTTGCTATTTATTTTATTATTTTCATACTAATGAAACTGTCCTTCTCATGAAGAAACTGCCACTGGAGTCTCTTCTGCCCACTGTCTGCATTGCCAGAGCATAATAGCCAATTTCTCATTATTCAAATATTCACACTAAAAGACCCTCAACGCGAGTAACATCCAAACAAAGCTAATATCCCCATTTTAAACACGTATCTAGGACATCTACTAACAGAACATTTGGAATGTTTTGGTTTGGAGCTGGTTTTGTTCCAAACTTTGGCTGGATCCAGATGTTGGTTACTTATTTCGCTATATTTGGATATTCTGGAATAAAGCAGGGACATTCCAGAATATCCAAATATAGTGGAATTATTAACTGATGTCTGGGTGCAGTCTTTGAGCAGCCCTCTTTTTGGAGTGGCATTTTGCTCCATAGTAAGAACACTCAGAACACCCCATTTTAGTTGGTTATCAAGAGATCACTGCGTGTCTTTACCTCTCATTAATGAATCATCAGCCAATTGTCCTGGACATCTAGTGACTCATAAGCCAAAGGAAGAGAAAAAAAAGAGCTTGTTTCCCAACATCTGTAACAATATATTCCATGGCTACTTTGAAGTGTTTCCCCTCTTTGATGTCTCATATTAAAATGCATTAATAGCCTGTTTTAATGTGCATATAGTGCTTTCAAGGTCATCGGCTTGGAAGTACAGTGATTGGTTCCTTGCCCCCACCAGGAGAACATTTGAGTTTTAAGAACTGCTTTATTTGGGAAGAACATCTGCTTAGTGCTTCCAGAGCTTTGCAACAAGCAAATCTGTGTAAGCAAGAGGCTCCAAATGACAAAATACAAGGCATCTCAAAGCATTTTTCTAAGCATATTAGTAAAACTTTTATGTGGTTTCTGCTTGCCTCAAACAGAATGCAGATTGCTGAAAGGAGGCACGGCGTGTTTGATCACATATAGCACAGACAGCTTGAACTGGGCTGTCACATGTTTTGAAGACTTGCTTATATGGGGAATTTTTGTCTATTTCTGTTCCTACAGTTTATTGTGTCCCGAACACATCCATCCCTCTCTTTTTGTAAGAGGATAGATATTCAGAACTTAGGGAGAATACTAAAAGAAAAATCCTACTGATATTTGATTACCCATATCAGCCCTCCAGATGTTACTGAACACCAAGCCTATTGCTTGTGGCCATTTATGAGATTGGCTGGGCTCAAAGGAGATGCAGTAGTGGTTTGTGGACTGGATTCACGAGAGCAGAAGGAAAGTGATACCTTCTATTGGAAACCTACCTTTGATCTTTCCAAACTGCAGTGCCTGCCATACACCATCATGATTGCATTATGGCACGACCCTGCTCCTTCATAATGAATGGGTGTGTTGGATTATTATAGTTTATTTCTAAAGTGCTGAAGATGTACTAAGCGCTGTACAATATTATATTAATCTTAGACAGGTCCCTGCCCTCAGGCTTACAATCTAAAGAGACAGGAAACAAAAGGAAAATGGTGTGGGAGGGAACAGGGAACAGCCAAAAGCAAGCGCTTGAGGTCTTCAGTTCCAATTTGTCTGTTTGTTTCTTATTGCTGGAATTTTCCTATTCTCTTTACTTTGAATTTTCTCTTCATTAATGACAATCCGGATGATGGTAGAGATGGTCAGCCGGCATCTACTCAGCCCTGCCCTGTTCAGCCTCAGGGCCAGACATTTTTCAACTGATGGATTGACTGCCATAGTCTCTTTGCCATCTAGTGATGGGAGCAGATGGAGGAGGGAGGGGCACTGCTGGGAGTAAGATGGCAGAGCAGCCCAGCCTGCTTCCTCTTCTCCACTCCTCTCAGGCAAGATGGTTCCTAGCCTTGTGATGGCAGTTGGAGGAGGGAGGGGCACTGCTAAGAGCAAGATGGCAGAGCCCAGCCTGCTGCCTCTTCTCCACTCCTCTCAGGCAAGATGGTTCCTAGCCTTGTGATGGCAGTCGGAGGAGGGAGGGGCACTGCTGGGAGCAAGATGGCAGAGCAGCCCAGCCTGCTGCCTCTTCTCACTCCTCTCAGGCAAGATGAATTCAGTATCTTCAGAAACCTGCACCTGTACAGCCCCTATCCTGCCACATGCATCTCTTTGAATATTGGACTGAAGGTGGGTCCTACCAGTGATTACATCCACTGCTGGCAGTCCTTGCTGGGACACTGGCCTGTGCATTCTTTGAACTGTCCAGGTTTGCTTGGCAGTCTGTCCATGTCAAATACACAAAAGATGCCCCTCTCAATTATTAATATTGCCGCCATCAAAGCCAGAACTGAAAAATCAGTAGAAGATCCAAAGTGCCAACTCTGCAAAGAAGCTGATGAAACAATCAACCATATACTCAGCTGCTGTAAGAAGATCGCACAAACTGATTACAAGCAGAGACACAATGCTGTAGCACAAATGATCCACTGGAAGTTGTGCCAAAAGTCTCATCTGCCAGTGGCAAAGAACTCGTGGTATCACAAGCCAGAAAAAGTTGCTGAAAATGAACAGGCAAAACTACTTTGGGACTTCAGGCTTCAGACTGACCGAAAATTGGAGCATGACACCCCTGATATTATAATTGTTGAGAAAGAGAAGATGTGGATCGTCAACACTGCTATTCCAGGTGACAGCAGAATTGAGGAGAAACAGTTGGAGAAGCTCACCAGATACGAAGACCTGAGAATTGAACTTCAGCAACTCTGACGAAAACCAGTGAAAGTGGTCCCAGTCATCCTTGGCGCGATGCCAAAAGATCTCAGTGGGCACCTAAAAACCATTGGCATTGACAAAATCTCCATCTGCCAACTACAAAAAGCCACTTTACTGGGGTCTGCTCGCATAATTTGCCGATACATCACACAGTCCTAGGTGCTTGGGAAGTGCCCGACTAGTGATATAATACGAAATCCAGCATAGTCATCTTGTTTGCTGTGTGTAACTGTTGTTTTACATCATCATCATAATAAAAATAATAAAAATAAAAATAATAAAAATAAAAATAGGTAATCTTTGACCTACAGTGCTAAATGGCATTTTGCTTATTACCAAAATTCAGTATTCTAGAATAATTAAGAATGTGAGAACCACCAGTTCATTGCATTTGGGAATTGTTTGAAGGAGACCTTTAGGAGTGTGCAAACATTGTTTTCAGTCATTCAAAACAGATGCCCACACACAATCCACAAGGGGAATGGTGTTTAGATAATTTAGTGTACCATTTCTGACCTCCCCCTATGCACACCTGTTCTGCTTTGGGAGTATGGACGATTCCAGGGCTATGCTGGGATTGCCACACATGTCTATGGTAATCCAACATAGTTCTGGGTGATAATGTTATTGTGGGAAAATCAACTCGCAACCTTGGTTTTACAGATATAGCAAGAGCACTTACTTTGTCTGGATGCCAACTTTTGTGAACAGCCATCTTGGAAATGATTACGTGTCCATGTGGAGGGCCAAACCCAGCTGAAAGTGGAAACCATGCCCACACATGGGTGGTGATGATGCACTTCCAGGTATTTTTGTCATCAAAATACCAGGTGTATATGTCACACCACTGCAGGAGCAAATGCCATATGGTAGGTGACTGCTTTCCCTGCCCTATTACCCTGCCATATGGGCATCAAGCAATAGTTCTCAAAGTACTTTATTCCAGAATATCGCTAAAGAGAGGTTTTTTCCATCAACATCTGGAGGCAGCCTAGGGTTGAAATATAACTTCTCCTGATGTGTATCACATGCCAAAAGAATAAACAATGTTGAAATGAAACATTATTTTTCTTTTGGGGGGATGGTGTGGGATACTAATAAACCTCCAAAATGCAGTGCCAATTGATGATGTCATTTAAACAAGCCCGGAAAAGGCCAATCTGAGGTATAACATCACTGCACAGATTCCTGATTTTTATTTTTCCTAAGAGGGTAAGAAAAGTATACTGGCGCATCTAAACACTAGTGACCTTTTGGAGTTTGTATGACAGTCCAAATATTTTAGAACCCATATGTTGAAGGTAGATGTATCGGGAGTTCCTAAATTGTGTTTGTTATCAGGACCATTAGGGTTTGAAGGAATGTTGGTGATTGTGGCTGGTTGGAAGGATAAGTCTAAATAGATGATTAAGAGGTGGTATGGGTATATTATTGTTCTGTAAGATTTATTTGAAATGTCTATTTGAATGTAATGGCATGATTCTGAAAAATAAAATATGTTTTAGAACTCTAACCCCTACAGGTTCTGCTGTGAGACATTATATTGCACCACATGTTTACAATATTGCCTGATGTTTACAATCTCCTTGGTGCACAGATATCAGCTAGATTTTCCTCAGCCATAATAGATAACTGAGAAATTACATCTGTGTGCTATAATTTGCTAATAATAAAAAACCCTACTATTGAACATGACACAATACTGTATAACTTCACTTTAATTTAAGAAAGGTACATGAAAACATTTGACTGTTGAAGTTCCTCTGTGCTTTTATATAGTTCACATCAAGCCAATTTTTAAAAGGTGACTGATAGTTGATAGATTACTGGCTTGTGTTATGTAATCCAGAAAGCGCTACATGGCTATTCCCAGCTGGGGCCCCAACACTGGCTAAGAGCACTTGCCACATTCAATTATACAACAGAAGGAAAAATAAAAGGTTTTCTCCTATATTCTGTAATGGGGGCGAGGAGGGGAACAGCAAAAGGCTAATCATTTTGTTTGTGTTTATAAACATCAATTCATTTGACTACATTCTGCCTTCCAGGAAATAGCAAACATAATGCAAATCCATTTTTGCATGCTTGCTCCCTCTATATTGGTTTCACTGAAGCAGTCACAAGAGACGTTTTCGCACGGGGCTGAACGGAACGCGGAAAAGACAGCTGTGGACACGTCATCCGCATTGGCCGCGCGCGGCTTGCGTTCCGACGTGTCCGCAGCTGTCTTTTCCGCGTTCGAAATGTAGAGCACTTCGAAGTGCTCTACACGCGTTCCAACGCGGACGAGCCGCCCGCAGCCGTTCGGGAGAAGAAGCGTTCGCGCTTCTTCTGTCTCCCGAACGGCTGCCGGCGCGCCTCCGACGCCGCGCGGCTTTGACAATCAGCTGTTTGTCAAACAGCTGATTGTCGATCTGCCTCCGCGGCTGCCGGCGCGCCCCTGGCCGGCGTTTGCCGGCTAAGGCAGCTTCGGGCGCTTTGAGCATTCGCACCCAGACGCTCCGGAACGCGTTTACACGCGTTCTGGCGCATCTGTGTGTGAACGGGGAAAGCGCCCGAAGCTGGCTTAAGCTTTCCGCCTGAACGCGTTCCGTTTCGAACGCGATTCAGTGCGGAAATGCCTAAGGTTTCAAAATCAAAGCCAGAATATCCAGTATACAGAAAGGGCCTTCCTTCCTCCCTCCCTTCTTTCCTCCTTTCCTTCCCTTTATTGTGAAATGATACGGAAATAATCATAAATAAATCAATAAAGCAAACCAAAGCTAAAGTCTGTTGTTCTATTAAGATACAGATTATAATGTAAGATGGCATATAATTAAAAGTAAGAGTTGTTACATGTGACATTTCTGTTTAGAGGGGCAAAGAATTTAGACTGTAAAGCAGCAGGCTGGATAGTCATTCCGCACACAAGCTCATTCAAACAACAAGCTGAGATATGTATGGCACCCATTGTTCAGAGTTCTTGGCATTCAGAGCTAAGAAATATTACATATGCCTTGAGGCGTAGGCTTAACCAGCTGGTCCTTATCCTGAGACGTTTTCGCACGGGCGAAAACGGAACGCGAAAAAGGCAGCTGTGGACACGTCATCCGCATTGGCCGCGCGCGCCTTGCGTCCCGACGTGTCCAAAGCTGCCTTTTTCGCGTTCGAAATGTAGAGCACTTCTAAGTGCTCTACACGCGTTCCAACGCGGACGAGCCGTCCGCAGGCGTTCGGGAGAAGAAGCGTTCGCGCCGCTTCTTTCTCCCGATCGCCTGCCGGCTCGCCTCCGACGCCGCGCGGCTTTGACAATCAGCTGTTTTTCAAACAGCTGATTGTCGATCTGCCTCGGCGGCCGCCGGCGCACCCCTGACCGGCGTTTGCCGGCTAAGCCAGCTTCGGGCGCTTTCCCCATTCGCACACAGACGCTCCGGAACGCGTTCCGGAGCGTCTGTGTGTGAACGGGGAAAGCGCCCGAAGCTGGCTTAAGCTTTCCGCCTGAACGCGTTCGGTTTCGAACGCGATTCAGTGCGGAAATGCCTCTGATCTGACCCACAGAACTGGGTGTGACAGTTTTTTTTAAAAAAAATGTATATTAGGCATGGTATTCTTTTTTTTTAACAAGAGCATAAAATAAACAAGGTTTACCTAAAGAAAACATAATTTTTCAGGATGGCTTCATTTTCAGGATAAGAAAATATCCTTTCCATCTCAGATTTCTCAAGTGGAAAATATGGAGGGACCTTTTCAGATTCAGTAGCTTAAATCATGCCAAGTCTATGTTGGTGGAGGTGCAGATATTTCTGGCATTGCACTGAAACATTTCAGTCAGCCAATCAGTTTATTTATATACGGTCTCTTTCTTCTCAACCTCAATACTCAGAGGAGTATCTTTTACTTAAACACATTAACACTGCCTTTGTTTTTCATATTTTAAATCTGATTTAAGAACCGTGGAAGACAGATTTTATAGAAATGGAATTCATGAGTTATGGATAAAACCCAGGAGCAACAGGTCCCTGCATGGGAAGGGTTGCATATTCTGAAACAGGGCACCTCCCCCCCGAAAGTGCTGGGCAGTGCAGTGACATGTAGTGATTAGACACATTAAAAAAGCACCACTGAGGGGGTGCAGGGATTGCTTTGAGGTGGGATTGTTCAAACAGCAGCCTGCCACTTCCCCCCCTCTCCTGAATCTTCTGTGCTAGAAATGGTCTATAAGAGAAGTTTGGAAGCACAAGGTCCACATACTATGTGTCCAGAAATAAAAAAAAAGGGCACCCCAGAGGCACCTCGGAGACAGTGTGTGGCCCTCGTGTTTCCAAGTCTTCTCTAATCCACCTTTTCTAATACAGAATGTTCATGAAAGGGGAAAGGGGAGACTGGTGTGTGAACAATACCACCCCAAAGCCTTCTCTACACTATCTCAGAGGCACCGCTTCTGTTATCTCTGAATACATAAGTGCCCTTTCAATGCAGTCTGATTTGGCAGGGTGGTAGATTCAGCCATATTTGCCTTCTAAATGGACTTTGCTGTTTATAATGCTTGTTATTTACATTTTCAGTTCTAATGTATGGCAACCTGAGGATATTATAAAAGAGAACCGAACTATAGGAATAGCAGTTCATAAATGTTTAAAATGTGAGAAAGTGGGTTTTTTTTCCTTTTTGAGAGAAAATGTAATTTGGTTCATAAAGCTGTGAAACCTATAAAAACTACAACTTAAATGCATATTTAGCAGTAAATGGTCAGGTTTAAAGCACAGTTAGGAGTAATGTTTTCTCCCTTGGCACCAATTCAGAACTGCCAAAGGGACGTTTATGAACTCAAAACACAGAAGGAAGATTGTGTTTGATTATGCTATATCTGTTTAACACAGGCTCTCTAAAAAGCTGACCTTCCCTTCAACTTGATTATTTTTTAGATACTTGAACAGGACTGGAATATTTTGTTTCATACTGATTATTTTTTTCCTGTAGATTTTTTTTTCCATTTTGAAGCTTTAGAAGAATAAATATAATTCACTTACTCAGATCTGCAAAGGGTCAGCTTTACATTCAAATATGCCTATTTGCTACTTAGATCCTTGTGTTGTATCTGGAATAAGACATCTATATTTCATACAGGCTGCATCCCCAAATGACTTATTTGCCTCTCTAGTTTCCCTCTACCGTCACTCTATTCAAGTGGACTTTAAAAGTGCCGTGCAATTCTGGAATAAGTGTCCACATGAGGCTCAGCAAAATGTGCATTTAAAATGCACCTTCTGTTCCCACGGAAGCGTGTTTTGCTTGCCTGCATCTCTTTCTGCCCGCCTCCTCTCTTGTTGATAGGGTGCCGGCAGGAATGGGGAGGGACTGTGCTCTGCGCGGCCACAACCAGGAAGAAACCCGCGACAAGTTCAAAGGAAAAATAGCCATCAGTTCTCTGTTTGTCTCCCAGATCTTCGCCCCCCAAAATGGCTTCCCGTGCCGGCAAAGGCAGCAGCTGCAGCCATCGGCCATACAATTGTTCGCTCATTTACTCTCAACACTTTCACAGATCACTGTCAAAATCCACCCGGTAGAGCAGCGGTGACTGTAGCAATCCACCACTTCCCATCTGATAACAATTGCAACAATGTTGCAATTCTGTGCTATTCTGGCTCTTTGAAAGTTCTGAGCTTTAGAAAGGGAAAGGAAGGGAAGCTGCGCACTTCTGGGAGATGTGTGCATGTTTTATGGCTGTGTGTGCAGACAGCAATCCCCGCCCCTTTTGCTACGGAGCGTCCCCATGGTAATTGCTGCCAAGAAAACCCGCAACTTCCAAAAAGAGCGCTGGAACTCTTCTTTAAAGTGCACTTTTTTTGTCACGGATTTTCCTCCTTTTGTAGCGCTGGAAGCTTGTTGAAAAGCCGGGCATGGGGGTGCTCAGAGGCAAAAGAAGATTTTTAGAGGGCTTTAAATTGCTTGGGGACAGGGCTACACAGATGCAGAACGGTTGAATTTTCTATAGCTGCATTAAGCAACATTACATTTTATTCATTTTCTATTGTTTCTGGACTAAAACAACAACAAAAACAAAAACACTTTTTTCTAGTTGGCTTAATAGCACAACTATTAGACAGTATATGCCTCTCAAAAGTAGGGCTTACTTACTTTGGCCTTACCCACTTTTGTAACTAGCCCTAGCCAAGGGTTTGAGCTGAGTCACATGTGGGAGGAGAGCCAATCAGCAGCAGCCTCCATTACCAATTATTGCACAGAGAAACAGTCATCTTCTTCACTGCAGAGGAGGACTGGCTGATCACCTTTTTTAGAACCCTAATAATCATGTCCAGCTGTCAGAAACAGACAAAATAATCAAACCATCAGAAACAGACTCCACGAGGGCCCAGTGTCGTTTGGTGGCATTTGCCAGACAACACCAGAATTGGCAGGTCTGCCATTGGCACCCTGTTCTCTTCACAGATAAGAACAGGTTCATACTGACCACATGACAGACATGAAAGAGTCTGGAGATGCCATGGTGCACATTATGCTGCCTGGACATTATCCAGCATGAGAAGTTTGGTAGTGGGTCAATGATGGTTTGGGGAGCTCACTAATGCCCTAATCCAGGTCTGGGAGGAACATGTCCAGACATTGTCAGGAGTGCAGACAGGCATGGGGGGCATACTCTACAACTGAGACACATTATGAGTTGCTGTGATGAAATTCACATAAATTGGCAGGGTGATCTGGAATTCAGCCCTTAATTGTTTGATGATTTTGGTTTCTATTGGCCATAGATATGTCAATGAATTATACAATTAAATCTAAAAATATTCAACTTGAATCTTTTGGTTATCAAGATTTGATGTGTAATTTAAGTGATCCTTAATTTTTTTTTCAGCAGTGAATTTCATGACATTCTTGATTCTCTCCCTTAGTAAAATCATGTTTTGGCCATCTGAAAATAGCACATGGCAGGTTTACTTAACTTGATCTTAGGTTTTGTATGTATCTAGTATGCTGGAATGTCGGCAAATAGTAAGAAATGACATGATCCTGATGAATAGGTTCCCTGTTTACACTAGAAGTATCTGAAAGTAATTTTAATCATGTTGAAACATTTTTAAGATTCCACAAATATACTTGTTTTGGATCCAGATGTATGAGTGCAACTTTGCAACAACCCATTTCCTCATTTCTGTGTTAGACCTACAATGCTGGGTCAAAGATACAGCTTATTTGTTATTGTTTTAAGCCCACCTTCCAGTGAACCTCTAGAAAAAAGAAAGAGAAGTCACCTGCTTGCTAACCAGGAGAGAATTCAGTGCCTGATGGAGGACTGTTCTTATAGCCAGTTCTTTCATCACAGTTCATAAATACAGTGGCAAGGGTGATTCCTAGCTCTTGGCAGTTGTATAAGAACTAGAAAGTGAACCAAAAATAAAACAGCTGGCACTAGTGAATTCCATACAGCACTACAGTAGATGGCTGTTATGCACAGGTCAAGATCAACTAGGCAAGGGAAAAGGGGGCAGGACTCCAATTAGAAGTCTACCTTTGATTTCTTGATTACTAATTTTTTAAAAATATATACACTTCCTTCCATCCTCTGGAAATTCTCAGTGAGCCAACATAGTATTTATTATTTATTTGTTTCATTTAAAACATTTATATATTGCTTCTCATTAAAATGGGTCAGGGGAGCATATTGAGGGTCAAATGGCTTCAAACATCTTGGCCACATCACCAGGCCTTAAAAACTGAAAGTGATGTCATAAAACTGGGTTAAAGGCTGCGTCCCCATGGGGCTGCCACTGCCTCGCGGTGGATTCAGGGCAGCCTTAATGGGAATCTTAATTCGCATTAAGGAGTCCCCATGGCAATGGAGGACATGGTGGGTTCAAGGTGAACTCGCCCATCCCCATGAAAACCGCTGTAAATCCCTGCATTGGGATGCCACGGTTTTCTCCACGCCCCCCTTCCCTGAGTGCTTAATTGCCCAGGTAAGGGCTTGATTTACCCCAAACTATCGCCTAACAGCTGCCCTGCAGTCAGCTGAGCAACTGTCAGGCAGGTATAGGGGCAGCCAAGAGCACGAGGAGAGTTCCGGTAAGATGATTAAAACAGACACGAAAGCTGCCCAAAAGGATTTTGAGGATTTTGTCCCTCACGTAGCCCGAATTAGGCTTTGCATGGGGACTCTCGTGAGGCGAACTCAAGTTCACCTTGCAATATCCTTACCATGGGGACACAGACAGTACTTTGGATACCTCACTAGACACTGTATCAAAGGCAGCATTCAAGTAAACATGAATATGAATGACTCTCCCCCCCCCACCTCAAAATACCTTGCAAACCTATTAAACAAACTTCTGAGAGTTTCAACACCAAGTTTAATGGAGCAGACAGAACTAGCAGGAGGAGGAGATGGCGGTGGCAAGTGTGTCTGTTCCTTTGAAATCACTTAGGCCCATGCAAGTTTGAAGAATGTACAAACAAGGCTTGAAAATAAGCAAGTCCATTCCTCAGCTAGTGGATTCAGCATCTGATGTGGTAGTCAAGAATAACTCAATATCCTTGAATTTTGACTCTGCCTTCAGCATTTGGCTAGATCCCAGGAAAAAGTGACATTTGCTTCTTCCTTCTGCTTTGCATTTGTTTGTTTGATGAGCTTGTCTGAAGCAAAGTTTAATTTTTTTTTTAAAAAAGTTTGTCTTTCATTTGAACCACACTCTTGGGGCAGGAAAGATCTATATATATTCAAGACCTTGAAGTGACCTTTCACATAGTCTTTTGTATTAATAATGGCTTCTTTAAGCAATAACTAGCTGCGGTAGTTGTGGGCAGCCAACAGGATGCTAGACATTTAATTCAGAAATATACCCAGAAACTGTCTTCTGTGGTTTGTTATACACATAGTTTCCCATTCCTAGTTTGTTTGTGCGTGCGTGTGTTCTGTTTCATTTCCATTAAAACCAGTATCACTTTTCCAAAAGAAAAAGTGTATTAGGTTTTTTGCTGAATAATGGCCGAACGTTTTAGTCTTTAGGCTCTGGTTTCATTTCTAACCTTGGACATATTTTCTGGAAGACACACAGGCAATGCTAAGAACTTCCTCTTACTGTATGCTAGATGGTTTAAAGAGGAACCATTACCAATTTACAATCATTTCTTTATAACAGTGTTAATGTTGAAGTCCGTGTAACCTCTTTGTAAGAGCTCTTTTATATGACATTTGCTGGGGATGACTACAGACCTACAGACTCCAAAATACGACTATCCCTCAAAAAAAGGCACCTGAATATTAACCAAAGACCCAGCTCTGAAACATTGGTACTATTTGCACTTGGCTTCTTAGTACATGATAGAGTAGCTTCTGGTAAGGAGCATCTGTACTTGCAGGAGGTGTTTTCAACCTAGAAATGTCTCCTGCCTTTGCAGAATTACCCCAGGGTCTACTAGCAGTGGTGCAGAAAATCATGCACCACACATATTCCAACCCTTACCTTTCCCAGCCAGAGGAATGACCAAATGGGGTTGCCTGAGCTGTGATGCAAGCGTGCTGGCACCTCAGATGACCCCAAACGCAACTGTGAGTGCATAAAACATTGCTGTTGTGGTGACAATGTAGATGCATGCACAGTTGTGCCAGGCTCCAAGTGGAAGATGGTGGCTCCTTGACATGCACTGCCCAGACTCAGGTAAGTTTCCTGGTGTGTGAGGCTTCGTTTGGCATGCATTAGCATTTGCAAGTGCAAACACCAGTGCCCACCAGTGGGGTTGCACTATTCCAGCTGTGCCTGAGAGCTAAGTGCAACCAGGCCCCTAGAATACGAGCATGAGTATCTGCTCCTAGAATATCCTAGCATAATATTGGAAATTTGAAAACTTTCACAGCTAATTTATGTTTTTACATATAAGTAGAACTACACTATTTTTCCAGAGGAAAAAGAAGAAAAACCATCCATGGCAAGGTGTTCTTTATTACTGATCAACAAACAGAAATAATGACTTCTACAAATATCTACATTTGGTAGATATTTGAAATGAGATTTTTTGCTTGTACAATTCATTCAAAGTCCGTGCTTTATGTCTGAATACTGTGTGGGAACAGAACTTTTCCACACTTGCGATCAATTTGTGCTATAATGGGGTCCAATTGGTAGACATTGATGATGAGGTCTACTGGCAGACTAGTGAGGCTGTGCTGGAACAGCAACTGTATGCAGGAAGCACCCAATGCCACAAGAAATGGGCATCACCATAAAAAAGGCCTACCTAGAAACGTCAAAGGTTTTCATTTGAGGCTTTCAAGTGCTACGCACTGGCTTTGAGGGCTTTTGGAACTGGACACCAAGGCTGGGTCAGGTGGGGGCTGTCTTAATGTGGCCCAGCTACAACCTGGCCCAGTGTGGGACAAGGTGCCTATCCTATACCTGAGCATCCCACTCTGATCTAGGATAGTGAAGGGGTGTGTGGAAGCAACCTTAATTCAAAGATGTGCTCACTTTACTGCAAAAGCTGCTGTAAAGATTCTACAGAAATTATAGCTAACCAGAAGTGTGGTCCACAAAGTATATGTCATTGCACAAGCTCTCCCCATCTAATTCAGATTGGTTTTGAACTAGCAGTAGGGGTGATTTTGCTTCTTTTGTTTCGACTTGACTAAGGTTCCTTAAAATTTGAAATACAAAAAAGAGCAGTATCTAGATCAAAGCTAACACTAAGGGCTCAGCATTCTCAGGAATGCACCAAGAACCCAAATGAGTGCATGGGATCTATAGTGAGCAATGATGCAGAAAAGAAAAAAAATGAGAAACTTTTCTTACCAAAAGCCTGTCAGTTATGACTATTTGAAGGGGATTCAGCAAAGCTTCAACTGGAAACTTCATTTTGATCTCCATGATGGCACTTCGATACATTCAGGCCGCGTCCCCATGCAAGCCATTTGGTTCTGATTGGGCTCATATTTGACTGGGTGCAGGATGAGATCGAATGTTGCCTGTCCCCATGTCATTCCCAGTAATGTGGGCTGGTTGCAGATACAGCTGTCCCCATGCAAACCCTGGCAAACCCTCTCCTCATTGGAACCCAGATTGATAGCACCCCACCCCTGTGCGGCCACCTGCAAATGCTGCATTCCCCCCCTTAGTTGTACAGAGAAGCCAGGACTGAACGGCAAAAATAATAATTTTAAAAACCCAGCTGTTTGAGCAAAGCCGCTATAAGGTTTGGCAGCAGTTGAGCAGTTTTACGCACCTCCCCTTCACCCGGGATCCGCAAGAACATCCGGCAAGCAGAAAAGAGAGAAAGCGAAAAAGTCATTATCATGTCCGCCTTGGCGATCAGAAAACGGGGGTGGAATATTTGCCATTGAAAAGGGAGAAAAATCAAGCCATTATCCTGCCTGCCTTCGCGACTGGGAAGGCGGATGGAATGCTTGTATAAAAGAGTCTCATGGGGCAGCGAAGACCATTTTACCCCCTCGTAATTTCAACTTTAACACCATTTACTCCAATGCACAGGGCAGGAACAGTGAGCAAAGGACATGAAACCCCACCTCCCAATGATGTGAGCACCAGTCTCCTCCCCAAATAACCCAGGACCATCCCCATGCGCAGGTTTGGCTTGCAAAGCAATGCGTACCAAGCCACCAAACCACGATGAGAACAGTTTTTTCCAGGCCCAAATTTGGGCCTGGTTTGGGCGATTTGATCAGCGGAAATCGGACCAAATCTAAAATGCATGGGGACACCCCTTCCCAAATCCCATTTCAATTTGAACCAAAATGTGCATTGGGACACGCCCTCAGAGAGAACCAAGTGAGGCTTCCAACTGGACCATCCTTTCCTCACTGTTCAGAGTCACTAACCTCCTGGAGCCCGCCCTGTGGACAGCTTGGTCACTAGCAGCTAGTGAGTACTCAGGCAGCAGCAATGTTCCTACCCTCTTCTAGGTGTGAAGCTGTGAGCAGGTGATAGAGCTGCAGCTGTGCACTCACACACCACTGGATGATCACCATGGTGTAAGCTGAGTGTTGCTATAGCTGTTGCCATGGCAATCTACCCAGGCTATAATAATTAAGTGGAATTTGTTTTTAATTATGTTATCCACCAGTGGATGGTAAAGCATAAAAAGGGGGTGAGTGAGTGACTGCTATGCATTGATAGTCCCAAACCTGGTTTTGATCTGTAAGAGATCAGAACACCTTTGGACCAAATTTGTGTGGCATTGCCCCACCAACTGATTTTTTCTTTCTTTCTTTCATATATTGTTATATGAATATGTATAAACATACAGCAGCTGTTGCAGCATTCAGCTGTACACTGCTGTGAACAGACAGGAAAAGAACAGCTAAAATTCGTATTTGAATTATAAAAGTCAATAAGCCAAAAGAAGGAGTTGTAGATGTGAGAAGAAAAGGAAGAAATGTTTCTATTAGATGATGATTTTAACTATGTTCCTATTTATTTAATAACTATATTACTTGCAATAAATGAATGTCTATGTATATTATAATTTTTATGTATTTTAAACCACTCAGAGAACTTGAGTTATTAAGCGGCTATATAAAATAAATAAATAAATAAATAAATAAATAAATAAATAAATAAATAAATAAATAAATAAATACATACATACATACATACATACATACATACATACATACATACATAAATGAATGAATGAATGAATGAATGAATGAATGAATGAATGAATGAATGAATGAATGAATGTTTTTAGTAATGTGCACTGTCCTGGAAAGCATAGAGAAGAAGCTGTTCGGCTCTCAAGCCCCATCATTGTTTGCGACAATTCACAAGCTATTTTCTTACTGCAACCCTTGCAGTGCCTTTGTGTGTCTGCTTAGGAATTTGTCATATTTAAAGCCATTCTCCATCTGCTTCCCTCACCTGCTTTCCCTAGAGGGAAGGCAGAGGTGAGAAGTGAGAAGTGAAGAGATCAAAGCACCTCTCTGTTTTGGGCAGGTGGGGATAGAGATGGGCTAGGAAGGTGGATAGAGAGGGAGACTGTAATTTAACAGTAATTTAACAGTAGCAGTTAAAGCAAAACTAAAAATCAAAGAGAGATGTCAAGTAGAAAGGGAAAAATAAAATTAAAAATCCGAGTGATCAGTATGATCTACTAGAAGGATTCCAGGTATATTGAATAGCAAATTGAAAATGATGGTCAATTTTAAAGAACTGGATGCGTTTGAAAATGAAGGATAAGAAAAGAGGACAGGAAAAAGCAGAAGAAAAAGAGAGATAAGTCATGTTTCAAGGATCATTAAATAAGCATAGGATACTGAAAAATTTTAATTTGATCAAAAGCAACAAGAAATAGTGGCAAGACAAAAGCTAAATAAGGCTACTAGAAGATGAACTGAAAATAAAGTGCAATGCCCCCAATTTTCTGCGGGTTTTCTTTTTTGCTTTGTTTTTGGAATAGTATAAAAGACGCTTGCTTTTAAGTTGCTCCTTGCCCGTGTTTTGCTTTTTTTGCTGTACAGAAAGAACTTTCTTGCCTAGGAGGGTAAATAATACTTCCTTTCATTTCGTAAGAGATGGTGCCACGCACAACAACTGTGGAGACAAACGCCAAGACATCGCCTGTTTAAAACAGACTGCACTGGAGATTTTTAAACAAAGCAAAATTAGGAGCTCAAGATATACACATGAGAAAATTAATTTGCAGACATAAAATTACTCAGATGTAACTCTGACATCTGGATAATATTAATGTTCTCACTGCACTATTAAGACCTTTTGAGCTGCAGCACATTCTTGTTTCAAAGGCAGTACCATGTGAGGATAAATAGAGCCTAAAAACTCAAATTCTCCTTGTAAACATCTCTGATTGGTATGCCCCTACCTCACAGAACAAAGTTATGTGGTCAGTTCAGGCTCGACTCCACTTAATTGTCTCAGATGCTTCTGTGGGTCCAAGATGGCACCTCCTGCTGCCACATCTCCACTGCTGGTGGCAATGGCTGCCTCTTGGTGATCACACTGGCTCCTTTTCCAGCATGATCAGAGGTGGGGGTGCCTCCTTTGCAGGTTGTTTTCTCCTGCCCTTTATGGAGAAAATGTCATTCTGTGGCACCTCCTTATTCCACGTATTTCCTACTGTGCCTCCCTCATCTGATCCACCCCCACCCCACCCCTTATATTCCCATTATATTGGCCAGTAATCCAAATCCGGCAAGCCCCATTCCCATTTCCACCCCTGCAGAAATCGGGGGGGGGGGGGGAACCTGTTGAAACAGGATTTTTTAAAGCCTTTGGAGATGGGAAAGGTGGGTTTTTCCCCCCTTAAACTGCCTTCACAATCAGCCTTCAGCTTGGGTGGGCATAGAAGAGAAGGAGGAAGGGGGGCTGGGCTTGCTGCTATCGAGCCCGGCAGTGGCTGTGGTGGCTTGGCTGAGGCGGGGGGGGGGGGGCGCACCAGGCAACATTGAGCCTGGCAGTGGTGACAGGAGCAGCTCCTGCCATGCCGCACCATTTTTAAAGAACGATCATGTGATTCTGCGCATTTGCGGCTCTGGTTATTAGAACAGCTTGATGCATGCTCGGTGCTGGTCCTAGCCAGCACCGGAACCCGCACCAGAATAATCCGGAAATGCGGTGGGTGGGAATGTGCCCTAGGCCTCCTTTGCTCTGGATTATCCACATAATGCAAATTCAATAAGTTCTGTCCAGATGAATCTTTAGTGCATGCCAGAAGAATGTGCCTAGCTGAGACAAACAGTTCTGGGTTAGGAATGTAGTAGGGCAGGGCAGGGCAAGGTGAGGAATATGCGTGTGGGATTAGCGTGGATGCCAGTCTGTCTGGATGCCAGCCTGAACTGGGCTACCTTTGAAGTAAGAGAATTACATACAGGGGATGTTTCAGGCATTCCCCTGTTCATAGTACCAGATGGGCGCTTTGGAATGGGCTGAAGGTGAACCCCATCACCACTACTTATTTGCACAGAAGTTGGTAGAGGCTAAAAGCCACCCTGGTCTGTGCTGAGACTGTCTTTTACAGGTCCATTACAATTTTTACAGGGTCAGCCAAAGAGACCATGTGCCAATTTGCAGTTCGCCCCATAGCCAGCAATTAGGCAACATCTGGGGAAGAGCACCTGCACCTAGAGGAGGCTGTTACCTAATTGCTCCACAATCTTCCCAGCCTTCCCTGAAAGCTTACCTGACGTGTCCAACTGTGAAGCATTCACTCTTCTGCTGGATGAGGTGGTCAACAGAGCTGTCACGCAAGCGCACTGGGAGCACTGCTGCCCTCCTGACGCAACTGCGACTGTACGGAGTGGTCAGCGTTATCATGGTGACGGTGCTGACACATGCGCAATTGCGGAGGGAACGCTACTCAAGATATCGGCACCATCAAGAGGACAGGCCCTGGGATTGGTCACAGGTGAGGGACCGATAGCACTGGGCTTAGGCTGTAAGTCAACGTTGGGTGATTGTGCTGCTTTCCCATCCAGCGGACAGGAACGGAAGTGTGAAATCACCCCATGTGTACACTGCATGCTAAGGCATGCCTCTCTCTGAAGATCTCGAAGGCTTGCAGATCAAAATTACAAGTTCCTGAACCTCTTCACTGCTGAATACCCTCACCATAAAAACACAATGACTTGACTTTTTCTTCCTTTTTTTAACATTTGAAAGGAAGAAGGGTTTGCTTTGATGGTCTAATGATAGAGTACTGCATCCTGTCATTAGCTCTTGGGATTTTTCTCTCTCTTGTGATAGAGAAGAGTCCTGCCATCACTCCTCCAAGGGTAAGCTTTCACTCTGTTAAATACATTTAAGTAAATAAAAAGCTCTGGCTACCTATAGTGCTGGTAATGGATATTTGGGCCCTTTCTTCCCTTACCTTTAGATCCAGAACTAGGAACCTCTGGTTTGGATTTTGAGCCTCTTCATCCTCATGTTAATGTGAACCAAGGAGGCACTCCATCCCATTAGTCTATCTCCATCTGCTCATAATAAAGCCGAGCTCTTAATCTGGATCTATTGCAGACTCGTTCAATCTGGTCTACAATAGGACTAAGGGGCTTGTCCAGATCATGGGAGGTATGCAGATGGCATACCACCGTGATCCAGAACCACCAGGGGGTGATTTCAGGAGTGCAGACAAACATCTCCCCCATGCTCTGAGACTGTCATTCCCAGTCTTCAGCGGCACGTGAGTGTGTGGGTGGCTACTGCAAAACTCACACTTCATATGGCGTTGGTCTGGCCCACACCTCTACAAGACCTGAATCAGTGGATCTGGTAATTCTAGATCCATTGATCTGGATCTAATGCAAGTAAGTGCAGGAAAGGCCTTAGAAAATCAGTTGAGGGCTCTCAAACTGGCAGCAGGGCAGCACAATGCCTTTCAACTTTCCTCTCATTGTCTGTCCCAGTGGTGCCTTCATGCCAAAGAGTAAACTCAGATTTTTATGGGACAAATTCATGAAGATCTACCCCTAGAGGAGATATTAGTGTTTTCTAGGAAGTTTCGACCTACCAAATGAACAATGCTATCTGAGTAACTGCAATGTTTATTCCATACCGTTAAGAAGCAACATTTGTTTCAAGAACGGAATTAATATCTAGGCCCTCAAAGACTGGCAAGTCTGAATGTTTCATGTATACAATTGGAGCAGTGTATTGATTCAGTGTACACACGTGATGGAAAGTTTGCCCAACTGCAACACTGAAAATCAAGTTCACAAAAAAATGAAAAAAGCTATCTAGCAATACTTTCTCAGCATTTTGTATATGTGCCCAAATCTAGAAATGTCAAGGCCACTTAAGTTCATGGGAGGCCTAGTTCATCCTTCCCTGCTGATATACTCAGACAATAGTATATAGTTTTTAATCGCTCCTGTAAACTGCTTTGAGATTCTTTTTTTAAAATGAGAAGCAGTATATAAATTTTATAGAGAAATAAACTGATTCTGAAACTTATAGCATGCCTAATTGTTCCATTATGGAAGACCCTTTGGAATGAGATTCTAAAATATGCTTAAGGACAAAGGCTGGGTTTCCACTTACTAGTTCGGAGACCCACAGGTATGGCTTTTATTGTCCCACTCTACTTTTGGCAGCACAACACACCTGCTGACGAACATGATGACACTTGAGATGGCCAAAGTGGAGGGCATGAACCTGCCCTCTACCAATGAGCACCTTGTCCTCTTCTTCATCAGGTGTCCACGTACATCTGGTAAAATGGTGGGACAGCACCCCCAACTGTTTTTCACGCTATGTATGGAAACACAGCCTATACGTTTTTGAAAGCAAAGAGGTAACTGTTTTCAATTTACAACTATCTAGTTGAAGTAAAATCAGTTGCGAAACTTTTAACCACCTCTTGGCTGACCTTCCAATGCTTACATGCCATTCCCCTCAAAGCATTTTTATCTCTCCTGAATGAACGTTCTCCTAAATTCCACACACTAGACTGTCTGTTTAGTTCATTCATTGTTGTTGTTGCTACAACGATGAATACTCAATGTTTCCCCCAATATTTTAAAGTATAAAACTATATTCCATTTTCCATCTCCACCCTCAAACTCCAGTGTAATTTCCACCAATAAAAAGTCAGCTATATGAATGGAAAATCTCACCATATTAATTAAGAATGGAGGTCAAATTAGTTCACTGCCTTCTGTCTTGCCTATTTACTTTGGCAGGAGAAGGGCAGAAAGTGCAACTCCATGGGTGCTTCCGCAGTCAGCGTGGTAAATCTGGATCTATCTCTTCCAGATTTAGTAAATCCAGTTTCCAGTAGAACTGGATTTACTAAGTGCGGATGCAGGGTAGATCTGGATTTACGGAGGTAGATCTGTATCTAATAGATATGGATCTACCTACCCTCCGTCCTTCCACACGCGCAGCGGAAGGACGACTTAGATCCAGATTTGAGGTTTCTCACATCCATGCTCCAGGGGCCCTCCCCTGGCCTGCCATGATTGGCTCTGCCAGAGCTAAGCATGGCGAGCTGGGGGACTCCACTCTCACAGCTTGCCCTCACCCCAGAAGCGGCGGATCGCCGCTTCTGGAGCCAGGGGAAGCTTCTCCAAACCCCTCCCTAGCCCACTCGGGGGGGGAGCATGAGCGATCCCCTGCTTACCTCTTCGTAGTCACCCCGATTCTGGCCGCGGGGTCCCAGGAGGCTGTGCGCCTGCATGCTGTATGCCTCCTGACTAGCCAGGGCAGCTTTTGGCAGTGCCTGCTGTCAGGAGGCTCTCTGCGCAGACGTGCTGCCCTGGCCAGTCAGGAGGCACGCAGCACGCAGGCACACAGCCTCCTGGTACCTCTCGGCCAGAATTGGGGGAACAGCGAAGAGGTAAGGAGGGGATCGCCTGCTCTCCACCCCGGGTGGGCTAGGGAGGGGTTTGGAGAAGCTCCCCCTGGCTGCAGAAGCGGCGACCCGTTGCTTCTGGGGTGAGGGCGAGCCGCGAAGTAGGAGTCCCCCGGCTCACCATGCTCAGCTCCGGTGGAGCCAATAATGGTGGGCCGGGGTAGGGCTCCGGGTGGGCATGGTTTCACTGTGCGGACACATCCTAAACGGATACGTTTTCACAGTGAAACACCCATTAAGACTACCCTGAATGTAGTCTTAACTTAGACCCCATTAAGCACACATTAGAGGCAGATAGGTGCGGAAGCGGCCACCCCATCTGTCTCTAATGGGTACCGCTGTGCGGACGTGGCCTACCCATTCCATCCTTAATGGGTGCCACTGTGCGGATGCGGTTTCCCACATGTGTGCTTAATGGGTGTTGCTGTGCGGACGCTAATCAGCCAAAGCGTCCTAAAAGGGTGCTGCTGTGTGGTTGCAGCTTTCCACATGTATCCTTAATGGGTGTTTAAGGGCATGTGCAGAAGCACCCTGTGGCACTATCCACCCTCTATGGTGGATGGTGGCTCCATAGTTAGTGGGAGCGAACTGTCCCAAGCCTCTCAAGCTTTGAGCCACTTTCACACCTTGCAAATCCTGCCTGAGTGTAGTGAAGATCCAGTGTAAATTAGCAGTGAGAGTGTCAGGTGGGGATGTGGGATTCTATCCTTGGACATGGGACCATCCTGGGTGACCTTGGGCCAGTGTCTGCCTGTCACTGAAGGACAAAAGGAATGACAGGAGAATGACTTAAGCATGTCAGAAGACAAGCAGGTTGGAATCAACAGTATGAGAAGGCTCTTCATTTCTTATTTATTTATTTATTTATTTAATGAATTCATAACCTGTCCTTCACCTTTCAGGATTTCATCAGACAATGTCATACTATGGCTTCCATCCACACAGAGTTAAAACTCCTCAGGGATTGCACAACAGCTTCTGTCACACAGGGAGGGGCTGAGCGTGTGAATGGAAGAATGTGGTAGGGATGTGCATAAATATTCATCAGGTTCACAGTTTGTATGAGTTTATATGAATTCAAGCGTTCACACCTGAATAGAATATTGGCAACATTCAAAGAGTGACATTTGAATGTGAATCAGAATCCCTTTGTGCATTCGTTGAACCTTTGTTATATTCACAAAGGTGGGGAGGTAGCACAGTGGCTGCCCAGTCACATCTGCAGCAGATTCAGAGCAGATTTAAAGTGAATTCAGAGTGGATGCAGAACAGATTTGGAGGGGATTCAGAGGTATGACTGACAACAGGCATTCAAAGTAGATTCAGAGTGTTTGAAGAGCATTTGTAGCAGATTCAAATCCTATCTTATTTGAAGTGGCTCTATTCACACAAATGCAAGTTTTCTTCAGGTTTGCTTTGAAGTAAACAAAAAATTGCGTACATTCCTAGTATGTGGGGACGAACCATGTTCCCTGTGGAAGGACTTTATTTTGAAGTTAATGTAAACTCTGCATCTTTAATTTGCTGTCTGGAGGCATCTTATATCTTCCACTTCATTGAAATTGGTTTTAGCTAGTTTCTGGATTATGATATGTAAGATTTAAGACCATGTTGACATGCTGAAGTATTTTTGTGCAGACTAGGAACATACATCTATGAAGAGCTTTGAGAAAAAGTATGCTTCTGCCTAACTATGAGTAGTCCTAAGCATGTTTCTTCCTAAAAGTAAGGATTGTAAATTGTTGTTGTTTTTACAAAATCAATTCTAAATCAAACCTACATGCCAGTTTTTTGGCATAGGGACAAAGACTCTATATCTATGCAATATAGCTTGTAGAATGACCCAGTGCCTTACCCAACAAACATCTTCTATAGATTTAACAAAGAAAGGTTGGGATTAAAGAAAAAAAAATGTGTGTTTGAAGCTGTTCAGTGGACAATGAGCTTCTGGCCAGCATGTCTTCATCCCACTTCTGCAAAGAAGTGGGCATTTTTAATAATAATGAAAGCATATGGAGGGAATGAAAGAGAGCGGGTAGGGAAAGGAGAGATGGGTTATTTTATGACAACCTCCCTAAAGCTCAGATGCAGCACAGACGTTTATTAATGTATTCCTTTGCCCAGCCGCAGAGGGTTGACCTCTTGTCTAATCCTGCCCTTCAGGGTTCTTAATTTCCAGTGCTGCTCAACCTAGCCAGGCCTGTTTAACAATTCCTTTTCTGAGTGAGGCTTTGAAGAGGCCCTACTTTCTGTTCAGTGACATGAAAGAGATACTGATGCTGATTATCAAAGGCATGCGTTCTAAACCACCAAGCGTCGAACGCCCAAGGGAGGTAACATTATCTCTGCCTTCAGGTTTTTTTTTCCAAAGAAATTGGTTGCTAGTTTCTTTCCCTTCTCTTGCTTTCCCTCTTCTGTCCTCTCTCCTTACTAATTTTACATGGGATATTAATCTGAAAGTAAATGAATTAATACTTTAAGCTTGTAGGTCATGCTAAGGAACTTGTTATTTTGAATTAGATAGACAAGGAGTTTGAAACAAATTGCTCCAGAGGGGCTATGAGTGAGTAGCATAGGAGCCTGCCGTTAGATCAGCAGGAGATTTCACCCCCAGAAAAACCTAACAGACATGGGGAATTTGCCTTGTTCACAGAGGCTGAAAAGGCTAACTGCTTTTGCTTACCACAGGTAAGGCTGTTGACTTGCACAAGTACATCCCTTAATTGTATGATAGGGTCTCACCCATAAAGGGAAGGAAAGGGAGTTTCAAAAAGGTACTTAGGGGTAGAAGATAATCAGTGTGGGCACTGCAATGTAGAGTGCAAATAACATACTAAGCGTTGTACACAAAGATACAGGGTGCATCCACATGCTACCTCTTTTGCAACTGTGTGGGAGGAGCTACTGCAGAGATGACGTGGTGACAAGAGAGCCTTGGACAGACTGTTCCGGCTAAGTCAAAGATAAAAGCTTCACTGGCTCACAACTCCCTGAAAATTGCCTTTAGAGGAATCTGGGCCATCTGCCTCTTCAGCCGGAGGCAGTACTTATGCATCAGTTCTGCTAGCCAATGATATACCTTGTTCTCCATGAATTTGTCCAACCCCCTTCTTAAAGACAACAAGGCTAGTGGCCGTTACTATCTAAATTCCATAGATCAATGAAAAAAAATACATCCCCTTCACAGTCTGAATGTTCCTGCCCATCAGCTTCACAAAGTGGCCCTGGTCAGTGTTATACAATGAAGAAAGTATTTTTTCTTTATCCAGCTTTTCCAAACTATACATAATTTCATAAACTTCACTCAGGTCCTCTCTTAAATGCCACCTTTTGTGGCAAAATAAATTAAAACAAGGCAACTCAGAAAATATAAAAATGAAATGTGATATAAAAGCAATTTTAAAAAGGAGCCTTGTCTCAAAAGGCTCCTTTTTAAAATGGCTTTTATATCACATTCAGAACATAAAAATAATCCTTCTCCTTCCCAATAAGGTGGCATCCAGCTGGTGAGGACATGTGACATGAAGAGTCTTCATGCCGCTGCCCCCATCAGAAATAATCCTCACCATTTAGCAAAGGAAACACAAATGGGTTTGGGGGGAAGGAAACAATGCTTTAGGGGCATTCTTCTCAGTCCCCCCCCCCAATCCAGTGATAAGCCATGATTCCTGGTCCCCTCTTCCACAGGTTCTGCACCATCACCTACTGTGGAGATAGGGCTGGCTGAAAGGGAGATGGGGGGAGGATGTGAAGAATGAGGAGTTTGCAGAAGCTAACATTGTGTTAAAGTTAACAAGGTGTTAACTTTAATGTATAAGGCCCTAAATGACTTGGGCCCAAAATATCTGAAGGAACGCCTTCTCCCATACCAACCTGTCCATGCCCTAAGATCTGGAGGGGATGCCCTCCTTGTTGTCCCACCACCCAAGTGAGGCCTTCTCAGTAATGGCCCCCAGGCTGTGGAATAGTCTCTCCTTTGAGGTGCGTCAGGCCCCTTCACTGTATACGTCCAGGAAGGGGGTGAAGACGCACCTCTTTGCTCTGGCCTTTGGCTAAATGTGGCACAGTTTCCCCCCACCGCAAACATTATTGTTTTATACTGTTTTATATATATGGTTCTATTTTAAATATGTCTGTTTTAAAATGCTGTTACCCACCCAGAGACCTTAGGGTTAGGGTATAGGGTGGGATATAAATGTAAATATAAATAAATGTAAATAAATAAATAAATTGTAACAAGAGATCAGTGTAACAAATTTGCTGGCTTCTGTCCTGGGGTTGTGAAAGTGTGTCAGTTCTTGTGTAAAAGCTTGCCTGCTTCCTCCCTACTTCCTTCCATTCATTCCTTTTGCCTGGATCCCTGCCATTTCCTGCTGATCTGCTCGATTGTCGGCTCTTGTGTAAAAGCCTGCCTGCTTCCTTCCTTCCTTCCTTCCCTCCTCCCTGCCATTCTGTGCTGATCTGATCTACTGATCTAGCACAAAACACCATTATAAGAAGGGAGAGTGATCTTTAATATTCTACTGCCTTGTTAACATGAGAAAGAAGCTGTGCTACAGTGGGAGGAAAAGCGGTGAACAAAAACTGCTGCCAAAGGACTCCATGATCTGAATCAGAGACAGGTTTATACAGGGTGTGGGGTTTGAATTGCCCACCCCCAATGAAGTCAGGGTATGATGGTGTCCAATTGCTGACTGCATGGGGAGGGTGTTCTTCTGAGGGGAGGATAGAGGAGAGGGGGTTTCTCCCCTGTAAGTCTGCATTATAAGCTAACAGTGGCAACACAAAAAAACCAGACCTCACTGCTGATTTTAAAAACCCTGGTTTAAATCAGGATTAAATTGAGCAGTGGGAAACTGGCCCAGATCAAGGAACTGCTAAGAATGTATTTTATGCACAGAAGTAGAGTAGATCTAAGGTCTCACTAAATAAATGTGGTCTACATCTGTGCTAGCACTCTTTAGCACACATTTGCTGTTCTAAAGCCTACTCAGGGCAGATGCCGCTGTCTGTGGTTGATCTGAATCTAGATAATCCTGGCAAAGTTGAATGTCAAACAGAAAAATTCCAAATTCCACAGCCATTTCCTATCTGACAGGCTGCATCCAGACATTGGTTATTTGTGCCACTATATTCTGGCATAATGCAGGGACATCCCTGAATATCCATGCTTTTTTATGTAGTGGAATGAGTAAGTGCATCTGGATGCAGTCTTACTTGCACCAGACAGAATCTGTGAAGTCTGAACAGGCAAGAAGTGCCAGCTGTATGGAAGGCATGTCTCCAAACCTGCCCTCAAATCAAATAAACTGGGTGACTATTCTCTGTTCTTATTTGTAATGTTTCTTTGTTTGTGTTGTTCCTTGTAAATAGCTCAGAATCTGGAAATGTGGTATATAAATCCAATAAACAAACAAATAAATAAAAATTTCCTTGTTTCTTGAATTCTGCCCTGGGAAGCCATAAAAACTTACTATTTGTGAACTGCTGAATGACCTAGAGGAAGCTTGCAAGGTTACTGTGAGAGCAACATGGTAGGGGGAATGACAGTTTGCACAATTTTGAAACCTTCAGGAAAAAGGAGGGCTACAAGTGCCATAGATAGATGAGCTGCATCCTTATGCATTAAAAAGAGGAGCTCAAAGGTGACTTAGACATGGTAGCATGTGGATGCCATTGTTCCTAAACTATCTTTAATTCACAGGGGAAATTCACAGTTAACTTCCCTGGGGCACCTTCCCAAGGAAGTTGAGTTCAGGGATAGAGCACGTCCAAAACCAACCTGGGATTTTCCTTGCAGCAGGTTAAGTGTGAACAAGCGACAGCAATTCAGCGATATGGCACATGACTGCAAGGCCACAGCCGTGCCAGTGTGCCGCCCCCCCTTCACATGGAAGTAGGTCTGAAGGCTGCATTTGCGGCTGTACTAGGAACACCATTGTCCCTTCAAGATTAGCAGTGGAGTGGTCTTTACTGGTTCACAGCTATTGAAGATGGGAATGGGGAGCTGTTCTGGAATAGAAGTGTCTCAGTGGTGTGCAGACATTCTGAGTTGGATTGTTGCTGTCAAAGTGCAGAAAGGCCCACATTAAAGACCTAGTATGGATTAAGACACTAGCATGTTGATACTACCACCTCCAAACTTCTTTTGAGCCACTTTTTTTTTTACTGTGTGTAGATTCAGCCATTGATAGGTCAGTCAGTAGACAGACAGATCGATAGATAGATAGATGATACGAATACTGATTATTTATTTGTTGAATTCAGAATGTACAAAAGTGAGTACATGCCTCACAAT
The DNA here is from genome assembly GCA_023333525.1 of Aspidoscelis tigris stejnegeri. Lineage (NCBI taxonomy): Eukaryota > Metazoa > Chordata > Lepidosauria > Squamata > Teiidae > Aspidoscelis > Aspidoscelis tigris. The sequence continues at coordinate 60,405,301 of JALMGA010000004.1, forward strand.
TTTTTATGCCTCCAGGTCCACCCTGTACATGGATAGCTTTTCTGTTTTTACAGTCTAGAAATTTTTCCTTTTGGTAGTACGCTGCAGAAGAGTGAATCCTCCGTATAATTATAAAAAATAACTGTGTGTAATTTGGTAAAGAAATTCAGTGTACAGTGCTGAACTTTCCTGAAAGGTTAAGACCATGAGGTGCATTTCATCAGCAGTTTGCTATTTATTTGCTTACTATATGCTTTATTACATTGCCAACATTTTGTGAATGTACTTAGCCAAAAAACCAATCTCCCTCCCTCTCCCCCATCTTTCTTTTCCAGCAAAATATGCATTCTTCAGTTATCAAGGCCATATGAGAGCCCAGATTAATGCTGGAATGTTTTAACACAAAGCAATTTTGAAGTATCGGCATCCATGTTCATCTGAAATATGTCAAACATCTCTTTTAGCACATGGATAAATTCAAAATTAGGCCAAATGGAATTTTACCAAAAGAACTGTATTTGGGCACTAGCTAAATTACTAGACAGAAAATTGAGATTAAGCCAGGATGTCTGAAACCAGAGCTTTCTGTAATACATTTTATTTGTTAAAATATTTGGTCATCCATGCTCATGCGCTGCTTATGTAACTGCTGTAAGGGCTAATTCCATTACCTGTTTTTTAAAGAGGAACATAAATATTTGCAGGCTTTATCAAACTTGATATAAGAGTTTTGAAGCCTCTGGGATTGCAACACATTCTTTCAGTTCAGTAAATGATGCACCAATAAAAAATTACATCAAATACAACCTTCAAATAAATGTTTTGTTGCAAAATAAAAATGTAAAGAATGTTATACTTCCTTTGTGACACGTGTTCTTGTTTAACGTTAGGAAAAATGAAGCCGTTCACAGCAACGGCTAGTGCAGTAATTCTGCAAAGATAGGAAGAGGTCTCAACAGACAACCGTCCCCCACAACCCCCAAATTGTCACACAAGTTATTATGTTCATTCCTAGCAAGTTAAACTGCTATTCCACAACTTCAATTATTTCGCACTTTTCACCTGCAAGTTCTCCAAATGCAATTCTTTCTAATTCAGTCCTGGGAATAATTAGAAAGGGAATAGAAGACAAATCAGCAAGTGTCACTTTGCCTCTTTATAAATCTATGGTGAGGCCACATTTGGAATATTGTGTACAATTCTGGTCACCACACCTCAGAAAGGATATTGTGGAACTAGAGAAGGTGCAGAAAAGGGCAACCAGAATGATTAAGTGGCTGGAACACCTCCCTTATGAAACCAGGCTGCAACATCTAGGCCTCTTCAGCCTGGAAAGACGGCATTTAAGAGGGGACCTGATTGAAGTGTATAAAATCATGCACAGTATAGAAAAGGTGGATAGAGAAAATTTCTCTATCACACCACGCTAGAATCAGGGGGCACTCTATGAAGCTGGTGGGCAGGAGAGTCAGATCAGACAAGGGAGGTATTTCTTCACCCAGATGGCCGTTGGTCTATGGAGTTTGCTGCCAGAGGTGGTGACAGCAACCAGCCTAGATGGTTTTAAGAAAGGGTCATATATCAATGGCTACTAGAATGGATGCCTTAGTACATATTTCAGGCTGGGGGGACAAGCAAGATGCCTCTAAGACCATTTGCTGGGGTTTGAGAGCAAGAGAAGATTTGCCCTTGTTTTCTGCTTGAGTTGCCCATGGCAATTGGTGGGCCACTGTGTGAGACAGGATGCTGGACTAGATGGGCTGTGGCCTGATTCAGCAGGGCTTCTCTTATGTTCTTATGTTCTTTCTTCCTGCTAGTGCTAGAACTATGCAGCTGGCTGCATGCAATCCCTGCTTGTGGGGTGCAAGTGCTCTAAACGTAACTGCTTAGCAAAAATGAGCCTTGAAACTAGCGGTTGGAGGAGGGAGTCTGCCCTTACCCATTGAGTTGGCTTCTTTGGAGGTGCATGGTGAGGAGTACCATAATTTTCATCTGACAGGACATCTCCTCATCTCCTTTGAGGGTGGTGAAACTGCAGCCTCACAAAGCAGAACCTCTGGCAGGAATTGCACCCAGAAACAGGATGATGTGATTGCTGCAAGATGCTTTTAGTGCCATAGGTGGTGATACAGTGGCAGAAGGTATGTTACTGGGCACCTTGAAATGCTCTAAAAAGCCACAAATACATATGGAATGCCATGGTAAGCTAAATTGTATTTTCTGTACACTGCAAAGTGATATGAATAGAGCCAAAGCCTTGAATGCCTACCTATTTTAATATATAGTCTTCCTTCTTATGTCTTTCTATATATTGTTTTCAGTTGGCAGGATTGGAACCCATCGGTGAAGGAAAGCCATCAAGATGGTTACCAATGTGGCCTTTCTCTTGACCTCCATCCTTTAAATATTTGAATCACATTCCATTTGGGGGTCTGGAACACTCTTGGAAAACAGAGAAGACAACCCATTTCACAGCAAGTAAAACTGACTGTACTCAGGAACATGTAGCACAGACCTACATCTCAAAAAAAAAAAGAAAGAAAGAAAGAAAAGAAAAGAAAAGAAAAAGAAAAGAAAGAAAAGAAAAAAAGAAGCAGTATAAACATCTGAAAACCAAATACCTACTCTCAAATAAACAAAAAGCAAGCAATGCTGAGCACACACAAATTACAAAATTTGGACAAAACAGAAATGCCGGGAAACCCGCACTTTCAAACAATAAGGATGATATAAACCATTCTCCAGCAAGATGAACCAAAGTCAGCAGACTGCAGCGAGCAATAGACTGTCCAAACAAAAAATAAAGGGGGGGAGGGGAGGGGAGATGAGGAATGTAGGGAAGGAAACAATAAATAAAATAAGCGTAGGAGGGATCAACCAAGAAACCACACAGACAGTATTCCAAAGTCAGCCAAAATATATAGAAGTTGTTCCTTTGCTCCCTAAATTGAGCAGATGACAGCTACGTCCTTTTAACAAAGATCTGCAGTCTGAGGCTTCAAAGTAAATCAGAAAGCTCTAGCTGTTCTATGCTCCAGTGGTGATTCAAGCACTGGAACAGGGAAGGTTCTGATTAGAGCCCACCTGGCCATAAAGATTAACAAAGGGAAGAGGAAATGAAGGGATGGTGGAATCCTATGTTTCTCTTTTCAGCCAGTCTGGTCCCTATTCAAGATGATCCCATCCCTCAATTAAAATAAAAGAGAGTAATAAAGGGGTAGGAAGGGGCCTTGAAGGACATGGAGCTGGGTGAAGGTATCTGGGGCTGGCAACTTCAGATCTGAAGGCTCTAGAGTCCAGCCAATACTCTGACAAGTGGATGCATATCATGTACCAGTAATTCTAAATTCACTGGCTATGAATGGAAGGGAGTCAGATGAGTTTCAGTTTTATTTCCCTTCTGTTCTCAGAAAAGTTATACAAAATCTGTATTGGTTTAGTCTGGATGCAGTACTGAATTACTGTTAGGCTAATGATCTCTTCTGTCATCTTGATTTGGGTATAAAGTGAGGACAGATAAGGTTTTACTGCCTCTTTGTGATTTGGTACTTATTAGGCAAGGGTCACTAGCAATGTTAAAAGAAGAGTGAACCCAGCTTACCCACTGTAACATGAATGTGCAGGGACATGTGGACTCCACACACTCATGATGCATTCACAGTGCCACAATGAAGCCAGGCAAACACTGCCATTGTTACAAATTAGGGACCCTAAACAATGGGTGATCTTACCTATGGCTGAGTGAAACAAGTCAGCATCCTAGTTTGAACCAGCCACCATTTGTGTAGTTTCAGTGAGAAAGATAAAATGATAAAAATAGAAATAGTGAATATTTCCATGTTCCTCAAGGCCAACACTGGAGGAGAGGGGGGAGCTTATGGCAACTTCTGTATAGAAGAGGCCTCTGAAGTTGCTGGTAAGCAAAACTCGGCCACTTTCAGAACCCAGTGAAATGGCACCAGATTCTGCACACTAGCTGGACCAGACCAGCCATGTGCATAGTGAACCACCGAACTGGTGTATCCTCGGAAACTCTTTGGGAAGATTGGAGGGCTGCATTCACATTGAGGATCATCCCAGCTGATGCCATCATATAGACAGTCCATCCATACTCCAGGGCCGTGGTTACACTTAAGGTTTAATCCAGCTCCAGTCCCCTTCCAGAGTGAAAGAACACATTAGCAAATTGACAAGCTGATTTCTTTCAGCTTTATCTAACTCAAAAAAACCATGGGCTCGTCCGCATGGCAAGACGATTGCAAGGCGAAAGCTATTTTGCCTCGCAAGCCCTAAATCAGGTTTACAGTGGAATAAAATCCTCTAATTTCAAATTAAAAAACCCTTTATAACTGTACTCACCCTGAATTAGGGGGCAAGAGCGGGTTATAAAGTGGGCATGGGGACACTTGCAGGTTATGATCGCAGCATTAGTGGGCGGGGCTTCACTGACCCTGCTGCTAAGGCTGCAATGCCAAGTGTCTCCCCTTACACTCAAATCCTCACTAAAATCCTGTCCTTTGCCTTGCATGCTTCCTGGCTACAAGGCAGACTTGTAGCTAGCAAGTATGCAGAGTGCCATTGAGTTGTATTCCTTGACTCGACTCATCTCTGCTGTGCCAATGACTTGCACTGACTGATCGGTCTCTGTGGATGCCCTTAACCCCTGTTTTCCATAGGTGGCCATTACTTGTACAATATGGTTTTGTACTACATGGTGGTTTTGTGGGAACAGGACAATGGCTTTATACAAGCTATGACTGTAGGCAGCATTGTATTCAGCATTAGGGCTATTGGTATTAAATTATTCAAAAAATTCATAGATCAAATCTTTCAGTGTTTCTTGAGCAGCATTTATTGGCAAGTTTCCTTTCCAGTGCTTTTCTGAAAGCCTGGAGTTTTTCAAGAATGTGTAATCACATAGCCAACTGGCTCTACCCACAGCAGTTTCTGAACCCATTTCACTATTCTTTTGCATTGCACATAGGAGTGGAGGCTTTTGTTTTTATTTTATTTTAAAGTTAACAGACTCTCTTTCGTTCTGGCTACAGCCTTTATCCATAATTTAAGCAATAATCAAAGAGATGCTGGTGGTCTTAAACATCAATTGTTCTATTCCACCCACCCACCCCCTTCCCAGTTGTCAACACTTCCCTAGCATGTGTTGCCCAATTTATTCTTTTCTGGGTATAGATTTTGCACACAAAGCAAAAAAGGAAAAAGAAAAGAAAAAGAAGAAAAGAAGAAAAAGTAGCTTGTGGCTGGGGAACAATATAACCATTCTCTGTAGTTATTTTAGTCTTAAGCAACCATATTTCAACAGTATTTACAGTGGAATGGGAAGAGCTGTGTGTATGGATAATTTCAAAATTCTGAACAAAAACACAAAAGCTGTTGCGTTATAATTTTTAATGCTTTCTATTTTTTTTTAATATTCATTACTTTTGCATCTAAAATTCATTTCAGACAATGACTCACCCCAAAGCTGTATGCTAATAGTGAGACTGAGGGCCCAGCTTTACCTTTAGATTTAACCCACCTTCAATCCACCATCAGAGTGTCTCCACTTCAGGATGCTGAATCTATCCCAATCCTTGTCAGTGCTTCCCCATGCACTGGCAAGATGCAAATCACCTCCATTAAAGAGGCTATTGTGGAGCTGCAGCAACAGCCCCAGTCCACCGGCAAGATGCCATTGTTGTGCCAACTGGGCAACGTGGAGTGCAACTTGGCCTGTACCACCCAGTCATGTGCTCCATTTGCATCTCTTCCACCTAGAAGAGTTGCAGATAGGAGCATCCAGGGCTATCCCAGCCCTGCTGCTAGGATAGAGCATTTAAAACTTTAAAGATATAATCTTAGTAGATTCAAGAGTTAAAACTGCTCCACCACTATACACTTGGGAGGGTGACTTCTGCATGCAGGGAGCCACTTCTGGTAAAACTGGCTCCACACAGTGAGAATACAGCATCTCAGGCTGTGTCCTCATGCAAGGAATTTAGTCCTGAATTAGTTCCTTGGGACTATTTTTTTGGGGACTATTTTTAATCTGGGTTGAGTGCCCATCAATTAATCTGAATGTAGCCATCCCCATGCAGCTTTTTACTCCTGGTTTTGGGGCAATTTTAAAACATAAAAAAAGAGGGCTATTCAATCCCCACCCCCACCCTGTGGAAAACCTGCCTGCAATGGAAACAGTGAAATAGAAGTTTTAAAAATAAATTCTAGCCTAATACTTTCTTTTTCATGGCCCGCCTTTGAGATTACCAGCAAAAGGTGCACGCATCTGCAGCTGCAAGGGAACATAAACAAATGGCTTTTAACTTCCACAACTGCGAGGGAACATAAGGGTTTTTCAAATCCAACCCCAGATGCAAACGCTTTCACAGCTGCAAAGGAAGGTAAAAAGGGGGGCTTTTAACTTCCACGGTAGCTTCCACTCCCTCCTCATGCCTGCAAGAAGCAAATGCGAGGGGACTTCAAATGCCAAGTTTTACTTTCTTTTTCCTCTCCCTTTCTGGCATCTAACCCAGCATGATACATGTATTATTTCGAAAATGTATCATTTTCAAACAGGTATTTCAGGCTTCCTAAGCATCTCTCTTCAAAAGATACATGTTTCAACTTTCAAGCAAAACTGTTAAAGCCCCTTTAAATAAAAGACAAGAACCCCCCCCCCCCTTTCTGCCTTTTTCCTGCTGTACAGAGCTTTTGCGAGGCTGGCAAGGGAGGGGGGAGCTTTACATCTGCAAAAAACCACCCACAGCTGGCTGCCATTGGCCAGAATGCTAGATCTTCATCCCAAATAGCCTGGTATTGTCCCCATGTGGGGGAAATAAAGCAGACGTGGCTCCAAAAAGGGGACAGAGTCCAGTTTTCATCAGGACTTCTTTCTTTTGATTTAGGCAGGATAATCCTCATAAAATCCAGGAATAGGGAATTGCATGAGGACGCTGGGTGCCGAATTCAGATTCAATTAGGATTAATTACAGTAGCCATGGGGACACTCCTTCCCGAATTCAAATTGAATTCAGATTAAAATGGCCATGGGGATGCACCCTGAGAGTTTTCCCCATCTTCACCTTTTGGCCTAGTGCAAAAAGGACAGACTTTCCTTCTACCTTATCCACCTCAGAAAATCCATAATGGCTATACCTTCTTTTGCTGTGGTGCGTGGCTTTGAAAAGTAGTTTAGCTCACATGTCTCTGCATGTGGCAGGAAGGGGTTCCTCATGGCAAGTGCACTGCCCTCTTTTTGGGCTCAATCCCTGCCTGAAGGGTCATCCCTGCAGGGCATGATTTCTTGTCCTTACCACAGGGGACTCTGATCACCGCATTAAATGACACCTCTGTACTCTGAGATACAGAGTGTGATTCTTTGCTTTTCCTGAGGTTCCTGTACAGCTTATTACTTTGCTACGTGTACCTAGATAGAGAAATGATAGCCCCATCTGACTTCAGACGAAACTCTGAAACCAATACATAAATCCATCAATTCAACTCTTCAATGGATGTCTTTCCTTGACAACCAAATATATCTAGTTGTTCATGATTTATCAGTTTTAAAAAATGATAAAAAACAATCACAGCAAATATGCTAACCAAGGAATACAAACTTGGTGTCATGAATAATGACGATGTAGAACAAGACAAGCTTGTTTCTGAAACCTAAGACTGAGGCTGTCTCCATATAGAATTGGGAAGAAACTGTCTCTGGGGAGAAGATACAGTCCTTTGCATGTGTTAGCCTCCCTGACGCCTACCCACCAGTATAGCCTACTGTAGTTTGGCTTTCAGGCAGCAGTCAGTGGCACTTTATTTTGCAGCCTTTTGTGGCCATAGGTGCGGTTTAAACTTGGTCATTGAAGGTGGCTTTCGGATGACACCAATGGTCAAACGATGGCCTGTGGTCACTTCAGCGGAACAAGGTACCCTCCGAGTGGGAAATTCAGCTGTAGATCAGACTGCCCTTAAGTTGACAAGTAACTTTGACAAGGGTACAGTCTGCCTCAGTCTGGGGTTAATCCCAACACAGTGTGAGAATCAACAGACTCAAACAGTTTGAGACCTTTAAAAAAAATGGTCTTGGAGTATGTGTGTGTGTGTGTGTGTGGAAGAGGGACTTTGTTTCCATAACAAGTTTCTGTACCATTTCCTTGGTTTTCATTTGTGCTTTTGTTTACTCATAATTCCACCAATGTGGAGGCCCAAAGGAATATTTTATTGTGCCATGCATCTTTCTTTGCTTTAGCTTCTGAATAGCTGCCATTACTGATGACAACCATGTGCTGAGCAAATGGAAATTCTCTCTGCTAACATACCAAAGGAAAGAAGAGGTTGGTGGGTTTAACCCTTTCTTCATAGCTATTCTTCAAAGCTGCAAGTTTCTGTACCATTTCCTTGGATAATGCCATAGTGCGTAATGAATGATACCTTATTGATATTCCTCCTCCACAGCAATGATTTATGCACTGATTTTTGTCATTCTGGCCTCAGGTTGTGATAGCACAACTTGTGCTGTGTTTTGGACTGACAGAATGTGCCTTCCATTTTGCAGGCGGTTATTGATGCTACTTGATTTCAACTGTGCAATTTAGAATAATCGGTGAGGGAAAATGATTGTGCCAATCAGGACTTTAAAAGAATGACAGATTTTTTTGTCTTAAAAATATATATATATTTAACCCTAAAAACTGTAACATAAGAAATGCTAAAATATGTCTGAACTCCAGTACTGCATGATTCTACAGTCATCTGATACATTTATAATAAAGAGCATTTGTTCTATTAGTCACCTGCCTGTTATGAAAAAGAAAGGCTATTAGAAAATGTAACCTGCCACATAGTTAACCTCAGGGCTCCTATTTTAACTTTCTTCCCTAATGATGATGAACATGTGATCCTATATACTGCAGGTGAGTTTCGACTAGATGACATTTGGGGGTCCAAACTTTGTCATTTGTACTACTTTTTTTAACTGACAGGAGATTTGTGTTTTTAGACTGAAAGAGAAACATAATTATGTTTAGTAATAAAATTTTCATTGAATGAACCATTTTGATACTTACCTGATGGTTCCAAATGATGGCTGTGTTGTACGTTGGAACGTTCTGTTTGATGATATGTCGGTGAGGTTTGGACTTATAGTGGCAGCTCCCCTCTGTGGGGAAGTGGATCCTATTGAGATGGTCTCCTCCCAGAGACTTATGGAATCTGAGCGATTCCTGAATGCTCTGGGGGATTTTCTGGTTGGCATGACTGGTGCTCCTGTCGAAGCTCTGGTCTCTCTCTGGAATCAGGAGATGAGCAAGGCTATTGACACAATCCCCCCCCCCCACAAGTGTCCTCGACATTCTTGCAGAGCCCGAAAAGTGCCATAGTATTCCATAGAGCTACAAACCATAAAACAGGAGGTCGACGAATTGAGCACAGGTGGCAAAAATCTGGCTGTGAATTTGACCGAACACAGGTTAGAGCATACTATCGTGCCTACCATGTGGCGGTGATGGTGGCGAAAAGGAGGTTTTTTTCTCCACCACCATTGTGATCTCGAGCAGCCATCCAGCAGAGCTCTTTAGAGTAGTAAACGGCCTTATAAAACCGGGTTTGAGAACGTGCGAGCCAGGGCCTCATAATATCTGCTGTGACAGTTTTGCAAGGCACTTTGAGAACAAAGTCGCTCAGATTCGTAGGGGAATGGATGTCACAATTGGACATAGTCCAGGGGAGGTGTCCAGAGAACTGTCTGGTCCAGGTTTTTTTGGATCAGTTTCAATTATTGCGGCCTGAGGGCGTGGACAAGCTACTTGTGGGGGTGCGGCCGACTACATGCTTTCTGAACCCTTGCCCTTCCTGGCTGATAAAAGCTAGCCGGGAAGGGATGACCAGGTGGATTCAGGAAGTGGTGAATGCCTCTCTGAGGGAAGGGGTGGTTCCACCAGCCCTTAAACAGGCTGTGGTACACCCCCTCCTGAAGAGGGCTTCTCTGGATCTGGCAGATTTGAACAACTATCGCCTGGTTGCCAACATACCTTTTTTAGGCAAGGTGCTAGAGAAAGCAGTTGCTGCTCAACTGCAGGCATGCTTGGAAGAAGCTGACTATTTAGACCCATTTCAATTTGGCTTCAGGCCTGGTTATGGCACAGAAACTGCCTTGGTTGCCCTGGTTGATGACCTCCTCTGGGAGAGAGACAGGGGGAATGCTACCCTGTTGGTTCTCCTGGAACTCTCAGTGGCTTTTGATACCATTGACTATGGTATCCTTTTGGAGAGGCTACGAAGTTTAGGAGTGGGAGGCAGTGTTTGGCATTGGTTCTGCTCCTATCTCTAGAACCAATCTCAGATAGTGGTCATGGGAGATAGAGACTCGAAACCTTGGGAACTCACTTGTGGTTTCACAGGGGTCAAACTTATCTCCCATGTTATTTAATATCTATATGAAGCTGCTGGGAGAGGTCATCAGGAGATTTGGAATGAGGTGTCATCGATATGCAGATGATGCCCAGCTCTATTTCTCTGTGTCATCTGAATTAGGAGAGGCAGTAGAAGTGCTTGACAGGTGCCTGGAGGCAGCAATGGGCTGGATGAGGGCCAATAAATTGAAGCTGAATCCAGACAAGACAGAGGTGCTGTGTGTCACAGGGTCTCGGGTCTGTGTAGTTGGGAGACATCCTGTCCTTGAAGGGGTTGCAATGCCCTGGAAGGGACAGGTGCGTAACCTGGGGGTACTCCTGGATTCCACACTGACACTCAAAGCTCAAGTGGATGCATTAGCCAGAAGTGCCTACGCCCAACTAAACACAAGTGTTTGTTCGTTCATTCATTCGTTCGTTCGTTCGTTCGTTCGTTCGTTCGTTCGTTCGTTCGTTCGTTCGTTCGTTCATTCATTCATTCAGTTTATTTGTATACCGCCTTTCTAATAAATTATTCAAGGCAGTTTACAGCAACTATGAAAAAATACAATACAGACGAATATATCATACATTCAGTGAGTACACTAATACATTAAATAAATAATATATTATACAATTATATATGAATGGAATAATACACTATGAAAATTATATAAAACATTGGGGGAGGGGGAAAAGAGGCAACAATACTGGTTCCTTCTCCTTTCCCCTCTCCAAGCTCAGTCTTGTTTCTATCTACAACCACGAATGAGGGCTGGCTGAGATGATCCTCCCGCTTCTAACCAGACTTAATGCCAAGCTGGGTGGGGCTGCACAAACATACACCAACAAGTCTGGCAGAGATGGTTCTTCTGCATTCTCTCACCAACTTGGCATTTGGCCTTTTATCTTGGTGGAGGGAAAGGCACAGGTAGCAGACGCACATGCACAGTATAGCACCTGCAGATGTTTCACATTCAAACAAATGCATGCATACATTGGACGAGCTGTTGGATTTGCTTATGTCTTTAAAAAAGGTTTGCTCTGCTTTTTTAAAAAAGCACCAAGTCACTTTGATACAAGTAGTCTAACTGCAGAAATGCAGCTGCACACCAAAGAAAACAAAAGAAACAAATACTGCCCTGGCGGTAATGCCTTTGATAGGCCCACATTGCACAGGAGACAACCTCCATGGCATCTCCACCAGGTCAAATGGAGGTAGGCCTAAATCTCTCATCTTGAGTGCCAATTTGATGGGTTGAAGTCTACTTTGTGTCAAGGAAGGTAGAAATATGGGATACATAAATAAACATGAACTGATATAATCTATATAGAATCAGTACACATAAGGAAATTCATCTCCAGTTGGCTGAAAAATGTTATGTAGTGAAGTTACCAGAAAATGTTCCTCATTTTTGCATATTTGTAACTACTTATTCTTCCTTGCAAAGTGCCGTAGCCTGCTGTAAAATATTGAACTGGCAAAGGAAACTTGCTGATTCTGGACAGGCCCAAGGCTATAAAAGCTTATTTTTAAGAAAGTGAAACTCTGCCCTCAAGTGGATTGGAACTGTCAAAAAAAAAAAAGCTAGGTAAGTAATAATAATAATAATTTTTATTTGATCAGTCACATGACAATTTCCAAGTTCAGTAAAAAGCAATAAAAATATTATAAAACAGAATAAAGTAAAGCAGCTGACATTCTATTTGCAGGAGCTAGGTGAGTAATCCTTATGATAATTTCCATCTTCTAGAGGCCTTTGGTCCACCAGCACAGAAGAGTCAAATCAGTTTCAGAAGCTGGGGTAGTAACAGGTTAATTTTGTTTTCTTACAACTGTAATGGTTTTGGCTAAGATTTATTACAAACTATAGTCATATTCTCCCCTCCGATTAAATTAATATTTTAATAACATCCTCCCTGTAACTAGTCATTTTCTATTCTTGCAAAACCTGCTGTTGAATCTGATTACACTATGGCATTAACTGCCCCGTCTCGTAAGACTGCCTCAAATGTGTACTGTGACAGTGCAACCCACACACCAGTGTGCACTGTAAGAGGTTATCGGTTTCCGTTGAACACAGTGGCCCCGCAGCCCTTGTGCGTTGTGTTTGATAAAGGTATGGAAGCCATGTCTTGACACACTAGTGGTAGGCCACTTTAAAGTGGTCTGAAGCTGTTTCTGCATTCCCTCTCTTTATCCCATACCCGGGGGGGACACACCCTCACCTGAGATATGCAAGCTGCTGGAAATAACCTGGCCCATCCCTGCCCCTGGAGACAGTGCTGGACCCTTAGACCCCATTCCTGAACTGTACTACCACAGAAAAGGCCTGAATTCTGGCCAGGCTAAGTCCTGATCCCTTCCACCACTGCCGATTCAGCAGCCGGTGGCAGGAGTGGCCTGGTTGCTTTCCAGAATACAGTAACATTTCAACACTTTTTCTAGGCCAGGATTGTTCTCTGCAGTACTTGCCTAAGGCATGCATACGGAAATTGCATAGAATATTCAAATGATATATTAAAATGATATATTAACATTTACGTTTCATGGGGCAAATATGGTGTCCTCTGACTCTTATATTTTCTCTGATATTGTCTGGTATGCCCTAACTCTTCTCCTGAAATATTTGGTACATGTACTCCATAAACACAGCTTAAGGCCCTTGGAAACACGATGGAAACAGTCACAGGTAGCCTTCCAGTTGGATCACACATGCATTTTTTAATTTGCTCACTGTGCAGTTTTACAGGATGGAATCTGATCTTTGACAGAATATCCACCAATCTGAATCAGACCTGAATGAGGGGACATTTCATAGAATCCCCCACTGTGGACATCTTGCCAGAACAGGCCAGCAGCAAACCGTGGGTCTGGCAAACCACATGGAAGGTGACAGCCAAAAACCCCAGGTCTCCCTCTTTCCCAATCCAAAGGGTCCATAACTTAATGATTCCTGATTGCAATGTGGCATCATTGCCTCATCATTGACCAAAGCCCATTAAAAACTGGGATTGGGTCAGAATCTCCATCGCAAAGTTCCTAGTCACTTAGTGTGAAACTGCACAATTTCCTTTCTTCCAAGCATGCTGTTATCTGGTGACTGACAAATGCTCTCTAGCGCATACGTATTTGTCTAGACCTTGAAATGTACTTTTAATCATATTCTTTTACTTAGGATGGTTGTGGCTATTGTATTGTAGATTGCTTTGAATTTTCCAGAAGAGCTGCCTCCTTTAGACACGAACCTTCCTTAAACTGCACCAGCGTGTGGAAGAGAGGCTCTTAGAGTGCTTGCTGGTCTGGTGTATTATCCAGGGCAGAATTTATTCTACTTCTCAGGAATTTGGACAGCAAATTGGGATGATAATAATCTGCAATGAAAGTTTGACTGTGACCTCTAATGGACATTCCAGCCCAAGCCATGATGCACCTGGCCTGTTGGATAATATTTGCCATGGCCAAAGGAAATTCTTTCCTGAATCCACCCAAAGCTCACTCTGTGCCCTGAAGCATAGGGATTGTTGGATCTTCTTTTCTTATTTAGCCTGGTGTAGTTACAGATGCTATTCTTGTACCCTCCTACACATGTAGTCCTATTTTTAATCTGACAAAGCTGTTTGCTTCTCGAATATCCTGTAGCAGGATATTAACTTGATTTTATTGTCTAGTAACACTGATGTTCAAGAGTTTGGCAAATAATCTGAAATAACTCACTACATATACACAAAAAGGGCCTCCTTTCTATGAATCCTTCTCTTACCTTTTTCACCAGACTTAACAAAATGGGATACTAATGTTATCATTGAAATCTCTGCATCCCCCCCCCAAAAAAAAATTGAAAGGAAATGAAATTGGGCAGCTACCTGTTTGCCTAATTACATGGGAGCAAACACAGTTAAGAACAACAAAAAATGTAGCAAAGTTTAAGAAGAGAAAGTGAGGCAAGATGTGATGCTGGCAGTCAAAGATAAAATATTAGTCCAATCTTGGAGTGAATTGAGGAATCTGACCCAGGAAAGGCCTCCTATTTCCAGATCAGGGCCATGCTGGTTTGTCATTAGACCCAATTAATCCGGAGTGGAGGCTGTGGCTTCATAGGTCTGAATTAATGTGCAGATCTATGAGGGGTGAGTGGGTGACCATACCAAAGCCTGCATTATGAGTGGCCTGTTCCATCTCAGTTTTACTGATCAGTCAGGGTTTTCTCAGCTGGGCACTCAGAAATGGTGCACTTCTGGGAATCCAGGAAAATTGCACCAGTCTCCTTGTGCCCAGTAGTCCTGCTTAGAGGCTCATTGAAATCTTCACATGAGCTGCACTAGACCCATGGGATTTAAATTCCCCAAACCTGATTAGGAAGAAAGCAAAGGCTTATAAGAACAAAATTACTCTTTATGACTTTATTTTCAAAGAAGCTGAGATGTTCCAGGCAAGCAGTTTGGTTTCTTTTGAAAGATCACTGGAAAGATATGGTGCCTTGTATTGCATTTATTTACACATACACAGCTTGTGCACAGATGACGACACAAAACTAACATTCCAATAGACAACCAAAACACTAACCTTGCATAGAATTAGCCAACTCCCAAATTTACAGGGCCTAAAGATCCCTCTGATCCCTTTGTAAACACATTGACTTACCCTATACATTTTATCTTTTCATTGTTGTGACCTGCCCTGGGACCTTTGGTGAAGGGCTGGATATGAATGAATGAATGAATGAATGAATGAATGAATGAATGAATGTGATATGGAACAACAAAATTATTACCAACTGTTATTTATTCCTTCTTTCAGCACTGTCATCATCCAAACGATTGATTTCTATCAACCTCCACTATAAACTACCTGAGCATGCATATAAAAAGTGTAAAACTGTGTTGAGAGAGAGATCAAGTAGCCACGGCCAAATTGTACAAGTTATCAGTAATTTGTAATCCATGCACTTTAGAAACAGAGACTTAACTGTCAGTGTAATAAAGTTTCTGTATCTACTATGTCTGTCTGTCAATTCATTCATTTATCTATATTCTCGGATTCTACTTATGAAATATAAGGCAACAAGTACAACAATTAGAGTAATGATAACTTAGTTAACAGAATACACAAATTCCTGACCTTTTTTTTTTTTTTTACATCAAAACTTCCTTCAACTGGCAGAGTATATTTCCATTTCAAATTTAGGCTTTTCCTGCCCTTATCTGCATGGGCTGGATTAGTGGAGTCAGTAATGATGACACTGATTCAGATCAGCTTATGCAGCCACACCCCCAAGCCTGCAATGGCCAGGAACAAAAGCTCCTAGCCTTGGGGCCTCAGGGAGGGGGTGTAGTGATGCACAATGGTGTGCCACTAAAAGGTGCCCCCCCCAGCAGCCCTGAACTAAATGCCTCCCATTTCCAGATCAGGGAGGGCCATGCTGGTTCATTGTGAGAGCCAATAAATCTGGGGCAGGGGCTGTGGCCTCATAGATCTATATCAAGGGTCCATGCAGAAAGGCCCACAGTCAAGCCCTGGTTCCTGGATATAGAGAATGTACTCAGGATCTGATTGCACTTGGTGAGCAGGGGAAGTCAAAGGATGCTCCAAGATGGAGCATCCACATTGTACAGAGACATTTCTATCCTGGAAGTGTCTCCATGTGCCCAGACCTTCCTCTGCTCTGGACAGTGGTAGAGGTTGAAATCGTGCTCCACAGCTATACTAGGCATGGGCTGGTAAAGCCCAGCACACCCTGTTCACACCGCTTCGGGGCAAACAGAGAGTGCTTCAGGACAATACAAGCACAGTTGCGTGTCACATTACCTGGTCACTGCAGCAACGACACCAGTGAAGGAGTGAACAGGCCCTCTGTCTCTCCTAGGCTAATAGTAGATCTGATGGGTTATCACTGTATCATGCCTGTAAAGCTCTTCAAAAATGAGGATGAATGAGGGTGCTTCCAGACAGGGATGACAGCAGAGAAGGGATTTTTAATGCTCCACTGCTAGCAATGGAGCTTTCCATCTGGCAGACAGGAAGCCACTCCGCTGGGACACCAAAGCTTCCAATCTGCCAGTATGGTGGAGCAGAAGCCAATTTTGGTGTCCCGTCACAGCAAGGGCCATGTCTGGAGACTTACAGCTGCATCCAGCTGAGTACCTCCCTCATCTCAGAGGCCATGTGGTATCTGTGTGCTGATGCCTCAGCCCCTTGCTCTCTTCAAAGCTGAAGAAAGCTCCTTAGTTTTGAAGACACTCCCCAGAACTTATTTTTTTTGTTGTGCTGCAAACGGCAGGCATTTTCAACACTATGAAAAATACATCTGGGTGTAGTTGACTCTTCACAAGATAGACTGTCAGTGAAGAAAATAAAAACTCTATAAGGGAAACTGCCAAAATCTTTTTGTGCTGTGATGGAAGTTTTAGACCTTGTAGATGCATAGAGAGGTAAGAATTGAAACCTGAAAGAGCATACCTATTAGTCTGAAAGACATCAATCTTTTTCAAAAATTGATACAACTTGGCTTTCAAAAAGTCTAGTAAACCAGCTGTTACAAGTGGATATTATGCCAAAAACATTTGCTGATCATGATCTGGTAAAGGTAGAAAAAACTGGGCCAAGATCAAAGATCTTGATGGAGACAAAGGGCCTTTTTGCACTAGCTCTGATGGGACAACTGGGGGCTGCTCCCACATGGAGCATCTGTACTGTGCAGAACCGCTTCTATCCCAGAAGTGGTTCCAAACATGCTGAAGTGTGCCCCAGGCATATAGCTGTAGAGCACTGAAACAATTAACAATATTACAAAAGGAGCTATCAATGTTTACGTTGGAAGAGATGGAGACCAGGGAGGTGTATGAATATTCAAAATATTCATTATTTGTACAAATTTGTATGAATTTGAACATTCGTATATGAATCAAATGTCTGGACATTTGAATTTCCAAATTTAAATGAATATGGATGTTTAATGTTATTCATATGAATAATTTGGACATTTGTACAGTATGTGTACATACCCATAAGCATCTTATGTGTAACTGTACGCATCCATACAGGCTGCGTACGGGATGCGTATGGTACGTATGAGATGCGTATGTGCCCGTAGAGATATGAATGTCCAAATTATTCAAACAAATAAATACAAATGTATTTGTATCGAATCAAATGTCCGGACATTCATTTTTCGTTATTCAGATACATTTGAATTTTCAAATATTCAATTTGTTATGAATCGAATTCAAAAATTGCATTCGCGCACACCCCTAATAGAGACTAAACTTACTTTTGCCAAACAGAGAAATGAAATGAAATGAATTTAATTGATTAGTCATTTGACCATATCAAGTTTACAGAAGATAAAATCATATAAAATATACAAGGGTAGAATTAAGAAACAAAATAAAAATAACATCATTATTTGTCCCCATCACGCTTACAAGACACCCCATTCAACTCAATGAATGATTTCCTAAGTTGGGCAGCCTTAACAAAAAACGAAGCTGCCCTATATGTCACCTGGACATTTTCTCCTTGCAGAAGTTAAGTCACCTTTTGTTCTGCATTCCAGTGGGACACATTTTGTAAAAGGGGCCCCAAACAAGTTGTTCTTATTGAGGATTAAAAGGAACAGGTAAACAAGATATGAAAAAGATCTTCAACCATTGCTGCACCACAAACACAAAGACTTTCTTGTGCCTTCTACTCTAGTCTTGAACAGAAGTGAAGAAGCCGAGGAACAAAAGTCCCCTGGCTTTGCCATTACCATGACTGGGAGCAGGGATATCTTACTTCCACCTCAGCACTCTGGGCTTTCCAGTGGCAGGGCCTACCATTGGGTGGATCCTGCTAAGTGACAAGTCCATCAGCCTAACCTGCCTTAGAAGGAAGCCATGAGACTAAAATGAAGGGAGAAGAGAAATAAATGCCTGCTAGTTCTCCTCTTCCTGCTATCACAGCAGCCACACAATTAAAATGATTTTAGAAAGCATAAATCCACCTTGTAGGCCACCTGAAAATCTAGGCTGAATGCAAGACCTAGAAATGTGAAACCTCTTCCAGATTCTTTGCCAAGTATATGTCGTCATTTGCTCATCCCCCTCTCCCTCTCTGTTGCTTTGATTATCTTATCTGGAGGCGTCCAAGATTCCTTTGCCTTTGGCATCCCTCCAACTCGGAGACTCCTTCATTTCCAAATAATCTGGCATTCTCAGCTCTAAATTGTTTCATGAAGCAGTCATAAAAATGTAGATAACATTAAATATTATATCAGCTATTAGGCAGAAGCAAAAAGGAGATGAAGAAAACAGTTTAATAATTCCTGTGAAACTGTGTCACAGCAAAGTAAGATACTTCAGAATTTTTTTTTTACTAATGATGAAAGTATATAGATATAGGCACTATGGACCAATATGGCCTTTTCAGTGTTTAGAATTATTCCGGAATAAGGGCCTGTTGTCCATACATTTGCTATGTACCATTCACACTGCAGGCCCCCTTAGGTCCCCATCATTCAAATCAAATGCTGATATTTTTTTAAAAAACAAATCTTAAGGTTTCCTAATACAACATTAAGCATCCTACCACCTAAGTGCTATTACAGTTATTCTCATGACAACATCCTTCTGGGTTAACATGATTTGTTTGTCAATCAAAGGAATTTTGTAAAATAAATTATTGATGGCAACATTAGCCCATGTGGTGGGGTTGATGGAGGGGCAAGTCTGTGATTGGTGATTTGCCTTGGATTTGATCTCTTGTAGGACAAAACATACGGTAGCTTGCTGCAAGCAAAAGAAAATTGCCAGTCAAAGGCAGGATCCACACAATTTGAGGGGGGGGGGCAGGTTACAGCATGGTGAGAAGAACATTTTTTCCAAGTAGCAGCATCCTATTTATACATCTCCTACCATGCCTGGCCACACAAACATCACAGCCAGGGAACTTCCATTCCCCGGCAGGACAATTTTGCAAACACAGGAAATGATCCTGGAAGTAAACCATTTCCTGTGTTCAGGAGAGCAAAATTTGTGTTATCTGATCCACAGACAGCTCATGGAGGTAAGTCCACACTTTGACAGCAGCCTGGTGGAAGAGCAAGAATAAATACTGTCACATCGCTCACTCCTGCTCTGTCTCTACAGTGATCTTAAGGACACTTATGGCAAGATGTGGGTTGGACGAATGTGAGGTCATACAGAACCTATGCTGCCCCTGGGCACTCCCTGTGCTGTGCATGGCCTGCACTCTCATGGCACATTCAAGCTGCACAGCAGGGACATGCAGTAGCACTACTGTTAGCCCTCACCCTGTCACAGTGGCCAAGTGTCCTTTCCCATTCCTTCCCTACATTTGATGTCAAACAGGTGTTGTACAGTTTTTTTCTTTCCTTCTTTTTCTCCCTCCCCATCTCCTTAGTGCTAATGAGTATTAATGAAGGAAGCATCTATTTCAGTAAGATGTTCAAGGTCAAGTCCCAAAGCTGGGACAGTGGGAATAGGCCTCAGCACTGGTCTTTGATGGAGAACTACTGTGCTATCAACATAGTAGAATGACATATAAGATTGGGCCATGAATTTACAGTGGAAATGTTAATGCCCGAATAACATTGTCCACACTGTTTCTTCTAGGAAGCCAGGGGTAATAACACCTGAACAGCTCAAGTACTCATTGCTCTGTAGAAAGCAAGGGCTCTTTCCATATGGGGCTTTATTCTGGATTTCATCCCAGAATAGAGATCTTCCTTAGTGTGCACTAGCATGCAGACAGCAGGACCTTATTCAAGGATATAATCCAGAATAAGCACCAGTGCAGAAAGAGCCAAGGAGCAAGCAAGAGAAAGATAGCAGATAAGTTTCTGAGAGCATACTGTTTTTTCTCAAATGTAATGGAAGGAAGGAACTCTCATCTGCATAGATCTGGAATAGTATGGTCCTTAATGAGAAGCATAAATAGAAGCATTTTTGCTAACTACCAAATGAGAAACAAATGTGTACTCTTGGAGAAGGGAGTTTTTCGTTGTTGGGGGATTTTTCGGGTGGTTTTTTTTTGGGGGGGGGCATGTGGCCTGCTTTTTATGTACCAATCATTGCCCACAACATATAATAAAGTATATCTAAGTCTTTAGAAGCTTGTATTAATGCCAGAAGGAAATAAAATGCCAGGGGCCCCACTTTCATTGATGACATACATCCCTTTCATGTTTTGCATTCATGCAAGTCATTCAGAAAGACAGAATCTCTCCCTCCCCCCTTTCCACAGGGGTAAATTGTTAGGTGAAACTGGAGTTCATCAGCACAAACTATTTGGAGAAAAGCAGAAAGCAAGGCCTGGGCAGTGAACTTGGGGTTCATGGCTAAAGCTAAAAATAAGAATGTACATGAAAGAGCGATAAGGAAAAAACTATAAACCTATTACTTTCTCTCTCTCTCTCTCTCACACACACACACACACTCACTCTCTCTACACACGCAATATCTACTGCAACATTTCGCAGACTTCAGATTCCTCAATATACATGCACTGATTCTGATCTTTATTTACTTGTAGGTTCTTGCACAACTTTTATGTTTTCCTGTGTTGAGAAAGGCTGCGTCTACATGGGCTCTAAAAGGTCTCGTTCAAGGGCTTGTTGGGCAAAACAAAGCTGCAAGGTCTGGAATAGCCAGGCCTGCCTATTTTGATCACGGAGAGGCATGGGCTGGATCAATACCATCTGCACGATGATGCTGGTCCAGACCAACCCACGCCACAGCCTCTGGCACCTCCAAGAACTAGCCTTTGAGAGTTTGGGGTATGCATTTTGGCAGAGCACCATGGTGCACTACTGAAAGTCACACACACACCCCAACTTCTGCACGCCTCCTGTGTTCTGGGTCAGGCCCTACGGTATGCTGGTAAACACAATTAAACATGTCTGCTGGTGATACTGATCAGGGCTTCCCCGTTTGGCATCACATTCCATCCAATGGAGATGGAACGGGCCAGTGGAGGCCATCACCTCGTAGAGCCACATTAACATATAGCTGCATAAGGCACAGAAGCTTACTATGGCTGCATCCACATGGGATGCCTTAATTCGGTTTAAGGAAACCGAAATAAAGTGAACTGGGTTAATCCTGTTTACACGACTTGCAAGTTAACCCGGTTCAGTGGCATTCCGATTTCAGCCTTAAATTGGAATCAATCCTGGGAGTCCAGACAGCAGCCCTGTCCTCCCACCCATTGCCCACCCCCTCTCTCTCATTGGTGTTCCATCCCAGGATCCCACCCTCCCTTCCCTTTGCGTCATCCACTGGGGATTCCCATTCTCTCCCCTCCCCCTTCCCACCACCACCACCACCACCAGCAGCAGCAGCAGCAGCAGCAGCAGCAGCAGCAGCATCCATCCATCCATCCATCCATCCATCCATCCATCCATCCATCCATCCATCCATCCATCCATCCATCCTGGTGCTGCAGCGCAGGCAGCTTCGCCCTGGGGCTCCTCGGTGCCCACCGCCGCTTTGCCCCACTCCACCGCTGCCGCCGCCGCGTTCTCGGCGCCTTTCGCCCCACTGGCCGGAGCACGCTCGCAGCCTGGGCCGCCCCTGCCTCCCCCGCCGGTGGCTTCGGCGCCCGCCGCGCCATCCATCCATCCATCCATCCATCCATCCATCCATCCATCCATCCATCCATCCATCCATCCATCCATCCATCCATCCACCCACCCACCCACCCATCCTGGCGCTGCAGCGTGGGCAGCTTCGCCCTGGGGCTCCTCAGTGCCGGCTGCCGCCACTGGAAAAGGAGAGCCGAGAGGCGGGTGAGAGGGTGGGCGGGCTCAGCGTGCCCACCGCGGGGGAGGGCGAAGGGGGCTCCTCGCTTGCTCTTCCCCCGGGGGCCGGGAGGGAACTCGGAGAGCTGGGAGAGTGGGCTGGGAAAGTTCCGCGGGGACTCCCCTTTCCTTTCCTTTTTAAAGTTCAGAACTGCGCAAAACTGCAACATTGTTATTAAGCTACATCGCTACAGTGTAGCTTTGGAGGTAGTGGCTTGAGACTGGATTCTTTCAATGGAATCACTCTTTGGAAGCGAGCTATTGGGGGAGGGAATCCTAAACATGACATGCCTCGAATACGGACAAACCATTGGTTACAGTGCGATTAGGGGCGGGACAGCCTGGACACGGAATCTCATCCCGGAAAACGATACTGTCCACACAGTAAAAAATGAAACACGTATCAAGGGCACGTTCTGGAGTGAGACCTGTTGAAATCAGGATTTATTTCGAATCGGTATAACGTGGTTTAACACGGAAGAAGCGTGTTAAGCCGAACTGCCGTCTGAACTGTGAGGACTCAAATCGTTTTGAATTCGAGATAACGATGCCGTGAAGATGGGACCTATGTGGTCCCTTATTTAGAATTAAGAGTCTGCGTAGAAAGAGCCCCAGAGAACTGAGATCCTTGAACTAAATGGTGGCTATGTAGCACAGTGGAATTTCAAGCAGAACGATTACGCAATGTCCCATTCTCTTTACGTAAACACAGAATGATAATGAAAGGAAGCAGGCTGTTCTAAGCATTTTCAAATGTAATTGTGTCACGATATAAGCCATATGCACTATGGAGATGTTCCAGCATTGCTTTCATGTTCCAGGTATATATAAAATAGGAGAATTTTGGCTATGGCCTAGAAATCTTCTCACCTCCGAATAACAACATCTCCAAAGGTGTGGACATTTTGGCCAAAATGATTATTTTACCTCTGACTGTACTTGAGCTTCCTAAAAAAACTACATGCATTAGGAACATGTCTAAAGCTGGCCAACAAGGTTATTCTGCTTTATTGCAGAGCAGCTTTTAAACTGATCCCTGGGGGAAAGCTGACAGGAGCTGGGCAGCATCCAGTTTGGGAGAGTGCATCCTTGAGTGAGGAGGGCTGGAAATATGCACATAATGCTGAGCAAAGTGGGGCATTGGTCAATAGTATGCAAGCAGAATGATGCAAGGGGCAGCATAATGTTCTTCAATGGCAGAATTTGGCCAGAAGAGTGAATACAAATGTATATATGCAAACACCAGAAGCCTTCAAGCTAAAATGGGGAGCGAGAAAGCTTAGTTATAGATAATAGGATTGATATTATTGGTATAACTGAAACCTGATGGACCAGTGAAAACCAATGGGATACAGTCATCCCAGGTTACAAACTGTACAGGAAAGACAGGGAAAGGCGACATGGAGGCGGTGTAGTCGTGTATGTTAAGGAAGAGATAGAATCTTACAAACTGGAATGTCAAGGTGAGTCTGACTCTTCCACAGAAGCAGTGTGGGGAAAATACCAAGCCAAAAAGGAAGCCTAACAATAGGGACATGCTATTGTCCTCCCAACCAAACACCCAAAGGAGATCAACAATTGGAAGAGGAGGTAAAGGAGGTATCCCAAGAAAAGAGTAGTTATAATGGGGGACTTCAATTATCCTCACATAGACTGGGTGAACTCCTGTTCAACTCAGGAAAGAGAGAGAAAATTCCTAGACCTGAAACTAGAATGCATACCTAAAAGGAGAAAGGGGACTTCTAGGTCCAAGAAGAAACCAATATGGCTCACAAGTGCAGTAGATGAACTCATTAAAAAGAGTTCATCCAGAAAATGGAAGGCTTGTCCTAATGAAGAGAACAGGAGGGAACATAGACACTGGCAACACAAATGCAAGTTGACCATTAGGAAAGCTAAGAAAGATTTTGAGAAGCACATTGCTAAGAATATCAAAAGAAATAACAAGAACTTCTGTACCAGAAGTAGGAATCCAACCAGGAAAGCAGTTAGACCATTAGATGGTAAAGGACAGAAAGGGATAATTAAAGAAGACGCAGAGATTGCAGAGAGACTAAACTATTTTTTTGCTTCTGAATTCACAGAGGAGGACAGAGGATACATGCCAGTAGCCAAGCCTGTATTTTTTTTAAGAATTAAACTGGACAAACCAAGGAAGAGGTCCTTGCATGTCTTAATAAACTAAATGTTATCAAGTGACTGGGACCAGATAGTATTCATCCAAGAGCGCTTAAGGAACTCAAATGTGAAACTGCCAACCTTCTAGCAAAAATATATAATCTTTACCTAACATCAGGCTCTGTACCTGAGGACTGGAGGGTAGCAAATGTAACACCAATCTTCAAAAAAGGATCCAGACAATTACAGACCAATTAGCTTAACATTGGTTCCATGTAAGGTGATGGAAACCATCATTAAAGACAAAATTAGTGTGCACATGGAGGAGCAAACATTGCTGAACAAAAGTCAGCATGGCTTCTGCAAAGGTAAGTCATGCCTTAAAAACTTGTTGGAATTCTTTGAGAGTGTCAATAAACACGTGGGTAACAGCAAACCAGCAGACATTGTCTATCTGGACTTTCAGAAGGCTTTTGACAAAGTCCCACATCAAAGGCTACTGAGTAAACTCATCAGCCATGGAATAAAAGGACAGGTTCTTTCCTGGATTTGTGACTGGCTGTGAAGACCAAGGAAAAAAATCTCAAATCTCAAATACTTATATCCCCATGTTTCTATTTCACTTTCCTGGTGGTCAGTGGGTCACCGCTATTTATCCCACCTCTGCCACCAGATGTAAAGGCCGCCTCTCCGCCCCTATCTATTATATATATATATTTATCTTTATTTGGTAGTGTGGTAGCGTTGTGTTTACTTGTGAATCAAACTCTGTTATTTCCTTCCAAGAGGCGCACCTTTCATTTGCCTTTCTCTGCTATTAAGTTTGATAATAATGTTGCCTCCCTTCTGATGCTGCAGCAGACAGCACCCTGCCCCCACTCTGCCAATCTCCAGCAGTGGGTTGGATACAGTTACTGTTTAGAACTCTGGCCCTATTTGGCTCCCTTTATAAACAGAGAACTCCACGAGGCTTCTTTGAAACAACAAGAACATGTGTTTATTGAATACAGTTAAGTCTCAAGTCAGCTTCTTCTTCAAGTTACACTTTCAGCTTCTGTTGTCAAACAGTTCGGTCCCTAACTTTCACACTCAGTTCAAAGACTCTTAAACTTCTTGAGTAAACTCTCAACCAGTACAATATGTGTTTGCTTGCCCTTATATTTTTCACCAGCAACATCAAACACATATTAACAAACTCAGGACCCCAATTCCCAGCTTCCCTCAGGACAGCTAAAGGCCCGTTTCTCCCCTTCGTTAACCTCCCAGATTAACGACCCAAGGCAGAGAACCCAAATTGTTCCCTCAGGCTCCCTTAAATATGGGCCTGGCTGGCTAGCCTCGCCCCAATTGGCTGAGCTCCTCCAGAGGCATTTCCGCACTGAATCGCGTTCCAGACGGAACGCGTTCAGGCGGAAAGCTTAAGCCAGCTTCGGGCGCTTTCCCCGTTCACACACAGACGCGCCAGAACGCGTGTAAACGCGTTCCGGAGCGTCTGGGTGCGAATGCTCAAAGCGCCCGAAGCTGCCTTAGCCGGCAAATGCCGACAAGCGGCGCGCCGGCAGCCGCGGAGGCAGATCGACAATCAGCTGTTTGAGAAACAGCTGATTGTCAAAGCCGCGCGGCGTCGGAGGCGCGCCGGCAGCCGTTCGGGAGACAGAAGCGGCGCGAACGCTTCTTCTCCCGAACGGCTGAGGGTGGCTCGTCCGCGTTGGAACGCGTGTAGAGCACTTCGAAGTGCTCTACATTTCGAACGCGGAAAAGACAGCTGCGGACACGTCGGAACGCAAGCCGCGCGCGGCCAATGCGTATGACGTGTCCTCAGCTGTCTTTTCCGCGTTCCGATCAGCCCCGTGCGAAAACGTCTCAGGATTCTATTTCACTCCTCCTCCTGGAGTGCTCAACTAGCCCCTCCCTTAGGCTACTTACCCTTTCAAATAATACACTTTGGTGACACTTAACAGTGTAGACAACCCATTCTCGCCACATTTTGTATTTAAACCAAAATAACTTAATTTTGGGGTTGAGGGGTCCTAGCGGTCATCACACTGGCTTAAGGGCAGAAAGCAGAGAGTAGTAATAAATGGCCAATTCCCAGGGTGGAAAGAGGTAAAAAGTGGGGTCCCCCAAGATTCAGTGCTGGGACCAATGCTTTTTAATTTATTCATCAGTGATCTAGAAGAAGAGGTACATAGTAAAATAGCAAAGTTTGCTGATGATACTAAATTATTTAGGGTAGTAAAAAATAAAAAAGTTTGCCAAAAGTTCCAGAGGGATCTCTTAGCACAGGATGACTGGGCAACCAAGTGGCAAATGTGCTTTGATCTTAACAAGTGCAAAGTAATGCACATCGAGACCAAAAATTCAAATTATGTCTATAAACTGATGGGGTCTGAGCTTTTTGCAAAACACCAGGAAAGGGATCTCGGAGTTCTGGTGGACAGTTCAATGAAGGTATCAACCCAGTATGCAGCAGCAGCGAAAAAAGTTAATTCAATGCTGGGAATAATTAAGAAGGGAATAGAAAATCAGCAAGTGTCATTTTGTCTCTTTATAAATCTATGGTGAGGCCACATTTGGAATATTGTGTACGATTCTGGTCACCAGATCTCAAAAAGGATATTGTGGAACTGGAAAAGGTGCAGAAAAGGGCAACCAGAATGGTTAAGGGGCTGGAACACCTCCCTTAAGAAACCAGGCTGCAATGTCTAGGCCTCTTCAGTCTGGAGAGATGGTGTTTAAGAGGGGACCTGATTGAAGTATATGAAATTATGCATGGTATAGAAAAGGTGGATAGAGAAAATTTCTTTTCTCTATCACACAACACTAGAACCAGGGAGCACTCTATGAGGCTGATGGGTAGGAGAGTCGGATCTGACAAGGGGAAGTATTTCTTCACCCAGAGGGTCATCGGTTTATGGAATTTGCTGCCAGACCAGGTGGTAACAGCTACCAGCCTTGATGGCTTTAAGGTAGGGTTAGACAAATTTATGGATGACAGATGTATCAGTGGCTACTAGAATGAATGTCTGGATACATCTTTCAGGCTGGGGGTGGGAGGAGCAGGACACTTCTAGGGCCATTTGCTGGGATTCAAGAGCAGGAATAGGTTTGTCCTTGTCTCTGCTTGAGATGCCCATGAGCTTTGGTGGGCCACTGTGTGTGATGGGACTCTGGACTAGATGGGCTGTGGCCTGATCCAGCAGGGCTTCTCTTATGTTCTTATGTACTAGTAATACTATAACAAGAAAAGATGCTTTAAGGAACAGCAAAACATTCAGTGGCAGTGCAGGATACTGAGCCTTTTTGCATGTAACTTACCTCCCTGATTTCACCCAAACCTACCTGTCAGCTCCAAAACTGTGAACAGTTCCATCTGGCACCATCCATGTCACCATAGCAATGTCCATGCATGCCGAGCCATTGCTGTGGTGACTGGCTGTGTAGCCACAAACATACTACCACACCCCCATGCAGGTTTCAAATATGGAGTAAGGCTGCATGCTGGAGTTGAAAGTACTCTAGGTGCTCTCAGTCAAGCTTTGAAGCAGTTTTTACATCTCCACAGGTAGCGGTAATCAGGGCAACTATAGGCTACTCTAGGAGGGAGGCAGCACTGTGGGATGTTGTTGTTTCATCTCAAGAGTGTGTGCAAAGAGGTACACTATTAAATTGTTCCTCGGGCTGATTTTCCATTATTAACATTTTCCAAGGATGTAGCTATATTAGCTGTTTCTTCCAGAACATTCCGGAAATAGCTGCTGACATGTACAGCATGCTGAGCCTGGCTTCTTACCACTTTGGGAGAAGTCCATCCTTCATTAAAGTGATGCCATATTTTCCACAGGACTGGACTTTCTGAAGCTTTCCTCACGGTCAGATCTTGTGAGGATCACTTTGCTAGTTCCAAAGACATAACAGGATGTTGGAGCACAATTAAGTGGAAGATGACCAAAGCAAGTGCCTAGGGCACCAGGCTTGAGGATGCAGCTGCCACAGACGATCTACTTAGCTGAAAGAAATGGTAGAAATAGTTCAACTTTATTTATAAATTGGAAACACTGACGGCTGTCGCCAAAGACGCTTTAACATTCTTCATCTTCTCATGGGAAACAATATACAGTTACCGGTGCCTATTCAAAGGGAGCATTTGTGTGAAAGAACATGTCCAGGTCCAGATTTATCTTCTCTTATGATAGGGATAAAATATCAGTCAGGCCATGTACTGACATTTGAAATACTAGTCTATATCCACATACGGTGAAAAAAGAAGCAGCCAGCAGCTAGGAGGTGGTAACTATTACACACTAGTGTTCCCATCCCACCTTCAATCCACAGTAAGGACTAGAAAATGCACTTCCAAAATGCACTATCTGGCTTTACTGTGGATTTGTGGCGGGATGGGAACTCTAGCATCCACATGCTACCACCTCTAAGCTGCTTTGAGCTGCTTTTTGAATACCTGAATTCGGCCTCAACGTGTCCCAAAACTGGGAGGACACTAACCAGGTAAGGCATCATCTGTGTTAGGACTGATGATTTCTCCGGTCTTGAGAAATAAAGACCACATGTTTGTAGCATATGTTCTTTGTCTAAAAATGGGCATATCGTCTTTTTTTCAGCGCCTTCCATCTTCCTGTCACTGAATTCCTTTTTTCCTAGTTCCATATGACAGAATTCTTCCTGGTAAACCTAAACAATTAATTTTTCAATACATCTTTCTCATCCATAAAGATGTCACTTCTATGAGTACTTGGGACCAGACACTATTGAATGCAGCACAGCTTTTGTACACAAAGGAACAAACTCCATGTACAGTTTTAAAATAAGTAGATGCATAAGCAGATGCAAGCTCACATTACCTTAATATGCTTAAAGAATTCCCTTTATGAGTCTTAAGATGCAGGGACTAGTCTTAGGCTGCAGAAGATTTTGTGGTACGTGGATAATGATAGATAGTAAAGTCAGGTCAAGACAGCATTTTGAAGTCTAAAATCCACAGAAAACAGCACTCACATGGCCAATGTGAGGAGCAGTAGAAGCCTCAGGGGCCTGGTATGTACAAAACCAAAGCACTTTGGTGTAGTGGTTAAGGAGCCAGAATCTAGGAATACTGGGTTTGATTCCACCTTCCCCCATGAAGTCAGCTGGGTGACCTTGGGCTAGTCACAGCCCCACCTACCTCACAGGGTGTCTGGTGTGGGGAAAAGAATAGAAAACTTTGTCAGCTACTCTGAGTCCCCTTAAATGGGTGAAAAAAGTGGGGTAGAAAAGCCAACTCTTCTTCTTCTTGGGGATGTATTGGGTTTTTTCCCAAAGGGGCTTGTGGGCTGTATGTTGTCAAGTCTGTGCAAGTGTTGCACCAAAAATGCCTCACTTCTGTGGCCATTCCCAATGCTGTGGACCCCCTTTCTTCAAAGCTGGGTACCTTATAGATTTTGAAACAAAAACACAGGGACCAATCAGTGGGTGATCGCCATAGTCAGGGTAAGTGTTGCCTGACCTGGAGGTGAATGCAGATTGTAGTGTGGCAGAATAAGGTAGGTTCTCAAATGTATACTTGGACAACTGTAAGGCATTTGTGTGTGTGTGTCTGGGGATGAGATGCTTATTCTTAAAGGACTGACTTTAAAAAACCCTGGTTGATCACACCCTTAGCTATACCTAGTAACTCCAATCAAGCTGGTTTATATATTAAACTGTATTTAGGAGCTTTGGAAGTCAGCACTAGGGGTGTGCACATTTTTTTTTTTTTTTGCATTCAAATTTGAGTCAAATCGAATGTCAAAGCATTCTACTCAAATGTTTAAAATCCAACTGTCAACCCAATTTGAATCCGTAACATTCAAATCTATTCGTTCAAATGTTAAGATTTGTTATACGTATCTGTGTGCATTTCGTATGCATCCTGTTTCCATCCTGTATTATAAGCGCAAATGTGCATAAT
Organism: Aspidoscelis tigris stejnegeri; assembly: GCA_023333525.1. Taxonomy (NCBI): domain Eukaryota; kingdom Metazoa; phylum Chordata; class Lepidosauria; order Squamata; family Teiidae; genus Aspidoscelis; species Aspidoscelis tigris. The sequence continues at coordinate 60,435,531 of JALMGA010000004.1, forward strand.
ATTCATACATTAGAATCATTCAAACAAATGTTTCGGAATATCCAAAATCCATTAGAATGTCTAAATTCAAAAGTTATTAAATCTGATTCGAATTTGAATGTCAACATTCATTGGATCCAAATTGGATTTTCTAATTTTTGAATATTCGTGCACAACCCTAGTCAGCACTGGTCCATTGACTCAGGAATCACAAACTGAGCAGGGATCTTCACCCTGCTACAGTTTGCTTGGATAAAAATGTGTGTCTTCCCTCTATCACATGGGGTGTGTTTCAATTTAATAAAAGCCCAGACTACCACTAGACTGTTTCTGTGCCTAATTTCTTACCACAACATCCTTCTTTGGCAGGAAACAGCCTGAGAGGTTCATTGTGATTTTTTTCTGAAAACACCAAACCCATATGTACTAACATTAATATTGATGTACAATATACCAGGAATGTGCACAAATATTCAAAAATTTGAAAATCCAATTCAAATCTGACAATCGAATTCAAATTGGATTTAATAACATTCGAATTTAGACATTCTAACGGATTTTAGATTTTCCTAAACATTTGTTTGAATGATTCTAATGTACAGATACGTATGTATTACCTACGTGTCTTTACAAATATACGTACAGTATTTGTGCTTATAATACGGGATGAAAACGGGTTGCATACAGGATAAAACAGGATGCATATGAAATGCTCACAGATATGTATAACAGATACAAATGTTGTCAACCTTAGTATCTTTAAATACGAATGTAGCATTCGAATGAATAGATTCGAATGTTACGGATTTGAATTGGATTTTTTGACATTCAGATTTTAAACATTCAAATCAAATAGAATGTTTTGACATTCAATTCGACTCGAATCTGAATGCAAAAATACCATTTGTGCACACCCCTAAATTATAGTATTTCAAGAGATCCTGTCTTAGTTTACTTTTCCTGCAATTTCACGGTCATCTAGATTTTCACCCGAAATGGTAGCCTTCAACAGATGGAAAGTGTTGGTGAAAGGTAGGTTTCTTAGAGACCTCATGGCAAACTTTTTTAAAAAAATTGTGAACTGCCTTGTATAATAGGGACCATTCTACCAAACATATGAAGGGCCTATTTGCACTAGCTCTGTGAAGCAGTTCTAATGTTTTAGTGGCATTCTGCCTACTTTGTGGACAAATAGGTTAACTAAGCATGTGCAAGGTTTGAGCTAATGAGGCTTGTAAGCCTTTGAGCTACAGTAGTTCCAGTCCCTCTTCTAAGTGTGATTTTCTTTAGAGGTTTATCTGTGCAGATGCATGTCTTGAATGAATTTCTTGAAGAACCAACTCAGGGAGTTGCAAAATGTCCCAGAAACACTTAACAACCTGCCAGCATCCTGCTGAGACCAGCAGACATTTTATTTCCTCTCACACACAACACTAGAACTATGGGGTGCTCTATGAAGCTTAAGGGCAGGAAAGTTAGGACTGACAAGAGGAAGTATTTTTTTTCACTCAGAGAGTCATCAGTCTGTGGAATTTTCTGCCAGAAGAGGTGGCGATAGCAACCAACCTAGATGGCTTTAAGGGTTATACAAATTCATGGAGGACAAGTGTATCAATGGCTACTAGAATGGATGCCTACATATTGCCTCTAGGTTGGAGAGATAGGCAGAAGGCCATTTGTACAGAGTCAAGAGCAGGTGAAGGTTTGGCCTTCGTCTTCTGCTTGAGATGCTCAGAAGCAAATTTTGGACCCTTGTGTGAGACAGGATGCTGGATTAGATGGGCTGTGTTCCAATCTAGCATGGCTCCTCTTATGACATTCTGTTGGCCTTCCCCAACCCTTCCCTCAGAAACAACACTTTAAAGAATGTGTGGGAAATTATGGTCGGACTTTTCTAAAGCATCAATGTAGTTTAGACTACAAATATCTGGTGAAATCTTTGCCGACATAGCACCAGATCGTTTTCTCTGGAACTTTCCTGTGGCATGTAAAGGACAAAAGAATAATTTGGCACTGTGAACACACAAGTTGCGGAAATCTGGAGGCTTTTGCTTCATGAAGACGAGGATACAGTAGCATTTTTTTTAAAATACCAGTGCTTCCCAGCACTGTCTGGAGCCATCTTCAGAGCTATAGGTGGGAAGCAAGTTTCCTTCTCTAAGGAAAATATGCAAAAAGAGAAGAGCTGGGTTCCATATTTGCTCATTTTTATTTCAGAGAGAAGAATAACTTCAATAGAAAAGAGATTTCTCCTACCAAAGACTTAGACTGTATGAATCTTCTGCCCAAAATAAGGCAAGGTTTGTTACAAACAACTGAACAAGATACATACACATCAGATTCAAGCCATGTCTCCATGTCCGTGTGCGGGTGCCTGAGGAGGGTGTTCTGGATGTCATGTCTCCACATTTTGTGACTTGACACACCCTCCAAGGAGTGTTACCCCCATCTGAGGTGCCTTTTGGCCACTGTACAACATGGGAAATGGCACTTTCACATTGGGCCGGCCCCTGTAAAGCTGTGGCCTGTGTTTCAGCACACTGAGTTAATCATAAGCCACATTGGGAACTACTGACCAAAGTATGGAAAGACAACCAGGTCCAAGTATATTTTCCTTCCTGCTTTAAAAATTTAGCTTTCTTAAACTGCTCTGATTAATTCATTTTCCTATATAACCCCAAGGTTGGTTAAAGATGAAATACAGGCAGGATTAACTACTTTGCACTCATTTTGGAGACATTATTTATAGCAAGTAATTTTATCCTTTTCCTCCCAGGCACATGTCAAAAAGAAAAACACATCTTGTCATGCTTTGGCATTATCTCTTATTTTCCATTACAGTAACCAGGTGGAGATGCTTTTATTCAGTGCCAGAAACACTACAGACTCCGAAGAATTTTCTTTTTCCTGAAATCTCTTCTTCCCTTCAGGAGGCATTCATCTTATACCCGCATTTTCTTCTGACCTTGAATTTTCTATCTATCTGTATTAGCCTGTGAAACGCAATGAATTAGTAAATTTCCTAGCAGTAAAAGCTACGGAATAAAGCAAATAAGAGAACTGCAACAGCTATTCTGTCACACAGTTTTAAGAAGTGGATTTTTATAGTGGCTGTTTTGAGTGGTGGATTTTTTCAGTGAAATCACTATCTTTGGAAGCAAGCTATTGGGGGAGGGAAACCCTAAACATGGATTCTCATCCCTTAACACCGTATGGTCCCCACAGTAAAAAAAGTAAAACATTTCAAGCACACAAACCGGAGTGAGACCTGTTGAAATGAGGATTAACATTTACAACGCTTTGGGGTGATTTAACATGCGGAAAGCGTGTTAAGCCAAACTGACGTGGGGTCTGTGAGGATTGAAAACGGTTTGAAACTGAAATAAGGTTGTAATGGGGATGCGGCCATAGGGTACTTCCCTTAATCCGGATCTACTAGATCCGGATTAAGGGAAGTACCCATTCCCTAGATCCGGATCTTCTTATATCCGGATTAAAGGAGCGCAGTGGAAAAACACCCCTTGTCATCCTCATTTGTTTGTTTTTCTACTGTTGCAACATGAACTAAGCCCATGCACATTCTCTTCCAGACCACTCTGAGGGCACCAGAGTCACACAACAGCAGCAAGAGTGACTTCCATTTTTGCTTTGCACAGACATCATGCCAACAAAGGGCCACTTCCAGGGCCTCATCTGGTGTGATGAAGGTCTTTCATTTTTAAAGGTGACAACTTGGCTCTAAAGCTGATTTGACAGCTCTGAAAATGTCAAAGGAGGTGGCATGGAATGTGTGGATGTCTCACACCCGCCTCAGGAGCAGTAGTAAGTGTCTTGACCTCAGTCCACCCAGTGCCACCAAGCATAGATGTCTTCTAAGAATGGTAAGAGAGAGCACACCTAAACCTGAGTTTTAATGTACCTTCAATCTACTTTCAGTGTGAGAGAACATATAATCATCAAGGAGAGAAACAATTTTCCTTCCACACTCAAATGTGGATTTTTTTTAAGTTGCAGAAGGAAAATGACTCATCACTTTGCTGATGTATTCTCTCACACTGAAGGTTGATCAAAGGTGGATTAAAATTTAGGGTAGCCTACAATCACAGGATCATAAGAGTTCAGAGCATCTACTTATGGCATCTTCTAATCCCGTCACTCTAGAGTTATTTAAAAAAAATGAAAAATATTTAAAATAAAGAAAAATTGCAGGGTGAATTGCTTTAGTGAAATCAGATTCCAGGGCTTCCTGTTTTATGCCGCCCTGACACTGTTCTACATTTGTTGAGGCGCAGCGCCCTCTAGTGCTTCACTGCATTACTACAAGCTTAGATAAACCTTTGAATTCTATTTTCAAAGCTATTCTAACGTAATTTTTATCAAATATCGGAAAGAGGACGCAAACATAAATCATTAAAACATCTAAAGCAGATCAAAATATGGCATTCCAGATGTCATTGGTCTAATACATCTGAAATAACCAGGCTTTTATAAGGGGGAGTCCTGTCTCAATAATCTTCTAGAATGTTTTGAGTGTGGATAAGATAAAGTGCCTCACCAAAGACTTCCCAAGAAGTTTAACAACTATGGGATAAAAGGGCAGAATGTCTTATGCATAAGGAACCGTCTAAGGCAGTGATGGCGAACCTTTTGAGCTTGGTGTGTCAAAATTCGCAAGAAAACCTAGTAGGACTCGAATGCTGTGTCACATCTAGAAATATCCATAATTTTGTGATATATGTAGCTCTAGTAAAAAAGTTATATTTTTGATATATGTATTTTATTAAAAGCAAAAACAATTCTTTACATTAGTGACTTTTGTTGCTGAATTTCGTTTGCTGAATCTTCAATTGAAAGCTGGTATTTCGTACACTTCAAGAACAAGCAAGCATTACACGCCCAGGTGCCAGGGTGAGCAGGTGTGTCACCCAGAAGGGCTTGGTGTGTCACCTATGACACGCGTGTCATAGGTTGGCCATCACTGGCCTAAGGAATAGAAAACAAAGACTAGGAATAAATGAACTTTTCTCACAAGCCTCTTCTGCCTCTATGTATAGATCGGAACCCAAGGGCCTCTGGTAGAGATCCTGGGGTTCCACGTCCACGTGCTAATGCGGATCAAGGAGGCCCCACCCACTGTTAGTCCAGCTCCATCTGCACATTCTCTGCCAGCCTGACACAACATCCTATTATAGTTACCTACACGTAAGATCTGTTCACACTTTTTCTGGGCAGCAGTCATGGCGTGCAGTTGTGCAATTTCCCTTGCAAAGACCCTACTTTGCCCTCAGGGCGACCTGACGGCCGAATGAACATCAGCACTCAGGCTGCACCATTTGCTCCAATGTTGCCTGGACAGCATGCCGTGAAATGGGAACACGAGATGCTTTCCCCACGAATTGGCATGCAGTCTGTGGACGTATTTATTCCAAAGAACCGCTCCTTGTCCTTAGGGCTCTGCACAACCTGCAAAGTTAAATTTGCGCGTCACAAGCGACAGCCGCCCAACCGGACCTGATGCCACCACAGGCAACAGCGAGAGGGCGGCGCGCCCGCGGTCCTCCCAACCCGGCTTTCTCTGCGCAGGCGCGTCTCTCGGCCGCCTGCCCGGCCTGCCGACACGCTCCGCTTCGCCTTTTCCACCGGTTTGTACGCTCCGGCGTTCCGTACCGTGTTGGCGTCGGCGCGTGCTCGGGGCGTCTCTGGGTTGCCGTCAGGCGCGATGGCCGCTCAGAAGATCAACGAAGGCTTGGAACACATCGCCAAAGCGGAGAAATAGTGAGCGTCCAGGGCTGCGCGCGGCACGGGAGGGGGCGCGGCGGTGGGGAGGGGAGGGGGGAGCAGCGCAGGGGACAGGGCGCTGGGGTCAAAGGGCAAAGCCTCGGCGTCTCCATGCCACCCTCTGGCGGGTGGGGAAGGGCAGAAGGATGGCGGCGGAACCGCCGGACGGAGGGAGGGGAGGGGAGGGGAGGGGAGGGGAGGGGGCCCTTTGGGGAGCCAGCTTGGACGGGAGCCGGATGCTCTTCCCCCGGGGCCAGTTTGGCCACCTCCGGCCGCTCCTGAGGTAACTGGTCCCGAAGAGAGACGTTGACCGGCTCCGTTGAACCTCGGTTGGGTAGACCCCGCAGGCCTCGGAGGCCGCTCCGAATGGCTTTGATGGCGCCTTTTCGTCAGCTTGTGTCCAGACGCCCAACTGATCGAATAATTCCCCTTTCCCGAACCTATCAGGCCTCCTCAGGCGGTCTGATCTGAGAAGCCAAGTAGAGTCAAGCTAAATGAATAGTCATCTATGGAATGGCCTGGTGGCTCGCAGTGCTGCTGTCTAGATTGGGAAATCTAAAAATATTCCAAAAGAAACCGGTGTCAAACCATTTATTTACATTATATATAGTTGCTCGCTTGATATCAAGGGTCGTAAGAGGCTTTTAGAAATTGAAAGCTGGCTTAAGTAGATGTACTAAAAACTAAAACTGGAATTCTGTGGTAGCAGTTCTGTTCCCACTCGGCCATATTCTGGCATATATCTCAACATAAAGGTGTGTGGTCTGCATGACAGTGCAGATTTTGACAGGCCTCTCTTGGGACCTGCTGTAGCCTGCACTAGCATGTGGACAGCAGGCCTTTAATCCAAGATATATTCCAGAAAAAGCCGAAAGTGAACGAGGACTGGACTATAGAGCTACATTTATGCCAGGAGCTCCCTAATGCAACGTAGGCTTTATTCTGTCCCGTATGGCTAATGCAGGTGTGTATGATCTGATATTTATCTGATCAGGCAAAATTAGACAATAATAAAGTCAATATATGAAATTGAATTCCTTCGGTATAATATTTATTGATCATCTGGAGTATTTTGCTTTTCAGTTTGAAAACTGGTTTATTAAAATGGAAACCGGACTATGATAGTGCAGCTACTGAGTATTCAAAGGCAGGTATGTTGTGAGAAATTTTAGTTTTGCAACTTCAAATATGTTTTGTGGCTTTTTTGCTTTAGTTAAAAGATGATATGCACTTTAGTTAAAGGATGATATCAGCAAATGTTGAGTTACTGGTTTCCTTTGTTGCAGTGCTTAGAACATAAGAAGAGCTCTGTTGAATCAGGCCATAGCCCATCTAATCCAGCATCCTGACCCGCACAGTGCCCTATCCATTGCTTCTGGGCGTTCTCAAGCAGAAGACAAAAGCATAACTTTACTTGCTCTTGATTTTCCTGCACTTTATACAGTTCCTCAGTATCCCTTCTTAGATGCGGTGGCCAGAATTGTACATAGTATTCCAAACATGGCTTCACAGTAGATTTATAAAGTGGGACAGTAAAGCTTGCTATCTTATTTCTGTAGCCTTTCTAATTACCCCTGGTGTTGGCTTTGCTATTTTTCATTACTACAGCACACTGGCTCAGCACCTTTATTGAGCTGTCCACCAGGATCCCAAGATCTCTTTCTTGGTCTATCACATAAAGCCAAGTCCCAAAAGTTTAAAGTTGTGCAATGATCATTAAGTTGCACTTATTAATATTGAAGTGCCATTTTCTGTTTGCCCATTCACCCAAAATCAAGAGGGCCCTCTGAAGCTCTTTACAATCTCCTTCAGTTTTTACTTCCCTGAATAATTTACTATCATTGGCAGATTTTGCTATATCTATGAATAAATATATAAAAATCATGGGTCTCACTACTGAACCTTGGGAAACCTCATTTTTCACTTCCCTCTATTCTGAGAATGGTCTATTTATTACTAATCTCTGTTTCAAGTCCTTTAGCTAATTACCAATCCAGGACAGGACCATTCTTATTCCATGATTTGATGGTTTTATTCAGGAGCCTTTGACAAAAGCCTTCTGAAAGTCCGGATAGACCATGTCAACTGGGTCACCTTTATCAATGTGCTTCTTGACATTCTCAAGGAATTCTAACAAGTTAGTAAGAACTTGTTTGATCCTCAATATGCATACTAATTTTATTCTTAATAATGGTTTTCATCATTTTGCCTGGAATTAATGTTAAGCTTACCGGTGTGTAATTCCTGGATCACCCTGGACCCTTTTTTGAAGATTGGTGTTATATTTGCTACCTTCTATTAAGGAAATCTTTATATTTGCGAGATCAACAATTTCACAATTGTGTTCTTTAAGGACTCTTAGATTTCAAAGCATTTAGCTTATTAAGACACATAAGGACTTCCTCCCTGGTTACCTCTATCCAATTCAGTCCTCTTTCTGAAAGGAATATGCCCTCTGTCTTTCTCAGTGAAAAGAGACACAAAGAATTCATCTAGCCTATATGAAATATTCATGTTCTCTTTAATTGTCCTTTTCTATATGTTGTCTTGTAATGGTCCAACTGGTTGCCTGGATGGATTTGTACATCTGATATACTTAAAGAAGTTCTTTTTATTTTTTAATTAGTTTTTTACAATTGATTTGAGTCTCACCTCTCCCCAAGGGTGATAGAAATGTAAATAATAAATAAATAAATAATACATAATTCAAAGTTCTTATACCAATAATAGAAAAAGCTACACAATTCATAAAAGTACATTGAGAAAATTAAACATAACTTTAGTTTTTCACTTTCACTCCTTAGCTTATTGTCTAAATATGTTTTAACTATCATCCATTTTTTTTACATATTCTAACCCTATCCAAATTACATGATTCATACAACTATTCAGTATTTCTACTATCACTTTAATTATATAATTATACCATTTAGTAATACTTAAATAAATTCTTCTTGTTCTTTTACATTTGATGTTTTTAGTGTATGCTCCTCCAAATTCTTCTTAGCATTCTTGATTGCTGCTCTGCATTTATGTTCTTTCCTGTTCTCATTAGGATTAGCCTTCTATTTTTTTAAATGAGCTTTTCCCGCTCCGTTAATCACTTCCTGTATTCCACTTGTAAGCTATGCTAGTGTCCACTAGAAGTTGGAAGTGTCCTTTCTTCTTTTAGGTATGAATTCTAATTAAGTCGTCATTAATGTATTTGTAAATAGTGTCCATGCACTTAGGAGTGTTTGGTCTCTGTGTTAGATTTTATCAATAACTTAATATTGTCTGTATTTAAGTTGAAGGTTTCCACTGTGAGGTCTTGTACCAGATCCTGAGCATTACTTAAGCCCTTTCTAGTCTTACTAGCAGTAATTCTGGATCAGTGGATCTGGAGTAGTCTGGCCCTCTGTTCTGGATTGCGGGGAGGCAATTAGCCCACATGTTAGCTTCACGGCTGCAGACCCATACATCCAAAAGCTGGAAATGAAATTTCCTAACCTTGCTGGGTACTTTCTAGTAGAGCACTGGGTTGCACCTCTGGAAAGCACCCCATAATTATCCCTTTTAGACACTGTTGCCTCTGGTTTTAATGAACTGGATTTTAATTGTGTTTTACTATTCTGCCTTATATTAATGAATTATAAAAAAATCAGCTTGCTAGTTTTGATCTTCGTGAGAGCAAGCTGAGAAGTAGAGGTGGTGGTGGGGAGAGTTTGAAAGAGCACCAAAAACATCTCAGAATTTTCCCACCTTCAACAATAATTAAAGGTAAAACCCTTCCGGACAGTCTTTTCATGGAAAGAATAGTGGTACTGCATTTGTTCCTTTTCCCTGAAGGTGAAGGTGGGAGGCATAGGCCCTTTCAGCACTTGTTGGTGATCTGGAATAAAGATCTCCTTAATTTAGATCATGATCCCCCCCTTGATCCTTGTGGATCAAGGAGGCCTTTCCCCCATCTGCCCTGGATGGAGCCAGATCTGGATTAAGGAGGCCCTAAATTTGGATCTGTTGTTGGATCTAATGTTGGATCTGTTTAATCAGGTCTGCATCTGGACCAAAGACCTTATTCTGGATCATGGGAGGCATGCAGATGACCTTCCTGGTCTTCAGAGGCATGGAGTGACTGTAAAGCCTGTAGGAGCTTTGCAGCTGCAGGCATGCTCAAGCTGGATCAGCACCATCAATGCAGATGGCGCTGATCCAGCCCATGCCTCCACATAATCTGGATCAGTGGGATCCACTGAGTCTAATGAACAGAAGGTAAGTGCAGAAAAGGCCATAATGGGTGTCTTGTGGGCTGTCTCAAGCCAGTGCCAGGAGTGGCCCTTGCACTATAAATATCAAACAGACAGTAAAAATAAAGATATTTTTAAATTGTCGGAATAGCTAGCGCCATTGTTTGATGTATATGAATAGAAAAGGAGAAATCTCTGAGAAAAGTACTTTGCTAAAGTAAAATGCAGTGTGTTTTTTTAAAATACCCCTTGAACACTTCTGAAATGCAGTAAATCAGTTATAAAATCAATCATGGTACAAGACAGAATTTATTTTATTTCTTTTTATTTATGTCTCTACAGCTGTCGCTTTTAAAAATGCCAAACAGTACGAACAAGCAAAAGAAGCTTACTATAGGGAAGCTATATCTCATGAAAACAATAAAGCGTATCTTTTTTTCTGTTTTGGCTGATGAATAGAAAACCTGTTGTTGCTGGGTTGGTATTTTATTTTATTTGTTCCTCTCACTTATTTGAGGTTAACATTTGCTGCCCTAAAAGGTGGGATTTACCATAGATGGAAAAGGCAATTCAATTCAAACCTGTAAAGATGGTGTTTGATCTTCTGTGTGGGATGCCTTGTGAAGAGCCTTCAGTAGGGCAATACATGAATGTGTGTCTGCAGGTCTATGTAGTTCGACATGCCTGAACCTGAGCTGTTCCAGACCTGCTAGAGACCAGCATATTGGGCATAACATGTTGTATGTAACGTGTACTGATCCTAGTTTAATGTTTCATACCAAATGTCTTCCAAACTCTGAGTCTTAATATTCTATTCAAATCTGGTCTGGTATAAAAACTGCATGCTCATGGTTTTGTAATTTCTGTTGAGACTTGTGCAACGATATATATTACATAATTTTAAATACATTTAGTTCAGTGCTTCTCAACCTGGGGGTCGGGACCCTTTGGGGGTCAAACTACCCTTTCAGAGGGGTCGCGATGAGTCTCCCGCCGCCCTTCCCTCCCACCTCCCAGCTGCTCCGCCCCCATGACTGGGGGTCTCCACAACATGAGGAACTCCATTAAGGGGTCGCGGCACTAGGAAGGTTGAGAACCGCTGATTTAGTTTTTTTCTGTGAGTTCTTTTTTTTGCTCTTTTATGAACGTTTGCTTGTGAACTTCTTTGAAAGTCGTTTAGGACCAGCTAATACAGTTTTAAGACCTTGACTTGAAATGATTGGTATCCAGTCTCTTCCATGCCGCAAAGTAAGTAGGAATGCTGTTTTAATTTACATTAAGCGATAATGGTGGTTAGTTATTGGGAAGGTATACAATAAGTACTGTCAAGTCTGTGTCTTTTTCCATGAAATGTATATACGGTACTTGTGAGTAGGTATATATATTCTTTCATTTTTATTTTTAATTAGTTGTTCAGGGAATGCCTGAATGTATTCAGGTAGTGGTAAGACGGAGTACATTTTATGGATGGAAAGGCAAAAGTAGACCGAGAGATGGAAATACTGTATTTGGGAAATACTCACATTTGATATGATTAAAGATAAAGTGATAAGAATGTAAGGCAATAAGGTAAAGATGGAAATAGGATAAATATGGGGGAAATTGTTACAATATAATAGAGATAGGAAAGTTAGAGGTAATAATAGACTTCCCAAAGGAAATTGAAGAAATAATCAGGGAAGTGGCCTTGTAGGGAACGGGGAGAGTAAAAAAGCATAAAACATTGGAGTGTATTGTAATGGAAATGATTGTAATTTGTATCTACATTTGGATTACTAATAAAAAAGCAAAGAACAGAAGATATTTAAGTATTTTAAAACAATGTTTATTATTTTGCTTGCATTGTAATTTGATAGTATGTAAAAATCTTTGAGAAGTTTCTGAGATCAGATGACCTGGTGTGCAAGGCTTGCCTCATTCTACTGGCAGTATGCACTACTGGTCTTATTTTTTAGCAGACAAAGGATTGTACCCATTACACATTTCTCATTATAAATCTCATATGGTTGTGGACCCCATCGTAAAGATAGAAGAGTTTTTAAAATTGTTCTGCTGTTTTGTTGCTAATAACAACTTCATGGGTGTTTTTCCACTGTCGCTAGAAGTACCCATTAAGTACCCATTAATGGGTACAAAAATGCCATTATGTACCCATTAATGGGTACTTAATGGGTACTTTTAGTGACAGTGGAAAAACACCCCATAACACCATATAGCCCCTTGAAATTGGCCAGATACGGATATTACTGGGAGCAAACAAAGAATTCAGAACTGGGTTGAAGCTTCCTGCATAGATGAGCAATTTTGGAGTACAGTACTGTGATTTTAAGCAAAACAACAACAAAACCAGAGCTGGGATTTTTTGATATTAATACTTTTAAATTTTTGCTTCTTGTTCATATACTACACAGTGAGTTCTGTTTCTGCTTTCTCAGGCTTTTTTTTTTTAATGAGAGGTTTTATTCCATTATTTCTTACTAAGAGAGAGCTATAATTCCTTTTTTTTTAATCTAGTCATTATGGAAGTATCTGTACGAAAGATAAAAAGTGCGGGCTGCCTACTTAGCATAGTTGGTTCTTTATTGTGCCATTAATGTTTTTTTACTCTTTTAGGGCTTATGAACAAGCTGGTATGATGTTAAAGGTATGTCCACCTCCATTCAGGTTTTTTGTTTGAAGATGTTCAATTAAAAACTAAATATAAAGACATTCAGAAGCATTGATATCTCTGAGCATCTGCTCAAAGTATGTTTTAGCATCTCATTGTCTAAGTGAGATTTGATTATTATTTTTGTTGTTTCAATGTATTGATATTTACTTTTATTGTTAACTACTGCCCTGACTTTTTAAATAAATGGTAGCATATAAAAGTTTTAAGTTATTTAATCATGGCTAATCCTATTAATTTTTAATATAGTTGAGCACAATTTACTCATAGGTGACATCTGTGTCTAGTCCTTAAAATGAAAGCTTGACTAGTAATGTGCTGACCTGGTTTGCACAGACTTGGAAGTTCACGATCATACTCTACTGAAAGTTTGGAGTTGAGTCCAAAAACTGAACCAAAAAGAGTAAAATGACTTGGGGTGTTTTTCCACTGTCACTAGAAATACCCATTAAGTACCCATGGGTACTTAATGGGTACTTCTAGTGACAGTGGAAAAACACCTTTGGTTATCCCAGAAAACAAAACCTTAAATGCTCAAGCCGTGTCTGTCTGTCTCAGAAAGCACATCATCCTAGGATTATTAGCAGAACAGATAAAAAGACCAACAAATTACCATGCTTATAATTAAGTCATTTGTGTTCAAATATTTTTTTGCGTATCTGAATTATTCTGCACTGTGAATGTTTCAGCTTATTAAATTGTGTGTGTTGGTTTTTGCTGTTTAGCAAAAAGCCTCTGATTCCAAATATGTAATGTTATAGTTGATGTACCTTCTCTTATTCTATTTTCCTGAGAAATGCAGGCCTCTTTATTTCTCCTCTAGGAGATGCAACGCCATAATGATGCAGTGGAACTGATTCAGAAAGCCAGCATGATGTATCTAGAAAATGGAACCCCAGACACTGCAGCTATTGCACTGGATCGAGCTGGGAAGTAAGTTATCTTAGACTACAGCCTAAGAATAGGAAAGAACATTGATTCCTGTAAATGTCTGTTACATTTTCTAAAAGGTTATCGGTGTAATTTGGTGGGGTTTTTTTTGTTTACGTTTCAGGGTAATAGAAAACATAAATCCAGACAAAGCTATACAGCTGTATCAGCAGACAGCATCAGTGTTTGAAGTAAGTCCTTATCCTAAATCATGTTTCCTCATAAACAATTTGGGTGGAGCTGGTAATAATTGGAATGTAAAATGTCAACAAGAAACAGTCTAGCACAAGGTTAGAGAAGAAGAGTTGGCCTTTCTACTTTGCTTTTCTCACCCATTTAAGGAGACTCAAAGCAGTTTGCAAAAGCTTTCTGTTCTTCCCCACAATAGAACACCCTGTGAGATAGGTGGGACTGTGAGAGCTCATTTCATTAAAGAATCTCAAGGTAGTTTGCAGGCTAATAACAAGAAAGAGCAGGTTGAAAACAGTGATCCAGATATAGACAGTGACAAAAGGCAGATGTCTATGTACAGATGTATGTTATATGCAGGAACCAGAAACTCAAGCAAGTCAACATGTCACATTTCAAAGAAAATATCAGTCTGGATAGTAGTCACCACAGCACAGAATGCTATTTCCCTGTTTGACAGCAAATGGTTATCTGCAAACTTCAGAGTATGATAGGTCCACATTGGAGGAAGCATCACTTCAAAAATCTGGTCTCAAGTTGTATATAGCTTCATGTGTCAGCATAAAAACCTTAAATGTTTTTTAATATATGTTTTTGCCGATAATTGGCAAACATTAGGTTATCTAAGTTTTTGGTATCCTTTTCTCCTAGAATGAAGAACGTTTGCGACAGGCAGTTGAAATGTATGGAAAAGCTTCAAGGCTTTTAGTCAGAGGTCGCAGGTATAGATTTTGACTCTGTGTGAAAAAACAATCTTTCCAGAAGTTTTACAAGCTTTTGTGACTTGACATTTCTCCTTGTCGTTGGAGGAGATTTAGCTTTTCAACATAAAACCGTGGACGTGTATTGCGTGAAAGTGTATATCTGATTTTCTTTTAGCTATATTTATTCAGACATTGTGCACTTCTATCACCTAATGACTGCAGTATCATTAGTGCTAAAGGAGTTCGATTTCTTGTCTTTGTCCTTCTGCTTTTTCGATCCCATTTTAGGAGTCATTTTTTAAAAAAATTGCAATTGAATGTTTAAAGGCAAAACAGGTGAAAATAACCAAAGTTCTTGTACTCTAGAAAATATTTGGCATTGATATTGCTAGTAGAGCAGCATCCTTGTTTGTCTTGATGCTGTTGCTGCTCCCTCTGCAGCCCTCATCATTTCCCATAGCGAACTGGCACCATCCTTAGGTTAAATAGGGAATCTTGAACGTGGAGAATGAAAAATATTGTTACTGGCACTCCACTGGAACTAAGATAACTAAATCACATAGGAAAATCATTGTTCGTGTTAATATGGCAATAAAAATGCTGGTCCCCTATATCACGCATCAGGTACTGCTATGTCATAATACTGATACTGATTTCTACTTGTATAAGAACTGTCCAGAGTTTGAATAATTTCATTCACTTCCAAAATTTTTTTAAAGTAAGTGGTTTCAGCTGTTTTCCAACATGGGCTGGATACACACAGTTTTTAACTTTTTGTGATGATGCACTGTCTTTTTGAAAAAGAACATGTAATTAGAATAGTTTTCCTTGTGATTCTTCCCCGCCTTATTTTTCTGAATTATCAGTTCTGAGAGTGGTCGCTGATTAAACATTGTTCCAAATACTGTGTTCACACTGCATTTACCAACTTTGTGTAATATTCCAGCAGTGACCAAGCCCAAATAGTAATAATTTGCCTTTACAAAGAGTCCAAGAAATGCACATTGTCTAAAATAGAACTGCAATGTTATTAAATGGAACGGAGGATGATGCCTTTAGCTTGAAAGATGCTATGAAGAAGGCCTCCTAACATCCAGAATAACCCTGCCCTTGGAATCTGTCTAGTAGCTTTATTATGGTCTTTTTGCACCAGTTGACACCCTTTTAGTTTTATTTTAGTTATGTAATTGTTAAATGTGATAAATTGATCAGATAACTTTTATTATGGAATGACTAAATTAAGTTAATAAACATCAGTTCTGCTCATTATCTTTCAGGCTAGATGAAGCTGCGGTATCTATTCAGAAGGAAAAGAACCTTTATAAGGATATTGAGAACTATCCAACATGTTACAAGGTATAAAACGAGATGGTTAATATTTTTGTTATTTATTTATTTATTCAGACGATTTATATAAATCTCTACACAGTATCCAAAGTGACTGAAACTATGTTAATAGAATAAAATGTCACATAGAAACAGTAACAGTTCCTCCAAGGTAAAATAAATGTGTTTTTACCAGGCACTGGGATAAAGGGTGCTGTCTGTCCAACTTATGTATCATGATAGTTCCAAGTCTTTGGGGAAGTAGAGACAATGCCCTCTACCTAATCTTCTGTTTCTAGGGAAAATAATAATCCTTTCTCTTTGAATTTTAATTTGTGAGTTCACTTCTTAAAGAATGACTTGTAATCATTAGATTGTTCTTGTGACACTCAGTAGTAAATCTCATCAATATTGCATTATTATTGCTCACTTTTATAGGTAAGTAGTTTCCAAGCTGGTTTACAACATAGGAAAACATGTACCGTATATTCCGGTGTATAAGACGACTGGGCGTATAAGATGACCCCCAACTTTTCCAGTTAAAACATAGACTTTGGGATATACTCGCCATATAAGAAGACGACCCACAGCGTATAAGATGACCCCTGACTTTTGAGAAGATTTTCCTGGGTTAAAAAGTAGTGTTATATGCCAGAATATACAGTATATAGAACACTGTAGCACTATATTCAAATCCACCATAACTTCACCCGTTTCCTCTTCCTTCTGTGTTTCAAATGTGTATATATAGAGAGAGCTCTTGAACTTTTTGGTTCTGCTAATGGGGAAATCTCTTTTAATGTTATCATATAGGTGACAGGCCTCCACTACAATCAGTATCCATTCTGTGGCCTCAGCTGGCACAGTTGGTCTCAAGGAAGTGTTCATTGGCCCTGGTATTAAGTAGCTGGAAACTTCTAAATAGTCTCAGCTTTTAGTTTTGGATTTGTTCTTTACATTTTTACATTTTTGGTTTTGTTTTAAATATAACATTGATTTTCTTATTTTTTATAACTGCCAGCTAGTTTTGTTTATATTTAAAGAGTTAGAAATGACCAATTTATTTAATAGTAAAATCTGTAAAACTAGCACATTTTAGTATAATTTTTATATAGTTTCATTAGCTCCAAATCTCTTGGGCCAGTTCTCATTCACTTAATTTCTTGCAAGTGAACACAAGAATTTGTTCTTAATGACTATCATGTTTTCAGATGTGATTTTCATTCAGATATTTTCATCTAAAAGCATTTTCAGGGAACTGATGATGCTGAACTTCAGGAAATGCTGCTAAAAATATCTAGGGGTTCCCTGCCACAGTTGTAGCATAGAGATAGCAAGTAATTGAATAAGTGCATAATCCACAAGTTCTCCTGAGTAGTAGTTATTTGAAAATAACAGTGGCCTCTAGGTTGGTCCTCAGAGCCCAGTGGGGAAGGAGTGAGGCTCCCAATAAAAGGTTAGAGACTTTTGGCATAGAGAGGGTCGTGATCTAGATGGATGAATAATCTGATTCAGTATAAGGCAGTTC
The DNA here is from genome assembly GCA_023333525.1 of Aspidoscelis tigris stejnegeri. Classification (NCBI taxonomy): domain Eukaryota; kingdom Metazoa; phylum Chordata; class Lepidosauria; order Squamata; family Teiidae; genus Aspidoscelis; species Aspidoscelis tigris. Next base: position 60,452,859 of record JALMGA010000004.1, read on the forward strand.
CTTATATTCAGGCTGACCAGTTTCTCAATAAGTTGATCACAAAGTGGCTCTGTTGGGATAATTTCATTATTTTCTAATATTAGCCAACTTTATTATTCTTTAATGATCCATAATGTCATTTCTTTTAGAAAACCATTGCTCAAGTCCTAGTTCACCTTCACAGAAATGACTATGTTGCTGCTGAAAAGTGTGTCCGGGAAAGTTGTAGGTGAGTTGCTGTTGGTGTTGTTTGACCAAGGGCCTTTTCACACTTGGGTGAAATGGGCTGGTCTGAACTGTTTTCAGTGCAGACGTAGCTCAATGCGTGCTGGATCACCCCTCTGCCGAATAGCGATGGAGCACTAAAAAGTGACTGAAAGGTGCTCCACAGCTATACTAGCCACATCTAGGACATGACTAGTACACCTCAGTGTGCACCCTTTGCATCTCTTCTGGTGAGGGGGATGGCAGTGGCATTCACATTAACCCAGCACTTAGTGAAGTGCCAGGTATGTTTGGGATGAATAGGGTGTTTGAATTGCGAATGCCCAGTCCATTCCAAATCTTTACTTCCCTGAGATGGTGTAGTGTATCGCCATTTAAAGAAATATCTAAAATGATCTCTTCTCAACATTTAGTTATGTGCATCTATAAAATTAATTTGCTAATCTAAGATGGCCCAAATGTTTTAAGAGGGTTAATTCAGCCAGCTGAACAGGTATGGTGAAACCATGCAATTCAAAAGTTCCGGAAAAACAACAACCAAGGGAGTGGGTAATTTATTGCTTAGGCATTTGCTGGAATATCTAAGCCAATAAAATATCACAGGGTTAGATACAGTAGATCTCATGTGCAAGATTGCCAAGCTTTCGCCCATCCAGTTTCAATGACAGAGTGCCTTAAAGGAGGACTCTGGGTGCAGATGCAGTCTAAGTAAGCTGAGCCAGCAAAAGGCCATTCCCTTGAATGCACAGGTCTGGAAACTGGATTCTGTGTCTTCCATAATTTGTTTGTACCAAGTTTAGTTTCTTTGCTTTGAGAGGACTAGTTTTAACGGCACGTCAATTGCTTCAGCATACCAGGCTTCAGTGAAAGTGAAGACTGCGCGGCATTGGAGCAGCTCCTGGAAGGATATGATCAGCAAGATCAGGATCAAGTATCAGATGTTTGCAATTCACCGCTCTTTAAGTACATGGACAATGATGTAAGTTGGGATTTCAGTTTTTTTGAAGAAAAAGTGAATGGCATAGTATAACATCAAAAGAAAGCGGAGATAGTGCCAAATGTTCACAACTTTGATTGGGAAAAAAAAACAAGCAAAAGCTCTCAGAGAGTCCTTGGTGGAGTATGTCTAACTGAGCAGTAGTTCAGAGAGTATGAAAGTCATCAAGACTGGCCAAACTATAATTTGTTGCTTTTCTTTATCTCTCTTTATCTGTGCAACAAATCACAAAATAGAATGGCTTGCACATAATAAAGTAAATGGTGCATTGGAAAGGGGTTTCACTACAGTTAACACTTTCTGTTAACAACTAATATTACTTTACAAGCAGTTTTAAAGACAGTTTTAAATTCAGCACAGGGACCAATGGATGCACTCTTATTTATTTTGTAATTTAAATTTTATAACCTGCCCTTCGCCAAAAGGTCCCAGGGCAGGTCATAGTGATAAATAGATAAAATTAGATTATTCTTAAAAACATTTTTAAAATATGTGCTATCAGATCCCAGATTGCATCCACAAGGAGGGACAGTTTCATGTGTGATTAACATATGCCTCACTGCCTCTAACACGATGAACTATTTGCCTGACTGCCTCTAACACCATGAACTTGAATGTGGCAGATCATCATGAGGGCAATACAGAAGATCCCAATCAAGCTGGCATGCTCTGTCTCCTCACTTTGTTCTTACAGTTCTTTTAGAGGGCTTTGGATAGTTGGAAGTGAGTCACATTCAGATACACTATACCTAAAATAGCCCACCGAAATCAGTAAATTTGAGTCAGTTTCAGTATCATGACTTTAATGAGTTTGGCTTAGTTGGTTGCAACTCAAACATTTTGAGAGAAAGTAATAAGAAATGGAAATACTGCCTTGCTAGGAACAGATTGGATGCGTTTTCAGTCTTTTGAGGAGTATACTAGTGTGGTGCCTATTCCATTTCAAACCTTGTTCCATTTCTGCCGTGTCATTAAGGACTCACGATATTCTGTCATTTTTTACCAGTATGCCAAGCTTGGTCTCTCTCTGAGTGTCCCAGGAGGAGGCAAGAAGAAAAAATCACCTGTTACTCCACAAGTTAAAGCAGGTGGACCAACTGTTGCAGCTTCACATGGTAATGAGGAGGAGGATGAATATGAAGGCGGTCTGTGCTAACTTTTAACTCTCTACCTTCAAATATCAAAGAAATGGTTTGTAGCCTTTGAGCAGTTCTAGGCACACCCAAATAACCATCATTTCCCTTAATCATGACATCAAAAAGCTAAAGACTTGTCAGCTTTTGGGATATTTATACAAAAAGCATGGTTGTATGCCTTGAAATGTCCTTAGCTTACAATTTTACATCTTCCATCTGTTTTAATTGAATCCTGTACGTTTCTCAGAAGGGCGTATGTTTGGTGTTATGTGGTTTCTTTCTTGTTTTTACACTCCAGTAAAAGTTACCCTGGGACAGAAAAGTTATTCAGGCTGAAGAATTCTTCACATCATATATACTGTGCTTTCCAATAACATTAAACCATTTAATACCTTAAACTATGTCAGATACCCTTTTTCTCCCTTGTGTGAGTATTTTACTGGTTGAAATCTCCCTATGCCTCATACTTCCCTATAGCATCCATGGAAGTTCTAAGAGAGTAGATTTTGTGTTATTTTGTGTTTTCTCCGTAACACTGCTCCAGATAAGTTACAGACGAGGTTGAATTGTCATCTGTATTTTTGAAACCCTCAGCAATCTATTCCAAGAAAACAGGAATCAGTTAATACAGTAGAAATAATCTGTGTTTTGTATATAGAAAACCTATAACAGTATGGACTTGGGAGTCGTCTATGGATCTATGCTGAGTCTTGGAACATCCTCCAAAACATTCCTAGTAGTTTTGCATTGTGAGACAGAAACACAATTCCCTGCCATATGCTGTTGTTTTCTTTTAAATAATAAAGATACGTCTAGTTTTGTCTTAATACATCCCTGTACAACAACATGGTGTGAGAGAAAAATAATAGTTCTTTAAGAGCCTATATTTCTTTTAAAAATCAGATTGGGTGAGCTTATGGAAAGATCTTGGTTACCCAGTGAGCATAAGATTTGAGTTTAGATCAAAAACTGAAATGTTTTCATGATACGTTAAAGCTCCAGAGGTTCAAAATTTTCTTGCGCAATGAAAACGACGTTTTTAATACTGGAGTGATGCTTTTGAAATTGATATTCGTGAAGGTGGGTACAAGTTGATAACATTTTCATGTACTGATTATGTTTTGTTTGACGAAAGTGTAAAGGAACCCTTGTTAACTTTATTTAATGTTAAATAAGCAGTGCTTTCTGAGCAATGTATATTTTGTTTTTTTCTAACATAGAGAATCAGGAAAAAAGGGTCTGGGAAATGATGCCAACTTTTCAAGAGCCAGAGCAACATTTGGTTTGCATGGAAATGCTAAAATGCCTATGCAGGTCAATTAACTATAAATTATTGAATATTTGTACATTCAGATGCTGTGTAAATTGTGTTTTGTAATGTGAAACCTGCGCTTTAAATGGAATTGTGTCCATTCTACCTGTAGGATGCAATACAGTGTGAAAAAAATTGTAAATGCGCTGCAGATCTCGTTTCTTTGCAAAGAGGTTCTGTAATTCACCTGTAAAAATAAAGCTTAAAAGTGATAACTCCAGTCTGTGCTTTATGATGATCCTTGCTCACATGACCTGCCCAGTGTTAATAAATCATAAGCTATTAAGTTGAAAAGCTAATGTTGCTCTGATGAAAGAAGCTGCTTGAGTTACAGTATCGGGAATATCTTCCCTTGCCAACAGAGTTACTTTGTGTTTTTGAAGCCTTTTGGAGATTAGTTATTTTAATGGTTTCTGTTTATCAAATACATAATTGCCTCTAAGTGACACCCTCAAGTTGAGCTCAGTAACTGGTAACAACAGGGATATATCTCTGCAATTTTCATTGCTGTTGCCTTCTTCTGGATAGATAACAGGAGTTGTACCTGGGACTTTCTAAATGCAGAGCTCAAGCTCTGCCATTGAGTTTTGGCATATCTATGAAATTCAACTATAGGCACCGTGGATTGTAAATTAGTCCAAGATGATGTCCTTGGAAGACATCTTGCTTAGATGTTTAAGTAGCTCTGATACATAAACTTCATTATTTTCTTTCGTATTATGCTGTACTGTCTTAAACCTTTGAAAAGGTCAGTAGACTGTTCAATAAATTTCTATTTTATCAGTTAATATAAATTTGAAACTGTAGTACTGACTCTTTACTGTTAAAAATATATTTAGATACTTATTTTTTTCATAGGCCTTTAAGGCCTGTGTTGATTTTGGATAAAATTAATGTTCTAGCTTGCAAACATTCCCAAATCTGTGAACTGATTGGCTTTACAGGTACAGAATAGAATCACCACAAGATGGTACTGTGGTCTAAAGAAAAGTATTCATGTTGCAGTCATAGATACTGAATAGACATGTGCATGATAAGACATTCACATTTGTTTTGATGTCAAAGAGAAAATCTCGTTATTTGTTTCATTGAATCATTAAATTGTAAAACAAGATTTTTGTATTTGTTTTCTAACTTTTTTGCAAAGAAAAAGACCTTTTTCTCCCATTGAAAAAGTCATTTTTGAGACCAAAAACACGGCGAAATACAAATGTTCATTTTTGCAAGGCAGAGACTGGTTAATTTTGATCAATTTTTGGATATTTGTAAAACTACGTAAATTTTCAATTTGATGTGAATCCCTGCAAATTTGAACTATTCGATCAAATTTGTGAATACAAATTCTATTTTTCACATCCCTGTTCTTGACTCCTCAATATATCATATTTTATAGAGATTATAATCTAAAAAAATCCTGAATGAAACCTATGAACCAAAATATCTACTAAGAGACAATTGTAATCATACAGTCCATTATTAAATAATGTTACATAGATGCATAAATATGTATGAAGTGTTCTATAAAATACTTGGAGTAACAGGACAGTTTTACTTCTTTAGTGTATAGTTTGCTTGAAGTAACAAGCTGAAATGGCTTTCCAGCATGGACAACTAAGGACCTCCAAATATTGACATTTGCCAGATTGGATCAGACTTTCTAAAGTTGTAGTTCATTGACATCTGGAGGGCTGTAGGTCTTCGTAGAGTTTCAGTTCTACACTCCTCTACAAAGCCAGCTGGATGACCTTGGAATAGCCACAGCTCTCTTTCTGAGCTCTCACAGCCCCACCTATCTCACAGGGTGTCTGTTGTGGGGAGAAGAACGGAAGGTTTGTCAGCGGCTTTGAGTCCCCTTAAAGGGAGCTGTGGTAGCACTGGGGCACTCCTCCCAGGGGTATGCTACCAAGGCCCTGCCTGGGTGTGAACATGACCGTGACACACAAGGCAGTTATATAAGATGGCAGCCCTGGCATCCTGTGTTTACATTGGCTTCTGCCTCCATGTCCTGACCTATCACACCCCTACTGCCCACAAGATAACTGAACACCCTAATGGAAAGCCCTCCAGCTGTTCTGCAAAACACTCAATCCTGGTGAGGTGCAAGATGTATTAACGCTGTGAGGCTTCTACTGCCCACCTGCTAATTTAGGAAAAGCTGAAGGAATTTTGGGCAAGCTCGCACCTTAAGCCCTAAACAACAACAACAGCAGCAGAGATCTTGCCAGGAAAAAGGTTTAGAAAGGTTGCATGAGTAAACACGTCGAACAGCAGCACTGGGCCTGCCACAGTTCCTTGGTTGCTGGGATGGCTCATCCAGAGAGATGCCTCCCAAAACACCATGGCAGTTGGATCAAAACCTGAATGAGTTTTCTGTTTGACAGTGTTGACATTGTAACTTTTTTCTTATTTTCCTTATTTTTTTTCTTGCAAGCATGACCCAAAAGAGTTTATGAGCCATTCATGGAAGGAAATGGTGCACTGTGCCCCCCTCTTGCACTTTAACAGATTTAATAAGAACTTAAGAGGAGCCCTGGTGGATTGGGCCATTGCCCATCTAGTTCAGAATACTGTTCCACCCAGTGGCCCAATAATTGCTAATGGGCATCTCAATCAGAAGACAAGGGCAAAATGTTCACCTTTAATCCCAGCAAATGGCCTTTGGAGGATGCCCCAAATACTCAGGTGAGAATGAATAAAAAAGGAAAGGGAAATCTATTTTTTAAGTAGCGTTTTCACTAGGTTATCAGAACATTATTGGCTCAAACATTTATCCTATGCAAACCTAGCCTATTCTTCTTAAAAAAAAAAAAAGATAAGATAGATCATTTTTACAATGCATAGTGTAGATAGTTTAACGTTGGGAAGGCATTGCAGGTGCAAATAGCTTAAACTCTTCTGCTGGTGGCTCTGATCTTGACCTTGCTTTTTTGCTAATATATAAATCAATTGAGAAAGTTCTAGCACAGAACTTCCATCCACATCCTTTTGACTCTTAATGAAGAACGTGATACCCTGAAATCTTAAATACACTCAAGAACAGCATATGAGGATGTTCCTTAGCTTAAACACCCATTAAACTCCACGGTTCAAAGAAATGTCAAGTGTCTAAGATATTACTGACTCATAGCCAGGTTTCCCTCTGGCTCAGGTTCGCTCAAAGTAACTCTCCAACTGGAACCGTTCTGAAGAAAGAATTATGGTGAGCCTTACTCTATGCTGGAATTCTCTGCACGCTTTATTAGAGGTCATGAGAGAGTGCTTAACCTCTGTGTGCCCTTTTATTGTGAATTCCTTGAGTCTGCATACAAGGACAATTCGACTGAACACGTTTAAAGGCCTTAAAATTAAAGATGTCAAAGTATTTGCCCTATTGGGGGACAGATGCAAGAAGGAACCATTTTGGCAAACATTTCCCCCAGAACCCTTGGTTTTCCCCAGAATCCTTTGATTCCAGTGTCCTAACTAACTACATTTTCTGCTTCCCACTTCTTCCCTTCTGTTTGTTGTCTCTTCATCTGTTTCAAAATTGCAAGAACCTTAAAGTAGGACATTATGTCACCTCTTATTTCCTTAGCATCCAGTAACAGGCTGTTACATGCATGTGTTTTTATGCTTACACATTCTCTTTCAAGCATTTATTTTGACATTTGTTATCTTTACCAAGGACTCTCAGGAAGGTTTTTTTTTTAATTAACTTTTTTTATATATAACAAAACTTTAAAACTTCTAACTCCCAATATGTAATCTCACATACATTTATATTACATCATTTGATTGTTAACTATAAACCACTTCCTCCGTTCTTCGGAACCTTCTTTTAGTATCACCTATTTAGCGCTGCCCATCTGTAGCTTTCCCTTCTTTTGGCTGTCCTTTTGAATATGTAACTAGTCAAGTCCTGCAGTTGTTATTCCTGCTTCTTGTGGAAAATTGATAAAGGGTCTCCAGTCTTTTATGTACTTATTGGGTGCTTCCGCATTTGCCACTAAGAAACAGCTCAAAGAAGAGCCGTTTCTCAGCGATCAGATCTCCTGAGGATCCATCTCTATTTTGGACGGATCCGAAGGGCCCTTGCATGTCCACACATGTGTGGGGAGGCCGGATTGCTTGGGTGCTGCATGGAAGCCACAGCACCCATTCGAAAGGGCATCCGGCCTTCCACACCGCTGACGCTGCCCCCGGAGCCATGGGACTGGAGCATGCAGCTGCCAGTCACCGCATGTTTCTGGTGATGCATGGCGCATGGCGCACGGGGGAGTGTGGAAGGAGGCAAACCATCCTGCTTCCACCCTCCCCAAGATGGTGGCCGCTGGGACATCTGCCCCTTCGCCTGGCCATGTGCGGAAGTGTCCTGCTTCCACATGGATCCAGACGAAGGGACGGATTGAAGACCTCATTTTTTAGGTCTTCATTTTAATCCAGTTTTCGGTGGCAAGGCCAATTTTAGAAACAGATCTCGCTTATTGAAATGGAGAAGCGGGTGCCAGGAAGGGTCCCTAATCAGTGCTGCAATGTGGAAGGTAAGTCTAAATGTGGTTTGTATGTGTCTTAAATCTCTGTTTAAATAGGTTTCCACAGCCAATGCGGAAACACCCATCTATTATCCTGTTCTTTATTAGATTTGTTAATTTGTCTATCTCTGCTAATTCAGTCAGTTTAATTAGCCAGCTCTCCACAGAAGGAATTCCATCTTCTTTTCATTTTTGTGTATATAGTACTCTTGCTGCTGTTACCATACAAAGAATCGGGGTGTTCACATTATTTAGATTTTCTTAATAGAAACATTTCTGGTTTAATTGGTATATTAATTTTTAAAACATTTCTCGTTACGGAATGTAACTTTATCCAGGTGTTTTGTTTTTGTTTTTGCTTTTTTGCAAGTCCACCACATTCCCAACACTTATTTGAGATGCCTTGATATATCTCAGGAAGTTTTTGACCTTTGCCTTGCACAAAGGCTGACATCAGACATCCGCACTTTGTGACCTCCAATATGTCTGAAACGCACCTAGTGCTTCCCCAAGTGTTGGGTAAGTGTGATTGCCGTGATCGCCTGCCTCACTGCAGAATGGATGTGCTTCAGCTGTGCTGTCCCACCCGTCACTGTGTTTGCCTGGAAGAGGCATGTATTAACCCGTGGCTAATATAAATGTAGAAGGGATGCTCTAGTTTATGTGGAACCACTTCTGAGACAGAAGCGGCTCCATGTGGTAGCAGCCCCCTGCTTTCCCACTAGAACTAGGGCCAAGAGGCCCTTTTCCTGCAATTTCATTGGAGTTTGTAATATGCATACAGTCTAGGAAAGTTATTACACAAAACTAAAAGGTGTTTCAAAATTTCTAGTGTGGCTTAGTATGCTTATGCGGCTGTTACATTCCAAAACAGCAGAACCCAGTCCTCATGGAAGCAACTGGTGATATATGTGGTGTGGCTATGCATATTTATCCCATATTTGTAACCTCACATTTCATGCTGTACTTGATGAATATTACAGATTTTGGTTCTCTCCTGTTCTTCTTTTTCATCCATAAAAGGTTTAACAGTTCTGTTTCTGAAAACTATCCTTCTGCTTCAAAATTCCTCACAGCACTCCATTATCTTTGAACTGTTCTGGAAGAAGAATCAATTTATCAGCATCACATTGAATGTATACGGTTGGAATTCTTGTTCTTTCTTTTCTCGTCGTCCTTTCAGTTTTTCCCCTTCTGTCATTCCAATGAAGTATGTATGTTTTTGTAAACCAGATATGCTCAGGTGTGGTCCTCCAGATGTTTGTGAACTGCAACCCTGGAAGACTGTTGAAGGCTTGACAAAATGAACTACAACTCCCAGCATTCAGTTTTCAGCAGTCTGTGTTATGCCAGCTCTGTCAGGTACGGAATGTTCAGAGTTGTAGTTCAGTAACATCTGGAGGGCCACACGTGAGCACTCTTGCTGAAATCTGTAGGAAGCATCTTGGGAGTATCCAATTTTTATTTTGCTATTTTTTTTATTGGATATATTTTCTGTTTTAATTTTGTAGATCTTTCTCTGTGACAAAAGGAGTAAAAATTCCTTCTGTAATTTGTTTTAGATAAAAGCATAAAATCATGTGCAAATGTTAGTGAACAAAAACCACTGTTTGAAAAGGTAAAAGACTAATTGAGCCCCATTACAAAAAAAAAAAGATGGCTGCTCTTAAAAGTGTTAAATCATCAGTCCTGTTAATAGGATGCCCTGTTATGTGCTGTTTTCTACTAAAGACATGAAGAGGGGGAGAGTGTACAATCTATGAGAAGTTGCTTTTTGAACACCTAGCTCACCCTCTCCATGGCAAAATGTACCGTGTTTGTGTGAAGGCCTTCTTGAGAATTACAAACTTGGCCAATGGCAGATGAAACATCAAACTCCTTGCCAAGGTCATAAGGCATCGCCTTCTGGTGAAGACATCTTTCCAGGATGTCATTACTGATGGAGACATGGCCTGTCTAAAGGCAAAGACTTGCTGAGAGTCTCACAGGAGCCTAGAAACGCCTGTTATATGAAAAAGCTTGTGGTATGTGCTGATTAAATTGGCTTTCATTTAGCATTTGTATCAAGTAAACATGTTTTTATTAATTGCTAGAGAAAGATTGTTCCAAGCTTGAGATAGCTAACGTGCATTTCAGTTATTATTGATCTCCCACATCCATCAATTCAGACAATATGGCAGGTGGTCAGAGAAAACAAAAGTTCTAAAGAATTCAAAGAGTTGAAAGGGCTATGGAGGTCATCTCAAGGCCAACACCCTGATTGATACTGGATTCACTAGACTATCCCTAATAGATGACTATCCAGCCTCATTTTGTAAACCTCCAGTGAAAGAAAATTACCACCCCAGAAAGTAACCTATTTTTCCTAGTGTCTAACCCAGTGATGGCCAACCTATGACACGTGTGTCACAGGTGACACCCCAAGTCCTTTTGGGTGACACACATGGTCACCCTGGGACCTGGGCGTGTAGTGCTTGCTTATTCCTGAAGTGTACAAAATACCAACTTTCAATTGAAGATTTAGCAAATGAAAATAATTATTTGTTTTTGCTTTTAATAAAATACATATATCAAAAATGTAACTTTTTTACTAGAGCTACAAATACCACAAAATTATGGATATTTCTAGATGTGACACAGCACCCAAATTAAGCTAGGTTTTCTTGTGAATTTTGACACACCGAGCTCTAAAGGTTCGCCATCACTGGTCTAACCTATACCTACTTCCTTGAAGGTTCATCGCGTTGGTTCTCGTCCTGGTCTCTGGAGCAACTGAGAATAAGTTTGATCCTTCTAAAGCTCATATCTTAGTTTTGAGGAGGGCTACAGATATTCTAGGCAGCTTCCGAATTGGTTGTTAGATCTGCATGATACCCCCATTTGGGCGATACACCAGCAGTCACAGTGTGGCCCAGATGACATAAACATCCTATGTAGACATAGCCCACTGCCTTTTGACAATTATGAGATGAGGTAGGACAAGCTCTGGTTCAGCATGTATGACCCAGCAAACATTAGATTCGGTTTTCATATTCCCCCCTTCCATTTTTTCTGCCCAAAACATGATGAATAGAAAATGTTAGAGCCAGTCTAAGAAATTTTGGTTGTAGGGGGAAACGATGGCCTCTCTCCTTTTCACATACAGACGTTAGCTAGACTGGCAGTTGATCCAGTTATTACGCTTGATTGCAGCAGGCAAGTTTACAGATGCCAGAGCATGTAGCACCTTCAGTTGGCCTCTCAGAGTGCCAAGTAGCTGAGGTAGTTTCCTTCATCTGGAAGCTTCCAGATGATTGTGTCCCATGGCAAAACAAGAGTGAAAGTTGTAGCTTGATTCTGGTTGAGACAGAATGAAAACTATACTTTGCTAACTTTCCAGTCCTCAGGCATCTCCTGTGTTCTGTGCATTAGCATGGAGCTTGGCACTCACTGCCTGACCCAAATTTGAGCCAGGTGGTGGGGACTGTGCCGGCAGCCAGTTCCAGCCTAATTATGGAGACTGGGATGAAAGTTCACGGCGTCTTACGTTGCTGGCTGGGGATATATTCATGGTACATGCAGAAACAACCCATTTTCAGAGTGACATAGTGAACAGCTGGACCAGCCCAAATGCTTTGAGTTGTCTCTGACTTGGTTTTGTATGAGTGTGACATAGTTTCCCGGGGAACCCTAGGAACTGTTCCCTAAGATCCGTGTGGAAGTTGGCATAATTTCACTTAATTGTGTTGTGTATTCAGTGTGTATTGCACTGTCTTTATGTACTGTACTGCTCGATATATACTAGCTGTTTGGATTGAAAATTAGCAGCTAAAAAAAGAATCTAGGAAGGCAGACCTTGTCCCTGGGAGCTACATGCATTATGGCAACCAGCCCCTTCTTAACTATGTTTTATGATTTTAATATGAGACACATTTTGGATCTTTTCCCCAACCAAATCTTGGGATCTTATTTGTGAACTCTATTGGAAGGCACGGCATTTATCTCCAACAATTAAGCTAGCTTTAAACATCTGCTGCAAAGAAAAATTGCTCCTTTAAGCCAAAAGTTGGATTTACTGTCTGTCAGACAATCTGGGCAAATTGCTGTGCATTCACCCTCAATTCTGCAGGCGCTCTAATCTCTGTTCAGTTCTGGTTCACATGTAATGTAGAGGGAGTTGGGGCCAGAATCTGCATGTGTGCGCATAGACTGGGGGAGAGATGCCTTCTGAGACAGAGGAATATATTGAGCCTCCTGTTGGATCCTCCAGCTCATCGAACTGTGTAGAGGAGTGCTGCAAGCAGCCAACGCTTGAGTAAGATTTTGGCAAAAGAGTCGTCGATTGTTAGATCCATTAGAGCAAAGGTATAGGAGTCACAGCCCTCCAGTTCTGCTTTTTGCTAGCTTGCATTCTTGCACAGATGATTTTTAACTTCCCTGAATCCTCATCCCTGTGTTTCAGGGAAAGCACCCCAGTGGGTGTTAAGCAACTTACCAATCGAAAGAAAGATGCTTTGCTGTCAGTAATGGGCCTTAATTCATCATGGTGATGAGTGCCTGTTGTCAATGGCTCTTCCAAAGTTTGGCCGCTCAGAGTACATTCTTAACCTTACCCCTCCTCTACACACAGAGAGAGACTGTTTCTTCTTTTAAAGGAGAACATAGAGGCAGGCTTTCCTAGGATTTTTTTTTTTTTTAAGCGGTAGTTTTCTCAGGGCTATTCTCCTACTTTTTAAATAAATGCTACAAACCTGGCTCTTGGATGGCTGTGCTGGCCAGGTGTTATTAGTCCGGATAACAGTGTAGTTGTCTCTGGCAGCAGGAGGTAGCAATGTCTTCAGAGATCAGTGATCTGCAGGCTACAGGAAGGTCAACACATTATAAAAGCACATTTCTATACCCATTTATTTATTTATTTATTTGTATTTTTATCCTGCCATTTACCCAATGTTCTCAGGGTGCCCCACTCTAACCCTAGAATTGGCTCTTCCTCCAAAAGAAATCTATTCCTTTTTTCTTCTCTTCCCCTTAATAACTTTGTGGTCGCTAGGCATGACACCACCATCACTGGAGTTTTTAAGAAAATCATGGTCACAAACCAGAATGTAGGCAGCCCTCTGGGACCTAAGGTAGCCTTCTTTGGAGGGATAGCAGAATCATCATATTGTTCAAAATCCTTTCATAAGAAGGATTGGAAAAGACTCTGTTTTATTTTATACGAACTTGATTAGAACCTTTTGCAAGAAAAAGGCTATTTGGGATTGCTCCATACAGGCTTTTTAACTGTGTAGAATCCAATTCAACAGCAATTCTTTTATTATGTTTTCTGATTAGCGCAGATTTAAAGAGAACAATAAATACAAAACATATATTTTGTGGAGTCATCTGGCTTGCTGCAGTGACCCTATTAGTAAACAAATTCTGAAAAATGCAGCATCTGTAATGGACTTTTCCCTTCACAGTTGCTTCTCTAGGAAGTTTATATATAACACATGCTGCCTTTTTATGGGTAAATGGAAAGAGCCAATGCAGACACTCAGCTCATCTGCTGTTTGGCAGTCATGCCTGCTTACTGCAGCTTTGTTCTCAGAGCGGACATTATGCCGTGGATGTTGGATAGCAGATATGGCAACAGGCAATGAAGTGCTGGCTGAAGTTTTTAACAGTCCTTGCATTTTTGTAGAGTCCATTCATGCTGGGTCCTCTGTGATCTATTTGGCCACAAGCAATTGCTGCAGACAAATGTTACAATGAGAAGTAGCACCTCCAGGCTGGAAAGACAGGCAGGAGGCTTCTCAAGGCCTTTTGCAGGGAACTGAGATCAGGTAAAGGTTTTGCCTTTCTCTTGCTCTGATTGAGAATGCTCAGTAACAATTGGTGAGCCACTGTGAGAGACGGGATGCTGAATTAGATGGACTGTGGTCAGCTCCAGCAGAGCTCCCCTGATGTTCTTAAGTGCCTTCTATTAAGCCCAGTTGTTTTCTAAAGGTCCCATGATCCTCAGCCATAGTGGCCAAAGAGAGTTGTACCTCGTTACTTTCCCTGACAGCCACATTTTAGAACATAAGAGGAGCCTGCCTGCATACCATAAAGTAATTTGTTGTTGTTGCTGCAATTGTGAGCTGTATGTAATAATGTATTTTACTTAAGCAAGTAATTATGAGGATTCATAAAATTCAGAAGGCCTTAGGTAAGTGACTGGAGATCCCTGGATTAGCATCTCTCTCTGCTTACTAAATGAATGGTTGATCTGATGACAGGAGAGAGGGGCACCCCTGTTGCTGGGTACCAATAAGTGGACATCTCTATGTAGTTTTCTTAGCAGAGATTCAGAAGTGGTTCTCCGCTGCCTACTACTGAGAAGAAGCTGGGGACTTAACCAGCTTTCCTATGCTTTCCAGGCAGTTTGCTTTGGCACTGAGCTACAAATAACCCCTTCTATATCAGGATGGAAACAGCTCTGCTGCTGCCTTGGCAACATGATTTCCTTGTTTGTTTTCTTATTTTCTTACTACTGACATTACAAATGGTGTCTTTTGATGCTTAATTGAAGTATCTGTTGAATTCCTTACTGCCACGATGCCCAGCGTTCCAGTTTAAGTGCCTGCCCTCTCTGGGAGTAGCTTGGCCTTGTTTGGATGCTGAGTTCGTGCAACGGCCAAGTGAATACTACAGTGTGGACACAAAACACTGGTAGCAAGTGTTTCAACAGTAAACACAAACAAGTTTATTATTATACACAAGCAATACTAAAAAGATTATAAGGTTCAGATAGTTGTTGGTTTAAATTTGCAAGTCTCTTAAGGCTAGGAGCTACCCCTTTCTCTAAAGGAAAATAGTTCCCCTTTTAAAAGACAAACCTCTCCACGTTCCTCTCCCCCTCTGACTTGCTTGGCCACAGCTCAAGCCAAGCCAGTGTACCAGAACGTGGCCCTAGATGATCACAAGGCCCAGTCCGTCCTTGCTTGTCCGATCATCCAGCCTGGTCAGTTGCTAGTGAAGTCTCCCTCAGAGCTACAATCCACCCGATTGCCTCCTTCAGAAATCACTCAGCCCGAAAGACCACTGGTCAGCTACTGGTTCCAGCTCCCTCAGGATCAGCTCCTCTGTTCCCTTCAGCCTCAGTCAGGTTCAGCTCTTCTTCTCCTTTCAGCTCTTGTCCCAGCATGAAGACTCCTTCTGCTGTACTCTGTGTTCATTTATACACACACCCCTGATCCTGATTGGCTCTAGCCGCAATAAAATGCTGCTGGAGACTCCTACAGAGGTTGCTGTCCCTCCAGCCTGATTGGTGGGAACTCCTTCTCTAGCCCCTCCAGCACTCAGATCCCCGGACAGCTTTTCCCTCCAAAACCTTACTCCAGCCAATCACTGCAACAGGGCCCGCACAGGATTTCCTGCTCTTTTTGCAGCCCAAATCCCAGGGTTTGCAACAAGCTTTGCTTTGCAACAAGGCTGGCTATTGCAGCTAGCTAGAAGCCTGCAAAGCCAGGAAGCAAAACAGCCTGCAGCCTGCACCCAGAAACCGTCACACTTACTCTCCCCTTTTGATTAAAAATGTGGCATATCTTTTATCAGAAAGGGAGAATAAGTGTAATACTGTGCAAGTGGGTTTTGGTATAGTCATATGCTGATTATGGTATAGTCATATGCTGAGTGGTTAAGTACATGGCTTGAACATCAAAATCCCTTATTATAATAGTATCAGCACATCACAGCTAATTCAATTTATTTATTTATTTGGAAACAGTACCCTTTGGAAACCGTACACTCACAGTATGCCTTTTGGCAGCCCCCCGCCCCCACTTTCAGGCTTTGCCGCCGCCGCTGCCGCCACCAACACCACTGCTGCTGCAGGCTCCCATTGCTGCCACCTTGCTCACCCAACTGCTTGCCTGCCCACCCAGCTGCCCACTATTTCAGCCTCTACCTAGGCTGCCCACCAGTTCAGCGGTGGCCTACCACCATTTGCCTGCCACTGCAGCCACTGCCTTGCCCGCCTGCCATTTGGGCCACCACCGGCCTTTCAGGATGTTGTGCACCGCTGCTGCCACCTCACTTGCACTTGTGTGGGGTGGGGGGGGGGAAGAACGCCGAGCAGTGGGTGAGCGAGAGAGTGAGCCCTTCCTTCCCTCCTTCCCTCCCTCCCTCCCTTTCGGCTTCCACTACTGCTGCTACACCGCCGCTGTGCTCCACTTTTTAAAGCGGAATTAACCCCCAAAAAGGAAAGAGCATAATGTGCATTCACATCCGTTTTTGTTAATTCCGTTTTAAATAACCCAAGTTGGATCACTGCCTTGGAGTGGTTCCTCTGAGGGCCCAAGTATGCATCACCACATCCCTTTGACACTTTCTGTGTGGCCTTTTTCAGCCATGTCAACACAGATGTCTTCTATTTTTTTTACATCACCCTACTGAAGTATCAGGGCAGTGAACAAAAAACAAAGATTAGATAAATCATCATCATTATTTTAAAAATACTAATAATGCACATAGGGCAAACATAACTAGAAAGGCCTGGGCGAACATTTGTATCAATGCCCTGGGTGGACAGAAATGTTTTTACTAAATGCTGAAAGGTGAGCAATGAAGGAGTATGAAGTATTTCTGAGAGGAAGACCATTCCAGAGCTTTGGGGCTATCATTCTAGCCAGTGAGTCTCATAGTGGGATGGTATTTCCAAGAAAGCCTCCTCAGAAGATCTACGGTAGGACCATTACAACTTTCAAGTAAATCTGGGGTTCTTTCATTTTCTGATTTACTTTCGTTTCTTTTTAAACCATTTTTTTCAGTTTTAAAAAAATGTATAAAATGGCACATTATAAACATGTATTTTAATTTAGAAGGAAGTGGTGCAGTGATGTTTACTTCCAGAAGACTAGTTTCTCATCAGAAAGGATTTAATTTTGCATTTGATCCAAAAGGATTCCATCTGCCCACTTTGAACACAGGCTTCTTCTATAAAAACTATTATTTCACCACATCTGTGATTTTAAAAGCCCTGGGACAATGATTTGTTGTACTGTGCTTGATCTTAAATCAGGAAGAAAAAAAAGAGGCACTCGTTCCAGATAAATGTTTTAAAAAGCATCTTCACTGAATCAAATACGTTTTGTTGCTAAAATTATTACTTCGCCTTTGAAGTTATTCAGCTGTATTGGGCTGGGTATTCACTGCAACCTCTGCACACATTTTCTTGAAAGTAAGTTTAAGTATGGGCAGTGGGATGAATCCTTTGCAGATATGCACAGAATTGCAGCCTTTGTCTTACTTGTTTCTCACAAGAGCTAAATGTGAAAGAAAAAAGCAGTGGCGGCCACAGGAAGGGGAGACAATCAATATTTTATTAAGTTGCATGGAAGCCATTAGGAGCGAACGCTTTCCAGAGAACAGATGCTGGTGCAGAGGGGTAGGGTGGAGTTGGGGGACAAAGTGGTTACAGTTATCTTCAAAATAACTGAGCCCAAATATTTGCATTTTAATGTCAAACAATGCATCTATAATTTGTCTCCACTATGCTTTGCATTCCTGAGCTTTCGTCACTGATATCATCTTAAATTGTTTTGGCACAGCGCAGTGGTTGGGGCTTCACAGAAGCCACTAAATGTACTCAAGGGGAGATGCCTCTTTGGTCACTACCTTGCCATGGCATGGTTAGGGCCTACCAAAGTGACTCCCCAGCTCCACTACATTTCTACCCACCATCACCTGCACACCGGGGGCGCCCGTAACCTCAGTGCACATTTGCAGTGTCCCTTGAGATGACGTGGCCCATTTTGATTAGCTGAAGCAAAGCAGCTGGTTCTGTCAGGGTGCAGAGTAGCATCTTGAGAGCTGTTCTTTGTGCACTAACCTTAAGGTGCTCTTCATGGCTCCCTGCAGCCCCTCAAGGCATTAGCGATGCTTCCCAGATGTTTTGGTGGGGTAAGCAACAGAGACTGGCCACTCTGGAGCCCCAGAGAAAGTGCTTCTTTTATGGCAACGGAGACACAATCTAGGAGTGTGCATGAAGCCAATTTCCCACATTATTTGGATGGATTACACCCCCTCCCCATGAATGTGGGGGGTTCCATATTTGTGCATGAATATTTGTATGAGTATTAGTGCACGAAGTGAAGCAAATCTCCCACTCCTCCCTTCCCACCTCCCCCGTTTAGCTTTTGTCGTGCTGCCACTGCACACTTTTCTCCTAAGCACTTCCAGGTCTGCATAGCGTGATCCCGGATGGGGAGCTGCATGCGCAAACTCAGAAGTGCATTTTTGGCCTCCAAAGAGTGCTGAAACAGGCCTGGTGCTCTCCCTTAGCTTTAGGGATGCCTCAGTGGTGTCCCCAGGTCTATTTTGTCACTCTTTGGGGGCTGAAAAGGCACTTCTGGGTTTGCGCGCAGAGCTCCCATCACACTGCACAATTCCTAGATGGACAACTGTGCATACCAGAAGTGGTTTTTCAACAAAGATTTATAAGTGGAATTTCCCTCCTCCATTCATACTTCCTGGAGTCTGCTTTTTCACAGGACTCAGTCCCTTTCAGTATGGCAAACTGGACTAAAAGGAGTTGAACTGTATCACAATGGGTGGAACCTGCCTTCCCTTCCGCCACCCACACCAGAGTTGGCAGCACTCTTCTCCCCCCTGTTCCATTCCTGTCAAGCAGTTTCTACTTTGCTTGCCACCATTCCTAGGATCTCCTATCCTGCCCCCATTCCTTTGTTCCAACTGCATGCTGGTGGACTCTGTCCATCATTTTTTAAAATTATAAATCAGTTTTGCGCTAGACTGAGAAAGCAATAGATCATTTTTTTCCAACTGCTCTCTAGTGGTTTTTTGAAAAAGTTGGATTTTTTAAATGGCCATAAAAGCACTGTTGGGAGGGGGAGCAAGAGTGTAAACAATACAATTCTGCGGTCAATGTATCTCCATTTTCCTTTAGCAATGTGCAAGGGAAACAATGTTTCCTTTCAGTAAAAAAAAACCCTGCTTTAGTAGCTTTAGGGCAAACAGCAGAGGACAACCTCTCATTTCTCTTGAGGAATGGCTGGTGGGTGGGATGCATGCTGGTTGAAGTATGTCTTGGCTGCATCCTTTTGGGGGCACAGGCCCCTTACCCCAACAGTACCCTGTGTTACCATCATGTTTGCCATCAGCACAACATAATTCCAAACACACCCCATTGCCACTGTTGATTAACTGAACTTTATCCTATCAGAATGCAGGTGGTGTTGATGCAATCAAGAGGGGTGGAGAACTAAAGAATTCTAAAAGTTGCAATAACATAAGAGGTGTGAGCATAGCAGCCCAAACTGAAGATTTGAAGATGGATTATCAGGAATTGGGTGTGAACAGGATTAGGATGGCTTCAGTTCAGTTCCTTAACAGGCAGACTATTTCAGGAAGGTGTGACCACAGCCCAAGAATTGCCCAAGAACAAGCTTGGCACATCTGAATGATAGTAGTTGAAAAATGTATGGAATATTGCAGATAAAAAATCATGCATATCTGGCATCTTTTAATTCTTACCTCTAAATGGCAACAAGTATCTCACCTACCCACTAAAGAAGTGTTAGAGTTCCAAATTTGTAACATCTGTAAACTTTTTTTTACCACTCACAGTGTATTGATTTTATTAGATAAGTAATTTTTTAAAAAGAAAATCAGTTGGTTGTACTTTATACTTTATTATTATTTTGTTGTTGTTGTTCCAAGAAAGAAAGAAAGAATGGGAACTACTACACTTTCTTAGATTCAGCCTTTCAGTTGGGTGTGCTGACGTATCAGGCCTGTTTGCTTCCCCAGCCAAGAGCCTGGCAGGATTCTGGCATTTTCACTGTGATCATAGACATCTTGGACTACCATTACCTGGGAGAAGGAGGAATAGCAGCCTGTGAAATGGATATTTCAATGTATTTAAAGGCCGTCACAAAGTCATTTTTCTACTGTGCTTCTCTGATTCAATGCAGAGAACTGACACATTAGATGACATGGATGAAGTCAACTATGCCAACCAAGTCCTGACATGGATGTTGGTCTGCAAAACTGAGATGAGGTTGCAGACACTGCACAAGAAACAAGACCCAGTTGGTTGCACAGTGTGCACTTTAACAATACTACAAAATGGAATGAGGATACCCAGTGTTTCCATTTTCCAAGGGTTAAGCAAAATGATCAGTAATGAACCAGCCATATTGATCCACCAGAGGTACAGAAAACTGGGATGCTTCAGGCTAAACTGGACCTTAAGAGCAGGGCTGGAAGCCATGCTGGTTAATATGGAGTCACAATGGTTTTATGAACAAAAAAAAAAAAGTGATGTCCATGGGCTCTAGGTCATTATGCAGCCACAGCATCTTGTGTTTGTTTTTAAAGAATGATCATAAAAAGAATAGAATTAAAAGGCAGCTCTTCACAACATTAGTAGGAACTGTCACTATTGCTGGATTGATGCCATCAGTGGATGAAGAATAGCATCAGAGAAGCATTATTATTAAAAGAAACTTTAATTATGAACAAGGATCTTCTGCATTGAACATTATACAAGGGATATGGTGTGTCATTAGAATTGCGGGTTTTTTATACTGCCATTGCAGACTAGAAAATCAATTATTAAAAGCTAGCTTGTTTTAAGCAGTGCATTTTTAATCTAATAGACACATTTACAATTTTATATATCTAGAAAAATGTTGAAAACTGGGAATTAATCAACAATAGAACAAGGTATTTTTTCCTTCCTAAAAATGTGTTTGCTATACAGAAAAGTGATAAGGATTAGCCAGTATAGCATCTCCAAACATTGCTGGAGCTAAAGGCATTATCTTCAGCCAGGATAGGCATTGATGAGGGCCAATAAATGCTGTGGACTCATATCTGGATTCGGTAGTTATCATGGTGGTTTCCGATATGATACAGACAAGGTCTAAGTGGCAACTATGCCCAATCCAGGCTTTATGGTATCAGACCAACAAAGCAAAGCCCATCATCTTTCCATACTGAGGTTCAACTATCCTCACAGATGCACATGGAATTTCACTTTACTATTGCAAAGAAACAAAGCCATCCCTTGAACCATGTTGCTACATGTTTCTGGACTACACCAGACAATACTTTCATTCTTCAACAATAGCTATTTTCTTTTTTAACGCAGATTACATATTCATCTGAGTACCATATTATCCATCTGGCAGCCATATTCTTATCCTGAGAATGATAGAGTGTAATTCTTCAATGGCAAGGAAATAATATTCTGAAAATACTTAAGGGATACTTTTTTACTTCCCATGTTTTGGGACATGACCCTGGTGCAAATCAAGACCCATCCGTATACAAAACAAAACAACTATGTTTGGAAAAAAAGTTTTATAAATACCATGCACGTACAATAGACAGCCAGAAGCGAAATATTCTTCCAATAAGTGTTTAAATGTCATTTAAGACAGAGATCTCCATACAAATCAACAATGTTAGCTGAAGCCCTGTATAGGTATGCAAGATAAAAAGGCAGCATGGTTTTTCATTCATTGTTCCAATACTCTGTCCTGTAGCATACATCACCTTGAGAATGCAAATATATACAAAAGGAATTGTGTATGATAGCAAATTACATTTGAAGAAGAAGAAAAGATCCACCGCTTCCCTCTTACAGCCAAGATCAGAACTGCTCCTTCAGTTGCTGCTGGACTATTATTATATTGGCTAAAAATAAATATTAATAGCCAAGATGGCAGCCACAGGAGCTTGTTGACCATTGGAGGATCAACTGCAACAGACTTCAATCAGGACATCTGGAGCACTTTTCAATAGCACATAAAGCACGTGGAGTTTAAGCTTAAAAAAAAGGAAAAGTCCAAGGATACTCAGGACAGGTAAAGGAAAGTATTTTTCAAATGACACAACTATTTTAGGGAATTTGCTCCCACAGAATTTATTCATAAGAGAAGTTCTATCACAAAATGGTATTCTATGGCTGCCTATTGATTTGGTTATTAGCTCATTGGCATAGGCTTTAAAGACCCCATTCTATTCTATAACTTCAGGTGAAAGAGAGAAGGGAAAATATTTAAATAGTTAAAACAAAGGCCTGGAAATATACATGGTAATAGTGCATGATAGATTTTTATGCAGAACCTATCATTTGCAAGTTCTCATTTTGTATACATCTAAGGACTGCATAGTTATGTACGTACTTTTCAATTTATTGGCTATTCCTTAAGGTGTTATAGAAGTGTTAGTTGATTATATGGATTCATTTTGCAACCCTTTTACAAGGAGAGTCAGACTTGTAGTAATAAATGCCTTATTATGGCTTGCTAGGAAATAATACCTTTTAATAAGTTCCAATCACAATCTATTTATCGGTAGAATAGCTGAAGTGGTTTATTTTGGCGTGTTCTTCCTAGTGTCAAAATGTTCTAATTTTCACAGTATAGAAAGGTACCTGCAGTATCTTCATGGATGCAGATCAACTGTATGGGTATCTCACAGTCTTATTAATTTATGCTCTTCTACTTAGAATACAACCCTACATAGAAATAAGCAAGAAGTTGTCTTTTTTAAACTTTGCTTTTTCAGTCAATGTGTGTCATCTACCTTCTAGTAACTTACTATGTTATAACATACAATAAATAGTTAAGACAATTCTTCAGTGATTACTGACAGTCTCACAAATTAGACATTTAAATTATTAAAAATTATCCCTTCAGTGTAAACAAGCATAGGAAAATACTTCTAAAAAATGACTTGCAACATGTGCTTTATTTGTCACTGTGGAATGAAACTACACAGTATAACCCTTTAACATACCTTGCTCAGTTAATTATTTTTTTTCTTTTAGCTGTGAAACTTCATTTTCTAAATCATGGGAAGAAAATAGCATTGCAGTGCTGAATGCTCATGCTACACCCATCTCTGCTAAAAGGCTGGTGTCATCAGAGCAATAATTAAGAGAAAAGCCCATTCTTCAAGCTCATTAGGGTATACATTTCTCATAAATGGGAACTTTAAAAACCAGTCCTAGAGTTAAAAATGTGAATTGGAATATGTAAACATTTCTGTTTATTTGAAACACTGGAAAGAAATACTAGATACAAGTCAATTCTTAGTAATAAACACTGTCAAGATGGGGCAAAGCATATTGTAGGAAGCAGAGGAAAAGATACCTTATTTTGTTTTTAACTGATTTCTAAGAAATCAAAGGCTGGGTTCAGATGCAAGCAATCAACAATATTTAGAGCCCTTTGCCTTTCCCATCTGCTGAAGATTCAGCAATTTCAGGAACTTATTTCAGTTTCCATGTGTAACACCTTCTTGTGACAAAATAAGGCCTCTAACCAGTTTGTCAGTCTGTGAATTCAGACTTAAGGGCAGATCACAGTCTGCACAAACTAAGGCTCCTTCTGCACTAGGGCTTATTCTGGATTATATCCCAGAATAGGGGTCTGTTATCCTGATGCTATGGCAGACCCCACACAGGTCTACACTAGTATGCAGACAGCATGCCCCTATTCCAGAATAAGGCATGAGCAGGAAGGGTCTAAGACTCATTAAGTAGGCCCAACCATATCCTAGTTTGTCAGGTCCAAATCAGCCATGGTTTCTGGTTGCCTTTGGATCTAGACATTAAATTTTTGCCTTGCTAAATTATGATTCCACATTACATCTGAACCCAGGTAAAGGCTTCTAATAAAAAGCAACTTTTTAAAAAAGAAGTCCAATTGAAAGCAAGCATTTTGAGCAAATGGCCCAGCAAAATTTCACAATGTTTCACCATAGTCATTATCCATTTGTTAAAGTTCAACAGTTTTTGTTTTCCTGAGTTAAGTCACAGATGCTTCCAATGTCTCCTGTAATTGTTTAAATGAGGCAGTTAAAGATGTCACTGATTTGTTTTCCTTCCAGAAAAGTATCTACAGAGTTTTCAGAAGATCTGAATTCCTAGAAATACACATCATAAAGTTGCCTTCAGCACCTACTGAAACTCAATGCCTTGAATTTTGTAGAAGGTCAACTCAAGATAATTAATGTCTGTTGAAAGACAGTGATGGAAAGCAGCATATTGCACAATCCAAGATGCAATGTTCCAAAATACATCAATGTTCCATTAATTCAATGGTGATATCCTTCTTTTCTTAAAAGTGAGCATAGAAGCCCATGTATTAAATCAGCCATGGGTACAGAATATTTTGTTCAATAAATTGAAAATTCCTCTGATGCTAACGGAATTGCTTGGCAAACAAAGTTTAGCTTTCTTCACCTTTGATGTGATGAAGGCATCTGAAGAGCCAAGTGGACTCCATAAGCAAAAACATAAAAATCACTGCGCACTTACAAAAGGCTTCACTCTTAGAATGTTGTGCTTTAAAAATCAAAATCAAACCAAAACAACCGGATGAAGTCATCTTGATTTACACTGTGAATCTCAAAGAGATCAGTTAGTTTTTTCTCTAGTCCACTTGATCATAGTCTCTGGTGAGCGATACAGGAAAATTAATTTGGCATAAAGATCTTCCTCCAGTTCCAATTCACCAGTTTCTCGCACTAAAAAGATGTCGGTACACAATTTTAGGATACGATCCACATTGGGAAGTTCCTCAAACATGATGGAATGGGAAATCCCACTGAAGAACTCTCGGACAAATTTTCCTATTACCAGGACAACTGAAGCGTATAATCCCATGATTCTGAAAAACACAAGGAGAGAGGGAGGGGGCAAAGATTACTTTTAAACAGCAAGTAAAAATAGATCAGTCATAGATACTAAGAGGAATTAAGATTAAGTTGTAACCTTGTTAGTAACAAATCTAGTTCTTTATACTTTTCTCCCTTTATTCATTAAAGGAAGGTCTCAATTGCTTTATTAGCACATATTACAAGGGAAAGAAAGAAAAATGCATAAGCAGAAAAGAAAATTGTGAAACTGAATCCAAACAGGCTTCAATTTGGTCTTTATGGTGGTGAGGAGAAGAAATCAATGCTAGCTTTTTTCACAGTTAATATTTGCAAATCTTGTATAATAAAAACATAATGTAATGCTATATAGATCCATGTTCTCAGTTGTATCAGAAAATTGTACATGTTCTCATGATATTTGTAGAATACACAACAACAATAATCTGTAAGGTAAATCACCATAAACAGATCTTCAAAAAGAACAGTGACAGTTAAAGCAACATAGTAATCATTAGTGTTAGTAGCTGGGTGCATATTTATTTATTTATTTATTTATTTGTTTGTTTGTTTATATTTCTATCCCACCCTAAACCCGGAGGTCTCAGGGCGGGTTACAATATTAATCTTAGTCAGGTCCCTGCCCTCAGGCTTACAATCTAAAGAGACAAGATACAAAAGGAAAATGGTGTGGGAGGGAACAGGGACACTCTTAATAATAATAATATTACATACAAATTAAAATGAGGTTCTTAAAGATCTTAACTCGACCAGATATGAAACAATTTAAAACCTTTAAAGGTGTATTGTGAAAAAAACAGGTCTTTAAAAACATGTTTGTCACTTCTCTCTTCATCGATGACTAAACCGTTTACTCAGTCCTATCCTGCTTGGCCTCAGGAGCAGACATGTTCTCAGCTGGTGGATTGGCCCTCCTTAATCTCTTTGCCATCTTGTGGTTTAGGGTTTTCTTGGCATCAGCGTCGGAAGTGGAAGTTGCGTTGTTATTGATGTTGAGGTGGCTGCTGTCCCTGGACCTCATCAGCCTATTTCTCTATATCTTTGTTGTTTTGGTAGTTCTGATGGTAGTTGCGTGGAGGTCTCTGTTGCTCGGGATACTGACTGTACTTGTTGCAGTTGCTGCACTTTTGAGGTTTTAGAAGGTAGCCTTGAAGTGACTACTCTTTAGCACCACCCAGGGAACATGTGTGGCTTAGGGTGTGTCACAGACATGAGCAGTTGTTGTCCCAGAATGGCTGCCCTCTGGTTGACAGTTAACAGTTCAGGCAGAGAAGGAGATTCAATGGAACAGGTCTTTCTTTGGACTGAAAAGGTTTTAATAACTTTCCTCTTGTTGTTTTCTAGAAAACAGCTTGCCTACCTCTTTAGATGTTATATAGAGTAAAGTTTGTTGAGGTGAATGGCTGGGGTTTGTTTGGTTAAGTAGACAGTTATAGTTGTTATTGTTATAGTGGTGGCTAAGCAATGGGATAGAATGTGGAATAACAGATCCCACCATAGAAAAGTGTTGGGAGGGGTCCTGGAAGGGGGGAGTTTTAAATGGGTCCATTTTGTTATTTCTTTGCTGTAAAAAGTGGAGAGCCAAAGTAAACAGTGAAGAAGGGAGTGAAATTATAAAATAAAGAATATCTATTACATTACCGTTATAAATGAAATGAATTCTTCTGTCCTAAGAGTGAACTGAGGAGAGTTACATTATTTATTTATTTATTTGTATTTCTATCCCGCCCTATACCCAAAGGTCTCAGGGCGGGTTACAATATTATATTAATCTTAGACAGGTCCCTGCCCTCAGGCTTACAATCTAAAAAGACAAGATACAAAAGGAAAATGGTGTGGGAGGGAACAGGGGTGCTCTGGCGGCAGCAGAGTCCTTGCAAAGGTAAAAACTTTTATTTTATTTTCCTCCTCCATTCCCCACAGGCAAGATTGTTCCTTCATGGCCCGTCTGGAGGCAGTTGGGAGGGAGGGGCCAATGCTGGGAGCATGATGGAAGGTGCTCACCCAGCATCCTTCTCTCTTCCTCTCCCAAGGCAAGATGGTTCCTTCATGGCCCGTCTGGAGGCAGTTGGGAGGGAGGGGTCAATGCTGGGAGCTTGATGGAAGGTGCTCACCCAGCTTCCTTCTCTCTTCCTCTCCCAAGGCAAGATGGTTCCTTCATGGCCCGTCTGGTGGCAGTTGGGAGGGAGGGGCCAATGCTGGGAGCTTGATGGAAGGTGCTCACCCAGCTTCCTTCTCTCTTCCTCTCCCAAGGCAAGATGGTTCCTTCATGGCCCGTCTGGTGGCAGTTGGGAGGGAGGGGCCAATGCTGGGAGCTTGATGGAAGATGCTCACCCAGCTTCCTTCTCTCTTCCTCTCTCTTACTTTATACTGTTAAGTAAGGAACTCTTTCTGGTTACTGCTGACACCTGTTTGGATCTTTTTATTAAGGAGACAAACACACTGCCAAACATACAATATTTGACTTTGGAGTAACTTTGTGTCCAAACAAGCACAGAAGGATTGTGTTATTAGTATAGATAAAGGGCAAGAATTGGTGCTTTATTAGCTTCCAAAGGCTGGAACGGCAGGATCAGCCAGCCAGGTTTAAAAAGAAGTTACTGTGACAGTTGGTAATCACAAATGGACACAGGGAGTTAGAGATGACTCCCCCCTCTCCTGAGATTTCAAGGCAAGGACGGTGTGGCATAAAGATTGTGCTCCTTGGGCTTGTTCCCATTCATGCCTCTTAAAACGGTTTAAAAACAAAACAAAAGACAATTCAAACACAGATTCTGGCAGTCTGCACTTCAGTAGTTGTAAATTGCTATCAACCCCTCTGCTGTCCCTACCCAAAATGGTTCAGAATCGCATTAGGGAAAGGGAATCTTTTCTTACCCCCTCTTGCCAGCCAGGGTCCCATCCCCTGCCTGCCAATTGGATCCCGCAATGATGTGGCAGAGGTTGGGGAATTACAGCTCCCCCTCCCCTCCCCCCCTCCCCTCCCCTCATGCTTTTGCAAAAAACATCCTGCCAGTCCTGCGCATACACACACAAACACACACACACCTTCCTCTCCTTCGCTCTCCTCCCCTCTCCATCGGCAGCAGCACTGGCTGGTATACACCCCCGACCACTGTAAACTCAGGAACTGGTGCTTTTTTGCTTCTCCACGAATGCAGAGAAGTGAAAAAGCAGCAGCAGCAGCAGCAGAGAGAGAGAGCTCCGTGTGGGTGTGCTTCCCGGCAAGGAGAAAGCAAGGGGAAGTGTAAAATGAAACCTTGTTATCTTATCAGTGGTGACGTGTGGAATGGGTGAATTGCTACATCTTATCAGGCTGAATTGTTACTTCTCTGCTGAATATGGATTTGGCACTTTAACAAATCTGGCAAGGGGCTGGTCCCTGTGCAGGGTGAAAGCCTGCCTGTTTCATGACGTATTTGCCCCAATACTGCTGTAGCGTTCCCACAGCAATAAGGAAGAAACGTTTTAGAAGCAAAAATGGAAAAAACACCTGGAAAAAACAGGTGTTTATTCCATTTTTTAAGCCAAATAATCCTCAAAATACCCCTGAATGGATTGGTAATGAGGTCACAGAGAATCCAAACCGTTTCTAAACCATTTTAAAATGCCAGTGGGAACTGGACCCTTCTGTTCTTTCTGTCAAGTGCTTCAGAGGTGTAGATCAGTACCTTGAACTGAGTTTTCAAAGGAAATGGACATTCACTACTTGTATGAATTTCTTCAGCTACATTATTGTTGTTACTGGGCACCACTGAATCAAAGTTGGCACTTGGTTGACTGCATGGATACCTCCATGGGCAGCTCTATGCAGTTTCTTTGGTCATTCAGCTGCTTTAGTGAAGGTCTTGCAGGGCATGCTGAAAGGATGAAAGACTGTGATAATGTAAGGATGTGCCTGTATGTGAATGTGGTAGAGCCACATTCATTTTCAGTTTGGACATGCTCACACTTAGTGCACCATTCCCAGAAGGCTGGCAATGTTAAATACTGGACATGAGATTCCTGTTTTAGGATTCAGATTCCTTTCCACAGTGAAGGGCCTTCCAGAGTTTGTTAGGCCCCCTCTCCTCCATTTGATCACACTTTCTGGGATTGATGATAATCATGCCAGATTTACAGTTCACAAGACCACCATTAATCTAGACATTATATCACACAGTATATGAATATTTAAGGTCAGTTAAATATGCCATGGGAGACACATAATTTTATGAAGTGCTTGCTTACCCATAACCCGCCAAAAATCCAAGACTAGGAGGGCTGACTTTGTCACTGAAAACAATAAGTTCCAGACTAATCTTTTCTTTTTCCATAAATTTAAAGCTTTGATTTAGAACCCACCACTCCTGGACCTCACTTGAATTACTTCTGGATAGTGAGACAGTGATGTTCTCATATTTCCCATCTAAGGAAGGAAAAAAAGAAAGAAAAGAAGAGGTGTTATTACCTTAACACTTGATATGAAAATTTGCTTAATTTTAGTGGATTGTAAAGCTCAGGGAAAGCTACCTGTATCTTCCATATAACTTTCAAGAGAAGAAAACTATCTTTCAAACCAGAGGATTATCTCAAGCCATGGATCTTTATACAACTTTTTTTAAAAATGGTTTTCTGGGCCTGTCTTACCTGATGATCACTTCTACAAACCCCCAGTGGCTCCTGTTAGAACATTTCTTACGCGTGAAATGTTCTCACCTTAGATACCTTTTCATCAAACTTCCAGGAGATCAGAAGGAAAGGAAAGGCCAACTGCAAGAAGATTGTCATACTTGTTGCTGCAGGGGAGATCGTGACAATCTTCAACTCCTTCCCACTTCAGGAGAGACTTTCAGTTCCCTTCTAAGAACAGCCCCATTTTCTTCAGCCCCAAATTCCTCAAAGTGCAAATGTGGATTTTGGAAAAGTGTGGTTTGAAGAAAGAAGGTCTCTTTTCTGAAACTGTTATCATTCTCATTGGGTTTCAGTCTCTCCATGTGGTTCACTGTTTGCTTTTCTAGGATGGACACTTCTGAGGCAATAATAATAGGCTCTCTTATACTACTCTTCAACATCGCTTCCCCCACTATGCCCATAAGCAACACTGAGTTATCCAAAACAACAGCAGCAACTACTCTGAAGGGCTAAAGAAACTGTCAAAATATTTTCTCCCATCATTGTAATTTGCATATTGCATCTTAGGTTATGATACATTTAATAAGTCACAGAATGACAAACATGGGTTTAACTGTAGGCAATTGTTTGAGGAAGAGCAGATATGTGTTTTGCAGATGTTGCGACCTTAGCCATTACTAAGCCAGCATCTGCTTCTCTTCCATCCTTGCTATGGTTTTGAGAAGGGCAGAAGCACAATTCTTAAACCTAGCCTTGTTCTGGAGTTTTGTATATATGAGAGGAAAGGTAGTAACTGCAGCAAAAAAGCAATGGAGAAGATCAAAGAAAGACCTGCAACATATCCCTGAAAAATGTATTTTGAGAAATATTGCTTCAGCTTTCAGCCACCATATAAATAATGAAATGTAGATCATAAAGTGTTCAAAAGAAATGCGTTCCAGATGTAAACAGCAAGTTTCTTACTGATGAAAAAGTCATACCATTCAAAAGTTGCTTTAAAGGTTTTGCATTAGAATCACTGGGGGCTTTGATATAATGTGGATATACTTCAGGCAGAGTCCTGTAAAACAAAAATTAAAAAGGGTAAAGGACTGAAACAATGGTGTTTGAAATTTGCTTCAGCTAAGGTTATGGCTAATAACAATTCATTGAATTTCTCAGGCCTAATTCTGGTATCATTCTTAGTCTGCCCCCTCTCACTATTCTGAGCATTGAATGAGAATTTTCAATAGCTCACCTCCCTGAAATAAATATTTTCCATTTAGATTGAGGGGGTGTACTTTATCTCCCTTAAAAAGCACTAAAAAGCATGGTTGGAAAAACCAGCACTGGTTGTGGGGACATTACAGCTCTGTCCATTGTGCATGCATGTAGGCTGAAACAGACAGCCATGCGTGCAGCGTGGTGGGGAGGCACTTCCAGATATTTGCTGCCAGCAAAGACAGCACCGTGGCTGGCTCTGCTTAGCTGGGAAACAATAGTGCTGGGGGGCATTATTGCTTCCTTGTGGGATATCTGGCCACTGATTGATGACGGCTAAAAAGAAGGCAGTTTTTATTTTTATAAAACGTCTTTACTAAAATAAATTTTGGTAAAGAACTTGTCTTTACTCAAGTCACATTTTATGTTTGTCAGAATGTTAAGTGCAAAGAACAACTTACACAGTGATATTTTCATGTGGATTTTCCATCATATAAGCAATCTGCCGCCTTGCTTTTATCGGTAGGTTGTGATTCAGTTTATCTGATGCTATTTCTGCTTTGGCTCCGAGGGAGAGGTTACTAGAATAAAATCACATTAATCAAGGTTATACAATTTCATTAGCCATCAGAATACACTTGCAAATTATCCAGCAATTCATCTGACTCCACCGCATTCACAGGCTACTGCCTTGGATTTGAATATTAATAATTTTCTATCAATTAGATCAGAGGTGTCCATAGTTTTGTACAGCTGCGCTGCAAACCATCCCAGTGCAGGCCCAGGCACGGCACAATTCAAACCTAGTTCTTTTTCGTTATTAAGGAAAGGACCAGCATGGACTGCCCAATTACTTGCAGGCTGCAGAAGAGCCCTTGAGGGCCATTTGTGTTTGGCAACAACATTCCACGCATTCCTAAATTAAATGGTGTTATGCAACTGTTGTTGTATTACTCAAGTGCATGGCCATGGTGTCTACAGACTTCTAGGAATAGTGCATTGGGTAGCAAAGGACTTACAGTTTAATCTTAGTATCCTTGAATTAAGTGATGCTTAACCTTCATTAGTATTTTGGTAAAATGTTTTGCAATCCTTAACCTTCATCGATACGAATGAAAAAAAAATCAGTGTTAACAATTAAATAGGTTTCAGCTCAGAAACCTTCAGTGGCAATCTTGTTGAGAAAAGTCAATCAAGGGTCTTTTAGAGGTGGCACTTGCTGTTCATTGGTTCACCACCATTGGTTCACCACCATGGAACAGGTATGCACCGTGCTCTAGGTATATACCACTAGATTTACTGTTGTTGGGTACCCCAAAGTTGTGGTGGACTCTGGGCTGATTGTATGCAGTTTTCTAGGCAGAGATATAAAAGCACTTTGCCATTGCCTACTTCTGAGAAGAGGCTTGGGTCCAAGCTACAGCCACTCGCGCCACCAGATTACCTGCTTTTAAAATTGTGATTCTCTTTTAAAGATTTAAAGTACCCTGACCAGAAAAGTACTCCCCAAATCCAAACCCAGTGAAAAGAAAAATAAAGGATTAGAGTTAAAAAAAATGA
This sequence comes from Aspidoscelis tigris stejnegeri, assembly GCA_023333525.1. NCBI lineage: Eukaryota > Metazoa > Chordata > Lepidosauria > Squamata > Teiidae > Aspidoscelis > Aspidoscelis tigris. Next base: position 60,485,049 of record JALMGA010000004.1, read on the forward strand.
AGGGTCAGCAAGCATTTTTTGCTTGCGCTGGATGACACTAAAGGTAGTTGCTGCTGGTGTAGTTGTTATCCAAAATGACTCTGCATTCTGAACCAATCTGAATCATAAGTGGACCAGTTCAGATTGTCCAGCTGGTTTGGATACTAAGGACTATGACAGCATTTTTTTTTCTTTTTACACTATCTTGTGTAAACTAAAAGTTTGCTGGCACTTTATTTCTAAGCCAAATCCATCACTTTTATTTTTGCTAGGTTTCTGGGAAAAGCTGAACTGATTGTTTACGTTTAGGGAGGAGGCGAAACCCCTGAAACCCCCATCCAGTTTTCATTTTGGGCAGGAAATGGCATGAATTGCATGCAACCCCTCATTCGTCATACGCTGTTTGTGGTGTCCTCCACAGTTTACTCAATGATTGAACAAATGGCTAACCTAATGTGGAGTGCTACAGGCACAGAGGAATGCTACATAAACCTTCTGTTATAGCAACTAAATGTGAACAAGTCCTCTGTCCAAATGCATGCTCACCAACAGTTAATGAATTACCATAAATACCATCCCAGCTGTGCTCATTGATGCTGATCGGAGGTTGATCCAATTAACCTGTACAGTGCCAGATCATCCCTATTTCTACTGTTCCAATTGGCTTTTAAAATAAGGATATAATCTGATTTTACCCTTTAAATTTCAATCAGCAGTTTATGTTACACGATTACTGCAAGGTGGCCAAATATTCTGATGAACTATAATCTTCTTTAGCAAATTAGGCTTATTTTAAAATATTGTTAAGACAGCAGTTGAAGTGAAGCCAGAAATAATAATTAAATTCAATGTGTGAAATATTAAAATGCTTAGTAATTATACATTTTAAATATTTATCCAACCCCATATCCTAAGATCTCTGGGCAGCTTACAATAAAAGACCCATATACAAACAAGACATTAAATACATACTAATATTAAATATGTAATATTAACTTGCACACTTAAGAATTAAATGTTTTAAAATTATTATCATTATTTAAAATAATTATGTTAAAATAATAATTTAAAACTATATTCCTACAATACATGATGCAGTCAATTGGCAGGTGACAATAACAGTGAATGGGCAATTTTGCACTAGTTGGCATACTGGTCCAGCAAGCATACTAGAAGCCTCCCTTCCACATGCTGCTGTGGTCTAAGAAAGATCCCACCCTAGTACACTTGCTGGTCCAGAATACAAGCCAGTGCAGAATTGCCTTATATTAGTAATAAAATCATACCGCTGTACAGTCCATGAAACAACTACTGAAAAGTCACTGGTACTACTTCCGTTGAGCTCTTGAATCATATTTTGTCTGCTGGGGGGACTGATAGTCCAAAAGGAATTGGAATTGCCTTCTAGAAGTGCGACTGTTACATCTTCTGCGGCATAGTTCTCCAGAAATTGCATAGCAGCCTTGAAAAGAAAAAGATTTAGACCATTTTATCATAAATGAGCTAGAGGTGTGCTTCATCACTGGCAGAACATTCTTTATGAAGACCTTCTTCCTGATTGTATACACACACACACACACACACACACAGGTTTGTGAAAGGCAGCTTGGAGAAGCGAGTATGAGCATAACTTAAGCAACGTAAATTAGAGAGAAAAACAAAATACAGGATTAAAAAAATCTGGAACACCATGAAGTCCAAAGCTTGGCACTTTTTAGGACAAGTCAAAGAACCAAGTATTGCAGAAATTTAGCACAGCTCTTCTGTTAAGGTAAGTTACTTTTTCAACAATAATGTCTCATCTGATTTGATTTTTAGCAAGGATTTTAGCTGACAGGGAGGAAGATTTCGTTCTGGCCCTGTCTTATGTTTTGCCTCCTCCAACCTCATAAAATTTCAGTACTATTTGGCTGCTATTTCCTGTTGATTAACAGGTGGACATCTTTGTTTTGGAATTTTGGTTCAAACATCCTGTGCCTGTCAAGTGCTTATTCTTTCTGCTTATGGTAAGGGACTGCCTTGAAGGGAGGCCTGAGCTTTTCCCGTTAAAGCCTGTAATTGATGACAAACCCTGAAGTTCCTTTAACAACCCTAAATTAACTCTTTGCCGTTCTTTGGTACTTACAGAGACTCTGTTACTTCCTTCATGACCCTACTGTATGTAGTGAAATACTGTATATATACTGTATATATAAAATCAATTTGAAATGTGACAAGAAAAATGTTAAGATATCACCATGAAGAGTACATTAGGTTACCTTAACTGCATGCTTTATGCAGTTCACATTTTTATTCTCATCCATTTTTGTTTCTCCCAGTCATGCCTGGCATATAGCTATGGTTTATTTAGACTCAAATCTAGAGAAGATATGACATGCAGGGCCTAATTGTATTATTTTGCAGTGTTTAAAGAGTTATCAGTTTTGGAAAGCAAGACACAATATTCTTTGATCTCATAACACTCAGGGTATGTTGTGGACTTTCATAATTTCACCAGGAGTTTAATTTTGGCTTAAAGAGGATTGCCTAACAAATCCAAAAAACCATAGTGTTATCCGCAAATAGTTTATTAATCTTGATGAGCTCCCTGTAGGGTCTGTCTGTCTATCCATCTAGTCTCAGGGCAGGTTGCAACAGTTACATAATAAAACAAGTTTAAACAAGTTAAATAAAAGAAACACTAAAATCAGTAACAGTGTCTGAACATTGGGAGGGGAAGCTCTTTCCTCAGCCAAAGTTTGAGGGGGTATTGATTTGACACACCTACCTAACAACTCATGTCACAAAAATACCTTGAAGGCTTTACTGATGACACAGTGATCTTAATGACCTAGGGCTGTGTACTTCAATGAATATATCTGTTTGTATTAGTGTAATGTTCTACACCAAGAATGTTGTATTTAAGTGGTGACACTATCTTTCCAATTTTTATTCTGTGTGACATATACCTGTTTTCCAGGAATTTGTTTTATAAAGCTGCTAAAGTTTTGCAGAATCTTATAGCAATTTTAATAATGGCTTTTTAATGTCGGTGTTAATGTTTCTAGTTGAATCACTGTCATGGTATGATATACCTTGTTCCAGGATCAGATGTGATGAAGTGAAGGAAAGACTAAACATATATAAATAAAAATTGAAATTTGTTTTGAACCTACTGATTGAGCTTGCAAATATAGCGAATTGTCTTTGTTTGAATGTGATATAGTATAGTGTCTGGAATGCTCTAGACATCCAAGGGCTGCTGTCTCTGCAGATAAACAAAGCAAGAGGTATCTGTGCATACATGTCTCACTTTCACACACACAGGAGTCTGTAAATTCAAGTCCTTCTTCCTTGAATCTTACCACTTGGAATAAGAGTGCAAATGCTTGGACTATGTCCAATAAAATCACCATTTTGGCTATATTTCAATATGAAAATGCCTTATTTCATAAATATGAATGCTTACCAGGTATAAGGAACAAAAATACTTACAGCATTCTGGCTATAACGTTTTAAAAAAAGATTGTATTCTGATCCTGTCATAGTTTTTAATTGGCTCTGTTGAGCACTCATAGTAAAAATAGGCTGAAAAATAAGAAAGAAAATTGATTAATTGATTTTAGTTATGTTTCACTCCTTGCTATCATAATTTAAGGCACACATTAGCAAAAGTAAAACATATTACATCAAGACAACAAGTAAAGGTTTTAGTTTTACCTGGTAACCTCCTAAAGTTATTGTGATGGAGACATCGAGTGGCTTGTTTGTGACGCCTGCAACAGATTTGATTAGAGACATGAAGAGCAGCGGGAACCAGACGATACATATCAGCAAGACAATAATCATGCCACCCATTCCATACTTCACAGCCTTCTTTTTCTTCTGACCTCTTGGCTGTGGGTATCTCTGTAAGAAGCCAAACCAGGTGCCAGTTAAACAGGTATTAATTGCAATTTTATTCCTACAATTCAGAAATGTTTTGCTATTCATTGTAATACAAAATATTATAAGAACAATCAAACTTTCATCAACTATGGCTGCATTCAGAATAACTTACCTATTCCTCTATATTTGGATATTTGGGAATAAAACATTAATATTCTGGAATACCCATGTTTTATTATGGAAAATCCATAACAGAATAAGTAAGCAACATCTAACTCAGGCTCAACTAGGATAACCTTGGAAAGTGGAATTATATAGCAATTTTATGTTCAGCAAAAATCATACAAAATTTGTATTGCATGCCACTAGCTAGAACCCTTCAAATATCACGACACCATGGACTTCTGTTGAGGGTATGAAGAACTGAGGCTGTGACTGCAGGGGCTCCAGCAAAATATTCCCAGAGTAGAGAAGAGGCAGATCTACTTCAGATGATTTACTTTCCTGAGGTAACAGGAAACCTAAGAGATTCTTCTTAATTGGGCTGTTAATTCAAGGAATTCTTTCTTGATGAAGGTAGAAGAACATTTCCACCATCTCCCAAGTCAAGGAATTTTTTCTTGATGAAGGAGTCAAGGAATTCTTTCTTGATGAAGGTAGAAGAACATTTCCACCATCTCGAGAGCTGGAGAAGTCCAAATTAAGTCCGACCCCCCTCTTTTTAAAACTTTAATTCAAGTATGGAAATAAACTGAGTTTGGAAAAACATCTAAGGACAAGAAAGATTCACCTCAGAATTTTGGCCAACAGCCAAGAAATTGCCATAACGAAACAGAACCATTAAGAGTAAGAGGAGGTAAAACATACTGACTGTTTTATCTCTAAAACTGACAAACGAGCAAAAGAAACAAAGATAAATGCATCCAGAAATAAATCTTACCTCTGGAAAGTTTCCAAAAAGAAAGTAACGTCAGATCATAGAGTGGGAAGTCCTAGAAAAGATGCTGACTAAGAGAGACTTGCTAAACACCCTTGCAAGACTAGAACTTAAGTTCGATGAAATACAGAAGCAATGGACCAGAATGAATGACAGAATAAAAAATCTTGTTGAAACTGGAAAAGAGTCAAAAAGCTAAGAGCAGAAAAAGGAGAGTTCTGTGGATAGACAGTCAAAGAAAAGAGCTAAAAAGAAGAAAAATTGAAACACCGCCATCTAGTGGAGAGTAAGTGCCGAAAGAGGCGAAAGAGACAAGGATTACAGCACAGAAATTATTCTCAGACAAGCAAAAATACAAGCCACCTCGAAGACAAAGCAATAAATCATCAAGCAAAGTTTTTTAGCTTGCAGCTGGGAGAAGAAGATTTAAGTTTACTCACGGAAGGAACATTTGACCCTAAGAAGTGGATCTGCATGGACGTTTTTGCAATAGGCATAACATAAAAAAACAAAACCATGAGAAATTTGAGAGGGAAGGAGGGGTCATTTCTAAGAAAGAAAGTATAAGAAAAGAGTAAAAATAATTATTGATATTAATATTAAGAATAAAATTGGGTTGGTGATAGAATGTTAATAGTAGTACAAGGTCAAGTATAAGTATAGGATAGGATATGTGATTCAGAAATTTTTTATAAATTAGGAAAGAATAAGAATGGATTATAAAGATAAAAATGTTATTATAACTGAAATAAAAGCATATAGAAGGTTAAGGTAATTGGTGAATTTGGGATTGGTCTTTATATTTTGTTCTGTTTTGCTTTTGTTTTTTTTAAAGAAATGTGAATATATGAATATATTAATTTTAGTAAGGTAACAATAGAAATATTATATGTATAGAATATATATGGACACTATTAGATTGGCTTATGGTGTTCTGTTATGTTATTTTAGGTTATTAATGGAAACATTTTCCAAAAAAAAAATTACATTTAAAAAAACGACACCATGCAAATGGAGATGGGAAGGATGCATTTTCAAGTACTCTGTTGTCACATTGAGAGCTGATGGTGTGTCTTAAGTCAACTTTAAAAATAATTGTTCACTGATTTAGATTTTTATGGATGGTGTTGAAGGTGGCAGCATGCTGAGACACAGCAGAAAAAAGCATCTCTAAGGTGCCTCTGAGATGGCTTAGAGAATGGCTCATACACCATTCTATCCCTCCCCCCTCTTCTAAATGTTCTGTGCTAAAAAAGGTGGATTAAGGAAAGCTTGGGAATGTGAGTGCCACATACTATCTCTCTGAGGCACCTCTGGGGCGCCCCTTTTGTTGGTACCCAACACAATTCAATACCAGAGCTTTAAAAATATTATAAATAGCAACTGAACTTGGATCAGGCTTCATGATTAAAGAAAAATCCTATTGGTCCTCTCCTGAAAATGTATCTGTTCACTCAGGCATTCTTAGTTTGAATGGGTGTCTGTTTCCTTAACTTGCATAGTTGTAATACTTGTTTTTCCATATTTGGTTGTCTTTAACTGGTTTTGAACTCGCTTTTACGTTTTTACTATTAGCCATTTTGGGCTGTTTTAAAAGAAAAGCTGTTTAAAAATAAGAAATAGATGCTGAAGGACAGGTCCACATCTTTACTGCAGAGCACTCATTCAGGTGGGCTATGTACCTCAAGTAACCTAATAACTGAATTCTGGATTGGATGAAATTCCCAGCAGTCTGGCAAACTTCGCTCTGCTGAAGCATAATGAGTGGCACCAGAAATCAAAGTGAAGAGAATCCAGAAACTAAGAAGTAATAGCTCAATTGTGCAAGGGAAGCAGAATGTTATGATTGTGTGATTAATGTACCAAACCAGCTAACTGTACCCTAGAAAGCAGTGATGGATCCAAGGTTGTGATGCTCCACACCGTTCAGCAATGGAAAGCCTCAGCAGCAGAGAGATGGTATGGATTTCTACTCAGCATAGACTAGAGATTTCAGCAGCAAAAGCAAAGTGACTTAAAAGCATGGAGACGTGAACCATGGCAGAACAAAATGAACTGTGTCAATCCTAGTCCAATTGTTCTTCAGAATGTATCTTAGGCAGTGTTGCGTGAGACAAAGTCATAACAATAGGCCAAACATCTGCTGATTATCCAAGAAAGAGTAAATAAAGTATATCCATCCAGTCTTGATGGGATTTGATTGTTCCCATTTGCATTTTAATATCATATCCCAGATTCTGCAGTACAATGCTTGATCGTGCAAGTTAAACTGTTCTGTTTAAAGGCTGACAGAATTATATTGATTTGGAGGCACAATCAATGACACATTTTTACAAGGTGAGAGAAGTTGCAGGCAAACATCTGGTTGTGGACAGAGGGAACAGGGTTTGATGGCCAAGTATAATCTGTTGTCTGAATCATGAGACTATCAAGACAAACATGATGTGATGCCTTGGATTTCATTCTATGGCTTTCACAGTCACACTATTCCTCTAGCACTGTGTCTGTGTTCTTAGCTAAAAGACATTTTGCTTTTATTTTAATGTCTTATCATATGCTCTGCATCCCCTCATTAGTCAAGTTGCAATTAAAAATGTTAAAACAAATGGTTTTCTTACTTTTTCAGATTCTCGCCAGCACTTTAGGATAAATATATGAGCATAAATATCTTCAACACAAATCCAACTAGAAAGACTCAATGTAGTATCTGTCCAAACCCAATCCATTACAGCTCTCAGCTCAGTTAAGAAAGGTACTAGGCGGAATCTAGACAAAGAGAAATCATGATATATGAAAAATTGCCTTTTTTCCCAATGTAATGCTGTAAGTAAGATTTGAATATAGACATTTTTAATTGCCTTGGGTTCAGGACCAAACCAAAGCTCCAAAAAAACAAAACTGTCATGGCTCACTTAAAACATCCCCTTCATAAGGTTTTTCTGGAGCTACAAAAATCCCTCCATCTCCCAACCCTGTTGGTGACGTTCTAGGAAAGGATGAACAGGATTAGCCGCTCAAGAACCCTTGGCTGCATTTAGAAAGCCACAGACATTTCCTCAATGCTCATGTGTTGACACCAATGGCTGCTCAAGTAAAACTGTTTCCTGTCATGATGCCCCAAACAGAAAGATACAGCAGCTATTTCACAGCCACTGTACTGGTCTTTCTGCCCAGCAGAACTGGCAGCTTGGAGGCACTGCCAGTAACCCAAACCAAAGGGGCCCTTCCAGTGCCAAATACCAAAAAAGGTGGCATTGAGGAAACTCCTAGGATCACTTTTATATTTTAATATAAATAAGTGATTGATGCAAAGGAAAAAGAAACAAAGTACTTCTTTATACTCACCCTTGAAACAAGAAGAGGTTTACATAATTATAACTTTTTGTGAGGAAATTGCCTAGTACACGGGTTGGGTAGCCACAACGTATCTGATAGGCTGATAACCCGAAGTAAACACATTTCACAAAATACCAGAGTTGTGCCACTGTGTTTTGGCTAAACTTTCTGCAATATAAAAACAGATGAGGTAAAGATGAATATATGCACACATGACCAGGCTGAAGAATCATGGTCAAGACTGCATTCCTAATAAACACGTAAAAAGGTATCAGTGGGAAGAAATTCCTTCCTTTCTTTGTTTTCCTGCCACCATTTACCCTACACATACTTCTGACCTTTCCCCTGACAGCCCCATCATCTTGTTGAGCTCCTAGGAAAAATGGCAAATCACAATTAACCATAAAAGCTTTTGATATTTTCCTTGCATCCACAGAGCCCCTGTCTCTGTCAGCATAAACACCAAGTGATCTCACTGGAAAATGCTTCTGAATTTCAATATTTATATTAGTGCAGTGAATAAACAATCTCTTGAAATTCTCCACATGACTTGTGGGCACAGGCATTGGGAAGCACATTTCACAAACCCTCTCTAGAGAAGGATAACATTTCCAAAAATAGCAGTAGTCATTTTTTCCCACTATGCTTAAGAGGGTTTTTAAAAAAAAAACTATTAAAGACAATAGCAGAGCCACTGCACTGCGTGACCAACTTTTACATATACCATTATCCCCCAAACTGGGCATGGCCATAAATCACTGTTGGAAGGTTTGACTCTGGTTTGGCCAGTTTGAATGTGAGTAAATCAACTGAGCAGTGGGTTGAACCTGAGAAGATCTTGGTTGATCTTGGCAAAATCCGTTTTGTGGTGACGGTCTGGCTGATGGCAGCTGATCCATTGTCTAGAGAAATGTTCTCTGCAAATCAACTATCTGGTGGGGAACTTTCATCCCTTCATCCAGTTTCATCCTTAAACCTTCATTCCCCCTCTGCACTCTGGCATGCAGCTGTTCCCTCAGAGAAAAGTTAACATTTGCTACCAAACAGCTGATAATCAGAGGAAACCAGTTCACAGGGGGAGAAAAGCTACCACCAGTCAGCTCATTAGCAAGGAGCTTTTTCCCATGATCTGATTCTCTACCCACAACATCAACTTAATTGGAGGTCTGATTTGGAACAGTTTGGTTGAATTGGGTCAACATTCCTCATTTTGGAGAACTAAGCCAAACTGCATGTCTGTGGCTCATGGCTGGACAGAACAACATTAGCCAATAGCAAAACCAGCTTTATATAGACCTCTTTCAAAGACCTGTCACCGTTCTAGGATATTGTGAGACAAAGGTGGAAATTACCACAAATGTTAAACAGAACATTCAAATAATTTTCTGCAGATATGCCTTCTTTTGCTGAAGACTAAGATCATATTTGATCCCCAGTGTCTTCTGTCTTCTGATGAACTTTCACAGTGTTACCAGGTCAGCTTTGGGTGTACAGGTTATTATAATAAGATTTGACTGCAAAACCTGAATTTGAAATTTACAGGGTTTGGACTTATGAATTTGGCTTTATAATTGGCATGAAACGTGGAAAAGTCTGAACATAGCACGACTGACACCATATTGGGCTGAAAAGAAGCCTGAGATTTAAAAAGGACATTTTTTTTCCTTTCTCAAGTTAAAGGCTGTCTGTATGTAAGAGACAAAGACTGTATGTAAGATACAAAGTCTGAGTAATCTTCTGAATAATCTTGATTAAATCAGGGAAGACAACTGACACCTTTCTTTTCCCTCTTTTTGGGGTAACAGATTTTTAAACAATGAAGGGAAAGAAATACATATAGAAACCGGGACAGAGATTGGTTTGCCTAATTTTAATAAGATGGTAAAGAATAAAATGGAATGGATATTTGAAAAGATCTGGGTAAATTAAAATAAAATTAAGAATTTGGAATTACTAGCCAAACTGGAAATGGTCTGTTTAAAATGTCGCCAGTACCAGGATGTTAAGATTTCACATTGGACGTGACTTTTTACACTTTAACAAAGATGGATAAGAGTTTGCTCATGTTTACATGCCCTGAGTGAATCAAGCTGAAGGGATCAAACCAGGAGAAGTGCTAATTAGAAATTTTAATTTAATGTACACAAGGCAGTAGCTTTTGCAATCAGACAGATGCACAATCAGACAAACCCACATAGTTTTATAATGATCAGTAAGAATTTTTCCTTATTCTCTGAAAGGAGAAACAGAAGTTTAATGTTTTTTTTTAAAAAAATAGGAAATTATTTAACCTTATTCTCTGAAATAAGATGGTTTTATACATTTTATTCAGTCTTTTTTTAGGGGTTTCATTGTGGCAAAGAAGCTTGACTAACTCAGAGTTTCCTCCAAAGCTTGATTAATTCAGAGTTTGTTCTCCAATACTTGACTGGATTTCTTTCAGAGAAGCAAGAATCAACATAGCCAAGAGGAAATAATGTTTTCTTTACTCTTTAAACTTAAAACAAAAACCTGGGTTAATTTGTAATTTGTTTGGTCACATAGGGGTTTTTGCGGATTTTCCATAGGAATACATTGGTCTTGGGTAAGACACATCTTTTAAAAGGATTTATTCTGAGGTCACAAATTCTAGATTGAATTGGGTATAAGAATAGGCATCAGAAAAAGGAAAAAGTCAGATAGGGTAAGGTTAGCTTAGGAGTTAAGTAGGAATTCTCCTTTTGCTAAGCCATGCGGGCTTGTTTTTTTATTCTTCCTACCCTCACCTCTCCCTCTCTCTGCTTGAAGAGGAAAAAGGGTATGTTTTTTCCTCAGTGAGCACAGTTTGAATTTACCACCTGCAGTTTGATTTTGGGTGAGGCTGGAAGAACTGGTCTGTTTTTGAAGGTTATTTATTGTGAAGAACCTTGAATTTATTTTTTTAAAGTTATTTTTGTTCCTGAAATGGATATGGTTTGCTACATCTATACAGTTTGTTTTAATATGGATTCCTGGACGTGCTGAAGAACACATGTTGGTGAGATAAAAGATTCCTTTTCTCCATTCATTCCTCTCTATTTTTCCTTAGAATTTTTGGGTAAGGAATTTTTCTAGTATAGGAATTTTCTATTCTCTTTCTGGCTTTCATATCTATTTTTCTTTAAGTTTTGAAATTGCTCTTGTGGGAATTTTATTCTCATTTCTCAGGTTTTTACCTATAAAAGGCAATTTTATGGTGTTTGGGGGAATTTTTGCTGCATAGCTACAAACTAATTGTTTTAATAAAAGGGGATGGTCTCAGTTTAATGCACAAAGATGTCTTAATGTACAATATTTATTTAGCCATGTTTGGGATTTTGCATGTCTTTTTGGATGCTTAAATGGGATATGCCCCTCAGATGACTTTACATTTCATTTTAACTTCTCTTCTGTGTTTCTAATAAATTCTTTTTCACTGATTTAACAAGAAATACTGGCTTTTTGAGTTTAAAATGAGTTTTGTCTCTGTTTATGGTATTCTTTTTTTAAAAAAACCCTATGGTATGTAAAACGATCCGGCTCCAAATTCCCTGGGAGTTCAAATCTGGGGTATTCTGGGGCTTCAAATTAATCCAAATTATTCAAAATTTTACTCCACATTTGCTTAGAACAAGTTGTTCATTATTCTTGGTTAAAGGATCCAAATGCATGCAAACTGTCTATGCAAACTGACAGGGCTTTACTAATGCAATCAACAACGTAAGATTTCTAACTCTTCAAACCATTATTTCTATTGAAGTAATCAATATTACACTGTTGGAAGATGGGATATTCATATATTAAAATGAATATTCTCATATCAAGAAAGTCTCTATAATAAGTTAGTCTATATTATTGCTCTTATGCTTATATTTAAGTCCCTGATTTTTTAGATAATCACCTCTGTTTTTTCTTAATTTAGTAACAACTGTTGAACTGGCATAGTTAATATATTTCTGGGTTTTCAAAAGAGATGAGGAACCATCTAGCACTGTCAGATTCAGAAATTATGGGAGTTTAAATACATCTAGAAGGTCATAGGTTTTCCTACTCCTAATATGGATGGAAACATTAAACAAGGCATCAACCAAGTGAAGACTTTGTAGCTGACACAAATGGAGGGTGGTGAAGAAAACCTGAGAGGTTGCCCTTTATTTTCTTTCAATAGTTAAGAAAAAACAACACAAGTCTCATGCACAGCAAGTTATATTTAGGAATACTGTAACACATCTAGCAAGTTATCTAGCAAGTTGCAGCTAGGGAAAAGAGATGTTTAACCTACCACAACTTGTTTGCTCCTACTATCTCAGGCTACTAGGACAGATAGGAATGACTAGTAAGAGGTACAAAGATTCATGATTTGGCTGTTACAGGGCATTAATATTGGTCATGTTCATAAGTCCTAGCAATCTTGTTCTAACACTCTTTTATGTGTATTTTGATATTGTATATTGATATGGCCATCTGGCTAATCAATAAATATCTGCTGCTACTGACTATTATTTCTGTATGGGATTTGTAGCTGAGAATCTGAAACAGGAAGACAGTTGGGAAATTACTGAAGGCAGATTCTAGGCAATATGCCATGATTCCGGCTGTGTTTATGATCAACTTTCCCATAACTTTCTCCTTCTCCACAATTTATTACCTGTTTCTGTGATCTTGGAGCATTTCTCCAGTAAAATAACAGTGGATGCTTTTATCAACTATAAGACAAAGCAATATAGCTCTTTTCTATCTATCAGCCTTTGAGAATCCCTAGTTCTGTAGAAGCATAGTGAATGTTTAAGAGGAAAATACTGAAAGCAGACGTAAACACTGTGGAAAGCAAAATGAGAACCATACACCAGGTAGGTCCAGTGCTCACAGAATACAAATAAAAGGAAATGATGCAATAGGGGTTGTTGCAATAAAAGGGAATGATGGTGAGGAATACCAAAACAGAATTGTTATCCCATTTAAAAACTCCATAAAACCTTCTGTGTTATAAGCAAATCCATTGTGAATATATACAGCAGTCTAAGCAGAATATTTTCTAAAACATTTCACAGAATGAATTAAATGGTTCCTCATTACTTGGAGTTTTTTAACCATAATTTTCATGTATTTACAAGGGAGGGGCATGGCACTGTTATTACAAGCAAGTGAAAAAGCCTAGGAACAAGCACTTTCCAGAATTTATCTGGAGAAGAAGGACTTGTAAATGCTGCTTTTTGGCTACCTCACTATTTCTAAATTTGAGTATCTGTATCTTATTGGCAGAATCAAGTCTCACACAAAGCAAGTTCAAGTATATTTTATGTATGATTCAAACGAAGCAAGAGGCACTTACTTCATTCAAAATTTATATAGTGTTTAACACCGACAAGGTTTCTTACTATTGACAGCAAGAAAAATACAAAAATAAAATTGAATGTAGAATACAGAATATATTAAAAAGCGTCAAATCTTGAAGTTATAAGTACTCTTGCTTGTTAATGTAAAAGAAATAATTGACTTACCTATCAGTCACTGCAGGCAAAATAAAGAACATCCAAAAATGTATTCCAAAAACAAGGATGACCTGAAATATTACTTTTCCCATCACAGTTTTTCTTAGATACAAGGCCCTATCTACTACCATAGTTCCAAACTGAATTAGCACCATCACTAAGAAGGCTTCTGGCACTTGGTCTTCCGATAATGAAGAGGTAATATCTGCTGCTGCAGAATGTTTCTGGAAACAACAACAAACACACACGGGGAAAAATCAGTTGATCATCTATTATACAGGGTAGTAATTTATGGCAGTGTCATCCTTATTTAACATACCCCAAAAGCCCAGAATCCAAAAACAATGATAATGAAGTCCACCGTATCAGCAAGAAACATCAAGACATAAACATCTGTCACAGCACTATATTCTGGATGGACAAGATTGTAGAAAAACTGCTTGACTGGCACGTATATTTGAAGAGTTCTGTAATAATACAAAACACAACATTAATTACCAATAATTTTATAGAACCAAGAGTGCATTCTTATGAGAATTAAAAATTAATAATCACTATTTCTGTGAGATCATACATGTAGCCCATGAGGTCAAATCACCCTTAGAGGTCCCAAACAAAAGATAGTACATAACTAATTGAGTTTTGATGACCATCTATTTTTCCAGCTATTGAGACATTTCTCTGTGACATTTAGGACAAACAAATATATCTTTGATAAGTCATGTGGGAGATTCAGACACAGATTGAGGAAAAATGTCTCAGACCAATATCAATGTTCTAGATCACTGCCACTACTTAAATTTCAAATGACAAGAGATTAATCCAGGAGTAGCTGCAGATTATGCACCTGTCCCTTCCACCTGACAACCTATGACAGCCTCAATTTACTGGTATACACCCAGCTCATTATATAGGGAACAGTCAAGCATCTGAACTGCCTCTCTTGAAATGTCATCCATATACTGATGGCACCTCCAAACCTCTTCCAATAGTTTCATATAGATATTAAAAAGCATGGGAGATACAATAAAACCCTGGGGAATCCTAAATTTAGTTCTCAAGGTTTCAAGTGAAAACCTCTCATGACTACTCCCCAGTAATGGCTTTGGAGGTAGGAGCAAAACAACTACAATGCAGTACCTCAAACTTCTGAACTCTATAGCCTTTCTAAAATAATACCATGGTTATTTATCAAAAGTCACCAAGGCCCTTTCCACACTTATGTGTGGTGTTCCAGGACAGCATGGGTTACCCCATCACAGAAGAAGCAAGCTTTCCAAGTTGGGACTGGTTACATCTGGAACAGAACAGGGCCCTGAAGGCCCAGGTTCAAGGAAAGCGAGAGGCCTCTCTTCCAGAATTAAGCAAAGCAAAACAAACAGGCTGTAGCTAAACAGAGAATGAATAGCCAATAACAAATGAGACATGAGTGGTAGAAAAGGAGACAGGAAATGAGTTGCATAAGCTTTCAGTGTTGTATGGCATAGTGTCATCAGCTTGCCACACTGAGTACATAAACACCGAGATCTGAACACATGGCAAATATCTTTGAAACTGTAATAAAACCCAGTATTTTTCCTAATACTTTTAGTTTTCCTGTATGTACTGGTTCCGTATCTATGTATTCTTCCAACTTTCATTTTAAAACCAATAAAAGCTTTAATTGCTCACGTTTTTATTGCAAATGCTTTAGCTATGATAAGTTGTTCTCGCAGCTTTTCCATAAGTAGTTCTTTCCTTGATTTTCGTTTAATGCTCAAAACACTACTTCCTTTCTGACTGCTGTTTCGTGTGCTGGTACTGCCTGAGAATACAGATGGGGAATAAAACATTATGAATCAAGTGATAGATCAATAATAAAACTCAAGGTCTAAGCAAACTGCAAGCTATTGGCCTGTTTTGAAGGTAATAGGAAGCATGTACTTTGCTTCCTCCTCTGTAAATTCAAGACAGATAATAGAAACAACCATCGTGGTTGGTTTGAATGAGTTGTCAAGAAAAAGCCACTGCATTGTTCTCATTGGTAGGGCAGTTACCACTTATTTAGTACACTGAGGAGTTCAGAGACCTCCCTTCCATATGCTGGTGCAGTACAAGAGAAGCCATTTCCCTTCTTCATACACTTCTTCCACACTGAACAGATCATAGGCAAGGACTAGGCAGCCCAAATGGTCTCTGTAGAAAGGACTACCAGTGGTCTAGTGTCTTATAACGGGATTTAAGAGAGACATATGGTTTTGAAGGGGGATGAATTTCAGTGGCCCAATAAGGTGCACTGCCAAGATGGGTCTCCTGGGTGGCTGTCCTGGGACAAATGTACAGACGGGGTGCTGGTTCTGATTTGGATCACTGGCAGTAAGTGTGAAAATCCTTTCATTAGTTCTCTAATTCTGGTCCTTATTTATTTGATAAATCACTGTACCCTAAATCGCTGTTGTCAAATACTAGTATTGAAGGTACAGAGTGTTTTAAATACTGATTTTTCCTCCTTTCAGTTAGAATTTATACAAACTCTAAAAATAGAATTGATATGGTTTGCAACTCTATTTTATCCTGACTAAATCAATATTTAATGCAGCATATATTTATCAAATGTTTAAAAGTGTGAAACCCACTCCCCACGCCATTTCTTGCCCCATTTCAAGCTAGACTTATACTGAACCTTAACGAGCTAAGTGGGAGAAAGAGAATAAATATTAAACATCTAGAAGATTTGTAGAAGAAAGTAATAGGTGAAAGGGGTCTATAGTTTACTTTTTCTTAACTTATTATGTTTTGAAATAATGTCTGCAATTATATTTAAATTATGGGGCTGAAAACATTTGGCTGCCAGAATAATGCAATTCACTTTGATTTTTATGCTTAAAGGGTACTCATTATTTCCTGCACAATTAAACACGCAATTAAGTAATTTTACATTAGAAAACTAATACTGAATTTTCATAGTCTTTTTGTAAAATATTAGATCATTTTACAAATATTACATAAGATATTTGAAAAAAGAAATATTGTACTTAACTGTACAATCAGTAAGTTTATCCAGATATTGATTACTTATTCTTCTATATTTTGATATTATAGAATAAAAAGCATGGATATTCTGGGAATATCCAAATATATCAGAATAAGTAACTGATGTCTGGATGCATCCTCAGTTCCTTAATCATTCTGTTCCTTAATCTAAGCATTGACCATACCTCTCTTGGAACGATGTGAGGAAAAGCTAGATCTTTGAGAAGGCTGGGAACTACTGCTTGAGCTCTTTCTCCGAATGGTTGTTTGCTGTTCTGGGAAATGGACATGTATGGATTCAACAGATGCTGCCAAATTGACGGACGTCATGGAGTCAGCAGAATCTCTCCTGTATGATTCAGCTGACTCATCATCAGAGTCATCTTTACTGCTGTTTTCTCTTCCATCATCTTCATCCCATAGTCCATGACACTAAGAGAAATAGTGATCCTGATTACTATCTTTTTAAACTGCTATTGTTGAGATTATTTTCTTTATAGAAAGCTACTGCTTTGTACTGTTGAGTCTAAGCTCCTGTGGCATATGATACATGTGCACTAATAGCTGTTAATTTCAAAGTTAAGAGATACTCTGGTTCAGGACATTTTCGATATCACAGTACGTACTAAAGCTACATGCACAGACAGCTAAAAAGCATTTAGTAGTGGTAACATCTGGGCACCAGTGTTTCTACCCCACCTCTAATCTACATTAAAGTCCAAAGATGCATGTTGGAAGTGTTAATTTCTGGCCTTTAATATGGATAAGAGGCACTAGTGTGTGAATGGCACGCCACTTTTGAGCCTTTTTTTTTTACAGTGTGCCGACTATGCTTGGAAGTAGATGCAGTGGCACTGAAAATAGGTTTTAGGATGCTAAAATAGGTTAGAGGGTGTTTTTTCACCATGTTCCATTAATCCGGATCTAAGAAAATCCAGATGTAGGGAATGGGTACTTCCCTTAATCCAGGTCTAGTAGATCCGGATTAAGGGAAGTACCCAATGTGTTTCCATGGGTGGTCTAGCACCCAGTAGCAATGGGTGCTAGCCTCCCTGCTGTGGAAACACTGGAGTACCTATTTGGAGATCCGGATCTACCCACGAGGGGTCTGCCTGTCACCCCAGGTGTTTGGGGGGACAGGGGGGTGCAATCTCCGAAGTGGCTCCGAAGTCACTTCAAAGTCATTTCAAAGTCTGTGCAAAACAGCTCTGGAGTGTCTTTGAAGTCTGTGCTGATCTTCGGAATAAACTTCAAAGTGACTTCAGAGTCACTTCAGAGTCACTTCGGAGTCACTTCGGAGTTCACTCCGAAGATAAGCACAGACTTCAAAGACGCTCTGGAGCTATTTTGCACAGACTTCAAAGTGATTTCGAAATGGCTTTGAAATCACTTTGAAACTTAGGTTTTGGGGCTCTCCCCCAAGGGTGGCTCCCTCCCCCTAGCCTCCTCTAGACCCCATTGCCAAACTAATGTGGAAACAGGCTCCCTTTAATCTGGATTTTTTGTCTGAAGACCCCATTGTGGGGTCTACAGAAAATACAGATTAAAGGCTGAGATGTACCCATATGATCCAGATTTCCCCAGCGGCGGTGGAAACAAATGTTTCCCAATGGGCGCTGTGGTGGAAATGGGGTCATCCGGCTTACACCCAAATGGGTCCCTAATGGGTACAAAAATGGGTACTTTCTGACAGTGGAAAAACACCCTTAATCTGACATTATGACTTTATTGAATTGTTTTCCGGGCACTCACTGTTCCCCTTGACATTATCTTTGAGTTAAATCTTTGAATTAAATCATTTCAAAAATCCTATTATAAGCTAAGCTTAATGGGTAAGCAGCAATTCCTCATGAAGCCAACCATATGTTCTGTTGAAAAAGCTAAAACAGAATGCTTATTAATTTCAAAATACCTTTAAGATGGACCGGTGGAAAAACAAAGCAAGCAGCTGAACAAGGTCATAATGAACATAACCCTCTTTCTTTTCAACACCAATAATATTGGGAGGAAATGTTGGACTATGCTTTTTGTGTTCTATTTTATTCCAAGGGAAGAAGCCAAACTGAAAAAAATACTTAATAACAATTGTCACCTGTAAAAAAATTCAAGATAAGAAGTACTCTTAGAAAAATTCACAGATGCAAGAACTTTCATAAAAAAATATACTGTTTCCTTGAGGAATAGAAGAATGATAACATACCTCTGTGTAGACAATAGCTGTCATCCAAAATCGTTTACTAGGCCTTGGGATGGAAAGCATGGCCCAAAGGAAGATGAGGATAGGAAGAACAAGGGTAATCACAGAGGCAGAGACCATGTGGTTAAGAATTATTACAAAGTAACACACCGTTTCTGAACGGGCTACAAGTGTATTATATAGAGCATAAATAAGTAGCAAAAATCGAGGTTGACCAGAGTAGAATTTTTCAGACTCATCCAGTTCCTCATCTTGAAACATTCTGTGGGGACAAAGTAAGATCACATGGTTTAATGTGTGAGCAGTTTAAATGCTTTCGCATATGGATAATATAGATAATATAAATCTTCCTATTTGATACAATAAACAAGTACAAGTACTTAAAATAATTTGTGGGACTTTGCAAATGACTGAGTCGATTAGGATTATAGAGTTAAAGAACAAAATTTTATACTGAAGTGTTTGAGACATCAGAATTGCCATCTAGACCAGTGGTTCTCAACCTTCCTAATGCCGTGACCCCTTAATGGAGTTCCTCATGTTGTGGAGACCCCAAACCACGGGGGTGGAGCAGGTGGGAGGTGGGAGGGGAGGGTGGTGGGAGACTTGTTGCAACCCCTCTGAAAGGATAGTTCGACCCTCAAAGGGGTCCTGACCCCCAGGTTGAGAACCACTGATCTAGACTTTTTTTATGTTCATAAGATAATTTAAATATCTTTCATGAATGAGTTCTGATTTCACTTGAATTTTGTTTTTTAAACATAGCTGACACATTCTTACAACACAGGCTCTATGAAACAACACTTGTTGGGTTGCCATAGTAAAACCATGCCAGTATGAATAAAGGTTCTGCAGCATATTTTTATTTCCACAGAAACATTCACTGTTATTAAATTTCTCTTTCTGGAAGACTTTAAAGTGCCTGAAATTCATCGCAGCATTAAAGCATTAAAGCTTCTAACAGATAGTTTCTTAATGCCTTTGTCACCTTTAGTAAGAAATGCAGGAAGGAATTAAGAATGCAAGTTTAATTTGCTCATCGGTGAATTAAAACTGCCCAGCAGAAAAATCATTTTCATAACTTGGGTTTAATTTGCAAACATGGGAAACAAATAAGAAATTCTATTTTGAGTCTTACTTCTTAAGAAGCAGTTCACTTGCAGTCAATTCATGTGTCAGAGGAGGGAGGATGGAATCTTCTTGTCTGATGGACTGGATATCATCTGGGCTCACTATCATATGATTTTTTTCAGAAGAGCCATCTTGAGATCCATCCAAAGGCAAATGCTCCAAGCTTACAGCTTTGCTATATGAAGGAGGAGGCTCAGCAATGCCATCCAGAGCAGAGTAGGATGGCACGTCTGTATCAGATGTATATGCAGCACTTTCAGAATCTAGGCAGTAATCTTGTAGGTCACACTCCTGTCTTGTTGCTGTATCTTCCCCTTCTTCATGCTCCTCACCTTCAACCTCTTCAATAGTTTCAGTTGTCCCCTCACGGGAACACAGCATGGTAACTTGGGTGGCTTCACTGCCAAGAACAGGAGGAAAGGTATTTTTGTCGATGTTCTGTTTCACAAATGAAGCATTTATGTGTTCAGATTCTGTTTTTATTACTAAGGCTATTTCACACAGAATAATAATAAAAAGCACCTCTGAAGTGGCTTTGAAACTGACTGGAGGTGAGATTTTTCACATTCCAGGTAACAAATTTGAGCAAGAGGGCCACATGCTACTGTCCCTAGGGTGCTCGGGGGCTATGGCTATGATCAGACACAGTGCATCTCTGAGGCACTTCTGAGGTGGTTTACAAAAGACTCCAAGGTGGGATGTTCACATACCAGGCTGCCCCTTGCCCTCTTATGAATATTCTAAGCTAGAAAAGATGGATTAAATCAGGCTTCAGAACACGAGTACACACTGCCTCTCTGAGGCACCTCTGAGTTCTTCCTTTGTTATGTCTGAATACAGCAGCAGCTTCCATTTATCTGAACAGAGTACCTCTGAGGATTGAAGAAGCCATGCACTGGTGCTGCGTCTCCATTTTCAGAAGTAGTGGAGGCCCTCAAAGTGTTTCTGTGGGCTGTTTTCCATCATAATTGCTCATGGGGATTTCTCCATTGCAGAACAGTTTTCTCCTGCCCTGTATGAAGGCACTTGCTCCAAAATGGACATGAGGAGGGTGTCTTTTTTCATTGTGCCTCCCCACATGGAGCCACCTCTACTGAAATGTGGAGACGGTGGTTGAGATGCTTCTGATTTTAACGTCAGTATAGATGCACCCATCCACAGTTAAAAGATTGGGACCTGTCAACAGGTCTATTTATTATCCACCACACACCTCCTCCTAAGGAATCAATTGATTCCTTTTGCCTTAACCATCTTTAAGCTTTTTGTTGTTGTTAACAGCAGATAAAACCTAGCATAATTCTAACTAATTGCTAAAGAAAGCATTCCAACAAAGGAAATGTGTCTAATTTAGAAACACCCAAAGTGAAATCATTAAATTAGATATTAAAATAACAAATCCCAGTGTAAAAATACAAGTGTAAGTCTAAGTAAGAGAAAGACATTCTATGGAATACTATATGGACATCTGCACAAACGCCAACTCTGTCAGACTTGCAAACCTTCACATTTTTCAATATAATGAATGAACAAAACATGCATGGATTAAGCACCTTGACACCATACTGCCACTGTCAGCAGATGAAGAGGACATATCCATGCTGTACATTTTACGAAGCCTAGGTCGCGCACGCTCACTTGTTTTTGGAATAGGATCTGGTCCATCTAAATCATCAAGTGTTGACTGCCTTGACAGCAACAGTGTGGTTGCTTCTGTGCAGCAGCTAGCAGTGCAAACAGTTACAAAAACAGTGTTAAACACCCAGAGCATATGAAGGCAGTCCAATAACAAACATGCAAGCTGGCCATGCACTAGACAAAAATGCAAGAAAAAAGGCTCTGAGAGGAGATGATGACATAATTTTGTGATAATAAAATGCTCCATGTACTGAAAACATAGGTTAAATGGACTGAGACAGTGCTTCTAAACAAGGGCTCTTCAAACACTGGTGGACTGTGACTCCTATCATAATTTTTAAATAAATAATTCAAATACATTTTAAATAATTCTTAAATAAATAATAAAAAATCATGAATATAGCCAGTCTCCAGAAATCATTCAGGGCACTATAGAAGTTGTAATCCAGCAACATCTTGAGAAATCCTAGTAGGAAAAGACTGTAACAGGGAGGTAAGTTCACACTGCAGAGACAAGTTTAACTTCAAAGGATAATTGAGGATTATGTCATAAGATATTAAAATGCTTTCAGGATAATGTAATATTGCAAAAAGTAATTTTAATTTTTTAAAAAATGTAAATCGGTGGGAATAATCTCTTCTTGTGTGATTTGTTCAGAAAAGTTCATGAACCCATCTCCTTTCAGCAGAAAAGCTAGCTGGGTGTATCAGCAAGCAAAGATTTACACAAGCAGAATGTTACTTTTAGCCTTACATTATTTGAGCATTTAAGATTCATACTTCATTTAAAAGATGTGAATATAAGTTCAAATCTCTTATTTTAGTACAATGTCAGTAAAAATGCCAATAGGTGCCAGGCAAAACACAGTGCCCCTCCCCACAAATGATATAAAATATTATAATTCCGCCATTAGAATTTCTGAAAAAAGCTATAATGCACATCAGAGTACCATGCAGAAATTTTTTTGACAAAAATGAGAATTATCAATAATAGTTTTAAGAAGAAGAAATTAGTTATGTATTCTTCACGTGAAGAAAGCAATGGCCCAATGAGAGATTCCTATGATGTTTTCCTGCTTATATGCCCACAAAATGTTAATATAACAAATCAAATACATCATGGACCAGCAACATTTAAACCAGATTTAGTTTTGGATGTCTCTATTCTTCTGAGGATATTATGATTATAATATGTATGTACAGCCACATGGCCACATGTGTCCATATGCGCACTCCCGCACCAGATACCTAGATTCACTATCACGAGACAGTGCTGATTCCAGGCTTCCTGTTCTCTCAGCCTGCCCAGGTTCATGAAGTTCATCCAATCCTGATTCCCTAGAAAGTTTCATTATATGGTTTTGGTAATACATATGGATATGTTCCCGAGTTGGAACGTTACCCTAGGGAAGAAAGATCAGAGTTTAGTAAGAAACTTTTGTTCCATTTTATGCAATTAGAATACATTTGTAGGAATCATCAGGAGAAAGAAATGTCAAGTAAAGTCAATTAAAGGCATCAAGGACACACACAGCTCCAAAAAGCTCTTTCTGATAATCTATCCTTTCTCTGGAGGCCTCTTGAAAACTCCATCCACAAATACAACAGAAAGAGCTGTCACAGTGAATGTCTGGGAACAAGACATTGTCTCTTTAGATTGTAAGCCTGAGGGCAGGGACCTGTCTAAGATTAATATATTATTGTAACCCGCCCTGAGACCTTCGGGTATAGGGCGGGATAGAAATGCAAATAAATAAATAAATAAGGGCACAAGTAGATCTGAACCCTTTGACTCTGTCATTCCTGGTTTACTACACTGCCTTATTCCTTCCTCTCCACTCCTACAGACCAACTTTTGAATAATTATTGATTGTTTCCCACAAGTTTTATTTCTCTCTTTCCCCACTCTTAGGTTTTCTTCTCCCCAGAAACCAAATGCGAGCCTGATTTTACTGAGCTATTTTAATCAGTCACATTTGTTATAAAACTTAGATTCCCAAGGGCTGCTCCTTGCTTCACCACCATTTTCACTTTGGTAGGCAAGTCTGCCTTTTAAAAAAGATATCTGACATCAGCACAAAGACCTCTCATTGTATTCAATAATATAAAAGGCATCCTAGTGCTCTTTATCCCACCTGGATACAAAGGGGCTTCCTCAGAACCCCACAATGGATCTAGAGCAGTGTGTGTGTGTGATGGAAATGTCCTCTGGTCACACCAGTATATATCTCATGATTGTGGCTGTAGTGAAAAACCCATGAAATATCTAAGCAACCACAAATATCTAAGCAACCACAACATCAACCAAAATGGCTTTCAATTTGCAAACCTATTTATTGCTATAATTATCAAGAATACTATATTACCTTTTTTATTTCCCTAGTAAGCATGCATCTCTCAATTCTCAGCACAGTGGAAATATCAATGTGCTCCCTTGAAATTGAATTAAGCCAAGCTGTAAAACTGTCAATTGTTGCTAGAAAAAGAACCCAGGTAAACTTCAAAATATTATATATCCTTTTGATAATATTATCTGGGGAAAAACACACACAAAAAAGTTAGTTAATGGCAGCAATTCTTTGGTAATGATTTAAGAAATTACACCCATAAGAACAAATTTTCCTGTGACAACCTCCTCTGTTCAGAGGGTAAGCTTCTACACGCCAAAGAGTATACACATATAGAGTCACAGTACTGATCATGCACTTACAGCCCCTGGACACAAATACAGGGATGTATCAAACTGTTATTGAACAACCTCTGGATATCTATGTCACCTGTAATAGCCTGCTTGGAAGTATGAGAGCCCTGAGCAAAAGGTTCAGAGAACATGGTCTCTGCCATTATTCCTCTCTGTGTAAGTGAGGATGTATTGTGTGCAAGCATGGTATTGCACAGGTGCACTGGACTCTGTACAGCATTCTAGACAGAGGGATAATGGCAGTAGCTGCATTTCACAAACAGGTGAATCCCCTGTACCTTTGCACTCGGCTTACCTACTCTTGAGGAGTTTCTAGATGCCATAAAGATCCCAGGACTGTTAGGTAAGGCACTTGGTGATTCCAGGTATATCTGAGCATCTCAACAGAAACAAACATCTTACAAACTGCAGCTCTGCACATCCCTATTAAGATGGCATTCACATCTTGCCTTTCTTCCATATATGACAAGGTAGCACTCATCATTTTATTATTCTCCACATTTTATCCTCGATAAGCCCATGAGTGGATAAGAATAACATATGACTAGCTCAAGATCAACCAGTTCTGACTTCCAGAGAAGAAGAATCTGAGGCTGACATGCCGAATATTTCTCTCGGCAAGCTTCCAGCTTCTTCTCACCAGAAAATGCCAACTGTAAGCATTTTCTGGTGCTATCATCTTCTGAGAGACAGAGGACCTAAAAGAATCCTCTAAATTGGTTATTTTTTATAACTGAAGAGGAATATTTACATCTTTTCCTGACGGCTGGACAGCGAGACAAAGCCTCAGACCAAGCTTTGTAAAAAACATAAGTGAACTGAGATGAATATGTAATATTTTGGGAAGAGTTAAAGAAAACTACTACATAATAAACAAATTCTGCAGGACTCTTCTGAAGGACTTTTTCAAGCTCTGTTACTTCTTGGCAAATTGCCAAGAACTTAATAGTGAGATAAAAAGGAGTCTGTTTATAAACCTGAAGATAAAATAGAGGAGGAGATGATACTGGCCCTCAAAAAAGCATGGAAGTTGAATTCAAAAGATTGAGTTTGGAAAAACATCTACAAGAAAGATTCACCTCAGAATTTTGGCCAGCAGCCAAGAAATTGCCGTAATGAAACAGAGCCATTAAGAGAAAGAGGAGGTAAGAAATACTGTTTCATCCCTAAAACTGACAAATGAGCAAAAGAAACAAAGATAAATGCGTCCAGAAATAAATCTTACCTCTGGAAAGTTTCCAAAAAGGAAGTAATGTCAGATCATAGAGTGGAAAGTCCTAGAAAGGATGGTGACTAAGAGAGATTTGCTAAACACCCTTGCAAGACTAGAACTTAAGTTCGATGAAATAGAGAAGCAATGGACTAGAATGAATAATAGAATAAAAAATCTTGTTGAAATTGGAAAAGAGGCACTAAGCCAAGAGCAGAAAAAGGAGAGCTCTGTGGATAGACAGCCAAAGAAAAGAGCTAAAAAGAAGAAAAATTGAAACACCGCCATCTAGTGGAGAGTAAGTGCCAAAAGAGGCCAAGGAGACAAGGATTACAGTGCAGAAATTATTCTCAGACAAGCAAAAATACAAGCCACCTCGAAGACAAAGCAATAAATTATCAGGTAAAGTTTTTCAGCTTGCAGCTGGGAGAAGAAAGTTTACTCACGGAAGCAACATTTGACCCTGGGAAGTGGATCTGCATGGACGTTTTTGCAATAGACATAACATAAAAAAAAAGCAAAACCATGAGGAATTTGAGAGGGAAGGGGGGTCATTTCTTAGAAACAAAACATAACAAGAGAGTAAAAATAATTACTGATATTAATATTAAGAATAAAATTAGGTTGGTGATAGAATGTTAACAGTAGTATAAGGTCAAATAAGATACGTGATTCAGAAATTTTTCATAAATAAGGAAAGATTAAGAATGTATTATAAAGATAAAAATGTTACTATAACTGAAATAAATTCTAAAAGCATTTAGAAGGTTAAGGTAATTGGTGAATTTGGGATTGGTCTTTATATTTTGTTCTGTTTTGCTTTTGTTTAAAAAAGAACTGTGAATATATGAACTTATTAATTTTAGTAAGGTAACAATAGAAATATCATTATATGTATAGAATAGATTATAGGGTAGTAAATGTTAATATAATAGCAATTTGTGTTAGGTGACTGCTTTGGGTATAGAAGGCAGTTTAATAATACTGTAGTTAAGAGGGTAATAATAGAAAAATAGTATATGGATAATAGAAATTATTGTCTAGGTAATGTTAATATGATATAAGACTGATTTTTTTTAAAGAATCAGGTATGATGAAGGAGCATAATCAAAATTGGTTCTGTGAAGTTTATAAGGTTGCTGGAAAACAGAAAGAAACTGGGGAATTTATTAAAAGACAAAACAGTGAGTGGGTTTATAAAGGATTGGAGACCTTTTATAGAATTTCTTTAGGGATTGGGTATTCTGATGGGAGGTTTTGGCCTCCTAAAGAAAGAGTAACAGGTATATCTATGGAGCAAAGAATAAAAAGATTACTAGAAGAAAAGTCCGAAGAACGGAGGAAGTCACATGGAAAATCTTATAGCACTGTAACAGATTTTTTTAATAATTATGTATTGAAATGTGATATAAATGCTTACTGAAAATAAATAAAAAATGGATACTAAAAAAAATCAACCAGGTTCCCCCCCCAAAAAAAAAATCAACGAGTTTGCTTCCACAGCTAAGTGTGGATTTAAGCCAAGAGACTCTCCTGTATGCTGCTTTCTACAATATGTTGGCTCTTCATGAATAGACACTGTAATATTTGTTATTTCAGAAAGTTTATTTACTTCAGGAAATAATTGTCAATGTTTATTTGTCAAACACAACAAAGCTACTACATCTATGATCTAGAATCCATATTTATGTTAACACTACAAAGGTTTTGGGGGAGTGCCCTCTAAAGTGTTGCACTGCTTACACATATATAGTTTGCAGTTGACTGAGATTAATTTTCTTAAAAAAACACTTTACTTTTATTTGGCAATTCCACAGATGAAAGTAGGAACATTATAGGATAACAATATAGCTTGCCAGGTTGTTTTTATTCAGTACATGGTTGCATTGAGTTATTATTTTGATTGATTGCTTACCTGGTCCATCTGAAGATTTTTTTTTTACAGGTTCCTCTTTTTCTTCACATTCCACATCTATACCAACTGTGAAGTTAATATTAGAATAATAAATAAATGTTTCTTGGCATTTAAATGTATTCAGAAAAATATAAATTAAACTTAGTTATCTTCCTGTTCAACAGAACACATCTAGTTGGAACATATATAAAATTGACCAGTTATAACCTATTTATGATTTTAGTTTGTTTCATATGAGATTAAACACATGTCATAAGGCATAGTCGTTTCCCATTCTGTTTTAACTGGGAAAATATGGACTGAAAACCACTCACCAATGTTTTGTATAGTAAATCCAAAATAGTTAGTGATCTGGAAACCATGGTCTACGAGGAATGGTTGAAGGATCTAGAAATATTTAGCCTACAGAAGAGAAGACTGAGAGGAGACATGGTAGCGGTCTTCAGGTACCTGAAAGGCTGTCATAGTGCTAAGGGACTGTCCTATTCTCAATTATACAAGATGGAAGGACTAGAAACAATGGTATGAAACTTCAATGGAGTTAACACAGATTAGGTATTAGAAAAAACTTCCTGACGGTAAGGGCAATCAATAAATGGAATAGGTTGCCACAGAAGGTAGTGAGTTCTCCTTCACTGGAGGTCTTCAAGCAGAGGCTGGACCTACATCTGTCTGGGATGGTTTAGGAAATCCTGCATTGACCCTAGAAGTTCCCTCTAACTCTATGATTCTAAGATCTAACTTGCTTTCATTTTTTCAGGAAATGTGTAAGAGTATGGCCTGAAAGGAAAGGAGGAAGCCCCATGCTTTTGGAAAACTATCAAGTACTATTTCCTATCTCTAGTCACATGAATTACTGCATCAGCAAATGTATAAAGGTCTGTATCTTCTTTTAGTCTAGATCAGAACTTCCTGTTTTGACTCTTGGTTGTCCTCCAGCATCTCAAGCAAAATTCTTGTCAGCCACCTGCTACTTGATCCTTTTCAAACTATCAGAGCTATGGATATTGCATGGAACTGTGATGAAACTGGAATTCATGTCTATGGTATTTGGCTGAGAGACACCAAAGGACAATAGCGTTATTCTGAGACAAGCTAAGACAAGTTGGAGAAAGCTGAGAAGAGCTAAGGATACTGAGTGGGACACAAGCAGACAGAAACAGTCAGCCAAACAAGGCAGAAGGAAAAAGCTGAAACTGCAGCAGAGGAAGGTTCCAGCAGAGCTGTGGAAAAGTCTTCTAGATTTAGAGGAACTATTGGAAGGTATTATCCAGTAGCAGATCTGAAAAGAAGTAACTTCTATATATAGTTGCAGGGTCTACCATAGAGACTAGCGACATGGAAGGAGTAATGTTCTGTCACTGAATTAGCCTACATGCCAATTGAGGGAAAGGTCTGCATGCAAGTTGACAAAATATAGCTGATTAAATAATACAATTAAGCATACCATCCCCAGATCCTTTCCTCCTTCGTCTCCCTTCTTTCCCATACTTCTTTTTCTCTTTACGTCTTTGCCAGAGTGCAGTTTTGGGATCAGTAATCCAAGCCTGATAAACAAACTAGAGGGAACAAGTCAGTTTATTTCAAACTCCTT
The DNA here is from genome assembly GCA_023333525.1 of Aspidoscelis tigris stejnegeri. Classification (NCBI taxonomy): domain Eukaryota; kingdom Metazoa; phylum Chordata; class Lepidosauria; order Squamata; family Teiidae; genus Aspidoscelis; species Aspidoscelis tigris. The sequence goes on from JALMGA010000004.1 coordinate 60,514,052, forward strand.
AGTAAACACTAAAGCAAATGGCAGAGATCTTATACATTTATGCAGACCTTCAAAATATAAAGCGGCTATGTATGCTTTATCATGTTTAGATATGCTGGATTGAGCAAACATTGCCCACTTGAATCCAAATATTTATATGAAGATTTAGAATGGTTTATTAAGGTATTTTTGTTTGCTTAACAAAAACATTCGAATTTAGTCATGCATTGCGAATTTTACAAAAATCCACAAATGTAATGTTAAGACCTACAGGAATGAAAATACAAGTTTACATATACACTAATTCCTACAAAAAGTTGGAATAGGTTATCAATATGCTGCTTGAAGGCATAATTGATACATTAATATTTTACATTTCTAAAGGCATTTAGTGATAATATCTCTTGTAAGAGCACAATGGACATTTGCAGTACCACAATCACCACTTGTTAATACATTTATTTCTCAAGCATATTAACTGTAATAAGAAAAATAAGGTATTCTGTGTTAGTTTTTAATACAAAAGGCATGCTCTTCTTCATATGATTTTCATTACAAAATGAAAACCATGTTTATTTGGCATTGCGTCATCTATGCATTTCATCAATTAAAGGCATTGACAGCAGCCAAATAATAAGCAAACATAAGACAATCAAGCAGAACAAAATAATTAGCACAACCAATATAGGCATGCACAAACTGTATTGCAGAGCTAGGATAGGCCATTTTTTATTAAAAAACATTGAAACCCTGTTTTAACTTTCTTTCCTGTTATTCTGTTAGACAGAAATTATTTAGGTTCTTTATCAAGACATTCCTTTTGTACAGTCTTCGGAATAATAAAATTCTCATCCACAGGACAAGTAAGAGCATTTGGAAGATGTTTGTGCTAAGGACTCAGAGAGAGGGGAAGTGGCAGGTTGTAAAGAAGATGGAACACATTTCATGTAACAGTACAGAAGGACAATTAATAATCATAAGTTACGGGACCCTCTGTCTTCCTGAGAAACAACTTCAAGTCAGTGGAGGACTATCTCCTCAAACTCTGTAGCCTTGCCATTCAGAATGGTTTTCTGAATTAGTCGCCACAGCTTAGTCTACAGCTGCAGATGAATAATTTTGCTCAGGTTGATAGTTGCCCCCTAGTATAAGGTTGGCCTGTATTTCTAGAATAATTTATTTATATGCAGTGGTGGGAGTTAGAGTGATGGGCTCCACAGCAGGAAATGGCTGAGTGGTACTCAGATGGGTACCAAAAGAAAGGAGAGCCAGCATTAAAGGAATGAGAGCTCCTGGAATTGCAGTCTAGGCTGAGATGGGTTAGGGATTTGTTGTTCGGAGCTGGCACCAAGTGCTTTAGAAGGAGCTACGTGCTGGTCTTGCTATGTTTGGAAGAGCAATTGAGAAAGAGAAGATAAGCAGAAGAGAAAGTCATGGTGTAGCAGGGTTTTTATTTGTTTATTTATTGTTCTATCCCACCCTACACTCAAAGGTCTCAGGGCAAGCAACAACATTTAAAATCAGACATATATTAAAACAATAGTGTCTGTAAAGTGGGAAGAGACAGTAAATTTCGATTTAGCCAAAGATCAGGCCAAAGAGGTGTGTCTTCACTGCCTTCCTAAACATGTACAGCAAAGCAGTCTGAAGCCCCTCAAGGGGGAGACTATTCCATAGCTTAGGGACCATCACTGAAAAGGCCTTCTCTTTGGTGCCCACCCCTTTTACTGGAATTCACTGAAGCATATAAAGAATTTTTACTCTGGATCCCAAATGTTTCAATTCCTTATCCACATAAGTGCCATAGTGTATGACATACACATGGGGCGCTTCCACATTGGCCGCCAAAAAACAGATCTAAAAAGGTCCGTTTTTCAGCAATCCGTCCTCCCCACAATCCGTCACAAATACTGACGGATCTGAAGGGCCCTCGCGCATCCGCACACACACAGGGAGGACGGATTCTGCACCGGCGACGCTGCCCTCGGAGCCGCATTACTGGAGCATGCAGCTGCCAGTCACCGTGTGTTTCTGGCACAGGCAGCCCTGCTTCCGCCCTTCCCAACATGGCGGGCAGATGGAATCTGTCCCTTCGCTTGGCTGTGTGTGGAAGCATCCTGCTTCTGCACACATCCAGGCGAAGAGATGGATGTAAGACCTGATTTTTCAGGTCTTACGTTTAATCCGGATTTGGGCGGCAAAACCGGTTTTAAAAACCGGTCATGCATGCTGAAATGTGGAAGTGGCCTCCGCAAAGGGTTCCAGAAGAGGACTCCAATGTGGAAGCTGCTTAAGGTAAGTGTTCTTAATACGGCTTGGGGTGGGTGGGGTGGGGTTAAACGGTTTCTGCAGCTAGTGTGGAAACACCCAAATACTTCTGCAGGATATCCAAAAACAGACTAATGGATTATCAATTCCTGAACAATGATGCAGAAGAAAATGAAAGTTTAAGAGAAACTGTGGTTGGGTATAATATGCCAGTGTGTTATCAGCATCCTGAAAAATATTACCATGCAGGATGAAGTCCTGCTTTCCTTGTATAGCTTTAAAATTATGAAGGATAGTGTTTAATTTACATTATATAAATGCATGCAAACTATGAAGCCCTCTTAACACAGTTTAGGCAGAAATCCCAGCATTAGGCCAATATGTGTATCTGCATTTTCTCTCTGGGATTAATGATCTTTATTAAAAATAAGTTATAATTCACTCTATGATGCAGTGTTATTAAATATTAATCATACAAATTTATTTAACCATCATTAAGTCCTCAGGAAGTTCATATTAAGAGGGAAAATGCAGAAAAGGAATAACCTATATAATATAAGATCACATTCTTCATGGTACAGAACATCAAATACCTTTGCAGCTCTGATTAAATATTGAAGAATAGTTTTGGGCAGTTTAATAACAGACTTTGGCAAGGCTAAAATGGCTGAAGCAAATTTCGCAATAGCTCTCTATAAAGAAGGACAAAGCAAGACAAATTAGTGAAATGTAACTGCCAGTGTTATGAGACACAGACTACAGCATACAATCAAAAACAGGATTTATATTACTCTATAGCAGGCTTATAAAATGCAAACTACAACTACTCAGATTAATCATGCACTTTAATTAGTGACAGAATGTTTGCATGAGGGCCATTTAATTATACACATAATGAGATTTTATTAGCATTATTTAGTACTTTTTACAAGTTCAGAGTGAGAATTCAACTTTAGTACATGACAGATACTAGTGATTACAGTTTCTTATCCCTATTTATCCATACTGCTATGGATATTTATGTCAACCCACTCACCCCTTCCCAAGCTTAGAGGAATTTCTCTGCTTGGACAAATTAAAAACAAAATTACTATCAATAAATATTATTCAAAACATTGACTGTAATTATACTATATTCCCTAAAATCAGATGGATTAACTTAAGGTAAGAAGATATTGGCAGTTTTTAAAACTCAATTTACATAATTTTTCTTCAGGTCATGAAACGTTATCTATGACAAAACAGGACATTGTGGACTTATGAATCTGGCATTACTGAATGGGAATTGCTGGAAACGTGGTCATTTTCAAAACAAGGTTTCTGCTTACTACCATAGGTGTTCTTTTCAAAGAACACACTTGAATTCCAGTCGCATACATGTAAACAATGGGATAACATTGGTCCCTTTGCCCCAACTCTTAATCTAGCATGTCCTTTGCTCCACTATGCAATTGAGTAGACTATTCACACATATTTTCCATGTTTATATGCTTAAACAATCACTTCAAAGACTCAACCCACAAAGATATAACATTATATCAAGCTAAACTCTGTTGCATTAATTAGGGAAAATTTGGAAGTACTTGAATGCTACAGTCTGATAAGGAAGATCCATGCACTAATCCAGTAGCTTGCCTCTGCCGTTTTTGAAAGCAGCTATTTATTTATTTATTATTTGTATTTCTATCCCACCCTATACCTGAAGATCCCAGGGAAGGTAACAACTTTTAAAACAACAAATTACAAATGAGTATTCATTAAAAGCAGTAATATACATTAAAACACTTTAAAAATCCAGGATTTCTAACAATAGATTCCATATTAAAATAATGGTGTCTGTAGTGAGGGGAAAGTATAATCACCTCAGCCAAAGGCCAGGACAAAGACACATGTCAAAGACACCTTCCAGAATATAAACAGAGAAGGGGCATGATGCATCTCGAGGGGGAGACTATTCCATAGCCTGGGGGCTGTTACTGAGAAGCCCCTTTCTTGGGTACCCACTCGCCTCACAACTGAAGGTGGTGGGACAACCAGGAGGGCCTCACTGGCAGATCTTAAGGCATGGGCAGGTTGGTATGGGAGAAGGCATTCCTTTAGATATTTGGGACCCAAGTCATTTAGGGCCTTGTAAGTCAAAGTTAGCACCTTGAATTGGGCTCAGTAGTGAATTGGCAGCCAATGCAAGCCTTTAAAACCACAGTCAGCACGGTGGCAGCTGTATTTTGTACCAGGGCAGCCCCATGTAGAGTGCATTACAGTAGTCCAGTCTAGAGGTTACCAGAGCATGGATAACTGTGGCCAAGTTGTCTCTATCCAAAAGGGCTTCAGTTGACTCACCAGCCATAGTTGGGAGTAAGCACTTCTGGCCATGGCCTCCACCGGAGCTTCAAGCATTAGCACAGAGTCCAGGAGTACCCCCAAATTATGCACCTGTCCATCCCAGGGCATTGCAACCCCATCAAGGACAGGGTGTCTCCCAACTACATGGACCTGAGACCCTGTTACATACAGCACCTCTGTCTTGTATGGATTCAGTTTCAATTTATTGGCCCTCATCCAGCCCATTACTGCCTCCAGGCACCTGTCAAGCACTTCAACCGCCTCTCCTGATTCAGATGTCACAGAGAGATAGAGCTGGGTATCAACTGCATACTGATGAAACCTCACTCCAAATCTCTGATGACCTCTCCAGCAGCTTCATGTAGCTGTTAAATAGCATGGGAGATAATATAGATCCCTGTAGAACCCCACAAGTGAGTTCCCAGGGTGTCAAACCAGTGTCTCTCACAGTCACTATCTGAGATCGGCTCTGAAGATAAGAGCAGAACTAATGCCAAGCACTGCCTCTAACTCCTAAACCTCATAGCCGTTCCAGGAGGATACCGTGGGTCAACGGTATCAAAAGCCGCTGAGAGGTCCAGGAGAACCAACAGGGTAACTTTCCCTGTCTCTCTCCCCAAGTCGTTTTCTGTGCCATGACCGGGTCTGAAGTCTGCAGCTGAACAGCGACAACCCTCTTTAGAACCTTGCCTAAAAATGGTATGTTAGCCACTGGGCGATAGTTGTTCAGATCTTCTGGATCCAGGGAGGCCCTCTTCAGGAGGGGGTGCATCACAGCCTGTTTCAGGGTTCGTGGATCCACCCCATCCCTCAGAGAGGCATTCGCTGCTTCCTGGATACACCGGGTAAAACGTTGCAGGATAGTTTTTATCAGCCAGGAAGACATCGTCGGCTGAATCCCTGCAAGCAGCTTGTCCATATCCTCAGGCTGCAATAATTGAAACTGATCCAAGTAAACTGGACCAGATAGTTCTCTGGATGCCTTGTTTGGACTATGCCCAATTGTGACATCCAATCCCCTACAAATCTGAGCAACTTTGTCCATGAAGTGCTTTGCAAATTTGTCACAGCAGATATTACTTGGCCCTGGCTTCTTTGTGCTCAGTTTTATAAGGCCATTTACTACTCTAAAGAGCTCTGTTGGTTGGCTACTCGAGGACGCAATAGTGGTGGAGGAAAAGCTCCTTTTTGCCACCATCACTGCCACATGGTAGGCACAATAGTGTGCTCTAACCCGTGTTCGGTCAGACTCACAGCTGGATTTAAGCCATCTGCACAGCTGTTGACCTTCCTGTTTCATAGCGCTTAACTCCATGGAATACCATGGAATAACAAGCCTGCTGAGGGCAATTGGGAGCAATTGTGTCAATAGCCCTGCTCATCTCCCAGTTCCAGAGAGAAACCAGGGCTTAGACAGGAGCACCAATCATGCCAACCAGAAAATCTCTCAGAGCATTCAGGAATTACTCAGATTCCATAAATCTCCCGGGGTGGACTATCTCAATAGGTCCCACTTCCCCACGGAGGGGGGCTGCCATTGCAAGTCCAAACCTCACCAGCGAATGATCCGTCCATGACAACGGGTTGACAGTCAGCCCTCCTATCAATGGATACTCACCAGTACATTCTGAGGCAAAAACCAAATCAAGGGTGTGGCCCACTGTATGAGCTGAATCAGATACAAACTGAGACAGCCCCATGGTTTTCATGGAGGCCATGAAGAACTGAGCTGGTCCACCGAGTGTAGCCTCGGCATGGACACTGAAATCCCCCAGCACCACCGTGGTGGGTTATTGGGCAGTGTGTGGTGAACAATACACCAGCAGCATCCATATTCTGTCTCTTTGGCTCAACAACAAAAACAGGCCCTCGACTCCCGTTACAGAGAGAATTGGCCATCTGATGAGGGTGATGGAAGTCCAATGGACTACAGCAATACTCCCTCCCCTAACCCCCGGTCCAGAACAGTGCTGCACTGAGTATTCTGGATGAGGCCCACCCAGTTCATCCATCCAGATCTCAGTTATACCATCTTCTTCTTTACTGTGGGACTGTTATAGTGGGAAAGAGGAGAGAGCAGAAGTGATGTTCTGTGGTTTTCCCTTTTCACCCCTTCCTCCTTTTTTCTGCCTGCTTGAACTGAAACAGGCAGAAAAATGATCCCATGTTCTCTTTCTCTTGAAAGGTAAGAGGAAAAAGAGAAAATTCCAATTGGGTACCATTTCAAGGGAAAGATTCTGGCTGTGATCAGACACACAGAGCAAAAAAAGAAAAGGTGGCTTAGAGAAGACTTTGAGGTGGGATTGTTCACACACCAGTCTGCCCTCCATGAACATTCTGTGCTAGAAAAGATGGATTAGAGGGCTGGGAACACAAGGGTCATCCACTGTTTCTCTGAGGTGTCCCTTACGTCTGAATGCAGATGTTGACCATACTGCTTTGCTGGGATCAGTGGTCAACCCCTGTACTATGAAGGAAACACATGCCTGTCTCCCTGCTGAAATATCCTGACATTTTTACTTTGTTTTTGATTGCCATAATCCACCCAGATATTGACTAGGATAAAAATGCAAACAGACAAGCAAATAAATAACAATACTCAGTTGGAAGGTAGACAAAAAGTTAGCCTGTTATATCTTGAAAGATAAAATACAATTTAATTATAACCATGGCATTAACAACACTACCCCCTCCTTCAGCTGCCTGAAACAGAAAAGCCTTTAGCATCAAGCAATGCCAATGAAAAGATGTTTATTCCCTTGCTGCCTGTCAACATCAGAAAAATAGAGTTCAGGATATGAAGCTTTATTTTTTAAAACCATGTTAAAGGCACAAGTGAATGAAATCCATCTTCAGTTTCACTCTTTTACTGTGAAAAAGTGACAAGAACATAAGCAGGCAAGTTCAAATTCGGTGTCATTCTTTTAAAAAGGATTCAGAAAATCCAAGCCATACCAGCAAGAATGCAGTATGTCAATAAATGCAGTACCTGAAACGCAGATCTTCTTGGAGGCTCTTCTTCTTCCTTCTTTTCCTCCTCATCTTCTTCTTCTTCACTGTCCGTCTCAAACAAATAATAATCTCCACTTCTGACCACTAAGCAAAATAAAATGCTTTCTTTATTTCTTGCAAGGGAGAAAATCCATTTTAAGCTCTATCCTGAGCTACCTCAGACACACACAGGAACATTCTGTGATCATTGGACTCCATGAAAAAAAACAAACAAGTGAAAAGGAGGCAAGAAACTAACACAATCTGAGACAGACAAATTTTGATGTGAAATCTCCTGGCATCACATAGAAACAGTGTCAATTTCTTTCAATTATCAAAGCTTTTAAAAGATTTCCCCCCTCCCCTATGTGCTCAAGACGTAATGTGAGTGAACTGGGCCTTATATCCTTGAACAGAAGCAGTTTGTAAAGAAGTTCAAATAAACTTACAGGCCTGACTTGATCAAAGAAAGGAAACAAATAACACAGAAGAAACACAATAAGCAACAGACAAAAATAAAGTCAGCATATCACATTGCCAAGTTGAAGGCTTTTAGCATAATGGCTGCAAGTAAAGGAAGCAACCTTAAAAAATTAGAATGACATCCAAAATTCATTTGACCCTCATTATATAGGTTTCTTGTTCAATCATACCTCACTCTATATTTTATCTCAATTGCATACTGATCCAAGAATGATACCACAGAGGCCAGCATCCTGGACCACCAAGTATACTTGGAGCCTCCCTTCCACATGACGGAGTGGCTGCCTGATTGTCTCTTCAATGAGGCCAGTGTGTGGAAGGGAGGTTCTGGGTATGCTTGCTGGTTTGGTTTGGTGGCTAGCGCAGAATCACCTTAACGTTCCTATTAGCTTTTTACTTTGAGACAAGAAATGAAATGAACACATATAGGGTGTTTTTCCACTGTCACTAGAAGTACCCATTAAGCACCCATTAATTGGTACAAAAATGCCATTAAGTACCCATTAATGGGTACTTAATGGGTACTTCTAGTGACAGTGGAAAAACACCCTTAGTCTCCTTCTACATAGACTTGTCATTTATGTTATACAAATTTTACATAACTCAAATAGTATGAGTTGCCATTATTTAAGGGAACAAATTCCACACTCAAGGGGCTACATTCACCACTGTTTGTAACTCTCCTTTCATTCTGATATAAACTTTAAAAGTTATTCTTATTAATATCATAGGAGGTGAAAATTTACAGCACTACTTTTTAAAGAGTGCACAATATATGGAGTATATTGAGCAGGTTTATCCTGTTCTCAAGGAGTGGAGTCATGCAACAAATGGCCTGTTTCCTTGATCTTGTACTTTGAATAGTTGTTAGCAGTTCCACTCAGCACAGCCATAGGAGAGAGAAGAGGAACCAACACAGGATCCAACAATATCTGGATAGTATGGGTTTGGAATGTCAAGGCTAAAAAGCCAGTGGAAGGAAAATGTAGTGATGTGTGCAAAAGAAGCAGAATAGATAACCAGGAGTTAACTTAGTATTTAGTTAGGAGACTCCTGGAATTGCATCATAAGGTGAGGTGTGCAAACACATCACCAGTTCTCCTAAGACTGATGACAACATCACAGGGATTGTGCAAGAGTTGTGTAAGACTGTGTAACACTTGCGAAATGCCAGGATATGACACTCCAACTCAGATAGTGGAAAGGTATAAAACTGGGCACGGCTGTGCCTTTGTCTTGCCTTGCCTAGCTGGTCGGGAGACGGAAGGAGAATGTAACTTGCTATGCAATAAACCTCTTCGGAGAAGTTACGGCGTCCCTGACTCTTTGTTTACACTGGCGAAGGGGGAGAAGGAGGGGCCAAGCCTCAGCAGGATCGGAGATCCAGATCGGGAAGCCAGGCCCTTCAGCACCTTGGACAGCGACAGCTGAAGCTGACAGCCTTGGAGCCAAGACACAGAGAGGGGAATTGCTTTTCCGGGAAAGCAGGAAAGCAGGACTTTGTGTTTCCAGCACGAACCAAGGCGCGACTCTGCGAATGGAACGCTGATGGAGATTTATTACCACAGGGGGGGCAACCAGTTACCCCCTGACAAGGGTTATGGCAGCCCAGAGCGTTAACCCCGCGCGTGCTGGAAAGTTCAACTGACTGTGAGTGCCGAAAGGCTGAGTGAGAAGAGAATCGGACGGCTGTCTGATTGTCTGTTTTGTGTGTCTGTCCTTTGTCACGTTTGACAGAAGAAGGAGGGAGGAAAGTGCACTGCTTGAGAGGTGGAAGCTGCACGTTTTCTGACACTGGATGAGACGAACTTTTCTGTGTGGTGTGTTTACACTGAAGCGGCGCTTACCAGAGAACGAGTCTGGAGATTGTGGCAGATTTGCAAGTTGCAACATGGGGAGTCAAAAGCCCCCCAGTGCAAAAGACATTTGTCCTGTTAGAAAGTTTGACTGATGAGTTTGAAAATATCCTGTGGAGCCTACAGTGTGTTGACCAGAGGCAGCTGGCTGCAAAGATGGTGGCATCACGAGTCTTGGAGGAAAGCCAGCGTAAGGACTACGAGGCAAAACTCCAGAGACAGGAAACAGGGGTGACTCAAACCCACTCAATCGAGACTTTCAATGATTTTGAGCCTGAGAAAGCATTTGTGTCCAGAGGGAGGAAATGCTTCCACGGTGGTGGAAAGGATCATCTCATGAAGGACTGGAGAAAGTTGGCTGAGGAAAGAGCCAAAAAGAAGGAACCCAGGTGTGCTGCAAGCAACAGAGGGGTTGTAAAGAACTGTGAGTCTATAGCCTGTGTGGCTGCAAGCCCTAGTTGGGTGTTGGACTTGGGGGCAAGTTTTCACATGGCCAGTTGTGAAAAGCTCCTGAAAGAGAAGATGCCTCCTAATGCAAAAAGTGCATCGGGGGGGCGAGGATCTGCAATGGAAACTGGGAAAATACCATGTTTTGGAAAGGATTTTTCAAATGTATTGTGTGTTTCGGAATTGCAAGACTGTTTAATCAGGGAATCTGAGCTAATAAACAGTAATTATGCTTTGTGTTTCAAGGGGAATGATTGTACTGTTAGCATAAATGATGGAGTTTGTGCTAGGGCAGTCAAGGGAAACAAAGTGTATGTGATGACTTACGGGCTTGAATGCGCGCTAGCTGATAATGTGCTGTTGCACTTAAACTGCACCCATTATTACCAGAAAGTCATGGGACATGTGAACTTCACAAGTGTGGTGAAACTAGAGGGAGTGTGTCCAAAATTTCAGCTGAAAATTTGTTCAAACCGTTGGGATTGTTCAGTTCACAGCAAGGTAAAGCTTGAGGTTTTTCCTGTGGCCAAGTTTAGCCAACGCACGACAGAAAGATTGTTTCGGACTGTGCAGGCAAATTTGGCTGGCCCTTTAGCAAAGACTATGGGCAAGAATCAGTATTTTATAGCCATTGTGGATCAACATACAAAGTATCTGTATATGATACTAATGGCAGAAAGAAAAACAACACAGAAAAGGTGGGGAGGGGCAATTTTGACTGTTAATCATGTTGCTAACCGTGTTTGGAATTCTTTTGTAAAGGAAATGCTTTATCATATGCTGTATGGTAGACCATCAAACCTTAAATGTATAAGAGGTTGTGGGCAATATGCAAATGTATATAATGTATATGTACCTGCAAATTTCTGGAAAAGGTTAATGTTTGTGGAGTATTCTGGTAACAGCTATAGATTTTGTTCAAGTCATGGAAAAATCTTACTGTCCAGGAGTGCCAACTTTGAGAGATATTCCAGCTGGGAAAGACTCCACATTAATAAGGAGGTTTTTCTCAAGCTAGGGCAGAGTGCCACAGATGCTGGAAATGGAGGGGCACTAGAGCAAGAAGGTTCTACAGATAGTGAGACTAACACATCTGCAGATGAACAAACACAAACACAGCCTAGGTCAGATAGTGGAGATGGAAAAGGAAGGACAAAGGTAATCCTACCAAGGAGAACTCAGAGAGTTAGAGAGCCCCCAGATTGGTTTGTGACACAGACTGCAAACACTTGCATAGTGATAGCAGGAGGCAAGTGGGTATTCAAGAGGCAGGAAATGCCAGATGAAACCCAGAAACACGGGGATAGAGACAGCAGAAAGGTGAATGATCCTAAGGTACTTAAAAAGACCAAGGAAAGAGAGTTAGTAATCCAGGACAAGAGCTGGAGTGCTGTGTGGCATAGTTCAAATAATATAGTCACACACATCAATACATTTTGGAGGGGATTGTCAAGGCTAAAAAGCCAGTGGAAGGAAAATGTAGTGATGTGTGCAAAAGAAGCAGAATAGATAACCAGGAGTTAACTTAGTATTTAGTTAGGAGACTCCTGGAATTGCATCATAAGGTGAGGTGTGCAAACACATCACCAGTTCTCCTAAGACTGATGACAACATCACAGGGATTGTGCAAGAGTTGTGTAAGACTGTGTAACACTTGCGAAATGCCAGGATATGACACTCCAACTCAGATAGTGGAAAGGTATAAAACTGGGCACGGCTGTGCCTTTGTCTTGCCTTGCCTAGCTGGTCGGGAGACGGAAGGAGAATGTAACTTGCTATGCAATAAACCTCTTCGGAGAAGTTACGGCGTCCCTGACTCTTTGTTTACACTGGCGAAGGGGGAGAAGGAGGGGCCAAGCCTCAGCAGGATCGGAGATCCAGATCGGGAAGCCAGGCCCTTCAGCACCTTGGACAGCGACAGCTGAAGCTGACAGCCTTGGAGCCAAGACACAGAGAGGGGAATTGCTTTTCCGGGAAAGCAGGAAAGCAGGACTTTGTGTTTCCAGCACGAACCAAGGCGCGACTCTGCGAATGGAACGCTGATGGAGATTTATTACCACAGGGGGGGCAACCAGTTACCCCCTGACATGGAAAGTTTGGGACTTTGTATAGAATAGAAGCTACCTCATTTGCGACTTGGTGTTCTATGTCTATATCTGTATGCACACAAAATTAGTGCAGCCATCTAAGTATATTGTTTGATGTACAGATTGCATGAGGCAGTGGTGCAAAAATCCTAACATCTGGCCTACCTTCTGGAAGACAACCTCAAAATAACCTATGAGAACATAAGAACTTAAGGTCTTTTCTGCACTTACCATTGTACTGCTCACTGAAAGGATGCAGAAGCTTCCCTTCTGCACATTGGTTCAATATAAAGTAGGCCATACCCCCTATTAGTATACTCTGCTGCACTGGAGAAAGCATAGACTGAACCAGGTGGTCCATAATAGTAATCTAGTCCAGGATACGTGTAGACCTTTTTAAAAAGGTCTACCAGTGGACTAGTGGGCACCAAACCAAGTCACGTAGGTATGTGAACGTAACAAATGCCACCATGTTTCAGTTTAGGAGAGGATCCATTTCAGAAGAGCACCAAATATATTAAGGAAATGGGTCCGTTGGGGGTTCGTGAGGCCAGGATCCCATGGCCCTTGTAGCTTATTCTAAAGCACATGGGGGTGTTGGTGTCTTGGAACAACCTCCCAAATGTGGATGGCCTTGTTCTGGAACAGTGGACTGCTCCACTATAGCACTCCATGTGTGTAAATATGGAAGCTACTTAACAAAAGCCTTGCTGGTAAGACCAAAGCTCATCTAATCTAGCATCCTGACTCACACACTGGCCACCAATTGTTTCTGGGTATTCTCAAGCAGAAGACGAGGGCAATTAATTAGTTTTAGAGGCATCCTGTCTAACTAGCATCCACTAATTATTTCATAAAATTACAAGTTTTTCAAAGATGAAAACTTCAGAGTTAATTTATTCTAAAATGCCTGCTATCTTTAATAGAAAATAATAGTAGGAAATTTTGTGTAGTCACCTTTAATTTCTAAAACATTTCACTGTACATAAAAAGAATATTCCAGTTAGGTGGCACAGTCTGTACTGCACACTCTCTCACCCCGCCCCCCCAAAGGTAAGTGTAGATGCCTCCTGTGCTGCCTAACTGCGATCCATTCCATTGCATGAGTGCCTAGGGAATGGCAGAGGAGTGTGGAATCTATCTCCTGAGGATGATTTTAAATTAGGAAATCCCATTCTTTTCCCTGTTCTTGAAAGATTTAACAGTGGACTAACAAGGGGGCAAATCTTACTCTTGGCATGAGTAAGACAAAAACTAACTAAATGGGTGTGTTCTCTGTCTGTGGGTGCACATCTTAACTATTTGCATCAAGTTCCTGAATACTGGTGAAGAATCTCATTCACCACTTGTACTCTTGGACAAAAAGGAAAAGAAAATGCTAGATAACCCAGTTTACATTACTGAATTCTGAGTTATACTATCGACACATTGCATATCCTACTCCCACATATAAAAGGATGGTATGATTAAACAGCAATAATGCATTCTTGCAGGTACAATCTAATATGATGGTGAGGTATAAACAACTGCAGCTCATTTTTCAACCAATCATCCTTCTCCATCCACAGAGCACCTTGCTCAAACTGTTCTTCACGTATCAGCCAACTGTTTTAATTGGTTTATAACTCCATACTATTTTGCAAGCAAATAGCCATGAGAATGCATGTTCCTCATGTCATGCATTCCCGCAGCAAAAAAGATGCCCTGAGAATTCCATGTCAATGTAAAAATAATAGTAATGGTACTAAATATATGAGCCTTTTGGCTTTTGGTGACAGGATACAGTTGCAAAAGTCTCTTGGTTCATTCAAATACAAGAGCTACAAAGCTTATTTTAGAAAGTTAAATAAAGAGAGGAAGTGTTGATCATTTTCAGAGCTTGCAAGTACAAAACAAGTACATGCATTATTGCAATTAACACATCTTGTGTTGTTATTTACTAAGGCATATAATGAGGATCAAACGATTCAGAAACTGAACGAGGACAGTCTAACAGACAATGCATGGGTGAAGATCCATCTTACAAAGCAGATTAGAGCAGACAGAAGTAGAATTCTGCAATTCTCTTAGTTTTTCTGTCTGCGTTGAAAGCCATTGTAGCACAAAACCTAGAATCCAACTGTCCTTTGAGTCATTCTTACTCTCTGATTTTTCTGCAGCAAAAAACTTATAGGGATTAAGAGAGACCATATCCAGGTCAATTCTAAACAATTAAAAATAAAATTTATTGGAAAGCAGAAACAATTGATATGTCTTGGGGAACTGCTTAAAAAAGGGATAGGCCTCCAAATGTTTATCATGCCCTCTTAAAACTGAAATATCTTGTCAGCATAGTTTATTTGTGACTTGATAGAAACAGACATTTCCCCCAATAAATTAAAATGTGAGACAAAAATAGAAATTTGGAAGCAAGAATGGTGGTTGATCCTATAGAATAAATCTGGAGTAAACTTAGTGCAAATCAGTTTCCCTAAAACATTAATACATAAAGATCAGTTTAATTACCAATTAGGTACATACCAATTTTATCTCTTTTACACATGTGTATAATATTAATTATTTGGATAGAGTACAAAATGGAATTGGCCTGAATCATTATTAGTGAAATTATTTTGATCCAGAGATTGTTAAAGTAATGAACAATGCCTTTTTTCATTTATTTCTGATAAGTACAATATGAAGCTTATGGAAATGTATTTTGTACCTCACACAGGAATAACAAACACAGGTATATGCAGACCAGACCTATGGATTGGGAATAATAAGATGTTCAGGTTTCCTGAACTGTGTTTTTATTTGCAGCAAATAAAACTTCAGTAAAAAGAAAGTAAAAAAACAAAACAAAACACATCCTCCAGCTGGACCGTCACTATGCCTATGGGGTCCTGATCTACAGCTACTGTTGAATTCAGGTCTGTACCTTAGCCCCTGGATATGCAGATTAGATTCAGGTCTGTATCTTAGTCCCTTTATACACAGATTCCTTCCTATTCTTCCTGCGTCTGAAAAATGGGAATCTGGAAATATTTATCACTCTGCAGTTTTTATTCAAGGAAGGTGGCATGGCAGAAGCAATACATTTGCAACAGGACTTAAACAGCAGCAATATTTCTGCCTCCCATCTCAACCTCCATTCCACTGCTCTATTGAGCTCTCCTGCCTGGGATTTTTGGATAGTTCATGAGATGGCCAGCCATCAAGTGAAGTCACTGGAAGTCCATCTTCAGCATCATATCTTCAGTGTCCGTGAAATCTCACTCTGATTCAAGAGGAGCACACTGAAGATATTGGGAGCTTGCTTTTGGGCTCCTATAGAAGGCAGAAGCTAGTACTGTTCTATGATGCACTCAGTAAAAGACTTTTTGGAACCTACAATTTTATGTTGGGTTGCCAGTTTCTGATTTCACTGGGGTGTTACTGGGAATGGTAAGTGCAAGGGTGCAGGAAAATAATCAAGGGAGGAAAGGGATATCAAGTGCATGGCCCAGTTAAGAACAAAATTGGGAAGAGGTGGTATGTATCCTAAGGAACGCAGGGACACAAAGCTTCTTTCTTTTTAAAGTTACATTTGGCTGATAATTAACAATTCCTGGTCTGCATAGAGTCTGGACAGGTTCAAATTACTGACCTTATGTAATTGGCTTCCTTGTTACTAGTTTAGTGAGATCTTGATGTAATATGGCTGACGAGAGATCTCTATTCATGGCAGCCTACTGCCCAAACCTCAGTTGGCTCAGTCAATTTAAGATTTGGATTGCACAGCATATATTGTGAAATGAAAGTACATTTACAAACAGGGCCACATAAGCATGCTTGATACTGATATATCACTGATACACTGATCCCCTTTGACAGTGTATATCAAAGGTAAGTACTCTTCATCGAAATGGCAAAATTATAATAGTCACAGATTATGGGCAGTTTGTTAACTGGACTTACAAATTTTGCAATTATGTAACTATCAAGTCATAATTATAAAACCATGCATAAAACAAACAGGTCTAGGGAATATGTCCATTCTGGTCAAGGATATAAGGGTTAAATTCAGGTATTTTAAAGATGATTGAGAAACCTACTAGAAGCATGATCAACCCAAGGCCGCCACCACTGCTTTTTTTTGCCCTTGGTTTTCTCTTTGTCTGCTTCGCCTAAAATGAAATACGTCCAAAAATTAATTTTACAAAGTTAAAAATAAGTTGCTGCTTATATTTTCCTATTCCAATTGCTCCATACTATGCAAGAACTAATCCAATATATTCAATAAATGCCTAACAATGTAAATCATCTCAATTAAATTGAATTTATATCTTACTAAAACAGATTTTCACTCCAAGATCAAAGATATTTGAGGGAACATTAACAAGGATCAATTTTGTTTTGCCCTTTCAAAATAAGAAATAGTTTTATATAAGCATTACAGCCCTTATGCACACATGTACCGCAATTTTGTACCAATCTCTTTCTCTTTTTTAAAAATCAAATTTAACTGTGCAACAATACAAAAAGTCTTCGGGAACGTACTGCAAAATACCATTCTTATGAATGAAAGTACTTAAATAATATGCTGTTGATATAGTATTTGTTTTTAAAGTTTCTTCAGTACAGACAGGTGTGGCAACTTTGTACTGCGCTCAAATAAAAATATAGATGTAGTTTTATATGTAGTTCAAAACTACAGTTATACAGGATAGACTGCCAGAGAAAAAGGCTTTCAGAAATAAGTTCTGTGCCATACACTATTTGTCTGCAGGGATTAAATAAAAATGGAATACAAAACAACAGCACTATCTAGAAATTTCACCCATACTGATAGTTAAATTTAAAGAATCTGTAATGATAACAGATGCATAGTATAATTTCTGCATCCAGACAGTGCTTAGTTATTTTGCTATATTTCAATATTCCATGCTTTATTTCAGAATATCCAAATATAGTGGAAAAAGTAAATGATGTCTAGATGCAACCCTACCAAAGCATTAGAATGACGACACAAAACAATCTAGGGGTGTTTTTCCACTGTCAATTGTACCCATTTTTGCACCCATTTTTGTACCTTTTGGCTATGAGCTGGATGATCCCATTTCCATTACGGCACCAATTTTGAACCTGATTGTTTCCACTGCTGTGGGGGGAAATCTGGATCTTTTTGTCCTTTAATCGGGATTTTCTGTAGACCCCATGGGGTCTACAATGGGGTCTTCTGCCAGAAAGTCCAGATTAAAGGGAGCCTGTTTCCACTGGAAACAGGCAATGGGGTCCAAAGGAGGCTAGGGGGAGGGGATGCACCTTTGACCCCCCCCCCAACATTGGCTTCGGAGTCACTTCCAAGTCACTTTGAAGTTGACTTCACATTCACTTTGAAGTGACTTTGAAGTCAGCTTCAAAGTCACTTCGAAGCATGAGCTCAACTTCGAAAGCTGAGCTCATGCTTCGAAGTCACTTCAAAATCACTTTGAAGTTGCTTCGAAGACTGCATCCCCTGCCCCCCAAAACACCTGGGGTAATGGACCGACCCCTTGTGGGTCGATTCGGATTCCTCAGATGGGTGCAAAGCTGTTTCCACAGCAGGGGTGTTAGCACCCATTTCTAATGGGTGCTACACCTCCTGTGGAAACACATTGGGTGCTTCCCTTAATCTGGATCTACTAGATCTAGTACTGTACCCATTCCTTAGATCCGGATCTTTTTAGATCCAGATCTAATGGCTGCAGTGGAAAAACACCCAAGATGTATCTGGAGTATTATGTATGAAAGTTCGCCTTATTCAAAAATTCCGTAGAAATCTGCATACTGATTTTGTTACATATCAGGCAGCCACATGCAATACCTGACAATTTAGACTGAATGTTTCTAACACTACTGAAATCAAATGTACTTCAATGAAAGTACCTTAATGTGTGCAAATGATTAATTGCTAGGCTGTTGCTCCAGAGAAGTAAAGCGGAAGAGTAAGATAATTCCATGGGCTGACTAAAACTGCAATCCTGGATACAGTTATTTTATACAGTTAATGGAATTTACTTCTGAGAAAACAAACAATAAGATTATACCATGGAGCTGCTGCTTCAAACAGGCTGGTGGAATATTGCATTTCTTTACATACATTCTTGTTAATGTTACCAAGAGAGAAAAAAGCCAAGTCCAGAAATATTGAAGGAATGATACCATCATCATCATCATCCTCTTCAGCAGCCTTTTGGATTGGTTGCCCATCTGAAGTTTCTTGATTCATGCTCATCACCCTTTCTTTACCCTTTTTATATTTTTGCTGCCTGGCTTTGATACGATCCATTCTGTCAAGGGAGATTTCACACTGTCAGAATCCATGCCACCATCTCTGAAGAACCTTGGTTAATTTATTACGGTATTTTCTTAAGAAACTGTTTTCATTTACGGTATATAACTAAGTTTTAACATGACAAAAGCTAGTTATATATTGCCCCATTAAAACTAATTCTTCCTCAGCAATGAGCAGATTCAGAGGAAGAGAATTCTTAATGAGGCTACAGCATACAGATTAGCCTTTTTTCCTCCCCAACTGTGCTCTGACATATTCCAAACTACAACATTATTCTAGTTGATCATTTACAGAAGTAAAAAATTGGTTATCAAAAAGGGAAGGAAGGAAGGAAGGAAGGAAGGAAGGAAGGACAGCTTACTGTCTCTTCAGTTGATCCATTGATTTTTTCTCTTCCTCAATTCTTGCCTTCACAGCTTTCACAATTGTAGCCTGGAAAAGTTCCGCACCCCTGTAAAAAGTCAAAACCAAACAAAGCTAAAATTTAAAATCCAGGTTTTAAAAAAAGGCAAGATAAAATGTACATGGTAGTTGTGTTTAGCTACCTTTGCCTGATCTTGACATGACTTCAGAGTGAAGCGGTCTGGAAGCACGTATCATTGCAATACGTGTAGCAATCCTAATATAGTGCCAGGATAATTCTGAGTTTTATACCCTGTCTGGATGCAGCCTGATTTACTCCCCACACCAATGAGGGTTAACTACTGCTTACCTGGATGCTAGAATCTGTGAAGCTTTAATATCTGCAACCACATGGAGGAAGTAGTAGCTCATGAAGACTCTTCTCTGCAGCAAAAGGAAGGCGAAGCAAATGCTGTCCCAGATGATTCCTGCCTCCCCACTTGGTAATTTACAGTCCTTATGATCCGAGGCTGATAAGAGTAAGCAAAATTTCCCAGATTAATATTATCTCTGTGGTATAACCCTTTGTCTGAAAACTGTAAAAAGATGATAAATTATTACACAAGTTGAATTAGAAACACTTAAAACAATATTCTGATTTTTTTGCTCTTCTTCTGGTTACCTTGTGTGAGATGCAACAACTTGCTACTGGAAAAAAAAATTCCCTCAGCCTTCTGAGTGTGGAAATCTTGTCTAAGCTAGAATCATTTTGCCTCAAATGTTATGGTATAATTATTGTCATTTTTATCTGCAATCCTTAAAACTTTCTATCTAAAATTTGTTTGACATTTGGGACTACTAAAAGCATGTTAACAGTGCAATAACACATGATATATGCTTATAGTTCACTGTAAACTGTCCAGGAAACTATATGGCATATAGCTAATGAGAACAAATAAAATAAGCTCCACAAGATACATTCAAAAATAATAAAATGGTGTCTATTTTCCAAGGCATTTCTTCACCAAAGAAGAGACAGGAGGCAGCAAGAAACTTACACAACTGACAGTGCAAACAAACAAACAAACAAACAAACAAACAAACAAACAAACAAACAAACAAACAAACAAAAATCCCCTACTCATTTAAAACTCTTTGAAATTATCTGTAGCTCAGCAGTAGAACAAATTGCTTGGACAGCAAAGGCTGTATGTTCAATCATTTGCCTCCCCATGGCAAACCTCCATCTCTGCCAAAACAAGTGCATTTTCCCCAGTCTTCAGGCTGAAATAATCAATTGACCACTTTGGACATGTTTGTTTGCTCTATTCGTTCCATTGCTCTTAGACATTTGCTATTCTTCTCAGATTCATAGTCCACTGATTTGGTTACATGGATGACTCTGACAGCTGTAAAGTTACTGACACTAGAAGGCTGCACCAAACTCTGTTTTGTTATGCAAAACACATCAAAACAGAAATCTCATAAATGTTTGTTAAGAACATTGGGCAAGTGTGAAATGGAACAGTTCAGCTTGAACCTGAAGACAACAGACAAAAACTTGGTTTGAGGTTGGGAACTGGGCTGGACTAAATTGACTATGGGTGCATCCAGACAAGAGTTAAGATGTGTGTGGAATGTGCATCAGCATTCAGTTTGACAGACAAGTTTAACTATTCTCAGCTGTAGCTGCACATTATACTCTGAGTTTAAAAGATAGTAGTTTTAAGGACTTTTGCTGGGGAGTATTCTGTTACTCTGCATTTTTCTACGTGTTGGGCAAACTCCATGAGATCTTGTGAGAACTAGCCTGCACCCAAGAACATGTGGACTTAACACAGCTGAGCATGGAAGGAGGGCTGAGCATGTGAATGGAAGAAACCTCACTGCTGCAACATCTGAAATGCAAAGTATCACCTACAGGTGATGGCAAACCATTTGCCCTCCAGAAGCACTTTACTTTGGACTATAGGTAAATCATATATTTTTAAAGCAATGTCTGAAGGCACCATATCATTCAAGTTGAAGCCAAGGAGATGTGGCCTTGCTCGGTCATGTGGTAATGATAGGCTGAACCATTCTCCCATTTCATTGTAATCATCACTTGTCTTGGGATAATGCAAAGGAAAAAAAATAAACTAGGAATCAAAAGAAAAGATTCTAGCAAATAATTATCCCCACATATAAATTATGAATAATGCCTTCTGTTTCATGAGCACTGTTGCTACTATTTCCTGCTTCAGATCATGTGAAATGCATTTTATTTGACTGAACAGCATGACAATCACTGACTAAATTCCTACTGGACTATTTTTGTAGGCAAAAAAGACTGAGAACCAATATTACTAGTCATAGATTTCGTAAGTTTTACTCATTTCTCCCCATTTAAGTAGCAGTCATGTCCAAATTTAATTCATGTGTTAAGAGTTTATTCCTTAGTAAAAGAAACCTGAAGGCCTGTTTTCAAATGATGGCTATTGAAAAGTTTTCAAGGGAGTTTTAAGGAACAATTCAACGAGATTTACAAATGTATACTTACGAATTGTGTAGCCCTTAACTGTACAGGCCAGACTAAAGGCCTGAATGAACCAACAACTGTTGTGAATTAAAGATTGAATGTAGCCACATGCTCCTATCTGGAATAAAGAGAAACTGATATGTTAAATCTTAGGAACACAGGAAAAGTTAAAGTGCAACTCCCAATGACTATTCCTAACATTTTATAGCCAGTGTACAGAGAAAAAGGTACTGTGGTAATATTTAGGTAGTTAGAAAATGAAGCCACAAGAACTGGTAGGCTGTGTTGTTACTCTATGTGCAGGCATGTTTTTTTAGCCTGATGCTAGCAGTGACTGGTGAATGTCCAGATCTCTCCAAATTTTCATCTCTTTCTCAAATCCTACAGCCATCAGATTAGCTTCTTTATCTCCTCTCACCCCAAACCCACAGGCTCCAACAAGTTTGCCTGGTTTCATCTTCCTTCCCAAACCTCTTGAGCACTGAAGTCTGTATGCCCACACCATTCTCCAGTTCCATGTCTCAGAGACATTATGGCCCTTTCTGACCTGCTTCTTTTTCTAGATTGTATCCTGGAATAGGGACCTGCTGCCTGCATGCGTGGCCAGACTACAGCAAGTTCTGCCTGGAGCCTGTTATAGTCTGCACCAATGTGCAGATGTCAAGTCCCTATTCCAGAACATAATCTAGAATAAGGCCCAGTGCAGAAAGGACCTATATCTGCCTATTTTCCCCTGTTCTCTACCAAGTCCCACAAGCAATCCTGCCTGGTTGCTTCCCTGATCCCTTCCAGTCTTTTAAATCCACATACCTCAGAGCTGTCTATCTCTATCCTTGCTCTCTCCTACAATCCCTACATCCTAAGTCAACTTGCCTTCATTTCCCCCACGCCAGCCTCCTTTT
Organism: Aspidoscelis tigris stejnegeri; assembly: GCA_023333525.1. Taxonomy (NCBI): domain Eukaryota; kingdom Metazoa; phylum Chordata; class Lepidosauria; order Squamata; family Teiidae; genus Aspidoscelis; species Aspidoscelis tigris. The sequence goes on from JALMGA010000004.1 coordinate 60,536,566, forward strand.
TGTTATCTCTTATGCACAAACAGTCATGTGACTATTGTCTGATGCATACAGATATTTAAGATGAATATCAAATGTAGTCTACTTCTCCAAGAAGGCAAGAAATATCGTACTTTAAATCTGCATTAAAGATAAACATTGAAAGCTTAGATTACAGCACAGAGCACTTACCGACAATATATTTTTCATTGTGATCACAAATACATTATAAGCTATGAGCCAATCCCAATAACGAAGAATGCTTCTAATTGGTCTAAGCAACAAATCTCCTCCGAAGAGCAGGAAATAGAAACAGGCAACCAAATATCCCATGCAAAATATACTGATCCTAGTGGTTCCAGTAATAAAGATGATGGTGAGAACAAACCAGAAGAGATAGCTGAATATTACCACTTTACCCATGTCTAGGTAAGATCTATAATGATAAAAAGCAAAATTGAGAAATGTTATGTTTCTATTTTGTTCAGTTCATAGATTCTGTGCGTGTTAACACCTCTCCAACCTTTTGACAAATATAATTTAATTTGGTAAAAATAACTATTAAAAAATTATGACGTACAAAGAAATTATTTCTGAGTACTATCCTATTAGATCTGCAATTACTGGCAGGGATTCCCAAAGTCCTCTGAGTGTGACATTGCCACAACTGTTATTTCTCTCTATAGCCCCTGTGATCCCAGAAACAGGGATGAGCAAAAATGAATTACCATTCAAAAATTCAACTGAATTTGCAAATTTTTGTGTTGAATCAAAAGTACGGACATTTTACCATGAGAAGGAACCATGAACCTAGCTTGAGAATACAAAAATTCAATTGAATTTTCACACTTTGGCAATATTTTATAGACTTTTTCAATGGGAAAAAAGCCATGAAAATGTTCAGTCAAGAATGTGAAAGTCCAAGCATTCAACGAACGATTTGATGAAGAAACAAATTTTCAGATGTTCATTTTGACTGTGCTTTGAATGTGAATTTTTCATTTGTGCAAATCCCTAAGAAGAACATTTCTTTAGGAAGTCTGAAGATTTTCTAAGCAATGCTTGGTGTGGCAAGTAAAATTGTGAGTCAGGTGATCCCACAACTGGGATTCTTAATATTTTCATTTTTCATTCAAATGTAGTGGAATACTGAGCATAAATGAAGTAGATATTCAGAAAAAAATGTTTCTTTTTATAAATTTTCAGCAACCAGCTCTTACCGGCAATGAATAAAATCAGGGACAGGATTGTGCTGGCTGAATGAAGCTGCATCAAGATTCATACAGATCTCCACATTGTCTCCAGCGATAATACGGACAGCAGCTTTGTTCTCATCATCAAATGTTTGCCTTTGTAATGATGCACACAGTAGCAACATGAAATCATCTGGAAGAATAAAAACATTATAAAGTTAAAGCCAGAATTACTGGTTAGATAAATATAATGTTACATGTCACTGGAGATCATCTACTAAACAACTGTTATGCTTTCAGGAAACTTTGTTCATCAATACATATAAACCATATTTAAAAACCCTGAAACTAGAAAAGAAAAAATAGTATACACACTAATAAAAGCATTAAACATGAACAACCTATCTATACATGTAAGATATATGTTTCCTATTCAAACATTCTTAGTGTTATTTGAATTTAGCTTCCATACTCGGGAGCAGAATTTAGCTTCCATACCTGGGTAGCAGGCAATATCATGGTTTCTGTATCTTTGCAAAAAACAAAACAAAACATCAAGATGCTCATGGAAGCTCCCATGCAGCAAACCACGATTGGACCCTACTTGACAGTAGTTGGACCCTACTTGATAATATCCAACTGAAACAACAACAGGTTATTCAAAATACTTACATACAAGAAATACTGGGTTTGGTCTCTCAATGAAATCTGGGAAGTATAGCCATTTGATGATATTTGAGTTGAAGTTGGCATTAGGATACCTCCATGGATAATCTATGGAAGACAGAAACAAGAAAAATTAAGAGGTGACTCATGAAGTATCTTCAATCTCTCTTCCACAATCAGTTTTTCAATTGTCACTGATAAAGCTCTAATCTCAAATGTGGAGAAAGGAAATCCTTACCTTTACAAGGAGCAGGTGGAATACCAATACAAATAAAGTACTGGAATGTAATAATGCATGATAGAAAACAGCAGTACTTTGGCCAGATTTCTGCAATGGCTTTTCTTCTGCGCCGATATAATACAGCAATTAATGCAAATGCATGAATCATGGCATAGAAATCCATTCGTTGACCAATTACATTTACTGACAAGAGGAAACAGCTCTGCAAGAAACAAGCCATAAACGTAAACATTTATAGAAAATTACATAATGATTTGCAGCACTTTTAAAAACAAGAGATCCATCTCTAAAATCCCTTTTCTGTACAGCTATCTAAATATATGTGTCTGCATCTCTCCAAACCTCATAATGAAGAACTAAGGAGGACAAAAGTTATCATATCCAAATGACTATTAGTAGTAAAGGAGATTTTAGCCTGTACTCACTTATATTTATGTCTGATCAATGAGTTTTTAAAAAGAATGTATCTTATACTTTTACATTTAGGAGTCTACCAATTACAGATCATTTTTGCAGTTTATATTTAAAATAATGCTAGTAGTCCAAAAACTGTTAATTGTCATAAGCAGTTAAATGTGATATTTACCGGGATGTTCTAGTGCCATATTCAAAGTAAAAGAGTTGTTGGGTTATACTGAGTCCTGTTAACTTATGTTCTTCACTAGAAACTTTTCCCTGGGTATACCAGTTACCTGCATACCACAAGCAGATACCAAAGGATGGCCCTTCCTCTGAGATTCTTGCCTTTTTTTGTTGTTAAATTTGGTTACAAGCAAATATTTTTAAAAATGCAATGTTCTACCAATTTTGTTTTGTTGCTTTCTTGGCTTATTTCTTAAAAACAATGCTCTTCCTAATTTTACTGATACTTATGATTTGCTTTCCTCCTTTTTGTAAACCACTTTGTACTGAAGTCAACAGCAAGATGTAAAATCCTAAGATGAATAAAGATCATTTTGTAGCTACCAATATTTTAACCATACTGGCACTGAATTGATTTACCTCCAAACCAAACTTATAGAAGAAGTAATTAACAAAGTACTTAAGGCAGCTTAGTACTCCATCATCCAAATGTAATCTGGTAATATCATGGAAAATGGTCCTTGTCTCAGGTGTTGTGAGGTTATTTCGACATCTGTAATATTCCTGATGCCGGTAAACAGTTACTTCAAAGGCCAAAATTGCCAGCATCAGAAGATTATTCTGTAAAAAAAAAAGTTATTACACATTTAATATGTTATTGGTTTTAATGTGCTCATTTTATACTTTGTAACGTGCCCTGAGAACCTTGGGTATAGGACGGGATAAAACTGCAAACAAACAAACAAACAAACAAACAAACAAATAAATAAATAAATAAATAAAATGTTCATTCTGAAGGAGATACTTCTGAAAGTAAGCAAGAAAAAAATATAGCAAGCAATAATTACCCTCAAGTAGGCTAGAGTTGACAGCCTTGGGTCTACTTTTTTTAATCCAACCCACTCGGCGGGATCAATAGGTTTTTTGTACAGAAGTGATTTATCCAATTCCTCTTGCCTCTCAGTTGTTGTGTTAGGCTGCAATTAAAACACACACACATAATTTGACTTCTTCAGCTTTGCTGATAGACTTTGCTAACAAATGTCACAGCTCGAGCAATTTTTTTTAAAAAAAATTGGACTAGGTCCAGTTTCTAGGTCTGTCTTTCTAGATGTCACTCCACTGTCAGCATCTTGTAGTATAATTTTTGCATTGATAGTACTGTGATGATACATACCTTGTACAGGAAACCTTAGCATTAGAAACTTTTAGGCTTTGGATTAACATAAACATCTGGATAAACCAGTTGTTTAGCATGGGCTAAAATCTGGCATGGAAAGGATATTCAAAATAATGCTAATTCGCTTTTCAAAATACATAGCCAGCTACTACTTACCTTTGTGCAGTTTACAGAAAATAAGTTATTATCAATAGACTCGAGCTGGTACAACATCTTGCAGACGATAATTACGCAAGTCCAAACTGTGCAGACACTTGATGCCAGTGGACGGAACTGAGAATATGGCAGAGCAAATGCCCAGGCAATCAGAAACACATAATTAAGGAGAGAAACCTGTGAGCACAAAATGAAGAAAGTCAATACACTACTTACTAGATAATATTTGGGTTTTTAAAAAATTGTGTTGACACATTGTTAATTTATTACAGTTGAAGAAAGTGGAAGGCACACACACATTACAGTACTGAGGGGAGTTTCCAGTCACTCACTTTTTAATTATTTCTCTCCTCCATTCTAGCAAATGGAAATAATTGTTTTGAAAAGAGAGTGGATGTTACATTTGCTACTGGGAAGAAACTGATGTAGTAACAAAGAAAAATAGTTTCAGATATTTAATAGGGCAGGAGAACTAAACATCTGAAGATGTAGAAATGAAGATGAGTTGTAATGAGAAACAATGATACAAAACATCTTGTTATAATCAAGTTTGTTAAGCTTTTAAATCTTAACAAACCAGTTTGTGCCAGATGCTGTTCTCCTGGACAGAACTGGCTACATCCAAAAGGCAAAAGAACTGCTAAGTGACAGAGAAACATACATACTGATTAACAACCCAATATGACAGCTTAACAACCACATCAAAAAATGTCAAAATGGGAAATAGAAGGATGATACTATTAAGTATCAGAACAGCTGAAATTTGATTTGATAACAGAAAGAATAAAGAATAGTCTGAAGGAGAATTGGAAAAGAATTGAATTTTATGAGTAATAGAAACACTATCAACAGATAGTAACAGACACACTATCAACAGACACTATCAACACTTGATCAACAGATAGTAGCAGCTATGTTTTGGAATTTATATCTTAAGGTCTGAATCAATTTTAAGTGCTATAGGAAATATCATTTAATAAGCATGTAGATGTGTATCACTGTTTTAAATTTAAAATCCAAAACATCATTTTTTTCATATTGTCTTCAGTGTCCACATTATTTAAAAAGAAAGGAGAAGAAACTTGTTTTACATTCCAGTTCTCCACAATCAATCAATTATAGTAAATAATTTCTTAAGTTCAACACCACCAGACCTAGAACAGCCACTCATTACTTGCCTCTTTCACTGTAACCCAAATAATATAAGATGAAACGATTTTGATAATGTGTAGCTCCAAAAGCCACCACACAAACACTTGCAGTTTATGAAAGCATTCCAGGAATTTCAAGAAAAGTACGGTGAGGCGATCAATTACCAAATGCCACTTATTTCTTAAATCTGAAAGACAAGCCAAAGATAGTGATGAAAGTATTTTAGTTTTTAATTTCATCTTCAATGAGAAATAAATTTCTTCCTGATGGGAACTTGAGAGATGGAAGGACACAATTTTATGTTAAAATATTTGAATTGCCCACTGCTGTTTATGGACAGGCCTCATTTTCACCCCAAGACATTTTAAAAGAACTACCCAGGTTTCTCCAGACTACAATGTTCTCTCTCTTCCTCTTCCTCTTTTTCCTCTTCCTTTCTCCTTTCTTATCCATTCAGTTTCATTGCTCAAAGCTGTTTATATATTTTAGTTGATGAACATTCAAGAAACTTTGGTTCAGAAATAAAGGGGATGGCAATTACCCTAGAGGGTAATCACAGAGAGCAATTTTAGGGTGTATTTTATCAAGGAGTGCTGCATCTGCATCTGCTCTAAAAATAAGTGTGTCACACACATTTTAAAAATAAGCATCCTACTTCCCCTCATTGTTTTCCATGTATCACATAACTGCCTTCTGTCCTTGCCTCCCACTGGCCACGAGTAGTCCAATTTTCCTTGGACCTGATTGGTCTGCTACTATAAGGAGGCTGAAATTGGTTTCAGGAACACCGTAGCCTCCCACTCCATCTACCCCAAATTGCAACACGAGCTGAGAGTGGGGAAATTCAATTTGTGAAAGGGGTGAACAAAAGGATGCTTAAGGATGAAGTACAGCATTTTATAATTTTCTGTCTGTTCCAAGAGTCTTAGGTTTGCCCCAGAGTTGTCCTCAAACTTGTGTTTTAACACACTCCGAGATGAATAACCTTCAATCACCTCTAAGACACACACTCCCGCCATCAGTCTACCTGATATTTCTTCTGTCTCTGATTCCTCCTCCTCCTCCTCTTCCTCCTCTTCTTCTTTACCATCCTCTTCTTCCTCATCCCCTCTTCCTCTCCTATCCATTATGCCTTCTTCTTGCAATGTTTTTTCCTGCTCTTGCAACATTTGCCCTGGATCTCGTAGAACATTTTCTTGATCTTGCAAAATATTTCCTTCCTTTTCATTTAAATTCATCATTGTGATATCAGGAAGACTTCCATCTTGGTGCACCAGCCTGTCAGTAGACAAAACAGCAGTGTTAGCAAGCTTAGTAGTTGTGATACTACCAAAAAAACTCCATTTTATATAAGAAAGTCAACAAAAACAGCACTAATAAATGAGTTGAACATTCTAAAAAAATGGGAGCTCCACATGATAACTCAGAATAGTAGAATTTTTAGTTACTTTGATGTCAGTTATTTGCATTAGTAACAAGTGATATATCCACCTAAACTTGACATTTCCCCCACAGAGGAAAAGACTGTCAGAGTTTAAGATGTAGAAGCATGAAATGGCATGTGGCAACAGCAAGCATTTCATGACTTCACATGGGGACTTACTCATTTTGGCGGATTGGTAATTTTTTCTTGATGCTGCTCAAAATAATTGAAACAGAAAGAAAAAAAAGGAAATGAGGAGTTATAGAAGAAGATCAGAGATAAGACAACATGCTATATAATTAATTAGCATTCTGCGGAAGCCTTCAGATGCTAGGAGCATGCCATCCTAGCATTAACAGGGGAATATATAAAGATGGAAAATATATTTGTTACAAGGAGTTTTAATTAAATTTTCATACTCTATGTAACTAAATTTTCTCAGATAACAGAGACTATATTCTGCATATATTCTTGAATAAAAAGCTAATGCAAATATTTTAAGATTCACAGACAGGTTTTTCTAGCAACAAGTATAGAAGTAGAATCAGACAAAAACCCTGTGGAAAAAAGTAGCTTTTGATTTTCTTAGGTGTATTTTCAAGATGATTTCCAAGGCAAATACAACATAACTAATTAAAGACAAGTTGTAATCAGCTTCTATGAACATAAAACATGGAAATTTAGTGTTATTGGCAAGCTGGCAAGCTCTGGCTAATAATATTTTTATTATATTCTCAACTTTCTCTTGTACCTTGTACCTATCTATCTAGTCCAGCATCCTGTCTCACACAGGGGGTCACCAATTGCTTCTGGCCCTCTTTAGAGGCATCCTGACTGTCTCTCTGACTTGGAGGCAGTAAGTTCCACTTGCGTTTGATTTAACCAGCTGGTTTGGCCCAGTTTAAACTGAATTGAACTACATACTGTTCAAGAGGGTTTGGTTCAATCTGAACTGAACTAGAGCATTTACAATCAAATGGGTTGAATCAGTTGAATTTGAATCCCATGTGGGCCTTGAAATGGGAGGGATTTTTAAAATGTATTTTGTTATACTCTTCTTCCCTTTAAATGATTGAACAGTTCGCAAACTGCTTGAGGTTCAATTCAAACTGGTTTGAGTTTGTTTTACATACTTTGAAATTGAACTGAACTCAATAAGGTTTGAACTGAAGCAATGGATTTTTGTAGAAACAACACAGTTGAAGTTTCTGTACATCATACAGACTCCACTAATCTAACAGGAATTAAAGGCTGTTTCCGCACTTACAGTGTTTAATCCACATAAAGGACATCTGGATCTTTGGGACCTGTTCCTCAGGGAATCTGGTCCAAGAAGTTCTGCATCTTAGTAAAGATCCCATACGTCTACACGAGGCATTTTGCACCCAATGGCACTGGGTGCTAAAAGGGGGTGTCATGTAAACATCATAGACCACATCCTGAGGGCCCAAATAGGCCCATGCAGGAAGTGTTGCCCAAGGTGGGGCATGATTGGCCCATGCAGATGACAGTCAAGGGTCATTTCCATTGTATAGTGTGTGTGACAGAGAGACACAGCTATGTAGCCGCCTATGTGGGTGCTATGCAGTCAGGGGGGAGGAGTTGGTGCTATCCCCTGGACCCCATTGTGCTGGCATGCATGCGGAAGCGCACTCTGGAATCTGGTCCTCATGGTGCAAGGCCAGATTGAAGACCTGTTTAAAGTGGTCTACTACTAATCAAGATTTAAGGGCTTGAAGACCCCATCTAATCTAACAGGGTCCTAATGGGGCCATTAGTGTAGAAGGTATGTAGCAAATCCATACCAAATGCGTATCTATCAGGTGCTTAATGGGGGCCTTCAGGGCCCATGCGGAAATGGCCAAAAACTGCTGAGACAGAAAGAGTCTCTATAATATTCACCCAATGTTTTTGAGGTCTCAGCATTCTGGAGAAACTATGTAATGTAATTTTTTTATTCTGTGTAAAAAACACGTGAGTTAAAATAAAGGAATATACTATACTTCTCAGAGACAACAATGAAAACAAGTATGCTCAGAAGTGCAGTCTGGGTATTACTTATAAGATTTGATCTTGGACTGGCTGGAGAAACTATTTTATTGTATTTTATTAAAAGCTTGCTGCCAAATGGGCATACGGGAATTGAACTACCACCTTCCTATTAGTTTTCATTTTATAATTTCATTAATTTTTTTAAAAACTATTTTAGCTGTTTATGAATTGAGTTTTGCTATGTAACAAACTAAAGCCTTGTATTTATTCAAAATTATTCTGATTAAGGACAGAAAATGAGAAAAATCAGAAAAATAAAAACAAATTTCTGATCTACAAAGATAATACATGGTAAATTATGTCAAATGTTTTAGAATGTATGTGGGAAAATGCAATACTAGAATAATATAAACCAGTTTTTATGAAATTAGTTTAATATTTTGTGGATCTATCAACAAGGCCCTTGAGTAAAGAATTTTGAAAACAGACCCATGCATTTCTCAAGGAATATTGGTCTTCAACTCCAAAGATAGCCCAATATGCATATAAATTTGCCTTATCATTTACTGGGCTTTCACCCTTCCTTTTGGTTAAAATAAAGTTGCTGTAGGTGAGATAAAGGCTTCGTTCCACTTCCAGAGGTGGCAGTTTCATTTTGGGAGAAGGTGCCCCCATCCATGGTCCCCTCTGTGTCTCCATTCAGATCAAGAAGGTACATTGTCCATGGTGTCTCTGTGTAGTGTGGAACGAAAAAGCACCCTGAAAAAGGTACAGAAAGTGCCTCCACTGGCTATTGTGCCAGCAAAGTGGGCATTGCAATTGTTGCAAGGTACCTGCTGCTGCTGCAAATGGAGCTAAAGAGGCCGAGAGAGACTTTTTGGATGACGAGGGTGCCCCAGAAAGGTAAGCAGAGATGCAGCCATAAGGTGTTTGCATTGGAACTTTTATAACTCAGGCTGAATATTGCAGAGGTTTGCTACATTAAACCAAATATCATGTAATTCAGATAAACAAATCAAAACACTGTGTTGCTAAGTTAGTTCTTGACAACAACTACAAATAAAATTCACCTTCAGAATTACTGACGCTGAATGACATTGGAAAAATATCAGTTCTGTTGTGAACTTTCCTTCAGTGCACCCAAAATTTGAAAACTTGGATAAGCATTGTTTTCTTTCAGGTTAGTATAGCACCTGATTTTTTTTTCAGAGTAAAATTGTAGCAAGCCAAAGAGAATTTTGACAGAAAAGAAGAGCTAAGCATACCCACCTATTTATTATTAGGTAAACACGCCCATTGACTTTGGCATGGCTTTGATGAAAGAGATGAAAAAATACGCATGATGGCAGCAGGAAAATTAATTAGAAAAAGAGAGAAAGAAGAACAGTGTTAAACAGGAAAGGACATACAGAGTTGTCTTGCCACTGGAAGCTCATATTGTCAAAAGTCAATAATGCAGAAGAAGAAAAATTGACAAATGCAGTAAGAAATACATTTAGGCATCAGATACAGCACAACTATTAGCAAAATATAGCAGATGTGAAAGAGCACTATAGAAGTGCTCTTTTTGTTAGGAATTTATAGAGCTTCTAGAATATTCCTGTTCTACTGTATTATGTTTCTTCCACAATAAAGAGAAAAAGAGGAAAAATATAAAGGAACATAATATGCAGGTAACGGCAATGGAAATCTGTAGAACACAAAAATTCTCAGCAGCCTCTTACCTACTTCTGCTGGAAATTGTAACCTACCATTCTCAGCTAGAAGCAATAGTATATACATAAAAGTTGAGGGAAAATAGAAAACTCAGTGTCCACACCATGTTCTAGTTTCTTTACCTATAAATGGCGCTGTCCTGTTTGCTGACTATTGCTTTTAAATCTGTGAGTTGGAGGAAACGGTCATGGAAGTAATGCAGGTGGAGTATGCAAACCAGCAGAAAGGAGGTAGGAATAAAGATCCGAGTAAATAACTCTGCTACAGAAAATTTCTTTAAGCCAAGATCAGTTAATCTGAAAAATAAAATCGCACAAATGTGAGCAGAGGTAACTGTTAAAAATTCAACTCTCAATGTTTGGAACTCATCAGAATGTAGACTCCTGAAGAAATTATAAAAGCACGTCAGATTTAATTTGGATACATTTTTGCAGCTTTGGAAAATAACAGTAACAATTAATAGTGTCATAAAGCCAGTAGAAATATTTAAGACTCTTAGAAGAGGCCCCTTACTTGAAATGTGCTTCCAGTGCAACAAAATCACATATATGTATACTATGAAGAGGTTGCAAAAAAATAGAAAATCTTTTAGACCTCCAGTACAATGCCAAATTCACATGCTACCCTAAGCCACAAATCATGGTTTACTGTGTTATTGATCCATGTCCATTCTTGCTCACAAACAGATGAAATAAATTACACTCTTTGATTTAATGACACAATAAAACCAGAGACCATAACTTACTTTGTGTAAATCACAAGTTGTTAAGACAATCAGCTTATCATTAATCCTTAATGTAAAAGTAATGCTGACCATGGATTGTTGCTTGCCCATGCTAGTGGAGAAACATGAAAAGCAGAAACGGAACCACAATTCGGTCATGAGCAAGTCATGACTCATAATACATCACAATATGTAAATACGGCTAAACTAAACCTACAGATGATAGTGGTGGTGGTGATGATTATGCAACAGCATTTCTTCCTGTCTTTGGGTTGTTCCTCTGGATGGGGGAGTAATTGTGCACCCAGAGTTTGCGACTAGAGGTCTGGTTGCATACAAAAAATGTAACATGGTTTGGCACTGCTTGCTGCTTATGCTTACAGTTTTGGGGGTGGGTGGGTGCATAGTGTGGATTTTTAATTGGTTGTGGTCTTGAGAATTGATAGAATTATCTTCCTTTTCCTGGTTTGATCGACTGTTGTCCAAGGGAGGGTTTTTGACTACATTCCATTACTTTGGTGGGTGCCTCAGCACTTAGACCTGATACAGCATGGATCTGAGATGATAAACAATTTAGTAAATTTACCGACACACTCCTTGAGGAATCCTTTAGAAGATGGATTTAGAAGATACATCAGGATTTGCCTATCAGTGTCTGAAGGCTAGAAAGTAAGAATGTATTTTGTGGATTGGCCTGCCCTGAGTCAGTGTCTCAGGGTTGAATGGGTCGGTGTGAACAAAATTCCTTCAGTATGGTTAAACTTCTGGCAAGGACCGAGGACACATACATGATTGCATCTCCAAATTCTTGAACCAAGCATGCTCAATGAAGACATGAGGACTGAGAGAATTTGTCTCCAAGCTTCAAATATTCAAAACCCACGTTATTTTGCTCTCCGCCTGGGTACTGGAAGAGGAAATGCTGGTGTGGAGTGTCAACATGGGCAAGGGATTATCAAAACAATCAGACTGTGCCAGATGGGCTTAATTGTGGAATAGTTATTCCTACCAGGAAGGCCAAGAAGGAATTAGAAGAAGTAATAGCCTTTGCCTTTGACTTCACCCTTGTGCTCTCCACATTTTCTATGCCAACATGACAATTTTTAAAAAGTCCCACTCCTTAATATGTAGTTAGGATGAGCTTCCCACCTGGAGAGTTATATTCTGTTCCTCTGCCCAGAATCACAAAAGAAGGAACTAATTACTGTGTTTGCTTCTTTCTGAATCATCCCCTTTTCCTTTGGAGCATGAACATACTAAGAGAATGGGCCTTCTGTTGACCAAGCGGTACTGGCTGCTGGGAAGAGACTTCAATCCAGGCAGTTGGTTTCAGCCAACAATGTCATCCAAAACTAGAGTAGCATAAATGGAGAAACTTATCCACAGTCTTTCAGCTTTACTTGGGACTGAGGAGCTTAGGCCTAACAGTCCTTCAAGGAGATATGCATGCACTGTGCATAGGTTCTCCTAGTGAAGTGATATCAACTAGGATACAAATGTTTGTCAGAGCAATCAGAGACTTTTTGGACCAGGAAACAGCAAATTGGAGACTGTGCCAGAAATCATTCCTCCTGGTTCCTGAACCTCTGGCTTTTAATACGGAGGAAACCTCCAAGTGTTTTTTCCTAAGAACTCATTGGCTTCTGCAAACACATACGCTGCCTCCAGACAGTAAGGGAAAACATCTTGTTACATCTCTTCATTGTGAAAAATGTTGATTTACCCATCTTTGTTTTATGTTCCTTACCCTGTTTTACATTCCTTGTAAAAGGACCTGTCTTTCCCGCCCCATTGGGAAGAAGAAGAAGAAGAAGAAGAAGAAGAAGAAGAAGAAGAAGAAGAAGAAGAAGAAGAGTTGGCTTTTCTACCCTGCTTTTGTCACCCATTTAAGGGTACTCAAAGTGGCTGACAAAGCTTTGTATTCTTCTCCCCACAACAGAACAACTTGTGAGGTAGGTGGCGCTGTGAGAGCTCAGAAGAGAGCTGTGACTAGCCCAAGGTCACCCAGCTGACTTCATGGTGGAGGGCGGAATCGAACCTGGTATTCTCAGATAAGAGTCCGGCTCCCTAACCACTAGATCACCAAAATGTTATGAGATGATGCCTACTGGATTGCTCTTATCCACTTATTTATCAACATAGTCAAAAACATGAGAAAGACAGGACTTTACCTTCCAGCACCTATGCTGGCCAAGGGGCCTGCGTCTCAAAGGCAAGATCAACATGGCTCAAAGGGACCATGCCAAAAAGCAAACCAGAGTGTGGTGACTGCATGTCATGGTTCCCAGCCCTCTCTCCGGTGTAGAATCCATTCCCAGAAAGTGTTTATTTGTGGAGCATAAAAAACTGCTCTGCAAATTCAACATGATTCAGGTTCATTCTTGCCACCACCATGTGGAAGGATGGCAGCAGTACTAGTGGATGTACCTCCATGCTAAAGCATGTTGCCATTATGCAAAGGAAACTTTAACAGTGGGGAACTTTCATATCCAACCTTGAAATTAGCACTGGGTAGGACAGTGATGGCGAACCTTTTGAGCTCGGTGTGTCAAAATTCGCAAGAAAACCTAGCTTAACTCGGGTGCTGTGTCACATCTAGAAATATCCATAATTTTGTGATATTTGTAGCTCTGGTAAAAAAGTTATATTTTTGATATATGTATTTTATTAAAAGCAAAAACAAATAATTTTTTACATTAGTGACTTTTGTTGCTAAATCTTCAATTGAAAGTTGGTATTTCGTACACTTCAAGAACAAGCAAGCACTACACGCCCAGGTGCCAGGGTGACCAGGTGTGTCACCCAAAAGGGCTTGGCGTGTCACCTGTGACACGCATGTCAGAGGTTGGCCATCATCCGGGTAGGATGTGGGGAGCCTAGCAGATAGCACACAACATTCGTATTAGGCTATCAGGTGTCTGGTAATTTTATTTTTAATAATGGTTTGCACCACCTTCCCTGGAACAGATATCAAGGTGAATTGATATTCTTCTGATAGTCTGTTTCCAAGGCCTCTTTCAAAGATCAACTGCAGTGGTAGTGATAATTATATTGTGCTGCCATTTCTGGCCCTGGATACTCTCTCTAAAAACTCTTTAGCAAGTCATTATGTAGGTGCACTACTTTTGGCTATAATAATTTATTCCTAAAATCTTTGTAGAATAACTGTACAGTTAATGTGCTTAGTCTTCCTATTATGATGACCAATGTCAACAAGTTGAAATGGAATAAAATGTTTAAACAACCTGAGATACTCATCTTTTATGCAATATGGAATCCTCTATTTGAAAAACATAATAGGTTTGGAGTTAGTCCACAGACATTGTCACAATTTGTGACACCTACTATCCATGCTGCTCTAAATTAATTAAGGGCCTGTTGAGCTTCTTTCTGTCAGTAATACTCCAAACCATTCATTATTTGTTCATAGTAACACTAAACTTGGAAGATATAACAATACCAGAAGTTTAATACTCTGACAGAAGTTTATTACTCACTGTCTAGGTATTCAAGATTATAAACTCCACATATAGAAATCTTTATTTTATTCTAATAATCTAATACTAGAAAATTATTATGACACCTTCTCATATCCAACTGTGTGTACTACAGGTGTGTTTCACAGGCTCCTGAGATGTGTGGGTCCTTAACCATCGGGTCTGGTTTAATAGTTATTGAAGTGACAAACTGTAACCAGAAAAGGCTGGGGACAAAAAGATAATAAGTATGATTCTTTGAGAATAGATAATAGTTATTGAAAAACAGCTAATCTTCACGTAGGATGAAACATTCAGAATACAGGAATCTTTCATGGTTCGTAGGCTATGAGAACCAAAATATATAATCTGATAGAGCCCCTTGTTACAAATTGCCATAGGAAATGCTAAAGGGGGCAAAGGTACAGAGCAAATTATGAAAGCAGAACTCTCAGTGCTGCTCTGTGCTACTATGAGAGTGGGGGTGATTGACAGTAGAAAAATAAAGGGCTTGAAAGGGCCCAACAGGATCAATAATAGGAAATCCAAATAAAAATGAAGAAGTTATATTCAAATCAAACATTGGCTATATTTGAAAGTGGACACTTGCATGCAAAGCAAAAGTCAGGCTTCTTTTCTTCTTGATAGAGGATTAGAAACTTGATCCTCCAGGTTAATTAACTCAGAGTAATCCTAAAGTTTCTGGCTCTTAGACACATTGTATCACTTCTTGGGACATTTGTTTTTGAGTAAAAAACTACAACATAATCTTTCTGTGTTTCTCTTTGCTCTATTGAGACTTTGCTCAAGCATTCTTAAAACTGTTCTACTCATACCCTTCTTGCTTATTTGCCCTTTATGTGAAGGAGCTTCCCTCCAAATTAAAGCTTTGGTTGGCATTTAAATGGCATTCCTTATGCCAAATGCTGTCTTTTCTCAGCTTAGTCAATGAAGTGATTTTTTAAAGAAACCTTCAACTTGACAAACGCCAGGTCCAGAGTTTCTGGACACATCTATGTTATGTGAGGAATACCTGTAAGAGGATGCAAACATGGCAGGAAGATTAGGGTGGCTTGCGAGCAAAACACAAATAAATGAAGATGAAGGGATTCAATTTAGATGTATATGTGCAAGAAAGAGCAGAAAAAATGTAGGTAAAGACTTTCTCCCAAAAAAATAAAGGAAAGAAACAACTAATCTGAATTAGATGAACCAAAAATATAGCTGAGAGGAAAAAATACAACAAAGATCTTAAACGAAGTTCTTTGATTTCTCATTTGGCAGTTTGTTTTTAGGATAGCAGCTAGTTCTCATTCTCTGAAATCACATGCACAGCATTGAACTTTCTTAAATTGCAATAAAGGACTAAGGATTTCTGAATTCATAGCAAAATATTGGCTCCTCCAGATACAGATCTGGTACTTTAGATTTCACAGAGATCACCATTTACTTGGACTTTCATTTTCCACAGATCTTCAGCGTGACACCAACAACACTCAAAGCAAGAGTAAATTCATACTTACTGTTTTTCTGACATCCCTGTCATGTTTTTCCACAAGTCAGGAAATGATTTAAACTGGTAAGTGTAGATTAAGACAAGTACTAGCATTGTGTAAACCACCACTGACATCCAAAAATACTTCAGAATTCGCCGCCACCATTCATAGTGTACCTAGAGAACCAAATATTAAATTTGATAATTTGTAAGATCTATACATAAATTTGTTGCATTCAGTTCAGCCTAGACCAGTGATGGCGAACCTTTTGAGCTCGGTGTGTCAAAATTCGCAAGAAAACCTTACTTAACTCGGGTGCTGTGTCACATCTAGAAATATCCATAATTTTGTGATATTTGTAGCTCTAGTAAAAAAGTTATATTTTTGATATATGTATTTTATTAAAAGCAAAAACAAATAATTCCTTACTTTAGTGACTTTTGTTGCTAAATCTTCAATTGAAATTTGTTATTTCATACACTTCAAGAACAAGCAAGCAGTACACGCCCAGGTGCCAGGGTGGCCATGTGTGTCACCCAAAAGGGCTTGGCGTGTCACCTGTGACACGCGTGTCATAGGTTGGCCATCACCGGCCTAGACTCAACTATTTCAGGTTTCACATCTAAACAAGGCAGTTGATAGATGAGACAGCTAAATAACGTGTTTATAGCCCTTACATCCTGCCTTTCTTTCAGAGGGACCAAGGCAGTGCACATTGTTCTGGTTTCCTCCATTTTACCATCACAATGACCCTCTAAGATAGGTACAGCTAAGAGGAAGTGACTGTTCCAAGGTCACCCAGTCAGCCTTCTTGGCTGAGGAAGGATTCTAACCCAAGGACTCCTGTTCTAGTAAGGCACTCCAGCTTTTACACCAGGCTAACTTAACTTATTGTTGACTTTGCTAATGAATATGAGGTGGAAGAAAGTGAAGAAATTATTAATTGCAATAATATACAGTTATTGTTTTAATATGTTTGATTTTAAATGTTACCCACTCTGAGACCTTTGGGTATAGGGCAGGACAGGACAGGACAGGACAGGACAGGACAGGACAGGACAGAACTAACTAACTAACTAACTAACTAACTAACTAACTAACTAACTAACTAACTAACTAACTAACTAACTAACTAAAACTAACTAACTAGCTAGCTAGCTAGCTAGCTAGCTAGCTAGCTAGCTAGCTAGCTAAATAAATAAATAAATAAATAAATAAATAAATAAATAAATAAATAAATAAATAAGGCTCTGAAGATGGGAAGAAGCTGCTTTCTGGAATGAACTATCTTCAGCCCTGAGGCATATTTAGAACTAAAACAAGTTGAAATTTGCCTGATTTTTAAGGTAACCCAGTCACTCTTTCTGTCATCCTGTGATTCATCTGAATACTTTCTATGCAGCATCTCAGGCCACCTCCAGACAGTGAGAGAAAAATGTGGGGTCTTATTTAGACAGGTATGCCCATATTGCTATTCAAGAGTTAATTTATCCTAAGTAACAATAATGTGACATTCCATCCCTTTTTTGCAGGGCTATGCTGGGATTGCCATGGATACATATGGCAATCTCAGCACCACCCTGGGATAATTCCATGTTTTTGGCCCCTTTCTAGATGGGAACCTCAGTTTTTTAAAGAGTTCCATTGGTGATAAACACTGATATGGAATATGGCAACAAGTAGAAGCTAAAGTTACAAGAAAAGAAAGAAAAAAGTTTTGCTGTTGGGTTTGTTCTCTTGTTCTTGTTACGTTTACTCAAAATTCCTGCAGTGATATCTGCAGGAATACTAATCAGTTCTCTTTCTAATCTGAGAGAAAATTCTATTAATGATACAAGACCATAATAATAACAAGCCTGGCTGACATTTGTTTTATCAATATTTTATAATTTTACATTCTTTTTAAAGAATTGTAAACTATTTTTCTTAAAAAAATAACTTAGAGAAGCAATAAGCAAGCTGGAAAAAAATTAAGAAGGAACAGAAATATTAACTCAGTATAACCCTACATAGGTACTAAAAATTAACAGTGAAGGACTAATAAATAAAATTTTGATACTTAACTAAGCATGGTCATTGTAGAAGAGAGAAGACATGTGTTGATAGATAGTAATGGCATAGTATGTAATACTGTTTATGTGTCTGTTTTTAGGTTGAAGGACTGCAACTGCATCAATAAATCGTCCTAAAATCTAATGGACTTGGCACCTAGGGGCTTCATCTGCCCACCTAAGCCAACATAATTTACAGTATTTTTTGAAACCCTGACAGCCTAACCCTCCATGGTGGCCAAAACTATAAGAGCTGTGGAAGTGGAGACAAACCCAGTAGAATGTGATACCTGTTAGAGAAGACTCCTATTAGATCTTCAAGGCAGCTAAAATACAGGTCAAATCAGATGGACAAGACCTCTTAGTCCTTTTAAACAAAATTAATAGCAACTCTAGCCTTCTGAAATCCTTAGTTCTATACACCCACTGCTTTCAGTAAGGTATTAAAAGAGGGCACAAATAAAGGAGGTTAACATCCTGAATTTTGTGGATCAATGTATTCACTTAAAAGTGTTCATGAGGGGGTAAATCCAGAGAAAAACACAGATTGCTCCTGAAAACCATTGTTTGAAGTGAGAAAACTGTTGGAAGGGTATAAGCATCAGTTTTAGCTTACGTAAAAGCTTAATAGGGTCTGAATTAGGGCCCTTGATACTAAGTTCAGAATCTAGAAGCGAACCTGAAAGTAGTTTAACACCTTTTGAAAAAGCTTTATCTGTGGATGTTATAAACCAGAACAATTTTTAAATTTATTATTACTTTGTATATGAGGTATACTGAGAGCTATCAGAGGAATGCCAAAATCTTTAGTATGGAAGTTAAAAATACAGGGTGAAGTGAACTGAAGTTATGTATCCTGAGTACAGAAAGTCTGTATAATGTTAAAATGTCACATAACTTCATCTCCCAATATAAAATTAAGAAGGAGTGACAGTGAAATGCCACAAAATTAGTAGAAATCAGGCCACTTTTTCGATAGAACATGTCTTACTGGTGGAAAAGGTCCGTATGAGATGGAAGCATACATATATATGTATGTATGTATGTATGTATCTCAGAACGTGGTGGCTAGTTGTTCCCAGTTTCCAATTAAACTGATTAAATATTCAGTTGGAAAGAGATCATGTGCTGGTCAGTAATTTCTTTTGCCTCAATGAATCCACTTCTGTATTGAGATCTAGCTTGATGTGAAAAGTTGTCAACAAAAGATGATTTCTGCCAAAGCTTCAAAGGAATTTGAGTGCTCTCCCTTTACTTTGACATTGTCTATCAGAGAGTTAGGTTGCACAGAAGGAAGAACAGTTGCACAGAAGGAAACTAAAGGAGTGCTAGCCTAGGTTGACGGCTTTCAAGTCCAGGATAGCACAGTGTAGAGTAGCTTGCACCAAGTAGAAATGGTGTACTTGTCCTGTACAATTCTTTCCAAACAATATTATTCACAACCCAGTCTGGAAGCATCTGTTGTTGTCCCCAGCTTTGGGGAATCTGAGATAAAATTCATCACATAAGACTGATAGCTTCATGCAAGTTTTTTTGGCAAACAGATGTGCAAGAAATTCAGAACCCACTGAAAGTATCTCAGGTGAATCCCTGCCCTGAATATCAACTTAGGACAGAAAAATATCTTCTTTAGAAGGACCTGTTCTGGTTCTCTGCTGAGTTTGGGGGACCAATGAATGACTGCTTGGACTTTTTTTTAGTGAGGGAAAGATCATGTGTCCTAAATGGATAATATGGGAGGTTTTTTGACAAGGAATTCATGATCTTGAAGGTTCTCCACAGTACGTGAAACATTTAGTATGCATTATGGGCACACACTCCCAGACAAAATATCAGAGACTCCAGTAGAACCACTAGAGTATTGATGAAGATATGGCATCTCCTAAAATGATTCTGAAAAATATTAATGGGGCACAACCAGGTTCAGACAGACTCTAATAAGACTGATCCATACCATGAGATCTCCCTTGCAGATGGGCAAGACAGATTAAAATGTCTTTATCCTGAACCTTTCTTGATGAGTATGTTGCTATATTCCTAAGTCAACACCTAATGCCAAGATTTCCATTTTGGGGACTATGCACAGCACCACATAGATTCTGGAGCTTGACCAAACAAATCTGCTTGGTGAAGGGAAGACAAAATCCAGAGCGTAACCCCTTGAGATCATCTCCTTCACACAGAGATCTAAAATTGTGTGCCAGCAACCTTGGAGAAATAAGATCAGCCTTCCCTTCCAGAAGCCAATTGCCAGAATTATTGCAGGGGAAGGAGAAAGAGAAGTGAGGGAGATTTAGATTTATGTGCCCCGAAATGATTTCCTGAATTAAGCCCAAAGTGACTTAGCACCTCATTATCACTGATGAAAGGGCTGGTGGAAAGGATCATGGTGTAAAAGGGTCTAGATTATAACCATGATATCCTGTAAAGAGGAAGAGATATGACTTTGTGTCCCTTATTTCAACTGACACATCTTTAGAACTTCTTCCCTTAAGCAGAGCCACCGTTGGTTTGATGCTGAATGCAGCAGTTGCATTTAAACAAGGCAGTCAAGGGGCCCTTCCAGCAACAGTATTGTTAGCCACAGAACATGGTGGCATCTAGGTAGACCGCAAAGACAAGTACACCAGAAAAACCCAAATGTTCCTTATTTTATCCGCCATAAATCTAAACCTAATTGGGTAAGTGTAGATAAGTAAGAAATTCAGTAGTTCGAAGAAGTGTCACCCTATTGAGCAAAAATACTGTGGGAGTTTTTTTCAGTGAAAAGGAATTTAAATTAAAGGACTTCTTTAGGTATTTTTCCTTATATTACACATCATCTTTAGAAGCCACACAACCTTCCTGTTTTAACTTAGAGTGCTTCATAGTCCACAGTCAATGCTAGCTAACACTCAACACTAGAAGACAGACGTTTGCCTGGCTTCTGCTCTGAATGCAATAACTCACAGTTTATGTCATCTTCTCATATTTTCTTGGTTTCTGATGAATATTAGTGCTAACTGGCTCACCAC
This sequence comes from Aspidoscelis tigris stejnegeri, assembly GCA_023333525.1. Classification (NCBI taxonomy): domain Eukaryota; kingdom Metazoa; phylum Chordata; class Lepidosauria; order Squamata; family Teiidae; genus Aspidoscelis; species Aspidoscelis tigris. Next base: position 60,557,604 of record JALMGA010000004.1, read on the forward strand.
CATGTTCAAAGGATGAAACTCTTTCTAGCTTCAGCCCCTTGATACATGAGTTTTTTTCTATGAAAGGGGTAAAATAGGAGCTGAGGTGTGGCCAACTCAATAGATACCACTTGAAATTTTGCCTTTATTTGCTGACACCTGGAACAATCAGAGCTCAGACTTTCCAGCTTTCTTCAAGTGGAAGAGCTGAGAAAGTCAATGCAATATGTGGCTTTTCAGTCTCACAAGAGAAAAAGCATCAAATAACTTACTAGGCAATGACAAGGAGGAGGTGAACAAGCTGTGGTGGGGGCAGTAAGACATTTTACGAGCCAGCAACAGCATCCCTCATATCCCCTCAAGAAGCAAAAGAGATAATTTACTGTTTTATCATTCTTCTATTCTGTTTTGTGAGAACTATCTCTGTCTAATTCTGGAATATAAAAGCTGCCACACAATTGTCCAGTCCTTCACATACACACTACTCTGTGGCAAACGAGTATGCGTTTTTAATTTGTGAGTAAGTGAAACTAGCTGCTTGAATACATGTTATGGCATCTATGTTAACCACTAAGGGCATTAGAAATTGACCACAGACATGAACAAGAAAAAGCGGCTTGGAAGTCATGGTTCATAAAAGAAAAAGGAGAACAAAACAATCATAAGGTAAATTTAGCTGAAGATAAACATTTTGCTAATCCACTGGACTCATATTTTGCTATTTGTGTATTTTGATGACATTAGAGTGCTTTCTTTATAGTATTACATTTGCAGAATAGCACAGGCATTGACTTGAGTTTCACTAAAAACAGATAATGGAGGATATGCAACTGAAGGAAAATGTGCTGCAGGAGAAAGATCATCAAAAAAACAGAACACAAGCAACAGCCAGGGAGAATTGAGAATCTGTAGTCCTTTAGATATTACCTATTTTCCTTGAGCAATGGCTATACAGGGCCATGCTGATAAGAAACCTGAATCTGACAACATCTGGAGAGCTACAGTGTCTCACCTCTACCCTAAAAGAGACAAGCAAGCCCTGTTTATTGTTTTCTGCCAAAGGGAAGCACGTTTGTTTATAAAACTTGTCCTTCATAAACTCACAGAATGGAAAGGGAATTTCATATTGTATAGTGTCAGCTACATCCAGACATCATTTACTGCTATTCCACAGTAATGTGTGAATATTCTGGAATATTCATGTTCTGGAATAAGCAAATAAAGCAGAATAAGTAAGGGACATCTGGATGCAACCAAAATCATAGAACTGTGAAGCTGGAAGTGACCACAGGATTATTAGTCCAACCCTTGGGTTATAAACTTTTTTGATACTGAATAAGAACCTTGAATAGGTAGCAGAGAATAAAGGCACTCTTATCTGGGCTGTCTTAAAATGATCTACTGAGGATTAAAACTAGGTTGGAAATAAGAACAAATACCATTTAAAAGCTTCAGTAATATAACTAAAGCCCTTGTGACAAATTACAAGAGTAAAAAATCCACCAAGTTATGATAAATATAGATTTAAAACAACTTACCTGATACAGGACTACACAGAACAAGAAGAGCATCATATAGATGATTTTGTACATGACAAGTTTTCCTTCAAAGCTGACAAAGAAGAACATTCCTCCGCAGACATAAATCCAGTATTTAATGAACATAGCCATCACCAGATTTCCTAGAACCTTCATAACATCTTCCTCTTCCTCCTCAGATTCTTCCTCTTCATCTTTTTGGGATCCTTCTTCATCTTTTTGGGATTCCTCTTCTGGAAAACATTCTGGGAAATATAATTCATCTTACTTTTTATCATCCTCAAACACCTGGATCTTACATTGCTAATAAAAATTAAGTTGCTGAGAAAGCAGAGAGAAACACATTATTTGCATCAAAGGAAACTAGAATTGGCTGCAGCTCTACTCACGTAAGTGAGCCCACTGTTACCCCCAGACTCAGGAGCCCCCTTGTGACCTCACAACAGTCACTCCAGATTAGAGTCACACAACATACTTGCAATCCAATCTGTAGTCCATGGATTGACTCATCTAGTTATCTGCTCTTTACAATCTTTTTATGATCTCTGTTTCCCACAGATATATTCTGCAGGTTTGAACATAAGAAAAGGCCTCTGGATCAGACCACAGCTCATCTAGTCCAGCATCCTGTCCCACACAGGATGTCCCACCAATCGTTTATGGGCATCTCAAGTAGAATACAAGGGCAAAAACTTCACCTGTTCTTGAATCCCAGCAAATGGCCTTTAGATGTATCCTGCCTGTCTTCAAAGCCTGAAGGGCAATACCTAGGAATCCATTCTAGTAGCCATTCACTACTTCTTTTGCTGCCTATTTTCATCAAATCTTGATTTTCTTTCTCGTATGGATGCTTTTACTGAACTCTCCTACTGTGTTTGGTGTCACGTTTGTCCAAACTCTCCTAACCTCTTTCATTTTTCAAGATACAGGATGCCTTTAGATGGTGGGCAGATATCTTGCTAGTAAAGCTATAATGCAAGATATTACCTCTCTGCCATTATCACTGTAGCTGGTGGTGTCTTTGCATGTTTTTGTGACACATTCATACATGGTGGATGGAGCAAGGATCACGACTCCATCTTCAGGGTGAGTAAATGTGTTATTGCATTGAGCGGGGGGGGGGGGGGTTGGACTCCATGACCCTGGAAGTCCCATCCAACTCTATGATTCTATGAGACAGAAGGATTTCAGCAAGCCTACACCCACAGAAGATCTGTGGTGAGCTCTCCAAGTTATTTGGAACGACCTCTCTGCCAAGTTCCTTCAAAGACTCTGTGCAAGCATACCTAGAATAACTGATGCTCTTTTGAAGGCAAAAGGGTGGTCACACTAAATATTGATTTGGATTTCTCTTTGGTCATTCACTTTGCATTTTGTGAATTGATAAAAATAAATTATTAACACTTCTCTTTTGGAAAGCATTCTTACATTGCAGCATTTTTTGCCATGCATGTCTAAATGTTTTGCACACCACTGTATGTCTGGCAACCCTTCCATATCTGTGCAATACTGGCATTATATCCCTCCCTCTGTCTGAACAAAGCCACAGTAACTAAGAGAAGTTGCTTTTGTACTACGATTTCTCTTAAAAATTTCATCACATCTGCTTTCTCATGGTCTGCTTATTCAAACAGCTTGTAGGCTTTGCTTAAAATAGGAGTATAATCTTCATTGGGACATTTTTTAGCTTAAATATTTAATTACCTTTTTCTTCACTTTCTTCTTCTTCTTCTTTTTGTTCTTCAACTTTGACCTCTGCCAGAACAGCTTCCTTCAATCGCAAAGCTTTCTGCTCAGTGAGGTGCTGTCTAAGCAGTAACCAAAAAGTAATCCCAAAAAGAATCTGTAAATGGAAATACAAATAAAAATAGAAGTTAGAATTATTAACATGGTATGTAATATTTTTGGGTCAACTGTGACTTTGTCTTAGTAATAGCACACCCTGGTCCACAATGGAAAAAAAAATTCAGGGAAACTGAACGGTTACTAAGAAATGAGGGAAGTTCAGAGCAGTTTTGGACCTCAAGTACCTAAATAAATTTATGAGAAACATCTATTTTAAAATCAAATCTTTGAATTCAATGCACCTTCAGTTGTAGCAAGGGGTTTATATGGTGGCCTAAATCTAACTCATGCATTTCTCCATATCCTGGTGCATCTGGATTATAGGAAGTACTTACGTTTCCAGGTTGGTTCCCTCCATTTCCAATACAGAGCCTTACCTTTCAGATTGTTCGCAAGCCCTCGTGTTTTTTCTAAGATGCTAGTCACAATGGTGGAGCTTCTAAGACTCCAAAATGTAGCCATTTTTCCTTACCTGGATGACCTACTACTTACCTCTAGGTCTCCTAAGGACCTTGACCAAGACTTGCAAACAACCATTTAATCTATTGTCCTCACATAGTTTTCTTATCAATCACAAGAAAAGTTCCATGATTCCAGCATAGTCGCTCACCCATTTGGAAGCACTAACTGACACCAGAACCTTTTCTATTTGCCCATCTGATGAAAGAGTTCGGAGTACAGTGGTACCTCGACATACAAGTGCCCTGACATACAAGTGTTTTGAGATACAAGCCGCCGAGCGAGTGATATTTTGCTCTGAGATGAGAGCAAGATTTGAGATACGAGTATGTAAATACAGTACAGTACATAACAAAAACAACTGAGGTGGTGTTTTGGGAGCTGGAATGGATTAATGGGAAAATTGCTTTGAGATACGAGCGATTTGACATAAGAGCAAGGTTACAGAACGAATTAAACTCGTATGTCAAGGTACCACTGTATTGCAGAATTGGCCGATTCCACATACAGGTCTCAAAACCCTAAACTTTCTACCTTGGCATTGCTTTTGGGAATCAATTTGCATCCCTTGGCCAGGTTCCACTCCAGACCCCTTCAAGGAGCGCTGAGGCCTTTTGCAGAATTGATTACTAACTCTCAGGAGATTAAGAGCCACCTTGATAGCAAGGTCTCTCTCCCACCTGGTGGGTTAATCCATGACAGCTTTTAACTAGGGTACCTATTGTTCGTCCAGGCCCAGTTGTTATATATATACATGCTAGCCTTTCTGGATGGGGGGCTACATGTGGGTCGGAAACTGCACAAGGGACCTGGCCCTCATCTAATGAAGAGTTCTACATCAACTGGTATTCCACAGATCACAAGAGTTACACGTACCTTCCCTGTGCCCTAAGCCCAAACATCGTTTGGAAGAACAATGGCACTGTTTAGATGTTTGCCGTGCCATTAAGGGATAAATAGATAGGACCAAAGAGTTCAGGAAAACTACTTCTCTCTGTCTGCTTTCATCCGGCCTACCTGGGCAAGAAAGCATCTTCCAAGGTTTTATCAGCTTGGATAAGGGCAGCCATATCCCTTGCACATCAGATTAAGAAGGTGCCCCCTCCAAAAGGCATTCAGGCCCATTCCACGAGGTCTGCCACTACATCTGCAGCATTTGCAACGCACGTTAGCATCCAGGAAATCTGCAAGGCTGTAGCGTGGGTGTCTCCATCAATGTTTACCAAGCATTATCGCATGGATGTCTATAGATTGGCGGAGGCTTCCACTGGAAGGAGGGGTCCTACAACATGTAGTTCCAAGGATAGTAGGTGTCTCAACTGGACTTAGAGTATTTCTTTAACTATATACCCACCCATAAGGGAAGCTTTGGTACATCAATCTGTAGAGTCTGTTGCATCTGTCCGAGAACGGAAAGTTGTTTTACTTACGCGAGCTTCCATTCTGGACAGATGACGGCAGACTCTTCCCACCCTGTTATATACTGTACTATTAATGAAATTTATGCTTTTCCCTAGACAAGTACATCTTCAATTCCCGCTACACTTCCGGTGGAAGAACTGGAGGGGCAGGCACGCACACTGAAAATTAAATTAGGCTCCGCCTGGCAGTCGTGACCAGTAAGCATATCAGAGATAACCCTCTGTAGAGTCTCCTGTCATCTGTTCAGAATGGAAGCTCACGTAAGTAAAACAACATTCCATTTCCTGTATTTAGGTCATAATTTATATTTGATATTTTATTGACAATTTTAATTACTGCATTTTTTATTTGTTGTGAACCTTGAATACATTTCTTGGAAGTGTGCTATACAAATAAAACTACAGATAATATAAATACAAATATAAACACAACGTAACACAAAATTCCAGCAAGATATCCTTTGAAGAAAAAGCAATAGTAATATTTAATGTATTTATAAAAAGGTTTTCTGAACTTCAATGCAAAATCCTACATGAATGGAAGATGTACTGAAATATTATTTACCTTTGATGCTAATTCAGGAGGAGGTTTCCGCTCTAGAAATCCTGAAATCTGAGGAAGTTCATCGTCGTTCAGGTCAATACTCCATATATATTGTAATACTAATAACAAATTTCCATATATCACCATAAAAGGTGAACTGATCATAGCATATTTCCTTCGGTCACGCAACATCCAAAGTGCACAGGACCATATCAGCAACACAAACGTTAGCCAACTGTGGTAAGTAATACTCCAGGCCTCAGAGGGTAGAAAATAGAAAAGAAAATGTGTTATTTTCAGTGCCACAAAATCATGGAAAAATAAGCTTGGTGAATTTATAGTCATTAGCAGGCTCTCAGGCCAACTAACTCACACTACAGGTAATCAGTTTTAAAATATTTTCATTTGTAACAGTAACATTAAGGTCTTGTACTAATTTATATTAAGCTTTGATATTGAAGCAGCAGAAACACTATTTTGTTTTTATCCTTTGTGTACATTAGTGATCTGGGTATGTAACCAAGCAAACAAACCCTTCTACTTTTCTATGTGATCTTTCCCAGCCCCAACAATTGTTGCAATCTAAACTGAATAGAACTCAAAATATATGTGCTGGCTGATATTCAGCTCCATCCAAATGCCTTGAATTGGTTTGACTGCATACTGAGCTGGGGAAGGCTGGGAGCATGATCCACTATACCAGGCTCCTCCAGGTTCAATGGTTCACTAGATAATTTGGGCAGTGCAAAGTGGTTCATGTCAGTCTTACAGTCTGATAAACTTCCAGTTTTTCAGAGCATGCCAGGCTCTTTGTGAATCCTTTGGCTTGGCACACAGCTGACCTAACCCAGACCAGTGTATGTATCTAGTGTGTAATATGTGGATTATTGCCTCATTTTCAAGATAAGTACACATTAGTATGGATGGAACATCCATCTAAATGCACTCTTGTGACTCCACTGCTTCTGACCAGTGATGTCAGTGATTGGCACACTATGGTAGATGATATCCACCTCTGTGCATTAACTTCCAGCAGCTTCCATTTTGCTGGCACCAATAATCATGCTTCTTCCATGTGCTTTTCATTCCATTCTTGTGTAAAACTCCTATCTTAAAATCATACATTAAGTTCTAAAGTCTGGTACGTACATGGCTATGGACTGGGAAAGCCAAAGTGGCATCATTCCCATATGTGGTTATCCTGTCAATGTTTGCTGTGGCTTCTGAACACTGAAATACAGCAGTCCAAGGACACAACGATAGCTAATCCCAAATCAGAATACAAAACAACGGAACTATTCCCACTGACTGAGAATTTTTGTTTCTGGAAATTATGGATTTAAAATTAAGAGTAGTAAACTGTAAATCACTGATCATGAAATTGACCTGGTTCTATAAGAGTCATTTGCAAACAGCTAATGGAGTATGCAAACAGATAATATTAACTTACCATCATGGCAATCAAAGCACAAACATAACTTTGTTTCATAATAAAATGGAAAACAGAGACCATTGCATGGACTTTTGAATTCTTCCATTCCTCAGCATTTTCTTCTTCTTCTTCCTCCTCCTCCTCCTCCTCTTTCTTTTCTAAGAAGATTAGAAGAACTCTAAGAATCTGATTTTCCCCCCCAAATAATCTATTAGTTTAAAATGTTTACATAATAATAGGACATGTCATGTTCTCGGAAAATTCATGTTGGCTTTAAGAACTGATCTGCAAATGATTGTTCATAAAGATATATGGTGGCAATGTGATGTTGTACAATCATTCAGGGAAAAGCTACAAAATGAAATACTATTACATTTAGACTAAGGATGTTAATGGCAACAGATCTGGGGGCACTGATGATTTAAAAAAAACAATAAAGAGGTACAATAAATATTAGTTAAGCACATGATAGCAGCAGCCCAGCTGCTTATAGTTCAGAACTGGAAAAGTGGCATAATCTGGTATATGAAGTTTTGGGAATTGAGAGTTGATGAGTTTTTAATTGGATTGATTAACCACTGAGAATTAAGAATGAAGCCTAATAGGCTGTATATTCCAGAAATTAAAAGGAAATATACAGGCAACTTCTGGAATGGATTAAAGAAAATAACTCAGGAATGGGAGGGACATAGTAAATATCATGCTGTTAAAATCTGGAATAAGTCACAGTTCAGAAAGGACCTTAGTTTTGTGCCCTATTTAAGTGGTAACTGACTTGAATATTTTCTGGAGAATTATGTGTTCCTTTATAATTTTTGGCTGAAACCATATGCTTATATATTATTTTAATTACGCTTATCAATGAATGTATTTCAATTAAAAAAGAAAAAGATAATGTATAAGTAAATAAAAATAGCATAAGGATTTATTCTTAAGCAGTTCTCATTGTTACCTGGAACATCGACCGCACTGTCCCATTTGTAATGTGGCCTTGAGTACATATCTATCCTTGCAGGCCCATTTTCTATTGGACATAAAGGATGTATGCTCTGATAATCTACAGGTGCGCCATTCACTGTCACCAGCAGAATCTGTTTCATAAGAATTATAGAATAAGAACCCTTTTAAAATATGATAGCGGAGCAATTATTTCTAATACACTTATCAAAAGCATTAAAATCCTTAGCAATTTTCTCCTGCCATCATACATAGTAAGGATGATTCTGCACTGACTAATACATCAAACCAGGGCACAGTGTCCCTTAGACTTACTGAATGCAGTATACATTTACAGTTACCAGAACAGGCTTATTCAAGCCATATTCTGAAAACAAAGGTTCCCCGGTACATTGGGCCTCTTGTGTTGAATGTTTATAATATACACTACAGACATGAATGTACAATATTGTATGATGCACAATATATTGTAGATGTGCACTGTAACAGGGGAATGGTTGTGGCATGCCTTGCTGCAATTTTTGCATTGCAATATACTTAGAAGCCTTTATGTACAGGGCAAAAGTGCAGACCTTGTGGAAAAGGTGCCTTTTGTTTTATGCCTAGCACATCAAGCAATTCAACGCACACACGTACACACACCAAACATAGGAAAAGCATCTAGAGTGGTCATGTGATAGGCAACTGTGGTACCACACAAATGCTTGTTGGTAAAAAAACCGGGACAAAGATATTTTGTTTTTTGAAGGCTAATAACTTGGAAGATGAGAATCTTTTGTGAAGCCAGATCTATTGATTTATTAAATTAATATACCATTAATTAATAGAATTAATAGAAGACTCATCACGATTTACAAAAGAAAAGGAAAAGAACAACAGTGTGACAGAAAACTAAAAATAGTCACAACTGACTAAAGTCACATCATGCATTCTTATCTTCACATGGCCAAACATTTCAAGAATTATTTAATTCTCATTTAAGGTCATGTAAAAGGGTCAACATGAATAGAAAGGGACTGCAGAAATGGATATGTATTAGTTCACATCTTTGAAGTCCTAACACACCGTTTCTCTTGTATCTACTATTGTAGGCTGTTCATACAATTTTGGTTCTAAATTATGTAGGGGATACTGTTGGAAGGAGGGATGGGAAATGCTGCACTAAATCAATAATCTCAGAATAAATATGTTGGAAAAAGAAAAAGCGGAGTAGTAGTTGGCTTTTATACCATGCTTTTTTCACCCTTTTAAAGGGACTCAAAGCAGCTGACAAAGCTTTCTGTTCTTCTCCTCACAACAGACTCCCTGTGAAGTGGGTGGGGCTGTGAAAGTTCAGAAAGACAGCTGTGACTAACCTGAGGTCACCCAGCTGGCTTTGTGTAGGAATGTAGACTTGGGGTGTTTCTGCACTGGCTGTGGAAACCCCTTTAAAGACATATTAAAGACACATACAGGACACGTACAAAACTACCTTCTGCACTGGAGGATGGATGAGGGACCCTTCCAGGTGGCCAGTTCCGCACACCGGTGTGTGAGATCCGGCCTTAATGGGGTCTTGCCACCAAAAAAATCCATTCTCCGTGAAGACCTGGAAAATTAGGTCTTCAATCCATCCCCTTGCCTCAATCCATTTGGAAGCAGGATGCTTCCACACATGGAGAGGTGAGGCGATGGATGTGCTGGCAGCTGCCATTTTGGGAAGGGCAGAAGCAGGCTGGTCTGCCTCTGGAGCCCCGCCACTGCATGCTGCTCGCCCGCAGAAACACATGATGACTGATAAGAATTCAACACTCGCACCACAAGACCAAACTGACCAAACTTTGGTTGATCACCATGGGAAAAATGCCCTCTTTTCTCTGAACACAGTTCACAAAGATTGTGGCTCCTTGATCAGCAGAAATGATTTGACTGAGATCACTGAGTGAAGTTGGTAACTGGAGGATGGTGATCACCAGCTAACCTATCCATTTTCCATTGTGCCACTGAAAAAAGCGAAGCCTATCACTCAAGTGGGCTTTCCTGCTTAACCTTTTATTTAATTTCCACGTGTTTGGGTTTCCTTGGCAGATCGTTCCAGTATTGCAATTTAATATTTAAATGTGTCTCCATGTAACCATTATTTTGTTTCTGCCTCCTGATTTCTGCATGTGGCACAAATAAAATGTTCCCAGCTTCAGAAATTATCCTTCATTGCTTGGGGGGGGGGGCAAGCAAAGTAGAGTAACCCAAGGAAAATGGATAAACATATGGTCCTATAGTCCTTTAGGCAAATATAGTAAAAGATATGGAAGAATTCCTATACAATATAACTAGAATTTACAGTGCAGTTTAAGTGCAAAAATAACACTTACATCAGATGGCTTGTGTTCATCTTGAGTCATTGATAGAAGCTGCAGAAGCAAGGCAATAACAATCTATTAGTTGAAATGTACAGCTGAAGAATGAAACACTGCAGAGGGGGACAAGTTTGCATTGACCTTTAGGACACAATTCTTGCAAAGACATAAAACTAATACAGTGGCATAGCAGCTGTAAGCACACACACTTCCTGACTGGTAATGCTCTACTGTAACTAATGCTCTGATGTGGTCAGTAAGCTACTTGTAGAGCTAGACTTTGGGAAGCAGACATTTTACATCTGGCCCCATTTACACCATCAGGTAGGAAAGCTGCGTGTGGCAGCAAGTTCACGCTTAGGAGGGTTGTTACTGAAGAGATGAACCAAAGAGATCAGTCACTTTAAGAGGAACTAGTTTGACAACTACTTCTGAACCTTTAGCTGACTGTGAATGGCTTCAGGTTTTTAATCATTTTGGTGTCTTTTGTTGCACAGTGCACTGAGCTGAGGGGGATAAAGTAATACAGTAAGGAAGAAATCGAGGGGGGAGGAGTACATAAGAATATCATTCCTCTTACTGGATGGTCAAAAGATTCAAGTTGAAGGGGTTGTTTCTAATGCTGGGTTTGACAGAACAAGGGGCACTGCCCATCCTATTGTCACCCTTGCCTGAGCTAGCTGAGGTAATCTTGGATGTGGTGCTGCAGATTCCTGTTGTGATGGAGTTAGGAGACTTCTTTTTAACCATGTTGAGGAAATTTTATTGGACAATCCTTCATGACAACTACATGTGGCTGCCTCAGTATGCTGCAGACCACACACATGCACACAGGTGCACTTCAAGATGTATACATGTGCCAGTGCCTTAATCCACAGAAAATTCACTTCCAAAATGCATTCTCTGGTCTTTAATGTGGATTAGGATGGGGGCACTGGCGTTCAGATGCACCACCTCTAAGCCATTCTTGAGATGCCCTTTTTAGTGCATGGAGAATCAGCCTGATAATGCAACATATGGTTAGGGGCACAGATTCTGAGTTCTGAGACACTAGCTAAATAATACCTGACTACTTAGGGATGTATCCTATAAAAATAAAGTTCTTTTCTTTAGCTTTTACCTTTCTTTCATCAGTTGTGTAATGGCTGGTATACCACAAGGTGCGCCTTCTTTCTGCAGTCATTTGGACTGGGCTGCAGTCTGTTTCCTCTTCCCTGTTGTCAAATTTATCATCATCAGGCATCTGCTATGGAAGAAACAATAGGATTATGTTACATTATTAACCAGACAACTTACTAGGTGTTTCCACAAGTCCACAGAGTGTATCCTTGTTCTTATTGCTCCTATTCAATCTTTCTCATGCAAACACACGGGGGCAAAAATCATGCACATCCCTCCTTGTAGGTGCCATTTTGAACCTCAGACGAACCCTAGCAGATCTATGAAACAGTACTTAACACTGTCTTTAGCTGGAACAAGTGAGCATATAACTGAAATAATTTTAAAGTTCTTTGGCAGTAGTCAAAAAAGCTTAAATACCATGAACTAAGAATTGAATTTGATGTTTATCCCGGATACCTGGAAAGATTCAAGAACATACAATTTTAAGGAGTTAGTCAAACTGGCTTTTAAATTTTCTAAGCCCTTGTTCTGATTGTTCAATGCTTATTAAACATGTCTTAGGAAATGCTACTAATATCCATCAAGGACTAAAACCTTGTATTACAAAAGTGACTCCACAGTCATTTCTGTGAGTATAAGGAGTATACAGTAACACAGAGAGGGCACAGGGGCCACCTTCTTCTAACCAGTCCAAGAATCTCTGTTGTTCTAGGCAAATAAAATTTAGATTTCCAAATACTGATTTGGGCAACTATAAATAAGTTTCTTCTTCATTTCCCTGCCAAGCCAGCTTCTATAGTGTGGGAAAAAGCACAAACCGGGGGGGGGGGGGATACTCAGTTCTCATGATTTCCAATAATTTTGCCTGAATATTAGCCCAATACATTATGTGTTAGCATGGAACATAAAATACAGTACTACCAGCTTGCTCCTTTGCTAAAATAAACAGCAACAATATGCTGTTTAATGTGCTGCTACAGAAAGGCATCACTATTAACTGTACAGTACATAATGTATCAACTATTTTTATAGTTACGATACAAACTTGCTCCCTGGGTTATAGTGATAGAGAAAGCAAGCATATCGATCACAATTTGGAGAAAACCCACTGCAAGACGCGAACACACTTTTCATACAGTGCTATTTTCTCTGCAGTGTGTGAATGTCAAAAGCAATTTGAAACTGACTTACCTGAGCAATAGGTTCATTTAGCCAAAGTCGAATCAGAGTTGCTAGTGTGTAGTACAGTAACAACAACATAATGGGATTAGTATGATGGTACCATTCCAACTCTGAGTTAGTTATTATTTTCCAGGAGCTTGAACAGTTCGGTTGAACAACTGGAATAATACCAAACAGCCTATTGAAATAAGAAAAACGTATTATAAATACAAGGGATCATCACAAATAAACCTGAATTCACAGGAGCTGCTCAGAGCAGTCCAAAGTCATTACCAAACATTGAAAATGATATTCTTTAATATAAGGAATGCTGACTGGTACAATATTTTGGCTGTTTTCTTATGTAGTTGAAACATTATTAAATTTCTATACAAATCATTCTGAATATAAATACTGTAGCTAGAAACATAATGACTTGCTATTTTACTCTCCCATTTTTTGCCCTATCTGTACATTCTATTTGGTTCATGAAGCTTCATTAATTTTTTTTTTTAAGTTGTGAATCTTTGTATAAAATGAGGACTTCCATGACTTGGTCAGCTAAATAGATTTTTAATATTTACAGGAGTGCAACTTACCCCCCCCCTTTCCACAGACACTTCAAGAACTGGAACTTTGAGATGGGGTTTTCCCCAAGATCTTGAAGATTCCAAGATCTTGAAGATAAGGATCTTGGGGAGGATCCTGTGCGTCCAACTGGCTCACTAGCACCCAATAAGAAAGGATGCTGAGCAAGGTGAACCCTTTTCCAGCTTCGTTTGATAGGAGCCAGAAGAGGGTGGGACGGAGAGGCAGGCTTCATAGCTGCTTATGCAGCAGCTATGAAGACTGTGTTCATCTCCATTAACAGCTATGGAGCTGCCTGCAGGCTTCCATAGCTGTCAGGGCTGCCACCGCCCCACCACTTGCAGCAGTGGAGCTGTGAGTGGCACCTCAGTGAGGCCCCGAGCCTTGCTTCCTGCCAAATTGGGCAGGATCAGAGCCCCCCTCCCTGCCCTGGGCAGGGATGCCACTTGCTGTGAGGGGGGCGGAGCCTGTGCCATGTGCATGCACAGCTCCATTCCTGCTGCCCCCCCCCCCGGATGTCTGGACACCATCAAGCAGGTAAGTGGTGTGGACGGGTGTCCACTAATGGGGTCTTCATGCCTTTAAACCCCATTGTGGACACCTTTAAACAGGTCTGCTGGAAATCCGGATTTAAGGGCCTGAAGGACCCATTAAATCCAGATTTCCCCTGCCCTCATGGGGACAGGGCCTGCTTGAAAGGCCCTTAGATGGGGCCCAGGTGGGGACAGGGCCTTCCCAATTGGTACCAATCAGGTACCAACTGGGTTCCTAATGGGGTCTTAGAAGGGTTCTAAGTCCTAGTGGGAAAAGGCCCATAGACGCAATTATTTTAAACAAGAACACAAGAAAAATCATACCCTGTTTGAGAAGTACTAAATGAACAGTATTTAGTAAAATAAAACTCAACAATGTGGTTGGCACATTGTTGCTCTGTTAATTAACTATGCCTCCCCAAAATTGTCAATTAGTGCAACAGTATGATCTGTGTTTGCTGGCACACTCACAACCAACAGCCTTGATAAATACATACTGATGCCTTGACACCATATACTTGCATCTCTGAAGTAAAACCAGCTATGAAGATAGTTACTATTAGGAAGATATCAAATAAAACAGCTACCTCTTCTTTAAAGTTCAATTCAGACTAATATTATTCCATTTAAGGCTATTTTCACACTTGGTCAGTAGTCCGGACCAAGAATGTGCTTAGCCCAGCTCATCCACATTGAACTTGTGTAATCCTGGTCCAGAACCCCCCAAGAGGTTTTTTATTTGAAGAGGTCTACAACTATCCTAAATGATCTCGTTCTAGTCCAGCCTTTGGTGCTTCTGCATCCAGTCCAGAACGAGCAAAATGCCACAACCACATCTTTGGGCTTGTCCCCATGGCAAGGATATTGTGAGGCAAAACTCATTTCGTCTCGCAAGAGTCCCCATGCAAAGCCCTAATTTGGGCTACATGAGGGACAAATGCCACAAATTCACGGCAAAATAACCCCCCTTTATAACTGTTCTCGCCCCAAATTATGGGGCAAGAATGGATTATAAAGGAGACATAGGGACACTCCTGGATTACGACTGCAGCATTAGCTGGTGGGGCTTCACTGTACCTGCCACTAACCCTGCAGTGCCAACAAACACAGCTCCGCTAAAATGTTTAAAACAGACATGGCTTTCACGCCTGTTTTAATATTTTAGCAGAGCTGTGCTTGTGCTCATGACAGCTGCTATACCTGCCTGACAGTTGCTCAGCTTATTGCAGAGCACCTGTCAGGCAAGTATAGGGGCTGTAAAGAGCAGGGAAGATTTTTAAAACAGACGCGAAAGGGTAATCTCTCTCTGCTGTGCTACCCTGAGCTATCTATAGATAACCCAAAGTGATTCCCACCCAGAAATTCCAGTGGCAAAGAAATTCTATTTCTCCTAGGCCATAGAGAAAAGAAACATCATAAAGCCCCCTTCTTTTCTAGCAAAAGCAAATTAAAATAACTTCTGGCACCCCCCCATCTTTAAAAGACTAAACAAAAATGGGTAAGAGATGAATGATTAAGCACATGCTTTTTAAGCAGGAGATTCAGTTCTTAGGGTGGCAAAAAATATTGTGTGACATCCTGGATACCAGTAGGGCAGCTAATTATAATTGTCTTTCAGCCCAAGACGGATTTGTTTGCTGAGTAATTTAAGAAAATAAAGGCACCCTGTTAAGGAGGACATATACACTGGAAGTACATGATCAATTCAACATGGAATATTTTGGAATAAAGAAACGAGGCAACTAGGACTTCAGGATATTAATTTTCCAGACAACAAAGAACAGCAAGTGGGTTTAGTTGGAGGCATTAATATCACAGGTCAGGATGTGAGGATAGCCAATGACGCATGATTAATGCTTTTTAGAACAATAACTATAAAAGTATTGAAAGATTTAAGAGTTCATAGGCTTTGAAATACTTTGATGATTAAAATACAAACAAGACTGCTTCAGGCTCTGGGGCACTTGTGAATGAGAGTGGTATTTGGCAGGTATGCAGCTGCCTTACAGCATCATCATATTCTACTCTATTTCAAATGGGAAATAAAACAATCTTATTTTGAATTTCTGTAGTATACTGTATGAGATCAATGCAGGTATTCGATTTTTACAAAACTGAAAAACAAACAGAATATGAACACAGGGCCTTCTTCCGGATGGACATTTAGACTTACAAGAAGAAAATTGCTGTAGCTAAACTTATCTTTTTGAGATCTGTGCCACCGAAAAGGCAAACTATCCCATACATAAACTACTAAAGGTTTGGCAAAAGTAATCCAAATACTAGGTAGTACAGTCCAGACTTCTCTGATCATATTTGCAATATATTTTACAACTGAACCTCAGATTTATAAATAATATTTATAAGAAATGTGTCTTAATGACCAGACAAGATTATGGAATCTGAAAGACTTAAAATATTTCTATACATATTAGCTTGGGTGAGTAGGCTTGCATGTGTATAATTCATTTTTGATCTACAGCTACTGACTAATTAAAATTTGCAAGGTGCTACATTTGATAATAAAAGGCTGAAACCTACAATTTTAAAGATGATTCTTTGTATCATACATATTTCTCTAGCCATTTAACAGACCTAGTAGTATGGAACTCACACCCAAAAGAGGTATCCTTCAAAATCTTGTTTGCATAAAGGGAGTTGTTAATATATGTGATTTTAATAGTCTGGTTCTAATCTACCTTTTCTAGCACAGAATGTTCATAAGATAGGGAAAGAGCCACCTTAGAAGTACCTCAAAGTTTCTTTGTTTTGATGTTTCTGATCACAACTCAAATCTTAAAAGACTTGTTTTATAGTGACAATGAGCTCATAGTGTCAACCAACAACTGTTGTTTCCTATAAAATGCTCCAAGGTCACAAATAATTTAAAGCACGTTGCTTTTCTTTTCATTATAGTTTGACAACATGAGGAATATTACTTTCCATTAGCGAAGTCTAAATGTTTCAGGTTCAGCTCCAAATTTCCAGCTTCTATTTCAAATTTTCCAGCAGCTTTTCATTACACTGCCAGAGCTACTTCTGTTCTGTCATTCTTCTTTTTTAATCTACAACTTGAGTTCATCAAAGGCAAAATAAATTATGCATGTATAATCTGATTAATAGCTTAAACAATTTGGATTTAACTCAAATGCTAGCATTTAAAGTATAAGGCAGAGCTATAGAAAATCTTGCAGATGAAAGGCATTAGGATGGAAACATACTCCACAGCTCATGAAATGTTTCTAGCTGCATAGTCAAATGACACCAAAGTCAGAAATATGTCAGTATTTCTGACACTGAAAGCCAATATTTGTTGGCTTTTAATGGCAGACTCCACTCCTTTCGCTTTTTACCTTGTACTTTATTTCTTAATATAAATAATTAGAACCTAAAATATGTCGTTAGTGTATTTAATTTGTGGGGTTTTTTACATAATGAATACTATGTGCAAATGGGCACTAATAACTAAGCCTATTTAAATGAGTTTTCCCAGCTAATGTGTTTATAACTGTTATTTGGAGTTTTTATAACATTGTGACTTTTTGAATTGAGTGTTTTTATTGTATTTCTTTGTTAACGCTTGTTCGCCACTTTGAGTCCACTCAGGAAAAAAGGTGGGATATAAATAAAGTATCATCTATCTATCTATCTATCTATCTATCTATCTATCTATCTATCTATCTATCTATCTATCTATCTATCTATCTATCTATCTATCTATCTATCTATCTATCTATCTATCTATCTATCTATCTATCTATCATCCTCATCTATACTTTTTTGGGGAAAAACCTGCCAAATCCCAACAAATTCCTTTATATTTAAAATGCTATTAAAAGAAATTCTTCAGGGAAAGCATGCCCTTATGAATACACAAGATAGCTATTTAAATATCAAAATATTCATCTTTGAATTTCATAGCGATATTGGTTGTCAAAGCTATAATGTAGCTTTAACAAAACTGTAGTTACTTCCAATGACTGTTATCCACCTTTTGCAATACAGTATACTTCAATTCCAGATGTTGCGTACTGTAATTCTCAGTGGTGTGACAGGAAAGCAAAGCTCTTTGGCTTACTTCACACTATCCTATGATTCTTCTGAAATGATGTAAACTTTGTTAATGTTGCTAAGAGACTCTACACCATGATTCTAACCACACTTAACTCAGGATGATTATCTAGCATTCCAATACTTATCACAACTCTGGAAGAACTGCGGGTATGTTGTTCTTTTTCTTGCAAGAAGCATAAAGCACTCTGTGCTTTGATGTCTACTTTACTTGCCTTTTGTCGGCTACTGGCATGTTTAGCTTATTGCCTTTTGCCTAATCTGGGAAGCCCTGATATCTTTCCCTCTACATCCTAAAGATATAAAAGAATCCCACTCCTTGGTTTTGGATGTGGTTTATTTTTAGAGGTGGGTTAAATTCTGTCTCTTTGTGTAACTCTTTATTCAGTTGAACAAGTCAGTTGCTGAATAAGTCTTTTCTTTAGAGTTCTCTACAACAATGTCTAAGGATTGTAGCTGGAGGTTTTTAAATATACTTCATGATGTTTTCTTAGTGAAAATGAAACATACTAACAACAGTTCACAAAACAAAGCCGTTGAATGAATTATTTCTCAGAAATCAATTGTATTCTTTAAGTACAATTCATCAGGTTTAGTGGTATAAAAGGCCATATGTTATATTTTTTCTTTCACCTGTAGATGGCATAAGCACACTTAACATCCTCAAATCTCTTTAATTCATTGAAAAACACTCATTATTGTTTCCAGTACAGTTAGTCACAACCAAAATATGGGTATTACGTTTATCACAGAGATCTACAACTGAAAAACATGCTAACTCAGTGGAGTTATTTTGTTTCTTATTTGCTTTTACAGCCAAACCATACATATTATTGGCCTGATTTCTGGAGGGATTTTACCTGGGATGATTGGGTCTAAAACAGTAAAAATATACAACATAATCATATTGTTTAAACTGCATACATAAAAATACATGTATGCTTTCACTTGGCTGGGATACAACATTACTTTATCTGCAAGGATAAGGTTAACAATACTAGTAGAAAACACTGTCTGTCCAAAACCTATTTTTCTAAGAAGGTTGTGCCAACTGTTGAATTTGATATAAAATTTGTCATCTTGTGAAAACAATGAATGTTTAAGGTCACCTCCAGACATCACTTATCTATTCCACAATTTATCAATTTACCAGTACAAAACATTCATGGAATTATCACACATTCTCTCATGCTGTAATCCAGATAGAGCTGCAATTGCAGAATAATAGGATAGTGTGCTATGATGGTTGATTTTACCAGAATAATGATAACAATCAGGTAATACAGACCTGATGGGAGCACTGTGATCATGTCTGGCAAATCAGGTTTTTGACCTTGTCTGGATTCAGCTTAAAATTTTCAAACGAATTATATCATGTAAATGCTAAATATATAATTTTATTTATAAAAAAAATTGGTGAGAACTGTTTTTTTACACAAGGTTATCCAAACCAGGCGTATCACTATCCAATTGCAATTTTATTCACAAGCTTTACTCTCCTCTTCTTCTCTCCTTTTATTTCTAATGAAACACATTCTTAGACTCAGTTTAAGTTGGTGCACCAACTGCAGCCATTGATGGACAGATACAGCTTCACATAATTCATATGCTGGAAAGCTCTAATTTAATTGCTACAATACACTCCAAGGGGCTGTAGTTTGAAATTGTCAAGCACGTATAATTGTTGCAGAACCAAGCCACCTAGTTTTACATGGGACATTCAGACAGAAACTTGCATCTTCTATGTGCTCATTTGCCTTTGATCCTAACCATTGGGTGCAAAATAACCAGCCCCAAGATCATGGGCACTATCTACACTGATGGCACTGAGCAAAACCATGCTTCCTCAAGTCTGTGAAGCTTGTGCAACCATATCCATGCTGTTCTGCAGCCAAAGAGTGGTCACACCAAATATTGAATCAATATAGATTTCTCTTTGCATTTTGTTAATTGATAAAAATAAACTATCAAACACTTTTATTTTTGAAAGCATTTTTACTTTGTAACAATTTTTCCACACCTGCCTAAAACCATTGCACAGTACTATGTATCTATATCTATTTACACTAGGGGCACTTGACTTTTAAAAAATGAAATTAACCTAACTCTAATGCGAACACGCACTCTGCCCGTTCCCATTTTTTAAATTATAAATCACAGGCAACACGAATTCTTGCTGTTCCCACTGAAAATGCTCCAAAAACGCACTGGGAAAAGTGCATCTTTTCCTCCCCAACCTTTGCCAGTTGGGGTTCCCACTTCTCCCTCTTGATTGGGTTTGCTCCTATGGCTGAGGGTGGGGAATTCCAGCTCCATCCTTTGATCCTATGCCCAGCCTCTTTTGCACAACTGTGTAATTTCAGAGTAGCAATTCCCATGAGGTCCATTCCATGATGTTTCGGTCTTGCGCAAAATCACCGCCCTAAGCCTAGATCTAGCCCATGCTTTGCACCAAGCAGCGGGCAAGAGAGAAATTTATCAAAACATGGGCTAGATCTAGGCTTAGGGGGGTGATTTTTCTCTTGCTCTCTCTCTTTAAAATTCTCCATCCCCATCCGACTTCTAAATGGAGCCTGGATGTCTATACAAAGGCTAGTTCCCGTGTGTGTGTGTGTGTGTGTGTGTGTGTGTGTAGGTTTGTTCATGCAGATAAAACAAGGAGCCAGTCAAGCCATTTTTCCCCTCACACCCACCCACCCCTCCTCACTTCTCACTCACCCACCCACCCACCGAGCCTGCATAATGTGGTGCTATTTTTGGAAAAGCAAGAGGAGGGGCTCCCCTCAGACATGAGAGAGCTGTGTATTTTCTCAATTGCATCCCGAAGGCTGTGTGTCATGCTCAGCCAGTGGTGGGTTGGCGTGATGCTTTTTCCCTCCTGGTGATGCAAGTTTTCTCTGCTTCATGAGAGGGAGGGCGAGGGGCTGCCCTACCGAGAGTAAAACCCCACCTGTTTAATGACACACTCACAACAGCGACAGACATCGGACAGAAGGCTATCAGGGGGGAAAACCTGAAAGGCACGATCTCCCCCCAATACTGTGGTACTGTTCCCAAAGCAAAAAATATAAAGTGTGCTAGCAGCAAAAACAGGACCGAGAGCTGTTTTTCCAAGGGTTTTAAAAATGCATTTTGGGGCTGTTTACTCCTTGGAAAGTGCAAGAATCCAATCTGTAATGGGGCCAAAGAATTTTCAAATCATTTTCAAAGCTCAATAAAACCCAGGTGGGAATGAGGTCTAGTAGTTATACAATTTAATCTAACAATCTTGATATAGCTCCTTTTACTTAAATATGGAATGATATTGTCTTACCTGGCATAAAAATCATTTGGTGGAATAATTTCCTGAAAAAACTCCAACTGGTATAGGTAAAGTCCAATTAAGTGTCCTGCACTGAATATAGCCATTAAAACACACAGACAGCTGAATATCAGCGGATCAAATGTCCGGCAGCAAGACCACCAGGTACATAAACCCATGAATAAAAAGAAATACACAGCTGAAGTCAGAGATGGTAACATCATTCCTGTAAGAAATTAATAAAAAGTCTTCAGTAATTTGAATTTGCTATTTAAAATAACTATTTAAATTTCTTTAACTGAAGCCATGATTTTTGTGTTATCTTTATTACAAAATAATTACTGGAACTATGGTATACATATTTTTTTATATTTAAAAAACAGTAAAAATATTTTATAAATAGGTGGTTTTGTAACCTTTTCTAGTCATAGTTTTTATTTTTTCCTAATCCTTCAACTCAAGCTATTATTATAATAATAGTATTTTATTTCCCCATCTTTGAACAGTCCAAGGATTAAAGTCAGTAGTCTCATTCCAAAACATTTACAGTATGATATTCCAATTACAAGTGTTTCACTACACAGTTGTCCATCTCTATTTTCTACTTTTGTAATAATAAAGATTGATAAAGAAGGATCACAATAGGCATCTATCTAGACGATAAACTCTGTTAATTTTCCCCCCAAATTTTGGAGTTTTAGTAAATATCAATGTGATTGCTGTCAAGCACCCTTGGCAACCATGTAAAACCCCAAAACGCTTAATATCCCAGAGATCTATGAATAATGAAGCAGGAGGGTTGAGTGCAAAAGTGCAAGTTTCAATGTAAAACAGACACTATCATGCTATAGTGGTGGCGGTAGCACAGAAAGCTTGCTTCATCACCAAAGCTGAGCAGCTGTTCAGCAGGGCTTTTGAACTGGTAAAGGGGTTACTTTCATCAGACGTAAGGAGCAATCTCATTTCGGCTTGACGTATATCCAAAAGGAGCAATGTATACCATTTTTTGAAACTTGATTGTCTTTGAAAGTATCTTGCAAAATTATCAAAGTCATTCAGTTTCAAATGAAAAAAAGAACATCACAATCCAAACTAGTTATGTGGAGATCTCCAGAATTCTGTATGGTGTTGTTGTTTTGGATCAGTTTCAGTTACTGTATTCTAAGGAAGTTCACAAGTTGCATGCAGCAGCCAACAAGAATTCCCTTAACTCTTGACCATAATATGAGCAAAGTGAGGGTTCAAGAAGTGGTGAAATGCTTCCTCGCCAGAGCAAAGGATCCCAGCAGCACCTAAAGACACTGTGGTACACCTAGTCTTCAAGGGGCCCTTCCTGGGACCAGAAACATTTAATAACTTCCCCCAATTGCCAACATCCCCTTTCTCATCATTTCAGCTTGACTGCAGGTAAGTTTATGGCACAGAGACAGCCTTGATCACTCTGCCTAATAACCTTTGACAAGGGAAAAGCAAGTCTGTTGGGTTTTTTTTTGATAGCACTAATCATGGCAGCCTCTAGACACTGGGAACTTTTGTTTGACACCCTAGAATCTCACAAATGGGCCATCCCAGAGGTCAGTTTTATACCTTTATTTTCTTTAAAGTCTTTAACATCTACATGAAGTCATTATAAGCAATCATTAGATTTAGAATGAAGTACATCAGTATGTTGATGACATTTAGCTCTAACTCTCCATTCCATCTCAGGCAATGGAGGCATCTGAACTGTTTGACCAGGCAAGACAAAATTGCTATTTGTTTGCAAATCCAGTAAACTAGGAGCCATGCAGCTCTGGCTGGGGTTTTTCTGCCCTAGAAAGAAGAGACAGGTACATAATTTTGAGGGAACTTCAAATTCCTTACTATGATGAAAGACTGAGGAGATAGCAGTGGCCAGCAATGTATGTTTCTATCTCTCACTGATTTGTAATTTTTTCTTTCTTAGCTAGAGACAATTTGGTCATGGTGATTCAAGTTGCCTTTCCTAGACATGGCTGAAAAGATTGAATATGGACCCTTGAAGAAAGTCTGAAAGCTAGAACTAGGGAAGAATGATAATGGGATTCTCTGGCTGAATGCATATCATATTGTTTCTGTTATTGCACTGGGTGCCTGTTCTCTACCAAGACCCAGGCAAGATTAGCATGTGTGGTCCTACATGATTTGGGTCCAAATAGCTCAAATAAAGCCTACTCTTATACATAAGTGACCAGTAATTAAGAACTGGAGAAATCTTCTTTGTTTAGGCACTCTCATATTATTTTTTGGGGGTGGGAGGACCCAGCACACAAGAAGGCCTCCGTTCTGGAACACTTTCTCACTATGAGAAACATCTTCTGGCCTCTGATAGGCCACATCCCATGCAAGCTGTTTGGCTCTAATTGGGCATGTATGTGACCGGGCGCGAGACCAAGACCAGATGTTGCCTGTCCCCATGCCATTCCTGGCAACATGGGCTGGGTGCAGATACAGCCGTCCTCATGCAAACTGTTCCAAACCCCAGCATGGGGAAGCAGCTCCATCTCATCTCCGCCCCCTCTCTCCTCATTGGAAGCCGAATTGATGTCACCCCACCCTTGTGTCGCCTGCTGCAAATGCCGTTTTCCCCCCCCCCCACTTAGCAGCACAGAGAAGCAGGGCTGAACAGCAAAAATGATAATTAAAAAAACCCAGCTGTTTGAGCAAAGCCACTATGAGGTTTGGCGGCATTTGAGCATTTGAGCAGTTGAGCAGTTTTACACATCTCCACTCTTCCCGGGAACCATGAGAACACCTGGCAAGCGGAAAATCAAGAAATTATCACGCATGACTTGGTGATCGAGAAATGGGGGTGGAATATTTTCTGTGTAAAAGGGAGAAAAATCAAGCCATTATCCTGCCTGCCTTGGCGATCAGGGAAAGGGGGTGGAATACTGGTGGGGCAGTGAAGGCCATTTGATGCCCTCATTGTTTCGGCTTTAACACCATTTACTCCCCAAAAATCTCAGCGGTTGTGATCTCCAATGTACAGGGCAAGAATGGTGAGCACAGGACATGAAACCCCAACTCCCAATGATGTGAGCACCAATCTCCTCCCCAAATAGGCCAGGACCATGCAGGCTCGGCTCACAAAGGACCAAACTGTGTCCAGACTTGTTTTTTCCAGCACCAAATTTGGTATGGGTTTGGTATGGGTTTGGGCAATCTGGTCGGCAGAAATTGGACCACATCAAAAGTGTATGAGGATGATCCTTGCTGAACCCAATTTTGATTCAGACCAAAACATGCATGGGGATGTGCCCATAGCTTCATTCTGGCCTTTAGGATGTGAGTCTATCACACAACATTAGAACCAGGATGCACTCTGTGAAGCTGAAGGGCAGGAGAGTCAGATCAGACAAGGTGACATATTTCTTCACCCAGAGGGTCATTGGTTTATGGAATTTGCTGCCAGAAGAGGTTGTAATAGCAACCAGCCTAGATAGCTTTAAGAAAGGGTTAGACAAAGTTATGGATTACAGTGTATCAATGGCTACAAGAATGGATGCCTAGATGCAACCTCCAGGCTAGGGAGACGAGCAGGATGCCTTTAAAAGCCATTTGCTGGAATTTGAGATCTGGTGAAGGTTTTGGCTTATTTATTATTGTATAAATTTATTTCCATAGATTAAACTCTTATTTACTTGTATGACGGTTTTGAAATATGTAATTGCAAATTGTTGTTTATTAGTTATTGTATTTCAAGCATAAATAAATAAGGGGGGAAAGTTTAAAAAAGACGTAAACAAACACAGCTATAAAACAGGACCCAGAAATTTGAAAAACACTAACACACAACAAAACATAAGTTTATGTTAATATCACATTTGTAATATATTTACCTTAAACACAATAGAATAGATCTGCCAATCTCGGTAATTCCTAATAAGCCTTAAACCTTGTTTTAAAAGACAACCCACCTGTTGCACCAAGCAAAATTGTAACAACCACCTTCCCAGCTGTGGTAATAATGTTGCCAATAATCTCCTTCACTTTGGAAGCTACTGAAGCAATTCTACGGAGTAATTTTAATTTTGTGGTTTCTTCAAATTCCTCCTCCCCACATTCTGCATCATCCAGATCTTCACATATTAACGCATCATCTGCTTCTAGTCTCTCCATTACATTCTGAAAATGAGAAAAGATTACAACAAAAAGAGGTAATTTTTTTAACACATACAATTTAATCTGAACTTTTGTATTAGTCACACTTCTCTGTTGCACAACATTTAGGCTTATACTATTTAACGATACCTGATAACCCTGACAGCAGTTTGACTGCAAGTGACTCATAGGCAATTCAGTCAAGTAGACTGAAAGTTGAAGCTTAAATTAGGACAGACCTTGATCCCAGAACTCAGTTTCCTGATTGTGATGTTCAAGCACAACTAACAATACTTAAAATCTTTGCAAAACTCTAAGCAAGTACTAGTCTTTAGAAATATACTATGAAACTTGAATTGAGTGTTCTAGAGTTGTAGGACAGAGGTGGAAAGGGCTGACATCACCTGCATCTTTCTGGTACAAATTTGATCAGATTCACAGGGAACTAGAGTTCACAACAAAAAATAGCCCAACAGTAGTGTTCAGAGAAATGTCTAGTTATTTTAGATCAGTTTTGACTAGCGCTGTCTGAGGACATGGACACGCTTCTTTTTAAGGCCTGGCCAGCCATACCTCTCTTAAAGCATGCCTATCCTGGCTTACAGTGAAGGCAGGGAAGATGCATCTCTTTGCCCTGGCTTTCAGTTAAACGGGGATACATTTTCCCTTCCCATTCCCAGATACTGTTGTTTTAATATATACTGCTATTGTTTTAATATGTTTGATTTTAAATGTTGTTACCTGCCCTGAGGCCTCCCGGTATAGTGTGGGATAAAAATGCAAACAAACAAACAAAAGAAAGGTTCAGTCCACAGGAAGTGGCTGGGTGCAACTGCCTCACTTTTCAAGAGGGCCTCCCTGGATACTGAAAGTATATTATAAATATAACTTAATTGCTAATATAATTTTTTTTTGCATAGTGCTAGAGGGGTTGAGATCTACAGCTGTACCATATAAGCAGGTTGGTTTTCAAAGACAGGAATGTTTCAAAAAGTAGATTTTGTATTGCCATTTGCATTCTAAGAAGAACTGAAACTTCACATTTTATAATTAAGCTCTTTCAATCTTGTCCAATGAACTCATGTTTCCTGATTTGTATTTGTAAAGTACATTTTTCACTCAGAACATTTACTACTGAACAGTTATTAAAACACATTGATTCTTTATACAGGATTTGCTAAGTAATATCACTGTTAATAGTCTTTTCTCTGTATGGCAGTGGTAGAAAAACAAAACTGAATATTCTTCAATCATTTGGGTAAATCTTGATATGCATTCCAGACTATCATTATGAAAAATAGCAAAAACAAAACAAAATGAACCCTGTCAAATACAGATAATGCACAGGCAGGAAGCACTATTGCTTCTGTGGCAGTTCTGACTACTGTCACTGTCCTCAGAACCCGAATGTCCATTAGTTATGTTTGAGACTGTTTTATTAATATCTAGCTTTTAATGTTTCCTCTGATATGCTATAAACACTGAAGTGCTGAGATAGCCTCTCAGATTTCATTGACACACATATTAACAAACTGCTTCAGTCATAATTAGAATCCAGAAGATGGACTCCATATAAGGAATATATCCTTAAACACACAGCAATGCTTGGTCTGTCTGGTAAGAATAGGAAATATATTGTCGGCAACAAAGAAATTAGTGAAGCCTGTTGAACCACTGCAGCTTGCAATAAAATAAACATAAAATTATGGAGGATTATACTTATTTCTTTTAGTATTTGGAGCTTTCACAGCTGGGATCGTAAGCTAATACAAGAGGGTCTCACAGGATCACAGGTGTTTCCATAAGATATATGAGCTATTCATGTTAGACAAACCATGCACTTTGAAAGTCTGTGCATTTCCTTTCAGTCAGAAATGTTAAGTACAAGATCCTTCAATATTAGCTCCAGCACATGAAACTGTGTCCTACATTTAAAAGTGACCCCCAAAGCTTAAAAAAGGTCACAATTTGAAGTTATAGTAACACAGCTGAGATTTGAAGAACCAAGAGTTCTATGTGAAAATTATTTGGGAAGTAAACAAAGCCATTTATCAGAATTGCTAGGATAACAGATTATTTTAATATCAAACATGAATGCTCTTTTAATTTATATAATAATTGCATTTTGTAAAAACTACAGAATTTCAACTGACAGTTGTACTCAGGTTACAAATCAACACATGCAAGAATATGAGTAATAATCAATGACTTTAAATTCGCAGATTTAATAACTTTTTCTATTATGACAATATTTCAAAAATGCTGCATGTGAACTGTTATCATTAATTGTAAACTTCAAGAAAAATAAAATTACTCTTTCTACCTTAGCAACTTTTTTTAACATTCCAAATTATGAAAATGAAATGAGCACAATCCTAATATACCCTTTGGGTATATTCGGAGAAGAATTAGCTTGCTCTTGAGAGAAGAATATTTAAAGAATCTTTGGCTCTTTCCAAATAACTCCCAAAGAAGCACACAAGCACAGCAGTGTTTCACATCACTTTGAGACTGGACTGAAATAATAAGGAATGAAATTTAAAATGAGAGCATAAAGGCTTCTTTATACTAGCACCATGTGCAGCTTTGTTTACTGATTCCCGCCTCTCCTCTCAAATTTAGAAGCAATGTTGTAAATCACAAATGAGGGAACAGTCCCCTGAACAGTACGCTGCATTAGCAACCTCTAATGCATGTTCATTTCAGAGCCCAAATCAATTAGGCTAACCATAGGATGCAGGGCATTTATTGGTGCCAAACCTAAATGCAATATTAATCAGTTCCACGTCCTTACTCATTGGAACTACTTCTGAAGGGCAAAGTAAAAAGAAAAATAATTTTAAAAACCTAACTCATTTAAAGAAGAGAGAGATTAAAAAAACAGTTCCAATTTAAAAACAACTGGGATCTTCCTTTCCCTCTTTTATTAGAGCTTATTTATTTGTAAATTCTACTACACACAATTGTCTCATAATATCCTTTGAAAACACCAGGAATGTCCAGTCCATGAATCGAAACTCATAGGATTATAGGAAATGGGGATATGGAAAACCCACATGTCATGGCTACAATCTTCATCTGCATTGGCCACCCAGAATGAAGACAACCAGCCCACCAGGAATGGTTATACTGATTAAATGACGAAGAAAAAAGTTGAAGATCTTGTGTTATGAAGAAGTGTCACTTGTATGAAGGAAGTGAAGTGCTGCTCTCTAATCACTAACTCAAAACCCTTCTCCAAAATACTCATTCATAACCATTCATGGTTGGCCAGTTACTCTACTAAAAGCACAAGTTAAAAAAGGAAATTCAGATTTTTTTTCCTTTGCTTTCTTTTTCTAGAAGTCAACATCTCTAAGTAGACTTCATCTCCTATTTCTACTTATCTTGAAGTAACCTACTATGGATTAGGGGAAACCCTGCTCCTCAGCTTGCTTCATCCAGAACAGACTATTGGAGAACTAAAGTGTGCCACCAAAATGGGTTCTCTGGCAACACATGTAGATTACACTGTTCCAAACCACACCTTGCCATGTTACAAACCAGCTGGCCCTTGCTGGTCCAGACCCAGTGGTTTGGATCAAGGGGTGTTTTTCCACTGTAAAAAAGTACCCATTTTTGCATCCATTAAGGACCCATTTGGGTGAGAGCCAGATGACCCCATTTCCACCACGGCACCCATCAGAGACACATTCGTTTCCACCGCACCTCAGGAAATCTGGATCATATGGTTACTTTTTGGGCTTTAATCCAGATTTTCTGTAGACCCCATTAATGGGGTCTACAATGGGGTCTTCAGCCAGAAAATCCAGATTAAAGAGAGCCTGTTTCCACGCTTGTGTGGCAATGGGGTCTACAGGAGGCTAGGGGGAGGGGGCACCCATGGGGGGGGAGCCCCAAAACCTAAGCTTCGAAGTCATTTCAAAGTCATTTTGAAGTCACTTCGAAGTCTGTGCAAAATAGCTCTGGAGAATCTTTCAAGTCTGTGCTGATCTTCAGAGCGAACTTCGAAGTGACGCCGAAGTAACCCAAAGTCACTTCAAAGTCACTTCGAAGTCACTTCCAAGTTCACTATGAAGATCAGCACAGACTTCAAAGGAGCTATTTTGCACAGACTTCGAAATGACTTTGAAATGACTTCGAAGCCACTTTGGAGATTGCACCCCGTCCCCCTAAACACCTGGGGTGACAGGCAGACCCCTCATGGGTAGATCCGGATTTCCAAATGGGTGCTCCGGTGTTTCCACGGCAGGGAGGCTAGCACCCATTGCTATTGGGTGCTAGACCACCCATGGAAACACATTGGGTACTTCCCTTAATCTGGATCTACTTGATCCGGATTAAGGAATGTACCCATTCCTTAGATCTGGATCTTCTTAGATCCGGATTAAAGGAGCGCGGTGGAAAAACACCCCATGTCTGCTATTCCCTTGAGATATCTTTAAAGGCGAAATGTGATGAGACTGAAGATCTTGTGACACCTAAGTTTTACCCCATCTTCAATCCAACTGGAGTGAGAAAACATACCAGTAAACAGACAAGTAGGTTTTCTTCCACATTACCTAGAAATCCACCTTTGGGTTACATAATGTGAAAAAAATGACTAGGCAGTTGCTTTGCTGGCATGATCATTCTGAAACTACAAACTACTTGCAATACCCTTTATCAACCAACGCAGAATAATGATCGATGCAGCTTTAAGAAAGCTATTTCCATTCCCAGACGTCTTCAACAGTTAATGCTACATTTGAGTTCTGTAACATAAAAATGGCCATCTGCATGGAATCAGTATCTTAGTACTTGCTCACAGCTGTGAAGTGGAATATTCTCTTTTGCCTTTTTTTTTTAAAAAAACTTTTATATCGTCACATTGTAGTTTACAAAGACTTCAATCTGGGCATTTCTCCAGCCAAATTCACCTGCTTTAAATTGTCTAAGCCCTAATAAAAATAGTCCACAGACAAGTTTGCTCCAAATGTGCAACCATTTAAGAGTGGTAATGAACTGGACAGCAGCCTAAGATCATGCAGAATTTTTAAACTTTATAATACAATACTAATTAAAAACACAACCTTGGCTCACTCCTGGACTATGCTTCTTCTGTCAACTAATTTCTTTACTTCCATATATGTTAGTGTATGGTCACATCCCCATGCACTATAAAGTCCAAATTGAATCCAAATTCAGCAAGGAGTGTCCCCATGCAAAGCCCCCAAACCGGGCTACATGCAGACCAAATCACCCAAATTTGCACTAAATTTAGTTCTCTAGAAAACTGTTCTCACTTCGGTTTAGTAGCGAAGGCTGCATTATTTGGGGGGCCAAGTCTGTGCATGGGGATGCTCCCAGGTTATTTGGTGAGGGGATATACTCTGGTGTCATCAGGAGGTGGGGTTCCATGTTTTGTGTTCTCCGTTCCTGTCCTGTGCACTGGGGATCGCAACTGCTGGGCATTTTTAAACAGTGATCAAACAGAAACAAGCCTCTTCTTTCCACAATCCGATTGCTGGGCAAACATAAAAGAACTGATCGTCCCAGTTTGACAGATAAAGATGCAGCGATGAGGGGTGTAATCTGGCCTTTGTTGTCCCATGAGCCTCTTCTCACAACCCTTATTCCACTCCTGCTCCCCGATCACCAGCAAGCAGCTTCTGAAGTTTGCCAGCTAAAATGCTAACCAAAGCGGCTACAAGCGGCTTCTCTGCTAAACTACCTCTAAACACTGTAGCCACTTTGGTTAGCTTTTTAGCTGTCAGGCTTACCTGGGTGATTAAGCGCTCAGGTAGGGGGGGACAGTTGTGATCCCAGCATTAGTGGCAGGGACAGCAAAAACCCATCCACTAATGCTGCAATTGTAACCCAGGAGTGTCCCCATGCCCCCAGGACAACCCGTTCTTGCCCCATAATTCAGGGCGAAAACAGTTATTAAGTGGGGTTTTTTTTACTTCAATTTGGAGGATTTTGTCCCTCATGTAGTCCGAATTAGAGCTCTTAGGGGACTCTTGCGAGGCAGACTCACGTTCGCCTCACAGTATCCTCACCACGGGGACGCCCACTAATAAAACATTTTGCTAGAGGTCTGAGCCTCAGCACGGAACAATAGACTTGGAAGCACAATCCTAATCTTATTTTCCTGGGTGTAAGCACATTAAGGAGAACATAAACGTTGAGAAAATATGGCCTCCCTCCATTGAACAAAGGTCAATTCTGTTTCTTAAAAAAAGTCAGCTGCTGTGCTGACCTGTCACATGACTGGTCATGTGACTATTGACTATCCATGGTAGCAACGCAGCAGCAGGAAAAGTGCAATGTAAAAAGCCGCTGATTAATCAACAGCTTTTTACTTCACAATTTCCCTCGCATGCTGCGAGGATATGATAGAGTATTAATCATCCATCTGGATGTGGTTCCAGAAACGTTCTGCCCTCCATGCACAGCTTTCTCTCATTTTGTCAAGATGATGGTAAATGGCTTCAGTTTACTTATCCACATTAGCATAATCTGGCAATTCTCTTGCACAGGCCAGAAAGCACTACTAGTTCAAGTGGTATCTTCTTGCTCCTGCTGCAGGCTAGTGAGACTGAGTCATCTTGTGACAAGAACTGCTAAACAAAAGAAGGTTCAGTAGGCAGGCAAGGCTGAAGAGCAGATTCAACATATCAAGGAGGGGGCTGACTGTGTTACCTACTTCATCTGTTAGCTAAGATGGATTCTGTTCTGGGTGCAATCCCATGTTTAATGGCTCCTTGCCTCTTCTGGTCCAGATTTCTGCACTCTATCTACACAAGCCTAGTTTATAGAAATACATATATCATAACAGAAGGCAAGGAAGGTATTTTGTATCTTACTGCATGACAGATTTATTCTGGCTAGGACAGAGCAGAAACTCTCAAAAGGACCTGCGAGGCAGTCCAGGAAGAAAAGAGGCAGCTGGGATGAAGAAGCATTTGGAAATGGGATATTGGAGGGGGGGGGGGAGAGAAAATTGGCTGGGATGAAATCAAGATTTAGAAACTGAGGAAACACAGAAGTAGCTGAGAACAAAGAAAAAGCAAGTGCTGGCAGAAGCTTAGAACTATGGAAGGAGAAGGGTTACAAGCCAGAGAAGGGAAAGAAAAGAAGGAGTGGCCCCAAACAATCATCTGTTCTTCTTAACAACCACCTTCCCTGATAGCAAATCATGTTTCTTTACTTTTTAAAAATTATTATTAGTAGTAGTATATTAGTATTTATTATACAATTTATTAATCCAATGTCATTTTATTACATACATATTCAATCAAATTATTCTAAATTTCTTCTGTCAAATCCTTCCCTATTTTCCGCCCCTTCCACTAAGACAACGCACTGAGGAATGCGTCTTAACATTATGAATTCCCACTGGTCTTAACACTTTTATTGCTCAGCTCAATCTGTCCCATTTGTTTCCTTTAGTGCTGTGTCAGTCATAAAAGAGTAGTCACACAGAAGTTACCAGAAAAAGGGAGAAACGGAAGAAATGCCAAAGAATTGGAAAATTTTAATATATGTCCATGGGATATAAAGCTTTCAGATTTCTATATACTGATGGCTGATAAGAGGAACTTCAAAGGTATAGGAAAACACATACACATACCATATCCTCACTTTCAAATTGTGTGTTATACTCTCCTGCCTCTTCTTCTATTGATTTTTGAATCACGTTTCTGCAGACAAGCCATGTGGTCAGGCTGGCGATGAACATACCAATATCAGGAAGGAAAATTCGAATCCCATTGCCAGCATCTGCTTCTTTGACGCTGCATAAAATTGAAATTGAAAAATGTAAAACATTTTTTCACTTCTGATGTCATTATTAAAGCCTAACTTGAACGGTTTTTGGGGTTTTTTTGAGGAACACTAGAAGTTTTTGCAATATACTTCAGGATTATACATTTTATCCCTAAGTATACTCTACTGAGACTAGATAGTACCTTAGGTCTGATATATATGTTCACTTTTCTTGAATGGGTTCCCTTTAAATATATAAAATATGACTGAGGATACAGGAAGTACTGTCATCCAATGGGGCGGTAGCCTGGCTTACACATCGGCTGGTTACACATGCTGCATTTCATTTTTTAACTGAAACCATGGCTTGAAGAGGATCTTGTGGTTTGGCTTTAATACAAACAAAAGTTTTCTAGATTTAAAGTACAGTAACAGCAAACTGTGGTTAGAAGAAACTGGTAACTGAAGACACTGTCACTGGGCTTAACTTACACATGATACAAAACCATATCTATGCTTAAAATTACTCCAAACATACCCACAAATTGTATTCACTTTCTTTTACCTTTTTAACAAGAATCCCAAATGCTATTGCAAAATCCTGCTCACTTGCTCACAAACCAACATTGTACTTGGCTGGTTGTGTATTTTGCCAAATGAGTAGTTTACCCTGAGGATTTTAGAGATTTCAAAATTTCATGTTTACTGAATTCACATTTCCTAGTTTAAATCTGCAGGAAATCAATCATTAATATTGACTAGACTGTTCTACGGAATTTTATTTCTAAATACCTTGAGGGTTCAGAGGATTTATTGTGTAGCGTACTGTGTCAGTCTTTGCAACTCAGTACATGCTAGAAATTAGACAATTTCAGTTATGAGCCTGGCTGAAGCTTTATACTTCTGTTAATAAGGAACAGAGTTTTAATTCAGTTCCAGGAATACGGGACATGAGCAAACAGAGTCATGCCTAATGCGCAAGATTAGACTAATCTGTAAAATGTATTAGTGAAAGTTTTACAGCTTTCACCTAATCTGTAAAACAAAAGCTATGAGAAGAAAGTGGCTTAATCTCTGTTAAAGCAACAAACCTTTCACACAACACTGAATCAGCACAGAGCACAAAATCTGTTTTGGAGAGTTTGGTTCTCATCCAGGTCAAATTTGAGAATATACTGGGGCCTGTAAGCGGTAAGGCAAAAACAAAATAAAATTTGGGTATATGAGCAGAAATGTGCTTCTGTACTATACAAATGATAACTCCATTCCATTACTGCTATTTGCCTTGGATCAAAAAGTGCCTATGCAGTTTTCCAATAACTATGTATTTTGTTTCCTGAGTTAAACATGTGTCTGTAAATTAGCTTTTACATATGAACAGCACACATTATCAATGCCCTTAAGAAAAATGGTGTAGTTAGCTAGTTCATCAGACCAGGACCAAGTTCTCTCTCATCCATGAAGCTCACTAGATTCCCCTGAACTTCCTCTCAGCTTACCCTACCTACCACGGATGTTGTGAAGATAAAATGGAAGTAAAGAACTGAACTGCCTTGAGTTTCTCAGGAGAAAAGCAGAACATTAACATGATTGTACAGACAGATTCAGTGGACAGAGACAGTGGCAATATTCACATGGGGCCTTTATGGCACTTACTCAGACTTGCCCCCCGCCCCAGCATCAGTCCAGGCTTGGGGTGCAGGGCGCAGCAGTTGCCATAGTCTGTTTAAAAATCCACCACTCTCACCAGACCACTGCCCACTCTGTGACTGGGGTTGAGGGACTGTCAATATCAATGCCTTGAATTGGGCTCTGTAGTGAACTGGTAGCCAGTACAGTTGTTTCAAAACTGACATGACATATTGCTTCATTCTATACTAGTTCCAACTTCTGGGCTGTCTTCAAAGGTAAACCAATTCCACTAATCTGGACTGGCGGGTTACCGGAGAAAGGATCAGTGTGCCCAAATTGTCCCTATCCAGGAAAGGCCAAAGCTGCCACACCAGTCACAACTGTTACTGTAAAGGCTCCTGGCTCTTGCTGCCACCTAAGCCTAGGGTGACCGGAATTTATTTATTTATCCCCCCCCCCATACCCAAAGGTCCTCGAGCAGGTAACAGCACCTAAAATCAAACATCATTAAAACAATAATAGTATGTATTAAAACACTATTTTGATATTCAGTGTTATAAATATCTTGGACACTGAATATCTTAAGGAGCATCTTCTCCCATATGGACCTTTATGGGTCTTAAGATTTCAAAGTGAAGGCCTCTTCGCAGTTCCGCTATTCTTGAAAATGTAAGGGGTTGCAGCACATGGGAAGGCCTTTTCTGTAGTGGCCTCCAGACTTTTGGGACATTCTCCCAGCAAAGGTTCACCAGGTACTAACACTATATGGTTTCTGGCACTTGGTTAAAAACATACCTCTATGCCCTGGCCTTCCATGTAGTCCTGCTGGGAGGGGAGAGAGGATTGTGTTTTATGCAGTATTTTAATAATGTTTATCTGTTACAAATTTTTATCTTTGTACGGTTATGACCTACCCTGGGACCATTGGCTGATTGGCAGGATATATGTAAATATTAAAAGCATAGGAATACATAAGGCAAAATGGAATGAAATGCCTTATACGGATGATTGCAGACTCCTGCCCAACTATGGAAGAGAAGATACAGTGTGACAAGTCCTCTATTCGTGGTCTTGGCGTACACATGACTGTAAACAAACAAACAGAGACAGGCGTCTTCTGCTTGTAAGTAATTTTAACTGTAAAAAAATACTTCTTTATTTAGCTTACACTTTGTTCGAATTAAGGATAAGCACACAGAGGAACCTGTAACTTGGGCTATTGAGGATAAATAAGGATGAAGATATATATTAGAAAACAAGCTCTACTGTATTATGATATAATTTTATAATAAAAACATGTACAATTATACCTTTTTCAATTTCCTGTACAAGCACTTCAAAAGTGGTCAAAACAAAGTTACAAATAATTTGTTAATTTCATTCAATTAAGTTTTAAATAATTCTCAAGTCAATCAAAAACAGTGATGGTCCTGGATATTTTAACTCTAGAAAAAAGTTAATCCGCTGGTGGAATAAAAGTTAAAGTAGTATAAAAAGTGCAACATCATCAATTTTTTTCCCCATATTTAATAACTTTATGGCCTTAATAAAGATTCACATTGTTTGAACTTTGAAGCAATGCACAACTATTTGTATCTCTATGGATAATAACCAGCCAAATTAGAATATGGTTTGGCGAAATAGTCACCCACATATCAAACAAGCACTTGCCAAATGTTTATTTTCCATGCAACATTATGCAGGGAATTGCCATTTAACAACTTAAATCTATGTGCCAAAACTGGCAGTCTCATTACTGACATAAACCATGCAACATTTATAGGTCTGAGCAGCACACAAAAAGCAGACTTGTGCCAAATGTAACTCTGAACACGCCTTCCTTCCCCTTGCTATTTCTTATGCCTCATTTGTTTTCCTATGCAAGCCAAATTAAGTGTTCAATGGACTGCCCAGGTTTTTAAAGAAACTATGGACCTCATACTGAGCGTTGCTTACTTTGTGTTCCACTTCTGAAGAACTTAATGTCAATCTCTTTGTGCAGCATCTCTGTGCACAGTCTGATGCTCATTTATTCCTATGTACCAGCAGTGTGCCTAGATTATTAAAAAATGCATGATTGAAAACAAACCCAGCACAGAAGGCGAATATGTGTCAGGCAAGAAAAATAGCAATAAAGGCAAGTGAAACCAGTAGAATTTAAGGATGAAACATACTTATAACCGTAGGAAAGAGTTCCCAAATTACTGGATAACCTTGAAAGAAGAAGAAAATTCAGTCGAAATGGAGAGATGGTTTGAAAGCAGATATTAAAGAGAACTGTTAATGTAATCTGGAAAGCAGTTCCAAGAAGTAATAGAAGTGGCAAAAGAGACAAGAATAAAAACTTGGAAAAGAGCAAATCATTACCACCACCATAGAGGAAGCCAGGTCCCCAACCGAAAAGAGAAGATATGGATAAAATAAAAGGAGACTGTAAGATGAACACCCAAATGAAAAGAATAAGTATTATATGCCTACTGAGATTTAGAGTCCAATATATAGCAGATCTTACAAAGCTATGGCAGCTACAAGCCAATTTGAGGCACAAGTTATAACAGAAGCAGTTGGATTCATTTGACAAGGCAGTACTTGTTCACATTCTTCTGATGTGGAATTGAGCTAGTCTGTTGGCTGAAAAGCATTTGTTCTCATTGAAATATTTCAGAGACAGGCAGGGATGGGTTGATGATGGTTTCTGGCAAGCCCTGAGAAGTGTTTAGGAAGAACACACATAATATACATTCTTACAAATGTATTTTCACCAATTCTGTCTAAGACAAGTCAGGTTACAGGTTTTGTCCAAACATCCTATTATGTATCTGCCTCTGATGAGTGGTAGAATTGTGTTTCTAATGAAAGGAAACACAAAACTGTAAATTCATGTCTATGTCAGCTCTGGTAAAATGTACATGAAGCAAATAATTCAAGTTAAGCAAAGCTATAGTCTGAGATTCTTAGAAAGAAATTACACAGGAGGAAATCAGTCTGGAAAATATGTATCCAGCTTTATAGTTATTTACAGATCTAGCTTTACTATCATGCAAAGAGGTGACTATTCCACAGTTATAAAGTGACTGAAGCTAGTGACATAAAGGAATTCAAGATATTAGTTGAATAGTTAAAAAGAGGCATGTAAGAAAGGAACAGAGTACATTGGAAGAGATTATTAGAAAAAGATTTACCGACAAGAAGCCTAATTCACTAGAACAAGGCTTTTGATGGCACCAGAGTTAAGACAACTGTCTTTCATGTGGTAATGGCTATGAAAATTGTACAATGAGAAGAGTAGGCCCACGCAGAGTGCATTACAGTAGACTAATCTGGAGGATACCAGAGCAAGTATTACTGTGGCCAAGTTATACTTATCCAAGGAAGGCCAAAGCTGGTGAATTAATCGGAGACAAAGACACTCTTGGCTACTGTTGTTATTTGGTTCTCTAATTACAGCAATTAACCCAGAGCATGCACTTGCTCTTTCCCGGGCAAGATAAGCTCATTCTTAACTTCCTGGACTCACAACCTTGGAATACAGTATCTCCATAATATCTGGATTCAGTTTCAATTTATTGGCTCACATTCAGTAAATTGAGTTTTATTTTATTGTTCAGTGCCCTGGGACTTCCATGTAAGGCTATATATAAATACTGTGAAAGAAAGGAAAAGAAAGATGTTTTCAGGCATCCTCAGTTCAGTTTTGCTGGATTTATGATGTCTGAAAGGATCTTCTTCCTAATAACTAGAAACTGCTACATAATACTGAACTAATGGCCAACATAATATAGCAGCATGTTCTCATACACCTATGTGCCAGCTTGACCACTGTTCCACCATCTCTGAAGATCTGTAATACCTGGCCATGCCTATCTGCATATTTCACTGACTCTGCTTTTCCTTTGCTGTAGCCATTTGGAAGTAATTGGGACAGGTGTTGTCTCAAGGCCACTTGGAGCATGAGAGAAAATTTGGAGTTAACGTGGGTGTTTTATGTAGGTGTTGCCCATACGAACACAGGTGGGAAAGTTTTGAGGGATATACACCTCTGCTTGTGCTATTATCTGTGTAATCTTTTATCAGTAAATACAAGTCAAGTCTGCTTGTTCTTGAACATGGGTCTGTGAATGGTGATTCTGACAGCATAGGAAGCCCACATATGGTGCAGGAGTACATTAATAGTTCCCTTGCTCCAAGTGTGGCTGGACAAGAAGAGTGAGGTTGAAATATGTTATCAGTATGTAGATTTGATGACTAATTGAAGAAAAGTGCCAGGGGTATACAGGTGAAGTATAATTACATTATTGCACACTGCATATGTGCAGTATCATCTTTTAGAAGTGTTATCTTTTAGAAGCCTTTATTACATAACCACAGTGTATAAGCAGACATATCTTCAGACTCAAATACAAGTTGACATGTGACTTGTAAGTATTCTACTACCGGTATATATGTTTCCCAGACTTTGGTGTACATGAGAGGTTAAAATGTGCCAAGGTAAACAGTGGCAATGTTCACGCAATTCCCTGCTCAAACAACACTGAAAATAAGCTAGCATGTATAGCATCATACTCTTATTCTGTCCAAGTGAGTTAAATCGTGCAAGAAAAAGCTGGAAATGAACTGCAAGCTGCAAAGAAAGTAAGAATATACAGTAGCAAAACAAGCATCACTTAGAAATTGTACACAAATACTATACCATCTGCTCTACTACCAAATAAAAATGGAAATGTTTGCAATAAAAAGAAACTTTTTATTGCAGTGTCATACTAGTTGATGTTAGGTGCTGTTAAGCTTAGTTCAACTCATGCTTGCTACTCCAATTTGACTTTATTATTATATTGTGGCTCCTCCAAGTGCATTACAAATGACTGATAGACATGGTGAACTGTCTTTGTAGATCACCAAGCAAAAGTTTGTTAGGTATTTATGTCAAACTTGAATGAATGTCAAACTTCTTTTCAGTGAATTTGAACCTTTCAAAGAGGGGGTGAATTGTAAGGACCTCCAGCTCCCCTGCCTATGTCTCAAAAGGGAAGGGGACAGAGTGTCAGGTCCCCCCACATTAAAGTCTAAAGTCAACACTACAGTACTTTTCCCTCCATTCTATTCTTCTCTGTGTTCCATGTCGCAGCTGGCCTTACAACTGGGAATGAACAGGGGCACATGACATCAGCAATTATGGCATCACATGACCCCCTTTTGCTGGGCTCTGCCAAGCCTGAGTGGGGAAGGAAAAACCCATCTTCTTCCCCATTCAGGCTTGGCAGAGTCCAAGGAAGCAGCATGCCTGGTTAGAACGCCATGGGCCACGTGATATACTGTTGTTGTTTTAATAAGTTGATTTTAAATGTTGCTACCCGCCCTGAGACCTTTAGATATAGGGTGGAATAGAAATACAAACGGTGGCATTTGCGTCAAGGCTAGGCAGCTTGCCAGTGGCTTGGCAGGCTTTTGTAGCCGTTTGGTGGGCTTTCGGAGCTCCAAGAATGACAAGGATGGCTGCTGCCAAGAGCCACTGGAGAATCCCAGACTTAATAAGCAGCTGCCAGCACAGCCTTTTGGGGGTCTCTTGTCTGGGGTAGCAGAGGGGGATTGGGGAGTGCAACTCCATGTCTGCCTGTGTGTGCAAGCAAGGGTCTCTTCTCTTAGGGTCAGAGAGGAGAAGAGCCTGTGGTACAGGGGAACAACTAGCTCTGCTTGAGAGCAAAGCCAGGAGGAGGCTGTTGAGCTCTGTTGGCATCAGGGATTTTCTCTGCTCTGTTTCAGAAATAGAAGAGCCAGTGAAACACGGGAAAAGACACAACTGCCTGAGGGCTTAGTTGCGGGAGAAACGTTAAGTATTGCTTGAGAGCAGAGTCAGAGAGGGACTGTTTGCTTATAGCTAGACCATTAGAAGAAGGGTAGAAAGAAGGACTTTTGAGAGTAGCAAGAAAAGACTGTTGGGCTGTGAAACTTCAAAAAGGCTATTTGCTTTACTGATTGAACTATACAAAGGGTGATTCCGCACAGGCTGTAAAAACACATTTAGAAACACATACAGGACACATACAAGGCACATAGGAACTTACCTTCCGCATTGGAGGCCAGATCTGGGACCCATCAAGGCGGCCGCTTCTGCACACCGGCAGGCAAGACCCATTCTTAAAGATCCAGCCACCAGGAAGACCTCAAAAATTAGGTCTTCCATCCGGCCCCTTGCCTCGATCCGGTCGGAAGCAGGATGCTTCCGCACACAGAGAGGCAGGGGGGCAGATGTGCCGGCAGCCGCCATCTT
Organism: Aspidoscelis tigris stejnegeri; assembly: GCA_023333525.1. Taxonomy (NCBI): domain Eukaryota; kingdom Metazoa; phylum Chordata; class Lepidosauria; order Squamata; family Teiidae; genus Aspidoscelis; species Aspidoscelis tigris. Next base: position 60,598,662 of record JALMGA010000004.1, read on the forward strand.
GGGGAGGGTGGAAGCAGGCCGATTTGCCTCCTTCCACCCTCCCCTGCGTGCCACGCGCCGGTGGAAACGTGCGGTGACTAGCAGCTGCATGCTCCAGTCCCACAGTTCTGGAGGTGGGGGCAGCAGTGTGGGAGGCCAGATCCCCTTTGGAATGGGTGCTGCGGCCTTCACACAGCACCCAGGGGATCCGGCCGGCAGAATCCATCCACCGCGCATGTGTGCAGACACGCGGGGCCTCCGAGGATCTGTCCCTATTTCAGATGGATCCTCAGGAGGACGGATTACCAGGAAATGGATTTTCTTAAACCCGTTTCTTGGCAACAGGTGTGGAAGCACCCAAAGACTCTTATTTTACAAACCAAAGAGACTTTAAAGCTGAACTTCAAGCTTGCTTATTTTCTTTATTTTACTAGTGCTGTAACAATAAACAATTAAAGTTGTTTGACATCCAAGTGTCAGTCTGCTGCTTTGGGGAGGCCTTTGAGTAAGGCAGGTAAGCAGGATGCCAGAGAGGGTGCAAAAAGTATTGCAAGGAACCCTTATGAGCTGGCAAAGGGTTTGGGTGCCTAGCTGTTGACCCCATCTGTGTTGCTCTGCAGAAGAACAGGTGGGTCAGAATGGCATAGGTCATCAACAAACAAACTGATGACATCACCACAGGTGTTATATTACTCCACCCATCCAGATGGCAGGCCAGGAGCCCTTACTGACAAGGGCAACAGAAAGCACATAAATGCCCCTCTGGATCATACCCATGGTCTATTTAGTCCAGAAGTCTGTCCTCATGGTGACCACCTAACTGCACAGGGAAGCCCACCAGGAAGACACGAGCATACAGTTTGTTCTGCTTTCAGACTCCCTTAAACTGACATTCAGAGACATTCCATCTTCTGCTAGCATTAGGACTGACAGCTGTTGATACCACTGACTTCCATGAATTGGTCCAACCTCTTTTTGAAACTTTGTATCTCGTAGCAGTGAATTCCAAAGTTTATGTATGGATTGTGTAACAAGAACAAAAACAATTTTGTCTATTCTGGATCATACAGGATTGAATTCCAATTGGTGACCCCTGATTTTAGAGTCTGGGGAGAATAAAAACAGCTAAAATCATAATATTTATATAAAACTATAATTAAAATATTACAGTTTATCTTTATAAACCAAGTTTCCTGCCATATAAAATTAAGATTCTTAAATGTTACAGTCTAATTTCCTGAGATCAGAACAAGTATGGATAAAAATTTGCTACAATAATTAAAATGACAGACAATAACAAAGCAGAATGTTTTATATTTGTACAATAATCTCTCTGTGTAATTCAAGGGATTTTCTGTGTACTAACTGAAAGCAGTTAATATTTTTGTTGTTAATAATTTGAATGCAATAGATAAGTTGCCAAGGGAAAAAGAAATACCATACTAGCTCTTATGAATGTCTGGCTTTAATAGGCCTGATTCATTAGACATTATTTTAAATGTCATAAAAACACTTTCTGCCAAGAGGGCTACAGTATGTCTAAGGACAAAAATCTTGGCTTTCAGTAGGTGTGACTTGTGTTATGTGTATCACTGAACCTGTATGTATTAAAGAACAGCCCATAATTCAATTCTCTGACAATTGTACTCTTATAATACTCTTATTGGGTAGTATTAGGTCCATGAAATGAATTTTTATTCAGTGGTTTTTCCTGTGGTTTAAATTTGTGTTTATGAAAGTATACCATGAATTTCATTGATTTCATTACTCGTATTGTTGCCTTCATCTGCAGTACAGCATGTTCAGCTCTCAATGTTGAGAGTCAGTTGAACTTTCATGAAGTAGATTTACAAGTATATATTTGTAAATTAAAAGTACTTTTAAAACTTGTACCACTGTCCTACATAGAGGATGTTATGCATTTCACAGTATTCGGAGGTCAGTTTTCAACAGAATATGTGCCAAGTTAGAGATTGACTCACAGTGGGATTTCTTAGGCTTATTTGTTCTGCCATCTGAGGCTGAAGGCAAGAGGGAGGAACTGACAAGAGAATAGATATATTATTCACAGCCCAGCTGATATCTTTGCCCAGGTCACAAAACTCTCTGGTCTTCATGGTGGTACTCTGAGAAACTTTTTTTGGCTATACAAGAGTAGAGGAAAAGAAGTTTGGAGCAAGCAAATAATGATGCGGAGCAGTGGACTAGAATCTAGAAATTCCTGAGTTTGAATCCCTACTTTGCAACTAAATTTCAATGGGTGATCTTAGATCATTTGTAGCTTCTCAGCTAACCTGCTCACAAGGTTGTGTGGATAAAATGGAGAAGTAGAAAATGGTATGTGATACCTTGGCCTCCGAAAAGGATAAGCAGGTTATACCAAAGTTACTTTGGAATGAAACAAAAAGATGTTTTACCTCACTTTGGATTTGAATTCATCCAGTTTATATATGAATGTAATTTTAATACAGCCATCCCTTGTATAAGTGTTACCATTCCTAATAAAAATGAATAAATACTTGGACATAAATGATTGGGGTAATTCTGATGTAAAGGCATTATATTTGGTTATGAGTCCTTAAACTGAATTTGATCAGAGCTTTGAAATTTGGCCTTATAATTGGAATTAAAAAGAGGAGGCTGGACCATTAACTTGGAAATATTAATAAGCCTTGGAAAGATATTCATACTCCAAAATATTTCTAAAAAGCAAGGAAAGCTCTGTGAGTTTTTGGAAGGACAGATTTCTTCCTTTGGTTAAAGATTGCTGAAGGAATTGCTATTAGGCTGCTGAGCAGAGGAAAGATTTGAGTCCTGGTGAATCATTTGGGCGCCAGAAGAGAAAAAAAGCAAACTTTGTCTATTCACATGGGTTAAGGATAATAACAGGGGAGAAAGAAGGATATCTTCTGTTTTAAGAGAAAATAAATAGGAATAATGATTTCTGAGGTGGATCCTATGAAATAATGCTGAATTTTGGAATTTGGTCTTTTTAAAAGATTTGCCAGAGTCCGCATGGCTATTAAGCATGAGTAGGACCTGAGTCTTCTCTTAAGGAGTTTCTACTTTTTCTCAATGGTATCTATGAGAGCATCAAATTTGATATGGCTATTAACCATTACATACATTTTAACTTGAAGGGAACAGGAAAAAAAGAAGATAAAGGGCTTTGTCTGGAGTTAGGAGTTCTCCATGTGTCCATAACATTTTTCCAACTTCAAAGTTCTGCTTTTTAGAAGGCACTTTCTGTGCTTTTTGAAAAAAGGGGTTTTGCTTACCCCTCCTTGTTCTCCTCAGCTTTGACAAGATTAAGGATTGATTTAGCAAGAACTCTTCTGCTAAGGAGAACCTGAAAGTCTGTTTTTTGTTGGTATCAAAGGGGCAGTATAGAGTGTTTTAAATAATTTTTCTGGTTTTGCCCATCCCCCCTTCTTCTCTCTTCTTGGAGAGGAAGTGGGAGGAGTTTTCCTGCAAAGGCATTTTGAATTTTGCGCCTTGCAGTTTGGATTTCTCTGGTCAAAGCAATAAGACCTTTTTTAAAAAAAAAATTTGGGAGATTTTTTACTTGGGAGACCAGCCTGGCCAAGACTGAAGATTATTTTCATTTTTAAAGTTATTTTTGTTCCTGCTGAAATCCCACATCTGCAGTTTTGAATTTCTGGGCGTATTGAGGAACACGTTGGTGAGAGAAGATTTTTGGTTTTCATTCCATTCCTCCTTATTTCTTTATATTTTCCCCTAAATTTCTTATTTTTTGGCTAGGGCTAGGGAATTTTCTCTAGTGTTACGAATTAGGAATTTGCTATTCTCTTTCTGGCTTTTTAATTGTTCTTAGGGGAATTTCACTCTTATTTTCAGATTTTTCCTCCATAAAAAAAGGCCCAGCTACATGCTGGTTGTCTCAATTTAATGCTTATGGGAAATGATCATTTATTTAGCTATGTATGGGATCTGCGTGTTTATTTTTTGTTCTTTTGTACGTTTAAATGAAATACATTTCTGATGTGGCTTTACATTTCATTTTAACTTTTCTTCTGTACTTCTAATAAATTCTTTTTCACTGATTTAACAAGAAATACTGGCTTTTTGAGTTTGAAATGAGTTTTGTCTCTGTTTATGGTATTTTTCATTCAAAAACCTATGTAAAATGATCCAGCTACAAATTCCCTGAGAGGTCAAATTTTGGGCATCTTTGGGCTTTAAATTAATCCAAATTGTCCAAAATTTTACTCCACATTTTGTTACAAATGCTACAATTTATATTCCACAAATCACTGTGTAATGCAAAAATGTACCATGCGAGTTAATTCCTACCTCTAGAAAACTGAAGGCTAAGGGGAAACACGGAAAGCTAAGACAACCTTATCTAGGTCAGCATGCAAAGATGAGATCCAGTCAACCAACGCAAGTCAACTATTCCGCACAGAGGACATCCAGATTATCGGGGTGGGGGGAACAGTCTATCAGCATCTCAGTGACACTATGGGGGAGTGGTTTTGTCTTACTAGTCTAACTAAATGCAATCTCAAAGGCCAAATTACTTAATCAAAAGTCTCCAGAACTATATTAGGCCAGTGAACTCACATTTTAATAATCATGTGAAAGCAAAACCATGCTATAAGCTTTTGTTATACATGGGACAACTACACCTAAATGGGCTCTGACCATGAATATTTCTTTTAAATTCTCTTCTAGTTTGAACATTCAACTATTAGTACATGCTTACCTTTCCAATCCAATCTGCCATAATGCTTTCCCCCATGCTGAACCTGCAGAATACGAGGAATAAAGTATGCATTAAAATCATTTACTTTCAGTTGATTTTTATCATTTAGTAAAAGTCAAAGTACAGTTTTAATCTTAGTACACAGACATATCCATGAAGTTTTCTTGGGAACAATACAGAAGCAGTTTGTTCTTGCCGTCTACTCAAAATCCCAGGAATTGAAAGGAGATGCTTTATATCTGCAAAGCAGATGGTCTTTTTTTTTAATTTTCTTTATTATTTTTTTGTGCAAGTACAAGTCTATAATGCACTATAGACAGTTCTTCTATATACATTATTCATGTCACCCATGACCCCTTGCCCGCCCACCCACCCCCTAATCCCCTCGTGAGCTCCAAAGTCCAGTCATATAGTAGTATTGCCAATCCATTGCATTAGGAATTCTCTTTCTGGAAGTGTTGAGTCAGTTGTCATTAACATTTCATCAATACATATTGTCCATATGTGCAAGGTCTTGTTGGCATCCGGCTCCCTCCAATAGCGCTGCCCTTGATCATTCATTATTTCGTTTAACATAATATACCATAGTTCCTGAACCCATCTGCTTATATTTAAACTATCCGCATATTTCCAACTTATAACAATTCTGTGATGAGCGGCATAAATCAACCAATGAAGTAAAGAGTGTAGATGTTGTGGTAAATTAATATCCTCAAATGAATGCAATATAAAAATTTCTGGTTGGAGGGGTATTACTCTATTAAACATTGTGTTTATTCTCCTACTGACCTCTTGCCAGAACTGTCTAACTGGGGGACATTCCCAAATTAAATGAAGGTAAGTAGGATTTTGTCCACAGTCCCTCCAGCAATTTGTTCTGGCACTTCTGGTTATTCTTGCTAGTCTCAGAGGGGTGTAATACCACCTATATAATATTTTTAGGGTAATTTCTTTCATCATAGTTGTTGACCACCATGTATGTTTTTGGTTAACTAATTTTATCCATTTTTCTTTTGGAAAATCTGTCCCCAAATCCATATTCCAGATTCCTCTTGTGGTTTCTAAATCCCTGTCCGTTATGTTATTCATTAGAATTTTATAAATCCTTGAAGCTAGTCCCTTGATAGTTTGAGTAATTGATGTAATTGTGTTCTCATAATCATTCAAGGGTCTTTGTGCAGCGCACTTTGATTCCTGTTTAGCTAATACTCTCTCTATGCTCATAAGAGAGAGCTAGTTGCTTTGAAGAGGTATACAGGCTGCTGTTATTTGGTCAATTTTGATCTGTCCTTGTATAGTATAGCAATCTTTTAATGTTTTTATTCCTGTATTTTCTAGTCTCTCCCATATTATGTCAGGGATTTTGTGAATTAAATCAGGGTGATAACGCATTGGTATTAGAGGTGAAATTGAGGGCAATAGATGTTTCTGCCAAGTTAACCAGCAATCTATCTGGGTTTTTATGAATGGGTTCTGGCTTGTTTCTACTCTCCTAGTGATCTTATTCCTATAGCATATGTTATTTAATATGCCGCATTGATGTTGTTCTATCTCCCACCATAATGGACAAGCTTTTCAAAGCAGATGGTCTTTCAGTCCTTTATGTATTATCTTCTAGTTTGTAACTGCTGTCTTGCTGGTATGGAAGCACTGAAACTGTACAAAACTGGTCCTCCCCATGCTGTTTGATAATTGGAACAAATGGGACTGCAGCTGGGAGCTTTTTTACACATCAGTACCAATTTAATTTAATCAAAGCAAACATTGGCACCAATTGACCTAATCTGCTCCATAACCTCACAGTTAGGCTGTATTCAAGGTAATGAGAATGGGGTATGGAACAAGCCTGAATGCAGAGCTTTTTTATCTGCTGCATTAACACTACAGTTATTTATGCAGAAGATTTTTACATCACTTGATATTTAAAATATTCCAACATTCTACAAAGGTATTAAAAACCTTGGGCACAATAAAATAGAATAAAAATGCAATAAATATATAATTGAAGTAATCGCTGTGCACTACATTGCAGAGAACTCAGTATTAATAGTGCAATTTGCAACCTAAGTGGACTCCCTTTTCCTGGCTCAAACAGGAAACAGCTACAGTCTGCTAGCTGGTGAGGCCCATCTGCACTCTTACCAGGACTGGATAGCCACCTCCTCTTCCACATGTGTATGACAAGTGGGTATCATGGCACAAAACATCCAGGTCTCCATGGCAATATCTGAGTATGTACCCGCAAATGTTGCCATGACAATCTGGCCTGCCCTGTCCCGGGCATTCACACTTTGAGTGCTGCTAGTTTGGCACAGGGCTTTCAAAACACTCAAAGTATGCATGGCTGTTGCTGTGCTGGGTCTTTCTTTACCAGATTAATATGATATTGTTATACAATACTAGGCTGGTCGTTGGTGGCTATGGAGGTTAACCCACTGTATTCTGCTGGAGCCATGCAGGAACCATATTGTTTGGCAGAAAGTCCCATTCCTCAGTGTAGCTTACACTGTTGGAACCTTTGATAAATGTTAAGTATTCCTAAGAGTTTCAAGGCATAGGGAAAAGAGCCAGAAGAGCTGAAATTCCTCCTATCCAAACAGGCTCTCCCATCTGTTTCTAGAACTCTTCCCTTTCTTTGCTTTCCCCTTTGCCACAATGTCAGCCGCAGACTCTTTGACCAGCTCCATCCTGGGTGCTTTTAGTGCTGCTAACTTCAAAGACCCTTTGGAGCCTTTGCAGCCTTTGATAGCTGCATTGCTCTCACAAGGGGTTTTTCTTCAGAGCTTGTGCTAATCTCCAAAGTTGCCTTCGGAGGGACTTTGGAGCTGCCTTTGAAGGGACTTCAGAGCTTTTGCTAATCTCCAAAGGCAACTTTGGAGACTGCACCCCCGTCCCCCAAAACACCTGGGGTGACAGGCAGACCCCTTGTTAGTCAATCTGGATTTGCCACATTGGTGCTCCAGTGTTTCCACAGCAGGCAGGCTAGCACCCATTGCTATCGGGTGCTAGACCACCCGTGGAAACACAGTGGGTACTTCCCTTAATCCAGATCTACTAGATCCTGATTAAGGGAAGTACCCATTCTTTAGATCTGGATCTTCTTAGATCCAGATTAAAGGAGCGCAGTGGAAAAACACCCATTATTTGTGGGATGTGGAGGCTTCTGCTGTTGCTACTGTTGTAACACTGGAGGAATTTCTGCAGAAGCTCTAAATATATTGAAGCACAACCATGACAAAAAGCCTGGCGCTACTGAGATAACTGCACTTCAGGGAAGAATGAGTGTGATGCCATGACAAAGAAACTTACTACTTCTTAGTGGTTGAGGTTGGTTTCATTAATTATTGGTTTCATTTTTATTAACTGCCATGAGAAACAGAATAGATAAAGAAACAGAATAGATAAATCAGCAAATCATTGGGGTCGGTTGGGGCTGGATTTGTGGAGAAGGGACTCAAATTTCAGTATAAACAGATGAGAGGAAAAGTGTCCAGATGGCTACTTTGAATGTCATAGCTGAGTTATGCAACTTAAGATTGGGGCTTAGGGAAAGCAGAAAGAAACCACAGAATCCCCAAAACAGTGAAATCTGTCCAGGAGTGCCTGGAGAAAGAACAGGGATTTAAAAAAAAAAAAGATCATGCTGTCCATCACACACCTAATGAAAGTAATCTCCATAGTAGAACTGGAGCATCCTACAACAGCAGCCTTGGTGCACATACAGACGTGACCTCTAACGTTCTTGAAATCATTACTACCAACAGCATTCATATCTGGGGCCCTTCAAATGGACAGGTTCAAGACTTTATGGCTACTATGACTCCCATGATCCTGTCACAGTACATTTAAAAAGTAACTATATAAGACAGGAATTTTATCTAATTTATTCTTCAAGCAGAGGTACCTGAACAATGAACCAACATCACCTTGCTGTTGTGAAAACCACTTCCAAACACAGTCTGACTGTATCATTCTCTGTGTATTGAAAATGCTCTGTTAAGCCCAAATTAAAGTTATACCGGCATACTGTAGTAGTTAATGATGTTTTAGTTATACTTTGAACAACGTAAGTATCTCAATCTGATTATGCTTCAAGTAAATTTATCATTTCAAACAGAATTTTAGAATTCCTTTTCATTTATTCTTACACGAATGCCCTATTATTCTTTCTCCAGTTAGAATGATCCTGCTTATTTCTGCTGATAAAATGATTCATACCAAGACCAAAACAGGTCAATTAACTAACTTTACTGACATGCACTCACTATCTCCAAGGACAGCTACATTTTAAAACAGTGTTGATTTACCTTTCTCAGTCATTCTAGAACCCAACAGGCCAGAGCATAAAGAAAGACATATGGCATACACACACTTCTCCTCTAAATCTCCAAACATTACCACCAAATACCATGTAGAACAGTGGTTCTCAACCTGGGGGTCAGGACCCCTTCGGGAATCAAACTACCCTTTCAGAGGGGTCGCGACAAGTCTTCCACTACCCTTCCCTCCCACTTCCCAACTGCTCTACCCCCGTGGTTGGGGGTCTCCACAACATAAGGAACTCCATTAAGGGGTCGTGGCATTAGGGAGGTTGAGAACCGCTGATCTAGAAAATAAATGCTATCAACTCTGAAAGAACAGACAAGTTGCCTAGCACTGCATAGCCAAAAACTGAGCTAACAGGCAGCTGTCCTCACAAGGATCTACTTTCATCTGCATCTTTCACTTGAAAGACATACAGGAAAAATCTTGGCATTAGCAAGGTTCAGAACACTGATTTTTAAAAATCTCTAAGGAAAATGTGCATTAGATTCCTTTATGAGCTTTTCAAAGATCAAACATTTATTTCACATAGTAATAATTACAGTCAGCGGGGCTTTTTGAAGATCCTTCAGCAAACATTCTGCTCCAGCCATTGTAATTTTCTGTAGACATTTCAGCTTCTAGATCTGGATAGCAAATGGTTTAACTTTACTCTTTACATTCCTCATAGCATCATGATATTGCCAACTGTTAGGTTACTGTACATAAAATATATGATTGCAATGATTAAAATTTTGTTTCAGGAATTTGTTCCAGATTTTTTAGCTGCTAAATAATTCCCATCTGTTTTCCATGTTTCTGTTTTGCATGAACTTGAGAACATATACTGATAGAGACTAAAGCACAGATTTTTTCAGTTGCTAGTGGCACTTAATACACATAATTCAGTTGTAGCACTTGTCATACTGTTTCCTCTCTCAAATTTTTCTGCTGCGCTACATGTATGCTACCATGATTTGTTCACATAGGCATCACAAATCTTAGAATTTCAGTTTATTGAGAACCTTTTTTAAAAAAATAATCACATTTATAATTGCCATATGGTCAAACCAGCTTATGATGACTTTAAAATGTAAAAACAATGTTTAGCCCATGAAGATTTATTCATCCCAACACAAGTACAAAAATCTTAATGGAAAGCCAAACAAACTACCTGCATAAGGGAATTACTAAGTTTAAGATAAAAACAAACCCATATTCATGAAAATTCAGACAGAAGAACTCGGAAGATAATAGAGCTGCAAAAGAAAAAAAAATGCTGGTCCTATATAAAGCTCACAGAGAAAACACACCACAATGTCTTTCCAAATTTCCATGAAGAAGTCTTACATGAATACTTCCGGATGTATAGTTGTTGTCTAAAGTATATGTGATGGTGCTAACCAAGATACCTATCTCCATCTTCATCAAGTTTGTCAGCTTAAGTTTTCTCTGGGTTGGAAAAACCTTGGCCACAGTTATCCACGCTCTGATAATTTCCAGGCTTAACTACTGTAATGCGCTCTATTTGGAGCAACCTTGAAGATGGTCCAGAAGCTAGGACTAGTACAGAATGCAGCAGCTCAACATTGATGGTGTTCCTGTTGGTCACACCTATGCACCTGCACTGACTACTTATACACTACTAAGACCAAGGTATTGATGTTAAGATATAAAGGCCTAAATCAGTCATGTCAAAGATATGGCCCGCGGGCCGCATCCAGCCTGCAGGACAAATCAATACGGCCTGCGATCGCAATGTGTCTCCCACAGGCCCCCCCGACGCGCCCCTCGCCGCCGCCACCGCCTCCCCAGCCTCTCCCCAGCATGGTTTCACCTCGCTGTCCCTTACGCGGCCACGTGTGAGGACAGACAGTTCCCTGTCACCACCCCCTCCCCCTGCCCATTCCATCCTCTCGCGTGCTTCCCTCACAGCGGCTCCTGCCGGTGCTGAGTGGAAGCGGCATCAGCGAAGGCAGCGACAAGCGCGGGAAATCCACCCACTCGCCTGGTCGGCCACTGTTATCTATCTTCCTTTGCCAGCAGGTGAGGGAAGGAGACCGCGGGCTAGACCCAGCGGGGCCCGGAGCGAGCGGGCGGGCGGGCGGGTGACCCAGCGGGGCCCGGAGCCCTCTCTTCAGGATCTCTTCAGTGTCTGTGGCTAGGTGGGAGCCCCCAAACCTCCCCTCCTGCCATGCTTCCCCCCCCCCCCGCCACGGGCTCTAGCTGCCAGCATTCTGTTATGGGGAGAAGAATAGAAGGCTTTGTCAGCAGCCTTGAGCCCCCTTAAATGGGTGAGAAAAGCAGAGTAGAAAAGCCAATTCTTCTTCTTCTTCCTCCATGAAGCCAGCCGGGGGACCTGGGCGAGTCACAGCTCTCTTTCTGAGCTTTCACAGCCCCACCTGCCTCACAAGGTGCTTGTTGTGAGGAGAAGAACAACCGTATATTATATACTATATAATTAAATAAATAAATAAAATGTTATAATAATGCAGTTTTTTTTTATTTGAATCCGGCCCGCCTACACATTCTCAATTTAATATATGGCCCTCTGCAAAATTGAGTTTGACACCTCTGGCCTAAATGGTTTGAGGTGCAGATATTTGAAGGAGCACCTTTTCTCATATAGATCTGCCTGAATATTAAGATCACAAGGTGAAGGTCCTCTTGAAGTCCCAATAGTCTCAGATGTGTGAGGTCAACGACATGAGTAAACATAACTTTTTTACTCAGACATTTTGTGCCTCCTATGAATGCTGTCCTGCCAGGGAGGGGTTTGGGTTATATTTTAAGTATGCTTTTACACTGTTTTATGGTTATTTTCTCTCTGTTGTTGTGGCTCACTTTGAGACATTAGAGTGAAGGATAAGATATGAATATTTAAAATAAAGACTAGAGCATTGCACTAGAATCTGGGAAAGTGGAATTCCCAACTCTACTTGACCATGAATGACTTTGAGTCAATCACTTCTCCTCGCTGAGAATGTATAATACGGAATGCCTTTGGGTTCTTTCAAAGAAAAGCAGAAGACATATGTGAAACAAAATAAAATACATTAATTTTTATGCTTCTAAATATGTCAATTTGCATGTTTTACAACAGTTAAAACAAAAGTTTGTATTGCATTTATTTCCATGAACATTTCTAAGATAGTACATCTACGTTCTGTGAATATCAAAAACCAATGCTTTCAGCATACATTTTATTCACTTATTCATTAAGATGCTCATATCCTGCCCTTCACTCAGGGAAGATTACAAGAATAAAAAGATAAACAATAAAACAGAGTTAAAATATAACCCTTCTTCCCTGGCAAGAGAACAAGAGGAAACTGAACTGGGTGAAGAGATATGGCTCTATCCTGACAAGAGGTGGAGCACCTGCCACAGTGCCAGACAGCATTTAGAATATGCTGTCCCTGTGATGCTGCACAGAAAAAAAAAAACCTGACCTTTTTTTATTTCAGAGAATTAACTTCACATTTTTATTTATGTCTGGAGATACCCAATGCTTTAACCAGGTGCCAAAAGCCATATAATGTTGCTCCCTAGGAGAAATATACTGGGAGGCTATTCCAAAACCTGGGGTTACCACAGAAAAGATTATCTTGTGTGTCACCATCTCTTGCCCTTCGGAGGGTGGGAGAACAACAAGAAGACCCTCATCTTGTGATTTTAATGCTGAAGCAAATACAAAAAAACCTTAACAAGTTTGAGCATAAAATGAGATTTTGGCAACGCTAGTTGACATAGATATTTCTAAACAATAGCAGAAAGTATGTACCAAAAACCTTTTATTTTTCATCTAATCTATAATACAGTATTTTCAAAAATACTTTTTTGGTATCAGGCCTTCAATGTCTGCTAACAATTGAATAAATTAAAATTCCTCCAGACATCACCCAAATGGACAAATGATTTGAAAGGCAGATAGCAGTAGGCATCCTGATTTACCCGGGACTCCTGAGCCATGATCATGCCTTCATTTTGTTAGGAAAATTCCAGACCACTATGAAAACAAGTTGCCACTCTATCAGCAAATGCTATTCATATTAGTTTTTTAATAAGCAGATGGGTCAGAGAGAAAAAGATTCCTTTTAATTTTGTATGCTGCAGCATAGGAAGTTCGTTTTCCATAACCCCATCAAGACAAAACTTCGAACCTCCCACATTCCAGAACACAATTTATACCTAAACCATGGCCAGTAATTATAATATTCCCGTAATGCCTTCTAAATAGAAAAAGAAATACATATCAGATTTCTCTGACATGCACAATAGAGACAAGTCCAAATGTTTTTGCAGACACAATGTCCTTGAAAACATTCCTCAAAATTTTAAACATTCTTCAGTCCATCCTCAGGTCTGACTGCTCACACTTTTTCATTTCTATCCATTTTACTCATGTACTTTCAACCCCCTATTTAGACTTTCTTGCATGGATAGCCTACAAATAAAACAGATAGAAATGAAATAGTGTGAGCAGTCAGCCCTGAAGACAGACAGAAGGAAGTTTAAAGTGAAGGTGGGAATATGGCCCTTATATAAAACACAGAACAGTCTTCTCAGTGCTCTCCATGAAACATTTAAGGAAATGCTTTGAGTGTTCTAAGAAAAGAGCCATTTCACAACAACTATTGTGCCCTTAAAATTTTAGAAGGGATCAAAGGCCAAAAGGATTGGTAAAGATTGTGTTACAAAGTTAGCATAATACTGCCTTTATGGATTTGGCGGGGAGGGAGGTAGTACAAAATTGCTCTTACAAATTTCTGACACTCTTCTGGGTCAGTCCTTCCAGAACAGGAAATTATTTAGGCCATAAGTATAAAGAAAAGGTGGTCTGTCATGAAAACAATGAAATCAACAACAGCTCAGAGGTTTAGGAGCATGATCTATAAATTATTAGCTAGACGTATCACCCAAAATATTGTAGAACCATTTGTGGTTTATTTTAGAATACTGAACACACAAAAAGACTTTTTTAAAAAATCAGAATATTAAATTCTGTGGTTTCATAAAATCTGTGTAAAGAAGGTATGTGGAGCTTATGGAAAACAATTTTTATGGAACCAATATTCTCTCTTTAACATTAACTCATTTTTAATACACTGCTTATATTGTATTCAATGTCTGCATTAAAAAATATCTTGGCATTAATTTCTGAAATGCATACAATTTCTTGGTTCTATTTAATACCAACTGCAATCCATTTAAATGCATTTCACATGGTTTAATATACTGACTACTTATCTCCATAGGTTAGTGCTCTCAGTGCACACTGAGAAAACAGATAAAATATCAAATAGAAAATATTTTTAAAAGGTATAAGCTCCTACATACATTTATCAACACGTTACTCTTCACAGCAAAAGAGAAAGAAAGAAAGAAAGAAAGAAAGAAAGAAAGAAAGAAAGAAAGAAAGAAAGAAAGGCATCACTGAGGCAGCTTAGAAATGGTTCTGAGATGAAATTGTTCACATACTAGTCTGCCCCTCCCTCCTCTTCTGCCACACACTACTACTGTCTCTAAGTGTACGATCATACAGAGCATGTTGGAGGCGTACATTACTGAAGGATCATCCAATATGTGAATGGAGGGGTGGGAAACCTTGCACCACAATGTTTTTAAAAGAAGCACCTAGAAACCTCCTACCATCCTTATTGACTTTCTGGAGCCTGATTAGTCAGCCACAGTAGCAGGCTGAGATTTGTTCTGGAGCTTTATAGATGTTCCATCCTGTCCGACCTTTACTCTTTTGTGCTGTGAGAGTGATTTTCTCACATCTGCTGAAAGGGCCAATATACAGAGACCTGGGAGGCAAAGTAAGTGATCTTTTTTATTTTAGGTTTGTCCTCTGGGTCCCCTGGGTTGCCCCTAACTATATGTCCGAACATATCCTGAGATATCTCTAAGCTGCCCCCTTTTCTTATGTCTGAGCACAACTTAAATTTTTGCTAGTACCTCTGCATGATGTCATTCACATTAAAGTGCCAGACCATACGTTCCCAATTTAATCTTAAGTATCTTCCTGGTGGGAAACAAGTGTGAATTCATAGTGAATATCATATTTAATTTCTTCTGAACATATCAGTACTGGCAACTGTTTATTTATTTGTTATAATTACACACACACACAGACACACACATACCAAAACAGCCACAAATAATTTGTGGACTGGGAACTTCATCCCAACACTGTTTATGGTTTGAACAGGGAAGCCCAATTTTCACTAAAGAAGTGGTACTAAGCTCTCACCAATATGCAACTGGTAACTCTTCCAGAAGATCTGACAATATGATGAACTGTGGGAAGGAAGATTTTCATCTGTATTTACAGGTAAGTAAAAAACAGGTAAAGCATGTAAGTAAGAAGCTCTTTTTGCAAAAGCTACAAAGTATGAATAAGGCCAGAGGTTTTTCAAGTTAATGTGGGTAGCTTAGGGAACATAGGTTTTTTTTTTTATGTCTCAGAAAATTAGTACATTAGTGCATGTCACTTCAGTGTTTCAGAATTCACTGCCAGTTTTCCCAACTGAGTAAATGGAAAGTATTGCTATTTTAAAATATAAAAATTTTGCTGATAATGTGACTATTACAAGCAAAAAAAGTGTGTGTACTCTGGAGCACCTTTGTAAGTATCTAAAAGATCACAGCAATCCACTACTTGAATTCTCAAAATGATCACTAAATAAAAACTTCAGTGATAAAACAGCATGCATTTGAACTGAAATTCAGAAGAGCTCTTCCTATCTTCATGATTACAATATCTTTTTTTTGCAACTGTACTGAACCACAGACAGATAAAACTCTGGATTTTTTTTTTAATTGCTACTATGGGCGAGTTCCTACTCAAGGAATAAAGCGCTATATACAACACTATTTACAACAGGATTTACATCAATATGTAAGGTGTGTTAAAAGGAAACAAACAGCATCTGGCAATCGGATTCAACCCCAATTTTCTGTCCCCACTCTAAACACTTAAAACACTTCCAAAAAATGGATTGGGGAAAGTTATTCTTTTTCCTCCTCTCCCCATTGCCCAGGGCACATGGCAGTAGTAGCAACTCAAGCCCTGTTTGCCTGCTGATCTCCACAGCCACCATCCCCAGCAGGGGTTCCCTCCAACAAAACCACCCTAGCTGGCTGGCTCACTCTGCTGCTGCTTCCGCCTGCACACACACTTAACCTTACACACATCACCCAGATCCTGCAGCAATTTCCTCCCTTCCCCCTTTTAAAGGTCAGAATTTTTAAACAGCCAGAATTGCTCAAAATTGCAACATTGTTATCAGGTGTGAAGTGGGTGGATTGCTACAATGAAACTGGCTGCTGTACAGGGTGGATTGTTACAATGAAATGGCTGCTGTACATTTTAACTGAAAGGGTGAAATCCCATCCATTTCATGATGTATTTGCCCAAATACAGTGGTACCTTGACATATTTGTTCCGTAACCTTGCTCTTATGTCAAATCGCTCGTATCTCAAAGCAATTTTCCCATTAATCCATTCCAGCTCCCAAAACACCACCTCAGTTGTTTTTGTTATGTACTGTACTGGATTTACATACTCGTATCTCAAATCTTGCTCTCATCTCAAAGCAAAATATCACTCGCTCGGCGGCTTGTATCTCAAAACACTTGTATGTCAGGGCACTTGTATGTCGAGGTACCACTGTACTGCTCTAGCCTTTCCACAACAATAAGGAAAAAGCATTTTAAAAGTCAAAACTGGAAAAAAAAACACCTGAAAAATCACGTGTTTATTTATTCTGTTTTAAAGCCAAATAATCCTCAAAATACTCCTAAAACTGATTGCGAATGGGGACGACAAGGATCCAAACCATTTTTAGACAGTTTTAAATGATTAGGTCTGGGAACAAAGTATGAGTCTCTTTTTGTAGTGACAAAAAGAAAAACCTCTCAGCACAACTCGGACAACCACAATCTCTAGTTGTTCTTTATATACAGTATATAAAATTCTTATGTTACTACAATCTAGTTTGACCCTCTCATTTACAAGTAACACGCCTAACTAGTATAAAGTGGCAAGTCCTGGAAAACCTGAAGATTTCTCAGCAGCTAGTAGGATCATAATCCTAAAAAGGAAAATAAGAAGAGGAAAAATTTTCAGGAAAAGAGAAAAAAAGAACATGTAATTGCTGAACCATTTATTAAAACACTTGGGGAATGGTTGTTCTAAAGGATGAAGTGCTTCTGGCAGGTTATTTCTTTACATATAGATGGATTTCGCATCAGGAGTTGGAAATTGCAAGATTCCCAATTCCCTTTTCATAATGCAAATTTTACAGCTCATAAAGCATTGATAGATTTATAACAGAGGAGCTCTCTTTGGAATGTCTGCTGCATCCTGTTCTCCTGGGATGATTTTAGTAATATTTTTTAATAAAAGCAAAAGCCCTATGAAGTTACAGAAGCCAGACTCTCAGCTGAAAGACAGTACATCTGAGACCCACATATGTACATTATCAGTCAGGGAATTATCAAAAGCGGTCTACTGTTTTCCAAATGAAGTTTATGAGGCATGTAAAAAAAGCATACTGGGGGGCGGGGAGAGGGCTAGAAAATTTCTCACATTTTTACTGTGACACACTGTAAGCTAATGTAATAAAACAAAAGAGATCTATGGCTAATTTCCAGATCACAGAAGCAAGCAATGTAATTGGGGGAGAAAAAGCCATCATAAATACATTCAGTGTTATCACTACATAATGAGAGGATTGGGCCACAGTCCATCTAGTCCAACATCCTGTCTTACATAGCATCCAACCAATTGCTTTTGATCTTCAAGCAGAAAACAAAGGCAAAACCATCACTTGCTCTACAAAATACAACATGCCAAACATAGAAAGCTTCATGGTTTCATGGCCACTTTAAGCCATAATCAAAGCAGCAGATTTGGCAGAAATGGACAAATTGATATGTCTGGTTAGAGAAAGTATTTTATTTTTCTAAAAATTGGTGACGTTTTATAGACTTTCTGTGTGAAAAACAGAAAATGCTAGTAACAGGATTTGATGAATATCTATAATAATCTTACAATTAACCAAAATAAGAGAAATTTAGAAATAAGTAGAATCAAAATTATAATTGTTAAGGAAACAATCAGAAGTCACTTTTAGGTTCTTTAGTTTTTACTTATTATTATGACTTTCTTTATGTTCTCTATATGTTATTTTCTTTTTCTTCACTTTTCCCCTTATTACTTTTTTGGATCTACTATTGGAACTTGTGTCTTTTAATAGTTATGCAAATTTTAACGTATTTTAACTTGTACCCAAAATATCTAAATGGGGCAATTTTCTTTCACTTTCCATTGTTAGGTTCAGTACATTGTAAACATCAGCGTTCTAGCTTCCTGTCCCATGTTATGAAGAAAGATTAATTTGAAGTAACATTCATAAACATACTTTTTAACTAAATGTGTCTTCTTAAAGTGTCTCTCTCAGACTTTTGGTAGCTTATGACAACCCAACTCTGGGTGTAATTTGTGCCATAAGATCTGTTGATCACAGGCCGTCACACCATCTGCAGTAGTTAGGGGGCTGGGAACAAATGGGAGGAAATTCTTACTTGTAGCCCCCAGTTATGGAATAACCTCATCTTCATTGTATGTGTTAAGAAGACAGGGGAGGACTTACCTCTTGGTGGGTGAAACAATATCCCCTCCCCCCCACATAGCTACGTACAGTCAGTGTCATAATGTTAATTTTATTTAACCTTATTTAATCTGTTTTTATTGTGAAATTAAACACAGAACACCCTGAGACCTTCTGGTATATGTTGGGATAGATGTATAATAAACAAACAAACAAACAAACAAACAAACAAACAAACATACATACATACATACATACATACATACATACATACATACATACATACATACATACATACATACTGAAACGCTAAATGCATTTCAAAACATCTGATAATATTTTTACTACAGTGAGATAACAGAATGGAGTGTGCTAAAAAGTAAGCGTATTCAAATAAATTGAGCACATGAGGTTATTTAGAGGTTAAAAGTTGTTGAATCTTGGTATTGAATATATGTTTGGTTCCCTGGTTTGAATGCAAACTGAAGAGGGAGAAAATCATGAACCATGTTCACCTTTAATGGAGCTGAAGACATTTAAGCCAGATCACAAAAATGAATCCATAGCCTTTTATTTGTCAGGCAGGGCTAGCTGCCTGCCATAATATTTGTATGTAAGATCTCTGGTACGTATGGGATTCTGTATATATGTATATAATGGCTGCCTATTGACAGTTGACTCCCCCCTCCCTGCTGAGGTCAAGTGATACATTTATGTGAGAAGATTTTGGCTCCAAGTTTAAATTGGTTTAGAAAAATAGTTATTGCTCACTGATTAAGGGCCAAACCCCGCCCAGCTATGAAACAAAAAAATACGCTGGGCTTTCTGTTCCAAGTTGCTCCCAACAAGAAATGTCCTAACGTGGTCATTCTTTGCCAGCCTGACATTATCCTCCTTTCACTTGACTGACCACTGAAGTCTTGGCATCTCATTAGCATGTACACTATTTCAAATGATTGGTTTGTTAGGAGCTACCATTCCACTATCAGGCAGATTAGGATGCAAGAGAGGGAAAGGTAAGCAAAAGAAACCTGTTCTCCGTGTGAAAAAATGCTGATTATTTATTTATTTTTGCAATCTAGTGGCCTTTTTGTGGGTTATTTGGTAAATAACTCCTAGCTTGCCTTATCACCCAGTCCCATTTGAAGTGCCCATGGACTGCCCATAGAAAACACTTAAGTCAATGCCAAACTTTCCAAAGTCATTTTGCACTGAATCCTGGATTTGAACAGTAACCTAATTAGAACACCATTCAATCCTGATTTGAAAATAACTACAGTTTGCTGTTTGGATCAAAACAACAAACTACAGCAACTTGTTACAGGAAGTGTTACAGAGATACTTTGAATAAACAAATAACTTCAGAAAGAAAACCAGTATCCTTCAGACTCATCAAAGGTTATTTTGCCATGTTAAAAACATGCTGTTCATCTCAAAAGATGTATTTCTTAAAAGCAACCTCTGAGTGCTCAAAAGCCTTCTGTTCAGTTTGTAGAAATTAGATTATTTTACAATGTTACTAAATAATATCTGAAACAACTATATAACAGATTTGGTCCAAGCAGTCTGCATTTTCACTTTGCACAGTAGGCCTGTCAAATTGTTCCCTTGTTCAAACTGGAACACTCTCTGAACCTAATTTTAAAGTAATAATATACAAAATTACACTCCAAGTTCTATTATAGTATTCCAACTGAAGAGTCAGAAAAGTGTTACTATCTTCAGTTGAAATCAAATGTCTAACCGCATCATGTGTTTTCTTCAACACCCATACCAGTATATGTTTTGTCAGTTGTGAACATTTTTCATTATTTATAACCAGAGTAGTAAATCATGTCAACAGAGAAGGAAGATAGAAGAAAGGTGGCTTTCTAATCCTCTTCAACTGATTCAATCTCAGGAAATGCATCCTATGTTTAACTTAAATAATGAACCCCCAGCTCTAGATTTTTCAGTTCCTGGCAGATGTTTTAAAAGTTGAAAACAATACTCAACCAGGATATGAGATATTTGTTTCCTTTATTCTTGTCCTTTTAAAACAACATGCTGCACACTTTAGTTTTACTATTTTCACAGTTCAAATACTAAGCTGAATTTCAGTAAAAGAAAAAACCCTGAACCTATAAAAAAAGTACCGAGCTTCTAATAAAAATAGGTTATTTGTACTTTCAGTCTGAGCTGCTATCAAAAGGGGATCCTTAATGCAAATTCTGATTTAGATCAGATATTCACTGATTTACTTTCAAAATTAGCCTGACTAAAATTTAAAAGACCATTGTTGGCAGAATTCTACAGCTCAAAAAATCTTAAGAATATGGGGTGAAATATATTGTTTGAAAGGCAGAAAGCTCGACACTGTGCATTAGTTATTTTGATTTGAATTTTTATCCTGCCATATACCCAAACAGGGCAGGGCAGGTTACAAGATTAAAAGCCAAGTATAAAATGAACATGTTAAAATCATAACAGCGCCTGAATGTGGGTTGCACAGAATCCATTTTACTCTATACAGTTGTATCTGTACTTATACACAAACACTAGAAGTATAGCAGAGATATTGTATGTATGCACAGACTTAATAGGCTGGTGAACGCTAATGGCAAACATAGGTTACTGTTTATAAATTGTATAGGAAATACAATGTACCAGAAGCAGTGTCATCTGCTATGCCATTTAGAACTAGAATTAGGATGTTTCAGCATTTATCTGTAGTTGATCAGTCTAGCACTCTAACTCTAAGGCTGTGTCCCCATGGGGCTGCCCTTTTCCCAGGGTGGATTCAGGGGACCCTTAATGCGAATCTTAATTCACATTAAGGAGTCCCCATGGTAATGGAGGACAGGGCAGGTTCAAGCTGAACTCGCCCGTCCCCATGAAAACCGCAGCAAATCCCTGCATTGGGATGCTGCGGTTTTCTCCACCACCCCGCCAGGATCGTGATTTTGCTCCCTTTCCCAGGCAAGCCGATTGCCTGCCTCGAAAGAGGAGTAATAGCAAGGGAGTAAGGGGGTGCAGAGGCTTGAGTTTCCTCTCTTTTCCAGGGGGGCAACCTAATGTGTACTAAGACATGGGGCAATTTTGCACTTCCCTTCCCGTGGACAGGAAAGGTGCACAATCACCTAACAGCCCACACCCCACGCGATCGAACACTCACCTCTGTTTGACCACCAGGCTGCTCCTCATCTGGGCGCTGCCATCTTGAGTGTGTCACCCTCCATGACTGTGTGTGTCAGTACTGTTGCTATGACAGTGCTGACGTTCTCCACAGTTGCAATCACATCAGGAGGTCATTGGAGCTGCCAACGCACTTGCACAGCAGCTCCGATGACCTCCCCATCCAGCAGAGGTGCAAACTGTCACCGCTGGATGCTTCAAGTAAGTCCCTGGGGAAGGTGCTCCACAGCCAGCATGTAATTAGTCAACCTCTGGGCAGGCAGGGGGCATTTCTTGGTTGTAAATGTCTCCTGACAGTGCAGATGCACCTGCCCAGATGCTGACTAATTCTATACTGCAGGCTGAAGTGTAAATTCAGCCATGCTCTCCCTCTCTGGATGTTCTTTTGCAATGTAACATTAACAGTTTAACTGAAGCTTATTCTCTTCCTTCTTATTCAAGCAGTACTGTTATATTGTAAGTGGCATGCATTTTGTTTATTTTAGAACTGTTTATGCTGGATAGAAGATTTACATCTCTTCAAATATTTGCTTCTCACAACAAAGAAACACAACTGCTTAATATAACTAACGATTGTACACAAAACCAGCTTGTCACTGAATCAGTATGGGAGAAGTGCTAACATACCTAAGAAATGCTCAGAATGTGTTGTGAATATTTAAGTGCAGATAAGCTGACTGGAAGCAGTGACCATTGTTTCTCAAATTTAACATCAGTAAAAGTAGATAATGTTTTGCCAAGAAGATGCTATGGTGATTAAAGTGAATCGGTAAAGATCATATAAAGAGAAAGAAGGTTTCCTTCAAAAAGCAGATAACTTGCCCTCACAGAGAAAGGAAAAGGAAACACCAACTTCAGCAAAAGATAAGCAAGCAGATAAAAGATGGAATGAGGAGTTGAAGCTCATATTATCAAATGTGCAAAGAGAAAACAAAAACTTTTAAAAATAAAGTAGTATTGCAATTCTTTATTACAAAGGCTAGATACAAAGAAACACATAAAATGTTCCCATTTAAAATACAATTGAATTAAAAGAGCACAGTTTAATTGGCTCTATTCAGCATTTGCTTTCTTATCTCCATTGTTTGAGCAATTCTCTAAGAAGTTTTATTCTTAGTGCCTGATTAAATAATAATAATAATAATAAAAGTCATCTGTCCTGCCAGGTATTCCTTCTAACAGTTGAGTAATCAATGCAAGTAAATACTGCAGTAGGAAGCTTTTAATGGCTGTTAGTCCGTAAAGTGTCAAGGGAGCCAAAGATGTGCTGAAAGAGGAAAAGGAAATTACAGATAAACTAAATGAATTATTTGCATTTTTTCTTACGTTATGAAATTTGATCCTTGACCCTAAATCCAGTTTCTCAATAAGGGAGTCTGAGGAACTGAAGCTAGTAACGGTGTTGAGGAGATATAGCCATGAGCCTTGCTGTCAAATTAAATGCTAACTTATGTGAGAATTTGGATAATATTTACTGGAGAGTTGTTAAATAAGGTTGCATACCTCAGCAAAAATAGATATTTGTTGCTAACGGCATCAGTATTTTTTTTTAAAGGATAATCTTTATCCAAATGCCTGTTGATACTCTCAAAAAATCCATAAGATTAGTTAGACAGGAGTTACCCCAGCCTTTGGTTGAGGGAACAACATCCCTTCCCAATGTTGGCACTATCACCACTTAAATTTATTTAAGTTGGTTTTCTGCAGTTTTTATTGTTACTTGCCGTAAGACCTTTAAGTAGAGGGGAGGATAGAAGAGGAAATAAATAAATAAATAAATAAATAAATAAATAAATAAATAAATAAATAAATAAATAAAAGGGTGCTTCCTCACTGGACACATTGGACGTGTGCATGCAGTGCGCCTCCCTATTGGCCAGGGCCGTGCACCTGCGCAGAGGGCCTCCTGAAGCTAGGCGTGGCCCTGGCCAATAGGGAGGCACACTGCATGCACGCGCACAGTGCGCCAGGCCCCAGCATCCAGAATCGGCCTGACTGTCTGAAGGTAAGGAGGGGATCGCGCGTGCTCGCCCTGGGGTGGGATAGAGGGGTGTAGGTGAATTCCCCCCCCCCTCGGCTTGAGAAGCCATGATCCGCAGCTTCTGGGGTGAGGGGAAGCCCCGAGATAGGATGCCCCCGGCTCGCCATGCTTGGCTCCAGAGAAGCCAATCATGGAGGGTGGGGGGAGGGCCCACTTAAGGACAGTTCTCCAGTGCGGACACATCCTAAATGGATGTGTCTTAGCTGCATAAGTACCCATTAAGTACCCATTAAGACTACCTCCAAGGTAGTCTTCCCTTAATAGGTATTAAGGGGCTCTTAACACCCATTAGAGACCCATCGTGCAAGAGCCAGTGTGGATGCATGGGTCTCTAATGGGTGTTCTAGTGCAGACGAGGTTTTTAAAATCCATCCTTAATGGGTTCTTAATGGGTATTTAGTGTCCAATGAGGAAGCACCCTTATATATATATTTTTTAAAAAAGTTGAAAGTATATTTTTCAATATTCTGAAAATGAAGAAAACAAAATTAATTTCATTCTTAATGAAGACCAGTGCTGAATCTTTTATCTGGTTGCCAACTATTTTTCAAAAACTACTATCAATGATATATCAAAGTGAAAACTAATGTTGAGCAGCTGCATCGTGCTCTCAGCCATTTGTTCAGACAATGAATAACTTAGTTTTTGATTTAACTGTTCAGATTTTAATATTTTATGTGCACAGCATTTCACTAGCTATTTTCTATTCCAGCACCTCAAAAAAAAAATGAACAAAGGGAGTTGCCAATTGCTGTGTTCCCATTATCACTTAAAACTGTTTAAAAATGGTTTGGATCCTTGCCGTTCTCACCCCCAATCAAGTAAAATGGTTTGGATCCTCGTTGTCCTCATTGGCAATCCGTTTCAGGGGTATTTTGAGGATTATTTGGCTTAAAAACGGAATAAATAAACACCTGATTTTAAAGTTGTTTTTCTGGGTTTGGCTTTTAAAACACTTCTTCTCTAGTGTAGTGGGAACACTAGAGCAGTATTTGGATTGGGGTTTCACCCTGCAGGTCAGCCCTTTCAGTTAAAACATAGAGCAGCCGGTTTCACTGTAAAAATCCACTCTGTACAGTAGCGGTTTCAATGTAGCAATCCACCCACTACAAACCTGCTAACAATGTTGCAGTTCTGCACAATTCTGGCTCTTTAAAAGTTCTGACCTTTAGAAAGGGAAAGGAAGGAAAGCTGCTGCAGGTTCTGGGAGATGTGTGAATGTTTAAGGCTGTATGTGTAGGCAGCAGCGGCAGCAGAGCCAGGGTGCTTTTTTCAGAGGGAACCCCTGCTGGGGATGGTGGCTGTGGAGGAGAGTGGGCGAATGGGGCTTGAGTTGCTGCTGCTTTCCCCAATCCGTTTTTGGAAGCGTTTTAAGTGTTTAGAGTGAGGACAGAAAATCAGGGTTGAATCCAATTGCCAGATGCTCTTTCCTTCCTTTTAACGCGCTTTACATATTGATGCAAATCCCGATGTAAATCTCGATGTATATTCCATTTTATTCCTTAAACGGGAACTGGCCCAATATTAGAAATATTACAATGCAAATTTACAAGTGTTGCATCCCAGAATTTGCAAAGCATTTGAAACAGAGCTTCAGACAATAATTTTAACATGACAGAGAAAGCAAATAATAAAGAGGAGTAAACTGTTCCTGACTGAGCATAAAAATATAAATCCCTGTCCCTTTTTCCTTAACAAATTATATTTCACATGTTTCTACCTACTGCAATGAACACATGTGCTTATTATCAAAATGTCGTGCAACGTTTGGCTTTATTTAAATCAATTTTAATTATGGATATTTTGTTACAATAAAATTATCAAGTGGACAATAAAAGCAAATTATAGATAATAAAAAGGTATTTGACTCCAATTAGATTGGCATACAAATGAATTCTCAAGTAACCAAGGGAAAGTTTAAATGGCCTCCCATGTGATGTAAATCTCATTTAACGAGTTTATGTCAATGAAAAATACAAGAATAATGAGCTTAGTAATCAAGTATTATAGAACTGATTAAATGTGAAAACCCACAAGGATGCTAGATACCATCACACCACCATAGAGACAAACTATACATGCATTTTCTGGTTTTATTTTTCACTAATAGTGAAGAATGGTAGAAATAAAAATAGCTGGAGTCTATTGCAAAGGAAATCATCAAACTTGGAATGTACTTTTTTTAAAAAGCATCAATGTGATTAACTCTTAAATTATCCTTTTACTATTTATATTTTGTGATTAAAGTTCCTTAAACCATACCACTGGTGTTTATTTTGCATTCACAATCAGTATCAGAAGGTGGGGAAATCTTACTAAAGTCTTTGCATGTGCCAAAAATTGAGATAGTCCCCCTTCCATTCACACTGTCATGTTACCATGATATTTATTTTAGATCTTCTTGCCCATACCTACTGTTAGAAAAGAGAGAGAGAAATAGAATTTATCGCCTTAACAATTCCACTTTTCTAGACCCATCAATTCGCCAGTAGTTAGTTTTACAGTACTGAACCAAAGTGCTTTCACCAGTAAAAATAAATTTCAGCACGAACAGATAAAATCAGCAAATAATCTAAATTACCATCATTCTTTAAAACACAGACCTCTGTTGAGAATTCAGACAGTTTTCAAGGGCCCCTCAGATTCTATGCCTACCTGCTAAGCATGGAGGTCTAATGTTTAACTACACACAGCTGTGACATAAAACTTACGTTTCCACAAAGCCTACTATTATACATTTTATTTCCATGTCTGGTCTTCTTTGCCTCAGTGTTTAAATAAAGGAGAGTCTTCAGTTTGTTTTTTAATGTGTTGAAAGTAGATTTTATACAACTAGAGGAGTGGGAAAGGGGTTCTTCAAGATTGCAGCTGGATTCCCCATAGGTAAAATAACTGGAACAAATATTTGTAACCAACGTAATCTTTTTTCTTTTTCTTTCTTTCTTTTTTCTTTAAATCATAGTATATTGGTAAAACAGAATCATTGCAGACATTTCTGGCACAAATTCAGCTGCACAAGTTTTGTCAGTGCATTCGCGGTGCTCAACAATACCTGAAATTTCATCTAATAAATTACTTCAAGTGGCATCCCAGAAGACTGCCTTCTAAAATGATACCAATGTATATGCCCCCATCCTCAGCATTTGATGAATGGTTTCATTCATTACAGAACAAGCTATTCTACATGGCTGCACTACCATTCAGAGCACCACCCCGTGCAGTTTCCAGTTTGAAGCAGATCAAATTACCCAATTAGTACTACTAACTAAGGCAAAGACTTTTACTTGTAGTATCTCAATGAGGAAAATATATTTAGGGTTTCAACACTGGGCATATTTAAATACTAGGAAAAAAAATTGTTAATTTTTTTTTTTTAAATTCAGTGCAAAAGATATTTCTTTTTGGGGGGACTCACACTGATGAAATCTGTAGATCTTAGTTGCCAAGTTCTTTAGGACTGCCTGGGCGAATCCCCACAGCAAGCTTATTTCGAATTCAAAATATTTTCAATCCTGGCAGACCCCACGTCAGTTTGGCTTAACATGCTCTCCGTGTGTTAAATCGCCCCAAAGCGTTGTAAATGTTAATCTTCATTTCAACAGGTCTCACTCCGGTTTGTGCGCTTGAAACGTTTTACATTTTTTACTGTGGGAACCCTTCAGTGTTAAGGGATGAGAGTTTCCCTCCCCCAATAGCTTGCTTCCAAAGCAAGCTGTAAAATCCACCGCTTAAGGCTACACTGTAGCGATGGAACCACTTCACACCTGATAATGATCTTGCCATTGAAAGTGCAGACCTTCTAAAAAGGGAAAAGAAACAAAAACAGCTGCCGGTTGGGGAGATGTGCGAATGTTTGTTGCTGCTGCTGCTGCTACGTGCCCTGAGCAATGAGGAGAGGAGGGGAAAGAATTGCTGGCTGCTGGCTGCCGTTTTTCCTCCATCCAGGCAAGCAGCAGCCACCCAGCCTCCCAACTAGGCTCCGTGAAGGGGTCTGTTATGGGTGGCGCGTTCATGCCAGGACGAAGAGGACAGGGCAGCCCCGAAAAGCAGTTTTTAAAAAGTAGTCACTGGAGTCCCCCCTTGAGTCATGTACGTCCTCAGAATCCAGATTGAACGCAATGAAAGTAATGGGATCAGGCAAATTCGCATTTGCATCCAATTCTGTTATTTCAATTTAGGGAAACTGGATGAAGCTTTTAATGAGGATGCGCCCCGTTTGTCACTATAAACAGGATAAAAGTACCACAAGCAACCAAACTGAAAAAACAGCTTTTCCACAGCCTGAGTGACAGTGGAGTCGGATCAGCAGGAGCCGCCTCACAATTGCGCCAAAAATGACAGGTGGGCGTATGGAGCCAGAGCGGAGCAGGGTCCAGCAAGGGCAAACAACGTTGCCTTGAGCCTAACTCTACTATTAGGGGGATTTATCACACTGAATGGTAGAGGGAATCTAAGAGGGAAGGACTGAAGATTAGAAGGGCTTGCTGTAAGGCTTGGCAAACCTAGGCTAGCTTGCAGGAGAGCTCCTTATAAGCAACAGGACTTTATATTATTGACAACAACCATCTTTTCAAGCAACTCTTGAACATTTAAGTTATTTATAAACTTTGCTTCTTTATTTGTTGTAATAATAAACTTCGAGTGTTTGGTTTACAACAGTGTATGCTTGTTGCTTTAGGGGAGTCTGTCTTAAAGACATATAAAGCAGGACACCAGTGGGCCA
Source organism: Aspidoscelis tigris stejnegeri (assembly GCA_023333525.1). Lineage (NCBI taxonomy): Eukaryota > Metazoa > Chordata > Lepidosauria > Squamata > Teiidae > Aspidoscelis > Aspidoscelis tigris. The sequence continues at coordinate 60,627,227 of JALMGA010000004.1, forward strand.
GGGATACTGGTTGCCATACAGCCCTATCATAACTGGCAGTGGGCTGTGGCACCTAGCAGCTGCTTCCTTTCTGCGTAGCTATGTGGAGGGCAAGAAGGGGGGGGCGAGCTGGGTTGTTACAGTAACCAACATCTGGGGAGCAGCCAGACACATTAATACTGCGCAGCAGAATGCGCAGTTGCGATTGGGGCCTCACACATGACGATCAATGGATCGTCACTGTGAAACATTATCCCATTGCTACTGCACTTTTACCTTAATCCTGAATTAAAGACACTCATTATGCAGTATTAACTAAATTCGAATCTTCCCACCCGTCTAAGCAGGATGGCAGGAAGAGATGACGAGAGCAGGAAGGGTAGCTCAAATCCAATTGGCTGCCTCATCCCATGTGACGGCATTCTCTGACTCAACTCCCACAGCTTCCAAGGAGGAAACTATGGAGGCTGCTTTTAGTTGGGATGGCCAGTTGTTACTTTGCATCAGGTGAGGTGCGATTTCCACCTTAACTATGGATTTCTTCCACAAGTGTAGAAGAGGCCCTGGATGCAGCTTCAGACATAAACTGCCACATGGAGGTAACAGCAGCTGACATTGCGGAAACATTGATATGACATTTCCCAGCTTGTATGCTTGAGGTGCCTCAGGAGAGAGGAATAGAAGAGCCACTCACTGCTAACTGGGCTGTTGTGAAATAAACCATTGCCACTGCAAGAACAACAGTGCCACCACAAAGACCCAAAGATAGGGCAGACATACTGTATACTAGATGCAAACATTCATCTCCTGGTCAAACTCTATATTAAAAATGAAAACAAAACAATTCCGGCCAGTTGTCTGGTTCATGTCTCTACGCTTTCAAACTAGAAACAGAATCATTTTATTATTATTATTTTATTGTGAAAATCAATAGAATATGTGGTTTTAAAAACTTTAAAGTACTGTATGGAGATTGTCCTGTTTTCTCTCTTACATGCATTTCCTAAAAAATCTTTTCATGACATTAAATTCCTTTTATAAACCTTGCTAGCCTTCTCTGAACATTAGCAAAAACCTCTCATCTATGAAAGTTGTTTCAGAGAGGAAGTTAATTTGATAGACATCTATATAAAACAAAGATAGAAGGCCAGATTATTTCCTCCACCTCTGGCAAATGTCAAAGATGTGTTTGCACATGTATTTCATGTCACTCTAGATAACAATAGAAATGACATAATACATCCTCTTCCCAATTTCCTTTTTATTTAATTCATACTGTTATTTTGTTTTGCGCAAAATTATACAAAGAGGCAAGTAACAAAAATATTGTTAGTCACCTCAAGGCAGAAGTGTACATTTGCTATAGAACATTACATTATTGACAAAGGCTGTGTGCACACCTAAGTTTTATTCCAGTTTCAGTGTGAGAGAACACATCTGCAAAGTGAATAATTTTCTTTCCAATTCATCTTACACAAAGTGGGTTTTCTGAGTTAGATAAATGCTGGGGGCAAGGGAAACCTGACACTTTTCTGATGTGTTCTTTCACTCTGAAAGAAGATTGAGGCTGGATTAAAACTGAGGTGTGAATGCAGCCAAAGCGTGCAATTAGACACATTTCAAGGGGCACCTTCTGGGTGAATTTGCCACTCTAGAGACAAACATTACATACCTAAAAAAAAAATTACCACATCCTGAGAACTGGAAACAGGTGCTCTTTCTCAAACACAAAATCATAACTCTGAGAGCAACTCGTTCGGGGGTGGGGCGGGGCTGGATTGAATCCAATCTACTAGTACTTGGGCAAAGAAGCAGTCCCTCAATATCTCAATGAGCAGAAAAATTCACACTTCATCTCAATAAATAACAATAACCACTGCATAGCTATCAAGTTACATTTTTAGCGCTCTGTATCGGTAAAGATTTCCACAAGGAAATTGACAAATTTACTCAATCTATCACCAAGAATAAGCTTCTGTGCCAGGAAAATGCCACTGCAACGAAAGAAAAGCAAGGAAGCAAAGACAAATTCTATCAAGAAAACAAACAAACAAACGTTCATCATCCACATGAAAATAATATGGAGGATATCCCACCACCAACCAAGAAGAACATTGGAAACAACAACGCCACGGAGCCTGGTGGCCAAATGTCTTCAAAAGGAAGATTCAGCTCATAGAGCCCCTAAGATGCAAGTCAAACATCAATTGATGGCAATTAGCCTTTCTCTTTCAAAGAAAAATGTGCTATGAGGTACAGTGTTCAGCACAGGTTTTGTCCAGCACAGTGTCACTTTTACATAGTTGGTAAAATATACCTTCCTTCTCTTGATTCAACACCAGAAACTTACAGTGTGACTAACGCTGACTCCAATAGTAGAACGGATTTCTCTTTTGTGTTGCTACTAACTTACACTGGTATATACTTCTGAAATTCCCCTTGACTAGTGTCTGGGTTGGTAGGTGAAAAGGACCCATGCTAGAGATGTGTTAAACTGGTTTAGATGGTTATAAAGGTGTTTGGTATTGCTAGGTGCAGATGCGTTGAGACGCATGACATCTGTGCAAGCACAAACCTGTTCAACCTATACATGGGGGGAAATGGCAGCGTCTGCATGGTTACCAAACAGCTGAGTTCCTGTGTGGATTTTGCAATGATCAGCTATTCTTAAATGGTTCCTAGGTGCTGAGAAGAGTCCAAGATTGCTAGCTGAAGCACCCAGCAGTCCTGGATCTCTTCACAGCTATCTGAACATGTCTGAACAGCTGTTCATACAAGCCTAGTTTTAATGTTTCTAAAGAATTAATTTCCCAGCTAGTACACTCACACCAAAACAGTTTTATTTTAGGACACTCTTCTTTAAGATTTTATTCATTTTTTTCTTTATTACAAATCCGAGTACCACCTTACTGTAGAAATATGGATCACTACACTACAATGGTGTACTATCACTGCTAGTGCATCCTGGAAATAAACCAAGCCAAGACAGACATCTGTTTATTTACTGCATTTATACTCCACTATTCTCCAAAGAGCTCAAGGAGAGCCATCTATCTTGAAGTGATGGTCAACTGAATTTTGTTAAGTATAAGCTTTCTTTTAAAAGCACTTTTACAGAAGTGAAATAAAATCTTAGCATCTCCTGCTAAGCAATCTTGCTGGTCACTACTACAATACTCCTTCAATATATTTGAAGAAGGTGAAAGAACTAAAAAGAATACTTACAGTTATAACCAGGCTCAATAGTTTTACTCGCTTCAAGGCTGTTTATTGTGATTTGGAAGATGATGTGCATGAGCAGAAATGTTACACTTATGAAACACAATGACTTCAGTAATCGTCCCGTGTGACCTAAAAGACACAAACCAAGTCAAGACTGTTTAAAGTGGCAAACCCTCTAGCATGCACAAAACCATATTAATTATGAAAATATTTATTCATATATATTACACTAATATGTTATCAGACGTTTGGACTATGATTTCAGAATGCAGCATATGAGATCAAGCAAGATGAAAGAAATGCCCCCACTCCACAAAAATAAATCAACAGAAACCCCTATTAAAATTCCTTCTCCAGCATAATCATTTGTTATGTCTCATTGATCTTTTCTGATTTCAGAACCTAAGCACAGTCAAGCTTCTCGATGTTTCGATCATAGGGCTTGGCTGTTCCAGGTTACACTTTTACAGAAACATCTTTGGCAGGAAAGGTTTTTGCTTTTTTCTTGCAGAGTGTATTGAGTCCTTTGAGGGGAAGGCGGTATATAAACATGAATAGATAAATAAAATGAGTAATAATGCCTGCTTTTTAATCCACTATCATTATTATTATCAGCTACTCCAGGAAACTCCTGGTGCAACACAGGAATGAAGGTGGAGAAGAATACACTGACAAGCAGAATAGGACAGGCATTCTGCTTGAAAATAACAGAAATGAGCTTAGGATAGGTTCAGATAAAGAAGCATTTCTGTTGGATACAAAATGGCATTTATGAAAAACACACATTTTTGTATGCTTATCTCTATGCAGCTTTCTATTATTATTGTTGTTGTTTTTCCCAGTAAGTATAGAATAATATGTTCGTCCCTTCTAATTTTAAAACATTTCTCTCCAAACATATACATAAGCAGCTTTCTTTTTAAAACTGATTTTACTGCAAACATCTAAGACCATCAATAAAGCTAGACAAAAACCCATTGAAATGGACACCACAATTACCAGTGTTCACATAAATATATAACCAAATTAGTTATTCTGTGGCCGCGTCCCCATTTGGGTCTGATTGGGCACACACTGGACCAGGTGCAGGACTGAGATCGAATGTTGCCCGTACCCGTGCCATTACCGGTAACGTGGGCTGGGTGCGGGCTGGGTGCAGCCTAGGTGCGGATTCAGCCATCCCCATGCATACTGCGCCAAACCCCGACAAGGAGAGCAGTGCCATCTCCTCTCTCCACCCCCTCTCTCCTCATTGGAAGGTGGACTGATATCACCCCATCCTTAGCAGCACAGGGAAGCCAGGACCAAACGGGAAAAATAACAATTTTAAAAAACAAAGTAGCTAAGAGGTTTGGCAGCAGTTGAGTGGTTAAGCAGTTTTGCGCACCTCTGCTCACCCAGGAACCACAAGAACACCTGGCGAGCTTAAAACAGAGAAAAATCAAGCCATTATCTAGCCTGCCTTGCCGATCGGGAAACGGGTGGGGGGGGGGTGGAATACTTGTATAAAAGATTCTCATGGGGCAGCGAAGGTCATTTGACTACCTCATCATTTCAGCTTTAACACCAAAAGTACACATTTTCTCCCCAAAGATCTCAGTGGTCATGATCTCCAATGCAAAAGGTGGGAACGGCAAGCACAGGACATGAAACCCCACATCCCACTGACATGAATACCAATCTCCTCCTTATATAACCCGGGACTGTCCTCATGCGCAGGCTCGGCTCGCAAAGCAATGCATGCTGAATCCCCAAACTGTGCCTAGACCTGTTTTTTTCCAGTACTCAATTTGGTCCTGGTTTGGATAATTTGGCCCATGGAAATCAGACCAAATCAAAAGTGCGTGGGGATGGCCCTTGCCAAACCCAATTTCAATTCGGACCAAAACATGCATGCATACACGCCCTATATACTCTTCTCCTTCCCACTCCATATAAAGCTAGCTACCATAAGCAAACTGTTTTTTTTTCAAGGGTCTACATATATTTTTCCTAATCTAATGAAGTATTAAATGTATTATCATATAATCTATTCTGCCTAACTGCTAAGAAACCTTTTCTCTGGGATATCTGTTTGTTTCAATTTTGGAAACATATCTAGAATTGGTGGCCACCAGAAAAATATAAAGATAATCAAAGTCATATGAAAACAATTTCCATTTCAGAAGAGGGAAGAGGTGGGCTTATTAATAAGAATTAAAAAGGTCAATCAAATGGATTTTTGTTGTTACTGCTTTTCCTGAATAACGTAGACAAAACAATCTTGGTGCTTCTGCACCTGCCGCTGAGAAATGGGTTTAAGAAAATCTGTTTCCCAGGGATCCGTCCTCCCAAGGATCCGTCCGAAATAGGGATGGATCCGAGGAGGCCCCGCACGTCTGCACACGTGCGGGGAGAATTGATTCTGCCCGCAGGAACCCATGGGTGCTGTGCGGAGACCGCAGCACCCATGCTAAAGGGGAATGGGCCTCCCGTGCTGCCTACGCCGCTCCCAGAGCCATGGGACTGGAGCATACAGCTGCCAGTCACCGCACATTTCCGCCAGTGCGTGGCCCATGGGGGAGGGGATTTGGAGGCAGCCCGGCCTGCTTCCACCTTCCCCAAGATGGCGGCCACCAGCACATCCAGCCCCCTCGCCTCTCCATGTGCGAAAGCATCCTGCTTCTGAACGGACTGAGGCAAGGGGCCAGATGGAAGACCTAATTTTTGAGGTCTTCCCGGAGGCCGGATCTTTCAGCTACGAGGCTCCATTAAGAATGAGTCTCGTGCGCCGGAGTGCAGAAGTGGCCGTCTCGACAGGTCCCGGATCTGGCCTCCAGTGCAGAAGATAAGTCCTGTAAGTGTCTTGTATCTGTCCTGTATATGTTGTTAATGTGTTTTAATGGCCTCTGCGGAAGCAGCCAAGATGTTTCTTTGGATCTACAGAGTTCACATTTGTCAGTGTGCAGTTACCACTTTCTCTATTAAGACACCTAATTATAAGAAGATATTTATAAAAAGAAAACAAGGAATCTGGAAAGCATCATAGCCTATCCTACACACTTTTAAAGAAGTAAACTCTGACATTTGTAATTTCTTAATTCATAAAAACCAGCTGCTGCTGTTAGCAAATAACAAGCAACTGCCTGTCATTTATCTATGACATCACTGAGCTTATTCAATTTATTCCTCCTTTCCAGAAGTTTAAAAATCACAAAAAATGCCAATTGCAGAACATGCTTCTGTGTTTCTCCTATTGATACGCAAAATAATGTCCGCACATTGCACGCGACAGCTGCTGCAGATGATTCCCAGTCTCTTTAGTGCATAGTTGGGTAATTACAGAAAGAAGGAATAACCTGCAGCTTAAGTAGAAATATGGGTAAATGTCATATAATGAGCCAAGCCACCACTACTAAGGCATCCAGATGTCAGTTATTTGTTCTGCTATGTTCAGATATTCTGGAATAAAGCATGGAAATTCCAGAACATCTGTGCATTATTCCAGAATATCCAAATATAGCAAATAAGGAACTGATGACAACAGCAGATTTCATAGACAATTTATTATTTAATATGTTTATTTAATTTGTATTTGATGCTCCACCTGAAATTCCCACAGTAGGTCATAGTATACAAGAAAAACACAAAGCACTAAGACATATTTAAAAGACCATCTTCAAATCCAGACAAGACTACATTCAGATGTATGCTTTAACCAGGTTCTGGACAACATATAAAACTGGTACCTGACATCTTCAACTGCAAGCTATTCCAAAACTGGGGGACACCACCAAAAAAGGACCTTTCACATGCCATAACTCCTTATACCCCTATGGGTATTAGAATTATAAGAAGATCATCACTTCGTGATCGTAAAGCAGCTCTATACAGGGGAAGGCACTCCTTCAGATGCCCAGGGCCCAAGCCATTTAGGGTTTTATACTGTTTGTCATTATCAGCACTTTGAATTGGGCTTGGTAACAAATATTTAATGATTATGTGCAACACAAGGATTTTGTTCCTCAAAAATGTTACATTATGGGTTAATTTCCATTCAAGGAATAAAACACAATAAACAAGGCAATTTACAGCGCTATTTACAACGCTATTTAAAACACGTTAAAAGGAAGCAAAGGAGCATCTGGCAATTGGATTCAACCCCGATTTTGTGTCCCCACGCTTAAAACACTTCCAAAAAAGATTGGGGAAAGCTATTCTTTCCCCTCCTCAGCCTTTTCCCACCCCTCTCTCCCCATTGCCCAGGGCACACGGCGGAGGCAGCAACTCAAGCCCCTTTCGCCTGCTCCACCTCCACCCCCACCACCCCTAGCAGGGGTTCCCCCTGAAAAAGCACCCTGGCTGGCTGGCTCTGCTGCTGCCGCTGCCTGCGCGCGCACACACATACACACATCTCCCAGTTCCTGCAGCAGCTTCACCCCTTTCCCCTTTTAAAGATCAAGGACGGAGACTGGGAGGGAAACAAACAGAATTGCAGGGCAAGATTTCCCTGCCTCTTTCCTTGATCTTTAGGCTTGCTTGGGTGGGAAAGAAAACATTGTTTTAAGGTGTGAAGTGGCTGAATTGTTACAATGAAACAGTCTGCTGTAGAGGGGAATACTATAGCGTTCGCACAGCAATAAGGAAGAAGCATTTTAAAAGCAAAAGCAGAAAAAAACCCCTGAAAAATCAGGTGTTTATTCCATTTTTAAGCCAAATAATCCTCAAAATACCCCTGAAACTGATTGGGAATGGGGACGAAGAGGATCCAAACCATTTGTAAGCCACTTTAAATGACTGGAAGTGGGGACAAAGAGGATCCAAACTGTTTTGAAACAGTTTTATTCCCTGAGTGAGAATTCACCCTATGTGAAAATGCACAACGAGGGCAATATAAATAAATGCAATGCCAGGGATTGGGGAACTTCCCAGAGGCTAAATGGCTTGGAAATCAAGTACAGGGGTAATATGGAACCTTCTAATAGGAGAGAGGTCAGGGAGGACAACCACTGGAAAAAACAGCCTTTCCACAAAGTATCTTACCTTAAGAAAGGAGCCAAGAGGAGGCAGAAGAAACCAGAAGAAAGCATAAAAGAAGCAGAGGCATAGAACACAATCCTGCTGGAAAGTTTCTCTGTGAGTTCTTGCCTTTATCAATTAGAGCAGCAAAGACCCTTCAGAGTTGCCTTACATGATGCCTCCTGTCACCCCCCTTTCCTTAAAACACCTCATTTTTCAGGCAACCCCAAAGGATCCTCACTGCTCCCACTGATTGAGGCTGGAGCCCACCAAGGCACATTCTGGCAATCAAGCTCTGTGTTCTCTGTGCCTCTGCTTCTTTCAGGCTACAACCAGTAATATCTCTGGCTTCTTCTAATTCCTTCCAGCACTTTTCCTAAGGTGAGATACCTTCAGTAACAGGTGTTGTTTACTGCAACTGTCATCTTCTGCTCCCTTCCAGCCCTCAAACGCACTCTGAAGAAAAGAATCACTCTCCAAAATGAAATGTGCAATAGCCAAAGAATGGTGCACATTAAGACACTATTTGTGATGAACAATCAAGCATGTATTCGCAAAAATACATTGTGCAACAATATTTAATGGGAGGGTATACTGCAATTCAAAAGCGAAACTGTTGTTCCTGGGGTTCTGTACAACAGAGAAGAGTAGCAGACTATGTTTACAGTAAGGACAGAGATCCAAAATTGTTATCTGAATCACTTGGATGAAGTTGCTAAGCAATGTGAATACCATCACTAATACTGCTAATAATGCTATCACTACAGCCACTATCCCAATCATTGTCAACAAATCTCCCAAAGCATCAAATGTTGTGAAATGAGAAGGCAAGAAAAATAACTTGCACTTAGGATCTACATTGTATGAAAAAATTTACAGCCAACTGCCATAAACACCGGCTACCTCCAGACAGCAGCTGAATAGCCCACTAGCAAGGGAAAACATAGAATATCAATCCCATCTCTGACCACGTATGGATGCCTGTTTCAGCTTTCATGCATGCAGCAATAACTGTGCTATTGCTGGAAAACCTATGACAGCTCTGGGTTTTCCAGCAATAATTTTTAATGTGCTTTTTTTTGGGGGGGGAGTAGGGCTATGGTGGGGTTGCCTCAGATAGATCTCCCTCCCATCTGGTTGGGACCATCATGAATTTCATGAGGTCCCACTGTCTTTCATTTAATTATAAAAATAACCAGTCGTTACACAATGGCAAGTCCATTCTTTGGCATTCATATCTGAACACAGACAGTAAAATGTTAAATTAAAAGATAGCTGTGAAGTTGTATCTGGGCTGGGAAAGAACAGCAACCGAGACTTGCATTATGTTTCTTGTTTCAAAGAAACAGATTAAGCAGAATTCAATGTGGTAAAAGCACTATTAAGTATTCTTTCTGGTTGCCTTCACAGACCCAAATGAATTGGCAAGGAAACTTTCACTGCTAATAAAAAGTATCCCATGGGTATGTTGGGAAATTCTGGCACCGCCATAGTTTTGTCTGTTCTGTGGCTTGTTTCAGCTGGGCTTTATTACAATGATTAAAGAATCAATGCTTGTAGAGAGCATGTTTTCCAGCAGAAATAGGCCTGGGCAGTGCCTTATCTTGTATAAAAGAGGAATCCATGGTATAGTTGATGTTGCATAGCTAAAAGAATCATTATATACCATACCAATTGGGATGGGTACCAAGAAAAAAAAAAGAAGCACAATAAATGCAGTAGCACAGATGCGCAAACCAAAACATAGATCACATATAACCAATATAATGCCCCTCAGACTAATAATGCCCTGGCACACTTAACAATCTGTAGTAAAAGAGAGTAAAGGAAGGTATAAATTATAGCCCACCACATCTGGAACACCTCATGGACCAAACACTATTAAGTGTTTCAAAGTGATGATGTATTAAATACACACAGTTAGCATCTTTGAGCTAATAACCAGAAGATCAGAATAATCAGAAAGTGTCCATCACAACAGAAGATGCAAAATAATGCAGACATCTTTCCCAACAATAGGTATAAATATTCAGGATTTACACAAAAGGCTTCACAAAATTATTAATGCAAACAAAACCAAGTTGTCAGACTAATTTGTCACGCAACAGCTTGCTTAAAGTTCATAATCAATTCTGCAAATACAGCCACTTATGCCATCTCATGCATGGCAAAGGTCCAGAAATGCACATGGAGTTCTACATCCAAACACAATGAATGGCACCAACAGTAGACAATGACTATTAAATTTTAGATGGATAATCTTGAACCCATTCAGAACTAGGGATCTGCATGAATATTCAGCATATTAGGAATTCATAAAATTTTGACATTTATGGACAAATCAAAAGGGATCAACATTTGTAGGCTGTGTTCATTTCTGAATCAAATGGAGACACCCCCCCTCCTATTGCCTCCTGCCACCCCTACCTTTGGCTGCCGCCACCACCACATGTTCCTCACAGGCCCACGTAGACCTTCCGGATCTGCGCACACAGCTCCCATCTCCAGGGCATAATCCCCGGCTGGGAAGCGGCCCACACCTACCCAGAAGAGTTATTGCAGCTTCTGAACAGTGCTGAAATGACAGTGGATGACACAACCACGTGCCCCCGTTTCACTGTGCTGCACCACGGAAGCCCGGTTGTGTCATCTGCCATCATTTCAGCGCTGCTCAGAAGCTGAAAGAGACCTTCCATGTATGTGCATGCAGCTTCCAAACCTTGGCATTGCAATCCCCAGATGGGGCGCTGCATGCGCATACCTGGAAGGCTGTTTCAGCTTTGGAGCAGCACAATAAAGATGGCAGACGATGCCCCCGCAGCCTCTGTACTCCTAATGGAGTGACATACACAACCTAAAGATATCTATTTTAAGTTAACTTGAATATGCATGGAATATTATGGGATTAAAATAAGTTACACTGGACAGTTTCACAAATGCACCAATCCCATCGAACCATCAGTGACTAAAAAGGAAAAGGATCTCAGTTAAATTAAAATGCTAAGTCCATATAAAAAGGACATATATGATGAAAAAGATTATTGAGAAACTAAAAATATACTTTGTAAAGTTTTGATGAAGTTTGTTCTGGAAAAGACCAATAAAAAAACACCAAGGGGATGAACTACTCCAGCTTAAAGGAAACATCATAACAATGATCTTCAACCATTTTCACACAGAGCACACAGCAATCTCTGCTTATCTACTCCCAAGGAGTGATTAAGGCAGTGATGGTGAACCTTTTCAGCTCGGTGTGTCAAAATTCGCAAGAAAACCTACCTTAACTCAGGTGCTGTGTCACATCTAGAAATATCCATAATTTTGTGATACTGTATTTGTAGTTCTAGTGAAAAAGTTATATTTCTGATATATTTATTTTATTAAAAGCAAAAACAAATAATTCTTTACATTAGTGACTTTTGTTGCTGTATTTTGTTTGCTAAATCTTCAGTTGAAAGTTGGTATTTTGTACACTTCAAGAACAAGCAAGCACTACATGCCCAGGTGCCAGGGTGACCATGTGTGTCACCCAAAAGAGCTTGGCGTGTCACCTGTGACACGCGTGTCATAGGTTAGCCATCACCGGATTAAGGGGTACTTGGTACAGGAATTTAATTCACCAGCATACTCTTAGATGTCCTGTAGGTGACTCCAAGGGTGTTTTTCCACTGTCATTAGAAGTACCCATTAAGTACCCATTATTTAATGGCATTAATGTACCCATTAATGGATACTTAATGGGTACTTCTAGTGACAGTGGAAAAACACCCCAAGAATACCTAGGGACCTTTAGTTACCTAAAGACCGTAAAGAGTGGAATATGAAATCATTACGCAAGATAAATAATTTATTCCATTCAGAAACTAAATATTTATTAATAAACTCAAAGTATTTCCCAGTAAACCAATAATGGTCCTTCAATATTTTTACTAGACAATTATGAACCTAGGTAGTCATTTCTGATGAGATCCTGCCTTGCACATATTTGACATCATATAGTCTCTAACATGTCAATGTCTAGCTTTGCATAGTTTTATTAATGCAGTGTGGAAGAAAAATGGGTATACAGAAGAACAAAATTGATGCTTTACAAGAACCAACAACAGAGTTTTTTTAATAACCTAAATTGAAACTATCATATACTCACATACTTCTAAGACAGTAATTCCCCAGAGGCAGTTTGTATTAGTCAAGGATACATTTTAAATGGATCTGTATACTCACAGCAGGATGTTTTGCTATTAGAGTTATGCAAAAGCACCATCATTTAGTTTGGAACTGCCTGCCAAACAATTCATTTTTCATATTGATAGTTCAAGAGCCAAGAGCAACAGTGTATGTATATGATGAGAAAAAGAGAAGGCAATCTTGTTACAGCATGAATTTTTCAAAAGAAACAGAGAATGCATTATTAAACCCAGTTCCTTCCTTCATGTTAACAAGTAGAATCATATGCAGGCAATAAAAAAATAATATCACTCAGAAAATAGGACCCCTCTAAGTTTTCACAGAAAGAATTGTTAAAGAAATACTGCAAGTCTAACCAAGAAGCAGAGAAGCACATATCCAGCCATAAGCCTAATGTAAAAAAAAATGGCTTACCTAGTTATATTTTATGTGAAATAAAGACTAGTTCTATATTTAATTTTTTTCAATGATGTTTTGACAATTAGTTTTACATTTGCTTTTGGGTTCTGCAACTAGACTCAGCATTGTAAAAGAACAGCACAATTCTGCTACAAAAACACATTTGTATCATATCTGTCAGGAAAAGAAAAATACTGTTCAGTATTTTTAAAATCTCTAACATAATGCTTCACCCCTAGATGTATAAGAATGTAGGCACCTAAAACGGACAATGGTAGATATCTCACAAACTTCAGAGGAGAGTACAGTATTTCAAAATCTACGTGGCACAACAAAGAAGTTTCACCTGTGATGTCCAGCAATTAGAGGTAAGACTTTCATAGAAAATCTCAGTAACCTGAGCATATTCTCCAACATATTCCTAGACATAACAGAGACAAAGGGATGTATTTCCATTACTTACAACTGACTTTTTCTTTGAAAGACTAGAGTTGTCCCTTTTATGGACTACCCCAATGTTGGGTAGTCCAAATTTGTTCCCACAAGTATAGTTGCCCCCATTAAATATGAGACAAGTGTCAACTTAAGTATTTAGCATTCCTGCACATATCTTCCGCCACCAAACTACATGGTGTGTTAACACAGTAAAAGTCACATCAACAACTAACCAGCTTTTAAAAAGCAATGAAGAAAACCATTTAAACTAATTTTTAGAAAGCATAATGAAAAAATTAAAAGAAAAACATTAAGTCAACATCAGGCACTATAAAAATGTTAAAACTACTTGTTTTGGATTTGCCATTCGGCTGTGTCTGGTAAACAGAAGTACAGATGGATGCCCCTCTCTAGCCTGCAATGGTCTCTGGGATTCTTTTGGAGCTCCCAAATTGCTGAGCAGGTAACTTTTAAAAAATGTATATGAACTTGTGCCGCATCTTCACTCTCCATTGCTAGCCACCAAATTACACTTAGTAAACAAAACCTTATGTCCACCCACCCCATTACAGTTGTTGTTTCACAGATCAAGCACACTTCAGAATCCAAAGAGCACCTGGTGGTGTCCTATGTTGTGCCAGCTGCAGAAAGAAATCATGCAATTGATCAGTCTGGAATGATGACATCTGTTTTAATATTGCCAGATTATTTGGCGGGAGGGGAACCTAGTTTCAACTGATACTTTTACTGTCAATATTGTTATCTTGTTGTCTTTTATCTTACAGAGAACAATGTTAATGTATTATTTACATAAATACAAAAATTAACTGCAAACTGACACAAGGTTTCAAAAACTTTGTCTAAGTCTCTACCTGTAGGCCATTATGCTATTATATGACATTAGGACAATGGAAATAATGAAATACAAGATAGGCTGCTTCCGGACAAGACACAACAGGGCACCTTGTGTCCAGCAGAACAGGGTTTGCGTTGGTGGGCAGAGCTCATCCAGTCCATGCAGGCTCCTGACTAGCTTTTCCCAGATGTCAAAATGAAACTGAAGTCAAAACACTGGTTGCAGGACCAAAAAATGCACCCAGACTGTTTGCTACAGCAGGTGGATGCTTGCACCTGCCTACAGAAAACAATGTGAAAAGATGCCAGGAAAGTAGAACTCCCTGCTGTCTGGTCAACACACCTCTTCTGGGGCTCAGGGCAGTAATTGGCCACCACCACAGAAAACCCATTTGTCTGCCCCAACTGCTGGCTGAGCAAGGCATACGTTTTAGTTGCAATAGCTTTGTCTACTTTTGAATTGTTCACTATAGTGCATTATTATGGGAGGGTGGAAAGTCTGACGGCTACTACTTGGCATTACAATGCTCATTACATTGTGCACATAATATAAGAAGATAAGAGGAGCCCTGCTGGATCAGATGAAAGCCCATCTAGTCCAGTGGCCTACCAACTGCTCCTGGGTATCTCAAGAAGAAGAAGAGGAGGAGGTGTTGACTTTTCGACCCCACTTTCCCCACCCATTTAAGGGGACTCAAAAGCGTCTGACAAAGCTTTCTACTCTTTCTACAACAGAACACTCTGTGAGGTAGGTGGGGCTGTGAGAGCTCAAAAGACAGCTGTGACTAGCCCAAGGTCTAGCCCAGCTGTGATTAACCCGGTGGAGAAGTGCAGAATCAAACCTGGTATTCCCAGATAAGAGTCCAGCTCCCTAACCACTAGACCAAACTGACTCAAGACAAAGGCAAAACCTTCACCTGCTTTCTGCTTCCTACACTAAGAGAAATAGTTATAGGTTCAAAATATTTCATCTGCCAGTTCAAAGCACAGACTATATCATCCAAAGCAGCCCGATTAATAGTTCACAGTCTCATTAATAGTATCTACATGGACAAAACCTGTTTTACTGAGCTGATTTTCAAGAAAATATTTTTTTAAGTTGTCTTCCCTATCCCTAGTAGCGATTTTATGACACCTCAAATCCTGAAAAATTGCAGTTACTTTTTAATTTGCTTCAATACTTATTTTCATACCTGTTCTATTAAATATTAAGTAATATTTGGGAGGGGGGGTTACCCACATGTAAAACAAAATACAGATTCTTTCTAATGTCAGGCATAAGAGACAAGTCCAGGTTTGTTTCATCACCTTAGCAGACAAGTATAAGGACATCCAATGATAAATTAGAGAGCAGAGTAAGCATAACATAATGCCATCATATTGATTTATCTATCCACACTGTACCCTCAGGCTTAGTGACCTTTTAAAGTAGTAACCAGTAATTCCCTCAAATGAGGTAATATTCTTATGATTGACTATTTACTTTCCTCAGTCCTGGCACTATACAAGTAGATAGCACAACCTTACCTTTGCAACAACATCCATTTCCCCTTCAGCAGGACGTAGGGGGAAGGTTATAAAATATGTATAGCCCCACAGCACTATCGGAAAGGGCAGGCTTGATGAAGCAGTTTCTCTGTAATAGCTTTAAAGCAACATGCGATCACAATTGCTTAGACAAAAGATCATGAATTACAGCTCATTTTAACTACCAGTTAAAATTTAAATATTTAACATAAAAATATCACAACGCAGTGACTAAACTGATGAACACATGAGACAAGGTGCAGCTGAAATAAAATCCTGAAAGTTACTTTCAAATGTCAGACTAAGAATTTTTCATAGTATGTTTTGACTGTACTGTACTATAACTTGATGTTTCATGAAACATTTGCAGGAGGAAAACTTGAGGAGAAAGCCCCACTAAATTGTGATTTACTTCAAGGACTTTCTGCTTGCAACCATGGTACCTCAGAGATAACACCCTCCTGTTCCCAAGCCTGCTCTAACCCACATTTTCTCACACAGACTGTTCGGGAGGGGTGGAGGGGCAGACTCATGTGTGAACAATCCCACTTCAAGGCCTTCTTAAACTTGCCCCAGGGATGCTTTTTTACTGTGTCTGACCACACCTTTAAACCCTCAAGACATGCTTAAATAAGGCTTTCGTACTGTAGTACTTCATATAGTTAAATACTGAGGGCTCCCTTCATGGAGCTACTTCATTAATATTTGTAACATATGGTAATATCATCATCACTATTGTTTTATTGTAATTTTTTTTTTTACCATGAACGAAACAAGCTAACAGAGGGTGTTTTTCCATGGCGCTCCTTTAACCCGAATCTAAGAAGATCCAGATCTAAGGAACGGGTAATTCCCTTAATCCGGATCTAGTAGATCCAGATTAGGGGAAGTACCCAATGTGTAGCCTGCCTGCTGTGGAAACACCGGATCATCCATTTCTAAATCCGGATCTACCCACAAGGGATCTGCCTGTCACCCCAGGTGTTTTGGGGGACAGGGGGTACAATATCTGAAGTTCAGAGATTAGCAAAGGCTCTGAAGTCTCTCCGAAGTCATTCCGAAATCCCTCTAAAGTCATTCCAAAGTTGCCTTTGGAGATTAGCACAGGCTCTGCAGAAAAACCCCTTTGGAGCCTTTGCTAATCTCCAAAGGCAACTTCAGAATGACTTCAGAAAGACTTCGGAGGGACTTTGGAGTTTTGATTTTGGGGCACCCCCCATGAGTGCCCCCTTCCCTGAGCCTCCTTTAGACCCCATTGCCCAATTGCAGTGGAAACAGCCTCTCTATAATCCAGATTTTATGGCTGAATACCCCCTTGTAGACCCCTTTAATGGGGTCTATAGGAAATCAAGATTATAGGTCCTGAAGGATATGTATGATCTGGATTTCCCAAGCTGTGGTGGAAACAGAAATGTCCCTAATGGGGTCTGTGGTGGAAATGGGGTCACCCGGCTATCAGCCAAATGGGTCCTTAATGGGTGCTAAAATGGGTACTTTCTGCCAGTGGAAAAACAGCCAGACAAAGCAACTGATGGTTGCCTTGAAATACAGAAGCTTGTAAACCTTGTAAAAATAATCCTCACACAAATGTAACACAATTCATGAGCAAATATTCTATATCTGACATTTCCATTTGATAGATGTAGTAGTATCAGACATGTAGTAGCCCAGGTAATCTACTCATAACTTCTCTCTCCCAAGCCAGTTTGCGAATTACAAGGTTACCCTAAGCACGTGGTATAGCTTTCTTGTTTCAAGATGTTCTTGGCAGCTATGCAGTATAATTTTGATGTCTGGGATGAGATGTTTAGTAATACAGTATTTTAAACAGCAAAGTTGTGCATTTACCCGCAATAGTCAGCAGCAAAGAACTGAGTAATAATTGTTACTTTAAGTGTTCATGGAAATGTGCTTCTGTCAATATAAATATCAAACCAACTGGAACTAAGGTGCCATTTGTTTCAAGTTACACAGTGAACCTAGCAAATTGAAATTTTAGACTTCAACACACTTACTTGGCAGTGAGAAATCTAGGTAGAAATTACAGAATTTATTATTAAGAGTATTTAAAACTGAAAGCAATGATTTCAGTTTTAATACCATGAATTCTAGGCTGTTAGGGCAAGGTATTTCCAATTATCATAGGTAGACTATGGAGTACTGATAACCAAGTGGGAATCAGACTAGTCAGAAGAAATTCAATCACTGAAGATTCTCATCTTACTAACCATATTTATGAAGAGTTTCTGGTATGTACTTAAAAGTAATAGTTAACCTTGTTGTGGAAAAGGACATCGTAAAGTTCACAAATGAAAATCATGCCAAATTATGCTAGTCACTAAAATGCATAATCAAGAGTCCTAATGAGCAAATACCAATAGCTACCTAATACTTAAGAAGACTTTTAATTTGAGAAAACTGTGGCTCTTTCTTCATGGACTGTTAATGCACATTAGTACACATCCAGGCCTCCAGATTTGCACATTACTGTGGATCTAGGAGTGTCCACTCCCGCCAGTAAAGCTTCATCTGCTTTAGATGGGGCCTAATCCAGATTAGGGAAACCTTGAATTGCAGGTAAGTGCAGAAAAGGTGCATGATATGGAAGCAAAAGTTCAGCTATTTTAATAACTGTTTCTCTACTGGGACCCATTGCACTTTAACGTCTTTATAATCTTGCAATCTTCCTGGATCTAAGTAGTTATCGATCAACAACAATGTGACTTATTCTTATACAAATATAAAGTTGGATCTAAGAAATCCAAAACAAATTGAAATGTATATTTCCTCTACTGTGCCCAACAAATGCTTTTAAGATTTACTGTTAAATCTCCTTTGCTGTATGCTTTGCCACAGGATCAGATGAAAAAGCTAATGATATTTCATTACGCTATTATTATTTTACAAGTCACTGGTATGGTACTGTTTTAAAAATATTTTTAAGGTTAATACTTTTGGTTAGAAGCCACTGAGGGAATATTAGTGTTTTTCTTCATAGCTTGCATCAGTTTACCTTTAAAACAGACACAAATTGTTTCAGTGTCTTTTTTAGAGGAAGTAAAATATGAGTACAGCATATACTGAAGAGACTAATTTTTTACAAAGTATAGTATCTTAAGAACCCAACATAAACATGATTTTACAAACAAATAAAAAACAACTGGTGAAAGAGAAAGCCACTAGACTAAAATGATCAGTACATTTTAGCCACTAATTTAGTAAATTAAATCTGCTAAGTTACCCCATTGCTGCAAAAAATGGTATCAATTTTAAACTGAGGAAGTAAGAATTAAAATCCCATATATGTCCAGAAATAATAATCTGAGTAGAACGTCTTCTCTTAGCAGTAGGGTTGTAGCCTGAGGCATATCCTGGTCAAGGCTCTACTTACTTAATTTTATTTTTATCCTACCCTATACTTGAAGGTTTCAAGGTAGGTAACAAAAATAAAAACAAAATATAAAATGAACACACTAAAAACAATAACAGTGCCTGAAAGTGTGGAGGACAAGTTGCTTCTTCAGCCAAAGATGTAAACAGAAGTGTATTTGCTGATATCCTGAACATATCAAGTGAGGGTGTAGGACAGATATAAGGGAGGAGCCTATTCTGGGGCTGCCACTGAGAAAGCCCTATCCCAGATCCCCAGCCCTCTAACTACTGAAGATGGTGGTATAACTAGGAAGGGTCTCCCCTGTAGATCTTAATGCACTGGAAGATTCATCTGATATGCAACTACTACAATACCTCAAACAACTAAATAAAAGAAATATAATCAATATGGCCTGCATAAGTATTTTTGTCAGCTATATCATATTTTTATAATTGTTCTCAAATTTTATCAGTTCAGTGATGACCTTTTATGATTTGTGGTTTTATCTTCCCAATAAAAATGTTGGTCACTGTAATTATTAATAAAAATATAATGTTCTGAGGGAACTGGAGCTACAAAAAGGAATACGTAAGAAAGCACAAAGAAACCACAAGAAGAAAAACCTTTCAACTGATTACCTTTCAACACTTCTCTTCCCATGGCAGCCTTTCATGGAGAGCTTTAGCGGGTTTTTCCACTGACCTCCCTTAATCTGGATCTAAGATGGTCCAGATCTAAGGAATTGTTCCTTCAACTAATTTGGATCTGGTAGATCTGGATTAAGGGAGGTATCCGATGCATCCCCATGGGCGGTGCAGCACCAAATATCAATGGGTGCTAGCCTGCCTGCAGTGGAAACACCAGAGCACCCATGTGGCAAATCCAGATTGACCCACGTGGGGCTCACCTGTCACCCCATGTTTTGGTGGGGGGGGGGGGACAGGGGGTGCAAACTCAGTAGCCACTCCAAAGAGTCTTTGAAAATTCTCCGGAGGTTTGTCATAAGCTCTGGAGTTTCTCCGGAGTGATCTGTTGCAAACTTCGAAGATTCTCCAGAGCCTTTGACAAATGTCCATAGGATTGGCATTGCTCTTGCATGGGATCCTCTTCAGAGCCAGCTTTGTAGATTGTGCATAGCCTTCGGAACTTTGGGTTTGGGGGCAACCCCCCCCATTGGTGTGCCCCCCTCCAGACCCTACTGCCCAATCGCGGTGGAAATGCACTCTGTATAATCCAGATTTGATGTCTGAAGACCCCATTGTAGACCCATCAAGGGGTCTACAGGAAATCCTTCAACTAATCTGGATTTAGTAGGAATCTGGATCTATAGGAAGGACCCATTCAATCCGGATTTCTGTAGAACTGGTGGAAACAAATGTGGCTCTAATGGGGTCTGCAGTGGAAATGGGGTCTTCCTGCTCTGAGCCTATTGGGTCCTTATTGGGTCCTTAATGGGTACTTACTGCTAGTGGAAAAAAAACCCTTAAACACCAACTATATTGTTTAACGCTGATTAAAGTGAAACCTACCCATTTTGTACAAGACAAGCTTGTCCCAAACATTCGCTAGATCCCAACAAATATGAAACCCTCTGACACCAGCAGCTCATCCATGCATTAAATCTCAATTGTTTATTTGTTTGTATGTTTCTGGAGCAGGTAAAATTTTACTGAAAGCTGCCCTGAAGGTTCTGGCTTTCAACTTTTCATTTAGCCACATCTTAGAATTTTTCTGCATGTTTTTTCATGCATTATTATAATTCCATAATTCCCATTTAGAAATCAGAAGAGTTTCCACTATTCTACCCAAAACTAAATGATTTTAAGTTACTCATGGATAAGCCTCACTTACTGGAATTCCAGACCACAAAGCATACTAGGAGCAACCTTCCTGCCCCCTGCTGGAACATTCTGTCCACCCAGGGCCTCCCTTTGACCACACAAGCATGTGGAAGAGTGTGCTTGCTGGTCCAGTATATTAGCTTGTATGGAATAACCCTCTGATACTGCCTAATGTATCCTGATATGATACCAAGGATAGCAAGTCCTTCTTTGAGTTGTGATCATGTTCTCCTGTTGTTTTTCAATAATGTTGCTGCAGTGAGAAAAATCTGTGGACTAGGTGATGCCTGGACTGAACAGATCACTTACCATCACTTGCTTTTAATTTGGATTCCTGTTTTCAAAACATTTCATGTCTCTCTCTCTCCAGTGAGATATCTTTTTTGCTGGGAGAACAATCCTGAGGATACACTTTGCTGAATTTAGACTCTAGTGCCCTAACCAATTTGTCTTGATACAGAAAATTACATTTTTTTTCAACTCAATAAAGCTTACTTGATTTTTTCAACAATGCAAAAGGAAGATCCTATTTTCTTCAACAAAGTTTCCAATAGCTTAAATGGGCTTTGAATACAGGGAACATACAGTCAGTGCCAACCCACCCCATGCTTTAGCAGTTGGTGTAGATGCCAAATTCCTTTTCCAGTAGAGGCAATAGCTTTTGAGTCCACTTTAACAGGAAGAAAAATAGTTATCTCCTGCTGGACAAACCAAACCAAAAGTCTAGCTCTCCATTAAGCCAGTTTTACATTTATCACAGCATTAGTAATACATATTAGATTTTTACAGAAATTAAACAGATTGTGTTTCTTTCCACTTGGAATTCAAATAATCCTAAGTGTTATAAGAGTATTTCTCCTAGAGTGCACATTTGAACTCACAAGAATACTCTGTCTGCTTTGTTATAGTTAAGGTTGATCACAGTCAAGCCACCTTAAAATTTATCACTGTTGCTCTGTTTTAGGATAAAAAACCCATCAACTAAAAAGTAATGCACAACAGTATCCCTGTAAAAGTAACCATGCCAGCCTGTTTAATATCATCTGCCTTGGACAATACCCATTTCATGATTTTTTAGTAGCAGACTAAATTTTATAACAGTTCATTTTAAGAGGCTTTTAAATAAAATCTTCTCACCCCAACACTTAAATATGCATCTGAACCCATAAAAGGAAGCCAAAAGTGACAGAACTAAAGCAAGGTTAGCTAAAACAAAAATGCCTCAGTTTTAGCTGTGTCCAAAGTAAACTTTGACTATGTGCAACATTCTTCTACAAAATAAACTGAAGTCTTTTGCCAGCAATAACCTATATACTGATGTGGTATTAAAAGAAACCTGGACGCTTGAACTGAGAGACAAACTGTCAACCAACCACTAATTGGATTTTATGATGTGAGTCACAGCTTAGCAATTTCCCAGAATTTAATCACACTGCACCCAAAAAGATTAATTAAAAAACAGCCACATATTTTGCTAAAGCTCTATGTAACATAAGGCAAAACAATGAGCTTAGTAACTTTACCATAGAATTTTATAAACGAACAAAGAAAGGTTAAAAAAAATCTTTAACTCGTTTTTTTTAAATCAAGTTAATTATTTAAACATGAACCTCTGAATCCCTTGAAGCAAAAATTGATCGTTCCAATTTATTTCGCGGAATTTAAGTACATGTGGCACAATTACCTTCAGCTTTATTTAAACATTTTATTTCAGTGCTATGCTATGAATCAGTAGCTCAGGTAGACCAAGAATATGAATGAAAGACTTCCATTCATGAAATTTTGCATAAGAAGCATTTAAGCACCAGATTTTAGCAAGTTCAGTTTTGTTAAATGATGACCACTGCTACCTTGCTTCTGCCCATGAACTTTCTAGGCTAGAAAAGGTGGATTAGAAATGGGAAGACAACATGCTTGGATACATGCTACCATCCCTAAAGTGCTTTTGCATTGCTATTTTTGCAACAGGTGAGCACAATCCTTAGGCAAGAAAGGTGATGAGAGCATTAGTTTGAGTTGTTAAATTACTCTTGAGATACTTTGTGGGAGGGGAGCACTATGTGTGAAAACAGTCTTAGGACCAAGTGCAACTGACATGTAAGAGTTTGAGATCTAAGAAAGATATTATTGCATTCTGAAAGGAAAACCAACTGGCATTGTAATAATTTTTAACATAAAGAGCTGAAAGGACTTTAAGAGAACAATTCTTAATTGACAGGAAAGTAGTGGGCATCTGACTGGAAATTTTAGACTCCTCTAAAATAAAGGTTTCATTTCAGGCTAAAACAAGAGACTGCCAGGGATAGCTATCAAAAACTTTTTAAGTATTCCAGCTGTGGAAACCAGCTAGAAATATTATTGGATAGTCTGGCATGGAAAGAGCAGAAGAAAGAATCTACAAGAAAAAGCCTCCAGAGATATATTTACAGTGGTTGGAATAAATAAAAGAAACTGAAATCACATACAACTAAGAGAAGAACCAAATACTGAAATTCTTTCATCAGCTGAAGAAACTTGCAGGGAAAAGACTTTTTATATAGGCTGGAGGCTATGAAAGTGTCAGCTTTTAATTGTCTAATTGTACTGTAAACCATTTTGTACATAACCTTTCCCTAAAACGGTACCATTCCCACCGCAAGAAATGTAAACCGTTTAAAATGCAAGAACAGGAGCGAGACCCGTTGAAATGAGTGTTTTATTTACAACGCTTTGGGGTGATTTAACACGTGGAAAGTGTGTTAAGCCAACCTGATGTGGGGACTGTGAGGGCCGAAACCATTTCCAAACCGTTTTAAGTTTGTAATGGGAACAGGCTGATAGTCTATTTGAAAAGATGCAAGTTTAATTTTGGGAAGTGCTCTGATACTTTGTCCCCATATTATTTTAAAATTCTCCGTGCTCATCTTCCCAGTCATTTTGTGTTTTTTGAAAACTATAAATTCGTCATAAATTATTTCAGAAAATTTCATGTGAATTTTGCGCTATCAGTAGTAGCGCTGGGGGGAAGAGCTCTCATTGTTTCTCTTATCTTGCTGTAGAAAAGTTATTTTGAAAATAATTATTTTTATTATTGCTGCATCTTTTCACTCATGAAATTTTTCAGTATTGTTATCTGTTTGGATCATTTATCTAATACAATGATAAAAAACCAATTTGTTTAAAAAAGAGAAGCATATTGATTAATGCAATTTTTTCACATGTAATAGTATTGCATTTACATTGTTTACATTTCCTGAGAAGAGATTTCAATAGCACAACTAAGTAGCCTCTACAGTCTGAGATAGAAATCTGCATTTTAAAAGTGTCTGATTGCTTAATTATTGGATTAAGCATAGTCTTTTAAAAAGCCCCTTGGATGGACAACTTGCTAAATATTTTATGGACCACATCTGGTCTGATGATTTGCAACTGTTAAAATAGACACATAAATCAGTACTTCCAATCATCTTTTGTGCACAAAAAATATACGCTGAACTAAGATACTTTTGACATTTGCTATTTATTTATTTATTTATTATTTATATTTCTATCCTGCCCTATACCTGAAGGTCTCTGGGCGGGTAACAACCTTAAAATCCACCATATCAAACAACAATATATAATAAAACAGTAAAAACATCACGTCAAAAATCCAACATATTAAAAAAAAACACCCAGTATCAATTAAAACAGTGGTGTTTACAGTGGGGAAAACATGGGGTGTTTTTCCACTGCAGCCCTTAGAATGGGTACATTCCTTAATCCGGATCTAGTAGAAACTAGAAACTGTGAAACTAAGATTTTTATTTTTTTTTTGCTGTGTCTGATCACAGCCTGAGTCACTTCATTCTGTAATGCACACTGAGACTAAACAGAAGATTGAAAATTCTTACTACTATAGTAATATCCAAACAGACCCAGGAAAAAAAGAAAACTCAAACTATTTCTCTTCTGAAGAGTATAAAGGCATTTAAATTTATATTTATATCCTGCCCTGTACCCAAGGGTCTCTGGGCAGCTAACAACCTTTAAAATAAAAAATATCAAAACAATAAGAACAAATACAGCATTTAAAAATCAACATGATAAAAACAATACAAAAACAATTAAAACAATAATGTTTGCAAGTGGGGGAAATACAAGCAGCATTTAACCAAAGGCCTTCTTCACCGACTTCCTGAACACAGAGAAGGGGCCTGATGCACCTCCAGGGGGAGACCATTCCATAGCCTGGGAGCCACTACTGAGAAGGACCTCTGGGTGACCACCCGCCTAGCTGCTGAAGGTCGTGGGACAGCCAGGAGGGCCTCGCTTCCAGATCTTAAGACACGGGCACGTCGATATGGGAGAAGGCGTTCCTTTAGATATTTTGGGCCCAGTCATTTAGGGCCTTATAAGTCAGAATTAACAGCTTGAATTGGGCTCGGTAGTGAATAGGCAGCCAATGCAATTTTTCAAGACCAGCATGATATGCATCCGGCTAGCTGTCCTGGTCAGCACTCTGGTGGCTGCATTTTGCACCAGCTGCAACTTCTGAACTGTCTTCAAGAGAAGCCCCATGTAGAATGCATTACAATAGTCCAACCTGGATGTTACCAGAACATGGATAACTGTGGCCAGGTCATCTCTGTCTAAAAAAGGTTTTAGTTGAAGCACCAACCGTAGTTGGGAGTAGGCACTCCTGGCCATGGCCTCCACCTGAGCTTCGAGTGTTAGCGCGGAGTCCAGGAGTATCCCCAAGATACGAACCTGTCTCTTCTAGGGAATTGCAATCCCATCAAGGACAGGGGATCTCCCAACTACATGGACCCGAGAGCCTGTGACACACAGCCTCTCTGTCTTGTCTGGATTCAGTTTCAATTTATTGGCCCTCATCCAGCCCATTACCATCTCCAGGCACCTGTCAAGCACTTCAACCACCTATCCTGTTTCAGATGGCACAGAGAGATAGAGTTGGGTATCATCTGCATATTGATGACACCTCATTCCAAATTTCCTGATTTCTCCCAGCAGCTTCATGTAGATATTAAATAACATGGGAGATAAGACTGACCCCTGGGGAACCCCACAAGTGAGTTCCCAGGGTGTCGATTCAGTCTCTCCCACAACAACTATCTGAGATCGGCTCTGGAGTTAGGAGCGGAACCAATGCCAGGCACTGCCTCCAACTCCTAAATCCGTAGCTCCTCCAGAAGGATAACATGGTCAATGGTATCAAAAGTCGGATAACATGGTCAATGGTATCAAAAGTCGCTGAGAGATCCAGGAAAACGAATACGGTACCATTTGCCCTGCCTTTCTCCCAGAGGAGATAATTGACCCAGGTGGTTTTCATGCCATAACTAGGCCTGAAGCCAGATTGAAATGGGTCTAGATAATCAGTTTCTTCCAAGCATGCCTGCAGCTGAACAGCAACAGCTCTCTCTAGCACCTTGCCTAGGAAAGGTATATTGGCCACCAGGTGATAGTTGCTTAAATCTTCTGTATCCAGGGGAGCTTTCTTCATGAGGGGGTGTACCACAGCCTGTTTAAGTGCCAACGGCACCACCCCATCCCTCAGAGAGGCATTTACCACTTCCTGGATCCACTCAGTTATACCTTGTTGGCTAGCTTTTACCAGCCAGGAAGGGCAAGGATCCAGAGAGCACGTCCTCGGCCACACTCCTGCAAGGAACTTGTCCACGTCCTCAGGCCACAATAATTGAAACTGATCCGAAATAATTGGACCAGGCAGTTCTCTGGACGCCTCCCCTGGACTAAGTCCAATTGTGACATCTAATGGCAAAACCTTTTCTTCACTACCCACTCAGGATGTGAAACAAGTTGAATGTTGTTGTTTGTGACAAAATATTAGGAATAAAAATAAGCTGAAATATAAATACAGTCTATTTATTTACTTAAGAGGAAGGAAGTTTACCAAAGCAGTCAAATTTCATCTAGTACGAAGCAGAAAGTCCAAAAGTGAAGGCATTTATGGCACTAAACGCCATAAGACAACAAATAACAGCAGTATCACAGTTCAACTAGTTGGTTCTTTGCTGCTGCTGCTACTTCTTTTAAAAAAACTTTCAAGCTCATTCCTAAGGAGCTGCAGGTAAAGCCAGATTTTGCAGCATATTCTTCAGTAAAGCAATATCAGCAGTCAATAAATGGACAACACCACAATTTATTTTTTAGTTAGAGAGTGGAAATGAAGAAGCCTATCATAATTCTCATACAAGGATGCACATTCCAATAATGTGGAGAATAATAATAAAAACATATGCCCAACAATATAGTGGATCGCCTTCCTCATTTTACTGTGAAATAATAAAACACATTCTTTCAAAATGCAGCATTCTGTAAAAGATGAGGCTCAGCAGAGACCTTTAACGAAAAACAGATGGATATGGCTACGTGTCTGCTACTGTTTTATTTCTCAGCATCAAAAAATGTCAATAGGTTACCATCTGTTCCATCCTGTGTTCATAATGCAAGCATTTTTCCTTACTCATTGCATGTAATAGATGTTTTGCTCATTTTGTTTTGTTTCTTTAACATGTCAAAATGTCGTTTTAGCAGCAAGGAGCATGCAACTTTCCAGATTTTGTTGGTGAAAATTCCCATTGTTCCTTGGTGGTAGAATCTAAACATGTAGCTGTGTTGGTATGGATCAGTAGCAAGGTGGTCTATTAGCACCTTAGAGATTAAAACAGAAAGAAAGAACTTGGTAGCATAAGCATTTGTAGACTAAGCCTGCTTCATCAGACACATCATTCCTTGTTCAAACACATAGTGAATGACCCAATCTAAGACAACCGACAGTCTTGGCATCCTTAGCACCTGAGAACATCCCTCTAAAATTCATTTCCTGTGTCCCATCAACTTTCCTGAGGGGCCCAGTTTTCAGAACTGCTGTAAAGCACACCTTAGCTTGAAATATTTGTTACATAGCCACTTTTGAAAAGTCCTGTTCTTCCAAGCTACATGAGCTGACAGAAGATTACATTTATGATCAAAAGAAAATTCTAACTGGAAGTAATAGACTTCACCTTTATGTTTTATAAGTAGCAAAACATAATTTATTCACTCTCATTGCAGGCACATAAGAATCTGCTTTCTACTTCATCACACCATTAGCCCCCCTCTGGAGGTTTGCCAAGCACCAACATTGTATGGTTTTTGGTGCCTGGTTAAAACATACCTCAATACCTTAGGCCTTTTGATGTGCTCTGAGTGATGTACTACCAGGGAAGGAGGGAGGGTTATATTTAAAATATTTTATCTTTTTATTGTTGTGACCTGCCCTGGGACATTTAAGTGAAGGACAGGATATAAATTCATTCTAGATAGATGATAGATGAAGATATAGAGATAGAGATAGAGAGATAGAGAGATGAGACTCCCAATGTTAAAAACAAACTTTTCCGTCACGCTTTTGGAAGTTGTGAAGAATTCAAGAGATTTTCCATGCAAAAAAAAAATTCTGTCATTGTGCTGCAACCCTTCTCAAATAATGTAAGAAAAATACTGTTTGTCATCTAGTGAACACATCAATCTAACTTATCAATTTGACAGTGCAATTCCAAGTTCAGATCACCTGGGCTGAGCAAAATGCAGACTGTGCAATTTCCTGTCCTAGATGACTACTGGAAATCTGTCAGGGACCTGAAAAAACATGGCAATAGCCACACAATGTGCAAATATTCTGTTTGTACATCTGCCATTGGTAGTTCCCTAAAAATAAAGACAATGCATAGGAAAAGGACAAATGAGTTCATGCAGCTCTGCAGAATCAAACTATCCAAACTGCTCTTTATCTGCAGCTAAAATGACCCAGTTTATTATTAATTTACAGAGTGGTTTGCACAATAAAAACAAGTTTCATGGTGCAATTACAATGGCAGCAGAGATCATGCCAGCAAAGAATGGCAGTTTGTAAATTCATAAATTTTGTATTAATGCTGTTTAGATAGAGCTTCATATGAGACTTGTTAAAACACCAATTGGTCAGAGGCAGCTCGGGCTGTCTGCAAACTTTCACAGCAAGTCCAAACTTTAGTCCAGGAGAGCAGACCCCTGGGATGAGGATAAGCAATCCATTATTTTAGGTTTGATCCCTAACTGTGTTTAATGCTAATAAGATTCTACGTAATTGCTGCCAACATCTCCTGATTTGGATTCTTCCTCAAACTGTAATGGTGGCATAGCTTCATGCATAAGTAATATTTAAACAATAAAATCAAATTTGTGCATGTACAGACTGCCCACTACACACTGCTATTACAACAGCAAGGAATGCTATAGTAGTAAGCCAATGGTAAACTCAAAGATGTTCAGAAAGAAGGTTGACCGGACTTACACACACCATTTCAAGGCAGATTATTAACACAAAGACCTGGGGTGCTATAAACTGATCTGCCTTTTGTAAGTGGTTAAAACAGCAACAACAGAGGAATACTGCTCCTCATATACCACCTGCCCTTGGCTTGGTAGAATGATGCTTCCTATCTTTCTCTGTTCTACGCAGGACCTCTAAATCCTAACACTCCACATTCATAGCCCTAGGTCTCCCTGACATCTCAGCCTCATCTGTCTCAGTGCTCAGCCTTGCCTGAAGGGCAATTCAGACTTCTGGCTATTTATTCCAGCCCAAAGCCACTTCATTGAAAGCCCTATTCCTTTAGAATGCCTCTTATGGGGCAGTTCAAAGGACGTTAGAAGATGAAATGTTCTGTGCACTAATTTTTTTGGGGTGGTGGTGGTGGCTCAATCCTGCTACAGTTCTCTTTTCCATTTTTATATAACAGGCAACACTTCTAGTAAGGTTTGAACTTAAAGATCCAGCAGTCATTGCTTGTGTGGAATTGGGCCTGTTCAGATGTTCTATGCTTGGAGTCTTATCGAATATGCTAGATTTCTGATGCCTCTAGGGAAATTTTCAGATACCATGGCTAGTGCTCCTAATGAAGGTTTGGGCTGATTCTGGAATAGAAAGTTGACCAGTGTTCTTTACGTTGATTGGTCCCATACAATTTTGACATGCTTCTAGCATCCAAATACCACCCTGACATTCCCAGGACTTGCAAGCTGATGCACAAATCCAAATTTGAATCCAAACATGTGAGAATGTGTTATTGTGTTTACCATGTGGCAGTCATAGCAGCAAAAACAAACAACAACAACAACAAAAAACCCTTGGGGGGTTTCCTCTCCCACTAAGAACCCATTAAGTACCCATTAGGCTCAGAGCAGGAAGGCCCCATTTCCACAGCAGACCCCATTACAGCCACATTTATTTTTATCAGTTCTAAGGAAATCCAGATTAAATGGGTCCTTCAGGAACTATAATCCAGATTTCCTGTAGATCCCATTAAAGGGGTCTACAATGGGGTCTTCAGGCATCAAATCCAGATTATATGGAGTGTGTTTCCACCGCGATCGGGCAATGGGGTCTGGGGGGGCTCCAGGGGGTGAACCCATGGGGGGTGCCCCAAAACTCAAGGCTCCAAAGCCTATGCACAATCTCCGAAGCCGGCTCCAAAGCTGGCTCTGAAGAACAGCACAAGCTCCGAAGGGGAGCCCACATGAGAAGAAGAAGAGTTGGCTTTTCTACCCCGCATTTCTCACCCATTTAAGGGGACTCAAAGTGGCTGACAAAGCTTTTCTATTCTTCCCACAACAGAACACCCTGTGAGGTAGGTGGGGCTGTGAGAGCTCAGAAGAGAGTTGTGACTAGCCCAAGGTCACCCAGCTGGCTTCATGGAGGAGGGTGGGATCAAACGTGGTATTCCCAGATAAGAGTCCAGCTCTCTAACCACTAGACCAAACTGGCAAGAGCAATGCCAACTCCATCTGGAATACTGTGTGAAGTTTTGGCACCTCCGTTTCAAAAAGGATATAGTAGAATTGGCAATGCTTCAGAAGAGGGTGACTAAGGGACTCTAGGACTTCAGTAAGAGTGGAGGTTGCAAAGTCTGGAGCTTTTTAGTCTAGAAAGGAGACATGAGAGAGGTGTATGAAATTATGCATGGGATAATCTCCTCATTCCCAAATACTAGAATCAGAGGAATCATGACAGGCAAAAGTTGTTGTTGTTTTAAACAATGCGCTCAGAAGTTCCCCCCAAGACCCTTACACCATGGGAAGGAATAGGGCTGCATTCTGAATACTTCCATTGCTATTACTCCCAAGCAAGCACCTACTGATAGATCTGCCACGTTCCAGTATTGGTTTAAAAGCAGTAAGAATATGGGGGAATACTTTAAAAATATTTTTTAAACACAATAAGCCAGTAAATGTACCTGGAAAAAATATTAACATTTAAATCTGAAATCTTTAAAATTGCCTGCTGGCATCAGCACATTCAACATCAATAACTGAGCATATACACAGGAAGTCAGTATTCATTGACAACTCAAAAGCTGCTATATTTGGGTTTCAAAGATTGAAAGAAAATAGCTTTGAAGCTGTCCATTTCTCCTTTTAGTGGACGGATATGTCCTACCAAGAACTACAGATAATTTTGCACTGCAATCAACCAAATAAGCAAGGACCTACTGTGATGGCTATTTCAAATGTAGACTTACTTTCCCATCTCATAATTATGTTCTTTTCTGCACATAGCTCAAGCTTTATGGGCAAACTGCAATTTTTGTATTGCTTGAAAGCAGATCTCGGGGAAGTAAGCTAGACATGAAATATTGACCCTTCTACCAAATAATTATCTCTCTCTGATGATGCTTTTTATTCCTCCATAGATTTGCTATGGTCTTTTTCACTGCCAAAAACAGCATAATGTCAATCTAATCATTTACAGCACTTCTAGCTTCAGATGTTTAGCTACAATGCTATTTAGGTGCCTTGGAATCTTTACAAATACATAATGCGATTGCCTTACAATTCCAACTTCCCTTATAAATAATCTGTAACACTATGAAAATACAGCTTACATGATCTCTAACCTGTCAAAGAATATTTGAGAGTTAAGTGAACTTGAAGTTCAAGGCAAAATGAGCATCTGGAAGTCTGCCTTCCTTGCAGTTAGCTCAGTAACCCAAGCTTATTTTAGCAGAAAATTATGTTCTGCAGCAATTGGTCAACAGTTTTATTCATTAGAATATTTGACAGAACGGATGAAAAGGAAAGTCTGCTGTTTTTACAAGAAGAATCAACAAGGTTTGGCAACAGATTTATTCCTCCCTCTGTGTGGTTCTCCATGTTCAAAGATACCTTTCTTCTGCTGGGAGGCTACATCTATTTTTGCAACTTATCTTCTTTGATCATTGAAAAGTGAAAGTTGTCATGAACTGACCAACTGTACAACTGTACAACTGAGTTTCTTGAACCATTCTCAGGATGTGACCAGACACAGCAAAAGGGATGTGTGTGTGGTTCTGAGGTTGAATTGTTCACTCACCAGTCTGCCCTTCTCTCTCTCTCATAAATGTCCTAGGCTGGAAAAAATGGGTGAGAGAAAACTTGAGGGTCACACATTACTTTTCCATCTCTGCCTGTGATCAGACAAAGCAAAAAAAAAAAAAATCTCTGAGGCATCTCTGTGGTGTGATTATTCGTACACCACTCTGTCCATTTCTCTCCTGAACATTGTGTGCTAGAAAAGGTTGACTAGAGAAGCTCTGAGAACATGAGTGCCACACACTACTATCTCAGAGGCACTCCTGAGGAGCCCCTTTTGTTATGTCTTTCTCTTACACACAGGCATGGACACATCCATACACACCTGGGGTACTGAAGGAATTAGCAGAGGTAATTGCTGAACCACTTGCTGTAATCTTTGAGAAGTCATGGAGAACAGGAGAGGTCCCAGACGATTGGAGAAGGGCAAACGTTGTTCCTATCTTCAAAAAAGGGAAGAAGGTAGACCCAGGGAACTACAGGCCTGTTAGCCTGACTTCAATACCAGGAAAGATTCTCGAACAAATTATTAAACAACACATATGTCAGCATTTGGATAGGAATTCAATAATTAACAGTAGTCAACATGGGTTTGTATCAAACAAGTCATGTCAGACTAACTTGATTTCATTTTATGACAAAATCACTGAATGGGTTGATCAAGGAAATGCAGTAGACATAGTATTTCTTGATTTCAGCAAAGCATTTGACAAAGTATCTCATGCGATCCTCATTGAAAAATTGATCAAATATGGGTTTGACAAGGCAACTATAAGGTGGGTTCAAAACTGGCTTAGTAATCATACTCAAAGAGTGGCTTTAAATGGCTGCACATCCAAATGGAAGGAAGTGTCAAGTGGAGTACCACAAGGTTCGGTCCTGGGCCCAGTTATGTTTAATGTTTTTATAAACGATCTGGACGAGGGAGTTGAAGGGAAACTGATCAAATTTGCTGATGACACAAAGCAAACACCAGAGAAGAGAGAGAGAGGATTCAAAAAGATTTAGAGAAACTCGAACAATGGGCTGCAACTAATAAAATGGTATTTAACAAAGAAAAATGCAAGGTTCTGCACCTGGGCAAGAAAAATGAAAAAAGCACATATACAATGGGAGGAATTCGGCTGAGCAGCAGCACATGTGAAAAAGACTTGGGTGTCCTGGTAGATCATCAACTGAACATGAGTCAACAGTGCGAGGCAGCTGCAAAAAAGGCAAACGCAATCCTGGGGTGTATTAGGAGAAGCATAGAGTCCAGATCACATGAAGTTATTATCCCCCTCTACTCTACCTTGGTCAGACCTCATCTGGAGTACTGTGTCCAGTTCTGGTCACCCCAGTTTAAAAAAGACACTGACAAGCTGGAGCAGGTTCAAAGGAAAGCTACCAAGATGGTGAACGGTCTGCAAACCATGTCCTATGAGGAACGGCTTAAGGAACTAGGAATGTTTAGTCTAACAAAAAGAAGACTGAGAGGAGACATGATAGCTGTCTACAAATACCTCAAGGGTTGTCACAAGGCAGAGGGATCAGCCCTGTTCTCACTCTCTCAAGGAAGGACTAGAAACAATGGGGTGAAACTGCAGGGGAAAAGATTTAGTTTAGATGTTAGGAAAAAATTTCTAACAGTAAGAGTGATCAACCAGTGGAACAGGCTGCCACGGGAGGTGGTTGGTTGCCCTTCGATGGAGGTCTTCAAGCAGAGACTGGACAGCCATCTGTCTGAGATGGTTTAGGACAGTGATGGTGAACCTTTTGAGCTCAGTGTGTCAAAATTCGCAAGAAAACCTAGCTTAACTCGAGTGCTGTGTCACATCTAGAAATATCCGTAATTTTGTGATATTTGTAGCTCTAGTAAAGAAGTTATATTTTTGATATATGTATTTTATTAAGAGCAAAAACAAATAATTCTTTACATTAGTCTTTTGTTGCTGAATTTAGTTTGCTAAATCTTCAATTGAAAATTGGTATTTAGTACACTTCAAGAACAAGCAAGCACTACACGCCCAGGTGCCAGGTGACCAGGTGTGTCACCCAAAAGGGCTTGGCGTGTCACCTGTGACATGCGTGTCATAGGTTGGCCATCACCGGTTTAGGAGATCCTGCCTTGAGCAGGGGGTTGAACTCGATGACCCAGGAGGTCCCCTCCAACTCTACCATCCTATGATTCTATGATTCTATGATTCCATATAAGTCAAATTTACATTGAAGGGGTATTTTTTCTTTTAATCGTGTTGGAAATGCATTAGTACTGTATTGCATTTTTTCTGGTCATCTCTGTACTTTTCATTTGAGAAGTGTTACTAGAAAATAGAAAAACAGGGAATTACACACACAAAAATGGAATTGCACAGATGAGAACTCCAGGTGGAATGGAAAAATAAGAGGAGAAACAGCTGTTCGTTAAGCATAAAATGAGACAGGAAGGAAGAAAGAACAAATGAAGTCCAGTTTTAACATACGCTAGAAGAAAGAAATCATCACCTTCCAACAATACATTGAACTAAACAAAAAATTAATAGCTTAAGGAAGAATTAAATTATTCTAGTAAACCAGCTTATGATGAGAGTACTGTATAGGCAAAATAGGGGCATGCAGAGGGGAAGAGAATAGGGTTTTTTTCTTCCTTGCCCTCTATTATAGCAGTACTATAGTAGATAGGTCACTAAAACGGTATGCCCATGGGTCAGCTGTACACAGGTCCAAACTTTCAAAAGAAAATCACAATTAATGGATTGAAACCAGAACTCTACTCATCCATCTGTGTTGCTCTATGCAAGGATTAAAAATCACTACTATTCTTTACAGCTTCCTGTTACTGTGCACCCCAAGTTACTAACAGACAGTAGCTAAATCACATCTTTTGAGGAAAAGCTGTTCCTCAATAGTCATGTGCCACATTGTATAGTAGAATTATATGGAAGTACAGCAAGCTACTATAACATCAGAAAGCTGTGG
This sequence comes from Aspidoscelis tigris stejnegeri, assembly GCA_023333525.1. Lineage (NCBI taxonomy): Eukaryota > Metazoa > Chordata > Lepidosauria > Squamata > Teiidae > Aspidoscelis > Aspidoscelis tigris. The sequence continues at coordinate 60,662,378 of JALMGA010000004.1, forward strand.
AAGATCAACCAAGCTGCAAAAAAATCACTAGTATTTTGCTTTTGGAGAATCACTACATTTAAGATGTCAATCTTCCTTCTTGGCAGAGAAAGAACGGGGGGGGGGGAGATATATAAAATCGGCACGATAAAATGATATGACTTGCATCCACATTGCTTTTCTTTCAGCTCTTTAGCTGATGAGGCTGCATCCAGACATTGGTTATTTATTCTGCTGTATTTGGATATTCCAGAATAAAGCATGTATATTCCAGTGTATTCCAAGCTTTATTTCAAAATATCCAAATATAGAGGAATAATTAACCAATGTCTGGGTGTACTCAGTCTCTGATCTCTTATCTTCAGCATTTTAGATGACAGACTGTATCAGCACAATTAATTGTTTTGTTTTGCTATTTGAGTCCTTTTGGAATTTTTCCCCCCCAAACAGTGACTGACAGATTTAAGAAAGTTGTGAATATTTGAATACATGAAGTTCAGCATAGATACTCTCATTTTCAGCTTCTAGTATTTAACTGGTAAAATATTAAACTTGCTTCATCAGTTTATCACAAATACCTCATGTTGTTACTACTCACAGACTTGGGCAAAGGGAAGGGAAGGCTTCCACAATAAGAAAATCTTATTCTAATTTTTTTAAGACTGAATTCTCATACCGGTATTTTGGGCACATAAAAGAGAGTTATACTGAAGAATTACATGTTATGGTGAAGCTACATACAAAGTTACATGTTACAGTGAAGTTACATACTAAACATACATTTTTTATGTTACTAAACATAAATTTACTTATTTGGCAAACCCTGTGTCAAGATACTACATGCAGTGTTTCAAAGCAGAAGTCATCAACCTTTCTGTGGGCAATTTTGAAGGCATGTTATGGGCACCAAAGACTTTTGCTATTTCTTTTACTAGGTAGTATGTGAATCCTCTACAGGCTCACAGAACCACAGAGCACCCTTGGACCATATTAGCAATGTTACCTCTTGACCTTACTTTTTCCCCCCAACGTATTATGCTCAGGCTAGGTCTCTGTGCTGTTTTTTTAATCTATGTGCATTGTTATCCTACCCTATACCCTAAGGTATAGCCAAACTACCCCAATTCAGTTGTGTGCTGAGCCAGGCAATTTCTCATCCCTTTTCATTTTTCTGGGTGTTTGGGCAAGATTTTGTGAGATCTCAGGAAAGTTCACCCTCACCAAGAAATAGTAGGCCTCTCAGAATGGGGATGATCCATTTTCACCGCAAAGCTCCTTTGCTTTGCACTGAGGGTAAGTTTGCATTTTTGGTTTTAGGTCTGGAGGTACACTAAGCTTTTTCTACCAGACTACAAGGCAGTATACATAATCATTACAATGAGCTGGGGGGGGAAACTGCTAAACAACTCAAGCAAAAATTATTTAAACCTTTGTTATTCACTGACAACTACAGTTTACCCTTAGAAATTATAGTTTAACCTTATAATGTCTAAATAATATCTATTTATTTTAAATGTAAGGTTTCTGCACTGACGTGTGTGTGTGTTTAAATTTTAACAATAGTATCAAAAACATTCTTACCTTGCATTGTTGTTTTTGTAGGTTCAGAAAAGAGTGGAATGAGTAGGAGATAGATGAGGTAGACAAGTGACAGTCCATTGTAGCGAAATGCACATGCTGTACATAGAGAAAGGGAGAGAAAAACACATTATTTATATAGAAAGAATACAGTACTCAACAGAACAATTGAAATGACTGCACCATAACTAACAACTTTTAAAATGTATGTATGAGAATGGGAGAAATAGGCTCCTTCAGAATACAGACTTGCCATCTGCATGTTGGTGCACACTACAGAAGGCCCCTACCTGAGGTTAAAAAGTTAGTTGGGAATCAGCCACATGGCAGATGTTGAAATACTGTATCACTGACCTACCCATTTCAACTCCTTTTAGGCTACGTTCCCATTATCACTTAAAACTGTTTAAAACTGTTTAAAAGCGGATTGGATCCTCACCTTTCCCACCCACAATCAAGTAAAACAGTTTGGATCCTCATCGTCCCCACTGGCAATCAGTTTCAGAGGTAATTTGAGGATTATTTGGCTTTAAAATGGAATAAACGAACACCTGATTTTTCAGGTGTTTTTCCGGGTTTGGCTTTTAAAACTCTTCTTCCTTACTGTAGTGGGAACACTAGAGCAGTATTTGGGCAAATACATCATGAAATGGATTGGGGTTTCACCCTGCAGGTCAGCCCTTTCAGTTAAAAGGTACAGCAGGTGGTTTCACTGTAAAAATCCACCCTGTACAGCAGTGGTTTCAATGTAACAATCCACCCACTTCACACCTGATAACAGTGTTGCAATTATGTGCAACTCTGGCTCTTTAAAAGTTCTGACCTTTAGAAAGGGAAAGGAAGGAAAGCTGCTGCAGGTTCTGGGAGATGTGTGAATGTTTAAGGCTGTGTGTGCAGGTGGCAGCAGCAGCAGAGCCAGGGTGCTTTTTCCGGAGGGAACCCCTGCTGGGGATGGTGGCTGTGGAGGTGAGTGGGTGAATAGGGCTTGAGTTGCCGCTGCTGCCGTGTGCCCTGGGCAATGGGGAGAGAAAGAATCGCTTTCTTCAATCCATTTTTGGAAGTGTTTAGAGTGGGGACAGGAAATCGGGGTTGAATCAGATTGCCAGATGCTTTTTGCTTCCTTTTAAAGCGCTTTACATATTGATGCAAATCCCGATGTAAATCTCGATGTATATTCCGTTTTATTCCTTAAATGGGCACTTGCCCTTCATGCCATAAATACTAGGTGCTAGCTCAGAAGTAGAAATTTTAAAAATACACTAACCCACAAGCAGACTGAAATGTTAAGACACAACATGGAACTTATTGTTAGATTTCCAAGATTTTATCCTCTAAAAATAAGTATCAAAATAAAGTTTCATGTTATTTCACTTCTCCCATTCTTGAAATTAACTTATTTTAAGCCTCATAAGTTTTTTCAAAGGCAACTTTGAAAAGGAAGAGACAAACGTTGCTCAGGAGCTTTAATAGTCCATCCAACAATATATACCAGCCATTCCAGAGCACCTAGGGTAACATGAAATGAACAAAAAGAACTATAAACTGCACTTGTGTTTTACCAAATGCAACTGACTCTGGTGAGCGGTGTAATACACAACTGTACTAAAGAAAAATAAGTATCAGCCACCTAGCTGCAAACATAAACATTGCTGGCACAGTGTCAGAAAGGCTGGTGGCAGGTTGACTGCAGCCATACTTTGAATGAAAACAGATTGTCTGGATCCATTTCTTGGTGGCTCCCAAGCCGTAGTGTAGCACTGAAATGGTCTTGGTCACCTTAACTGATTACCTTTGTTTAGAAAGAGAGATGGGGATTTTTTTCTTGGCTGTCTGAAAATCTACAAGGTTTGGGAGTTAGAGCCCCTGCATTGCAAGGGTTCTGCTCCAATCTCCAATGCCGATACAACAAAGCTTTGACAGAAAATTTTCACTTGGCACCAATATGTGATGTTCCTCAGTGATCAATCTTATCTCCATGTTCTTTAACATTTATAGGACACCATGGTAGGAGATCATCAGGAGATTTATTGTGAAGTGTTATCGTTATGTAGATGATACCCAGCTCTGTCTATCCATTTCATCTGAATCAGGACAAGCAGTTGAGGTGCTTGGAAGGTGGCTGGAGCCAGAAACAGTGACCAAGAAACTGAAGCTGAACCCCAACAAAAAGAGATACTGTTAGAGATGTGCACAATTTTTCCCCTGATTCACTTTGCATTGAAGTGAATGGGATGGAAATTCACATTTATGCGAATGGAGCCATTTGAATGTGCTAGGCTTTGAATTCTCTTCAGATCCCTGCCAGCAGCAGTAGTACCTCCAAATCCACTCCAAATCTGATCAAATCTGATCTGAATCTGATCCAGATCTGAATCTGCTCTGGAGGCAACCAGGCAACCACTTTGAATGTAACAAAGCTTCACACCAAGGCACACAAGCTTTCACTTTGCATATGGCTGTCAGTCTCTGAATATAGCGAATATTTGATTCAAATGCAAAGGAAGGTGATGAACATTTTTTGCCCATCCCTAGATACTGTATTTTACAGACTCTCAAGTGTATGCAGTATAGGGAAACACTCCTCTGGACAGGAGAAATACAAATTGGGGTGCTCTATCATTTCTGTCACAAAGATCAAGTTTGGTACTGGGGTGTAGGGATGTGCACGGATATTCATAATGTATAAAATTTGGACAAATCTGGACGTTCAAATTTGAATAGAATGTTGACACATATGAAGATTGGCATTCAAATCTGGATGGAATATTGAAACATTTGTACAAAGCTTTGTTATGGAATCTTATGGGATTCATCTGGGATTAGTCTGGATTACTCATATTTTATCTGTGTGGGATCTGTATGCAATTTGTATGGGATTTGTATGCAAATTCATATTGAACTTTCGTATCAAATTTGAATCCTACTACATTCAAAGGGGATCTATTCGAATGAATACAAATTTTATTGTATTCAATTTTATACAAATTGAATACAAACAAAACATTCATGCACATCCCTACCAGGGTGATATCTATTCACTTAGGTTCATCTACTGTACTTTTTTCAATTGTTTTTATTTCATCTCTATTTTGTTTTATGTTTTTTGGCTGTTGTAGCCCACCCTCTTAGCTCAATGAAAGGAAAGTGTATATAGAAGTGTCCTTGGAGGTGCCCACACAGTCAACTAGGAATCAGACACAACTCAACAACTACAGCAACAAAACCCACCCTGGCGCACTGGGGTACAAGACAAGATATAAATGTAAATAAGAATTTTTTAAAAAATGAAATATTGTCACATTTTACTTCATGATTAAGCCATTGTGTCCTAGAATGAATGGGACAGAGGGACTTCTTTTATTTTTCTAATTGCTTGTACAGAATCATCTAACACTTATTATATGGATTTATAACCCACCTCATATCCCACCTTATATCTTGACTTCTAAAATGGGTAACAGTTGCTCTCAAAATACTATTTGCAGGTGCTCCAACATGTCCCCAAAAGAGGGCAGATGAGGCAAGTGACAGCTTATGACAGAGAGAGTCAACATTAGAAAGAGGGATTCCTATTTTTAACTGGGATGTCATCTCTATCTAGATCATCAGCTAGTCTGCAAAAAAAAAAGAAGGTGCCCTTATTATTATTGACTCGACTCTCGCATTGGTTAGCAAGTATACCAGAAGCCTCCCTTAGACCACACCAGTGTGTGGAAGGGAAGCTCCTAATACACTTACTGGTCCAGTATACCAGACAATGTGAATTCATCCAAGGCTAGGGACAGCTTGGTGTACAAGCACGTTCATCTGTTACCTGCCTGAATCCACTCCTTTGCAGTGTTCAGATATAACAAAAGGGGCACCTCAGAGGTGCCTCAGAGAAAGCGTGTGGCCCATGTGTACCCAATCCATCTCTAACCCACCTTTTCCACACAGAATTTCAGGAGAGGGACAGACTGGTGTGTGAACAATCCCACCTCAGAATCTTCTATAAGGCACCTCAGAGGCACCACAGAGGGTTTTTTTTTTGTTTTTTGCTTTTTTTGCTTTTTTGCTGTGTCTGATCACAACCCTTGTCTCGTCTCCTTCCTTCTGCAGGTAATCTGCTGCTGCCAGTGTTAACAGCTTCCAAGCAATGAAAACCTTGGGTTACCCATAAACAAATATTTATTGTCTTGTTTCACTTTAAACCTGACAAAATAAATAAATACAAATGCAAACTTGCTTACTTTTTTTTCTGCTTAAAGGCTTATTTTGTACTAAGATTTTCAAATAACTTTCTACCTTTAATATAACTTGCCATGTAAGCAATCAGACAGGAGAGCACAGCTGCATCAAATTTTCACAGCAGACTGCTAATGTAGAAGTTAACTGAAGTAACAGATGTAGAATATTTCAGCTTTATGGTATGACATCATTTCTTTAAAATAGCTGAAAATTAAGCTCACAACTAAACGAAGCTTACCCTTATGCTTCTATTATTGCCAATCATACTGTTCAGAACTAATTAAATCCTGCTGCTTAAATTTCAGGAAAGAGATTGTCATCCTGTCAGCTATGATACATGAATTCTTTTTGGTCCCAAAACTGTGTAAACATACAATTATATGCTAACTATAACTTTCTGTAGCATCACCCATACAGTCCTGCATTTTCACAGTCTGTTTCAGTATCTTTACACAAATTCAGATTCAGTATATCCCAGGTCAAAACCGTCCATTCATTCTCTTCTTCAATACTTCTCTTTCCACTGTCATTATCTTTGTTGACTAAGCACATGCTCTTAGATTAATCTTTGATATGTATCCCCTTTTTTAGTTTCCAGTACACATTCCTTGCGGTCAAATCAGCTCCCCATTCTTCTTGCTTGTACTGTATCTCTGAGTTAAAATGATGTTTCCTGTTCTCATTATCTCTGTCTTTCTTCTATGAACTATTATTTGCCTTCTAAGTAGGCAGTGCTCTATCTTTCTGCTCTCTTTACACTCTACGTTCTTGTTTCCCATCATTTGGAATTTCTGCTAAATTTGTAGATTATATCTCTTTCTCAAATTCCTATTCAAAGGCTACCTGTTCCATGGCAGCACACCAATATGGAGCAAATGGCATGTGGTAGATCAAAGAATCTCTCTGTAAGTTTTAGATCTGATATGTTAATACAGTGCTCAAGTGACCCATTATGAATGGGCAAGCCATTTTCTAAATCTGCAATAGCTCCATATTTGCTCAGTATAAAAACATGGCCCTTTCAAATCTTTGCTTCATTTACAGCTACAATGATCTCAAATACATGAGTGACAGAAGACCATCATACAACATATATGGTACTAAAAATTACATAAAGGATAATTATCCCGAACTAGTATTTTATGACTTTTAAGCATGCAGACAAAAAATTCAGTCACAGTTTTTGTCCCAGATTTATTGAAAACTTGTAACAAGTCAAAAATTCTAAACTAGCATCATGTATTGAGTAATAAATTTAAATTGATCATCACAGGAAATGTTACCATAAGGTAACATTAATCCCAAGAGGCAACTTTAGAAAAGCAATATGATATTTAGAACAGTCATATCATCTAAATAAGAAACATAGTCCAATTTAAATAATGTCCAGTTTAAATAACAGGCAAACATATCTTATCTGCTGCACCAAGTGTGAAATTCATATGGATGGCCTAAGTTTATGGCTTAAGTTGGGATCTTTTTATAGAAAAAAATGGAAATTCAAAAACTTAATGTTTTAAATTAATCTGTGAAAGAGTGCCCTAGGGTGCTAGAATCTTAGCAGAAATATACAATACATGCAGTCTGAAACAAGGGCAGCATAAAACACAGTTAATGCTCATGATTTCGGTTCACTGCTACTAGACCTTTGCCCAGGTATGAACAGTACAGGGAAAACATTAAGAACATAGAAAAGTGCATGCCTATAATAATTTCAGAGGAGGCGGAATGCCTAGTCTTCAATATTATGTAGCTTTCAAATTACAGTAGAACTTATCTTGGTTTACAAGTAAAACACATCATGGGCAAAATTTGAATTACAATTCCCGGACCTTCACCTTTCTCCTCCATTTTCGCAAGTTACTATTCAAATACTATTCCTTTCTCTAATCATACCTATACAAACAATTCCCTATGTAGCAAAAAATATATACCCAAGCACCAGTTTGACATTATTACTCAACCAAATTGTACAAAATTGAAAGATCGCTTACAAGTCTAATGATATTTCTTTATTTGTACAACTCCTTTGACAAGTGCAATGATGTGCACTGATTACTGGCGCTCGCTCTCTGGTACCAAATCAATTCAATAAAATATATAAACAACTTTTGCAGAAAGTTCAGAGCCTTCAAATGTAGTAGTCTATTCTATCAAGCCAGGACAATCGGCAACTACCTGTAAAATTATTATACGTTATAATGGCAGTAAACTTCATTGCCTAAAAAAAATTGGGAAAAAAGCCCTAGTGGGAAATAATCATCTCTAAAAAGCATAAGTCCCTGAAATAACTAATTATAAAGAGATCCATAGAAAAAGATTGTATCAGTAATACATAACACCAGCATTCCTTATCCATTTACTTCCAGTGTTTCCTACCAACTGCTGGCATGGATATAGGGCTATAGGTATATAATTCCACCTATGGTGAGAGTGCCCAAATGTACAAAATTACTGGCAGTTGATATTCTCAGAAATCTGACATAGCAAAAGCAGAAATATATTTTACTCTAGCTTTATGCCTTTTATTTCTTGAGAATGACAACAACAACAAAAAACTCAAAGGTAAAAATCTACTTAAATTCATGCTGACTGCAGTCAAATCTAATATTGTCCAATGCTGGAAAGATTACTCTAAATTAAATAAACCTATGTAGTATAGGCAATTATGGGATACTGTTACAAAGGAATTCATTTCTGCTCTTACACATAGTATAATCGGACATGATAAAATAACTTTTTCCCAAACTCAGCAGCTCCTCACAGACTATCAGCCCTTCCGGATGAATAAGAAACCCCCCTCACAAAAAACTGTGCAAAACTAGTTGACAAAATATATTTCTAATCTGTTCTCTCTATTAACAAGTTAAATAGAAATACTTCGCTCGTTCATGTGGATGAGAAGCTGCATAATTCTCTTCTATCATAGGCATCTTTCATACCTCTAACAAACCCAGTCATTAATTATTAGAGCAGGCTCTCAACCTTTTTTCTTCTCTTCCTATAACCAAAGCTAATCTACCTTACCCATAGTGTCACAGCAGATTTGAGGTTGTAGTCCTTCACTGTATGCTTGACTACACTCATTTATCTTCCACTCTACTTTCCATACACCTCTAGTCTGGGATTATCCCACGGCTATGCTGATAATTTGCACATGTCTGAAGCAATCCCAGCATAGCCTCAAGATATTAGGATGATAGCCTGCAATAACAGATATAGCAAAATAACTTAAACTGGTTTGGACACCTATTCACCTGATCCCCCATCTTAGGAATGGTAACCATGGATGTGAGGGGCCAAATCCAGCCTAAAATGACAGCCACATATGTGCGCAAGGTGGTGACCATACATTTGTGGGCATTTTGTGCTACAGAACACCCAGATGTATATGTCCAAACTGGTATGTACCTGGGTTTGTCCAATGCTATTGCCCTGTCATCTGGGCAACAAGCAATTATTCTGGAACTGCTTTATTTTGGAATATTACTAAATAGTGATATTGCAGGCACTAACTGCAGGCAGCCACATTCTGTGGTTCTTGATTTTTATTTTTATTTTTCTCTTTTCTCTTTTTCTCTTTCTATATATTTGAATATACATCAATTGAGATAATATCTGGTCAGAACACTTCGCTGTTTTTCCAATGGCAAACTAAAATGTCAGTCCCTCTGGGAATTAAAAGACTTCTCTCCATCTTCCCACAACATAAGTAAAGAGCATGCCAGAAGAAGATTTTAGTTTTCATTCACATCTTCACCACTTTTTTGCAATCAGTGAAAAACTGTCACCACTATAGTAAGGATGCAATCACTGGCCAAGAATCCATTGCAAGAATGAACTGATTTTGATCCTTATCTGCAGAAGGGGTCAGAATATTAAATGATACCTTGTTTGGAAACTTATTGTAATGGGGATATGATATGCAGTAATTACATGTGAAATAATATACCATACAAAGGAGGTAGGTTACCGAGATTCTGTTCTCTAACAGAAAGTACCATACATCAGACATATGTGCATTTTGACACTATATCTCAACAGGTTCTTTATTTATACATTGAAATATACCCTAACAACAAATCCCTTTCAAAAAACCATTAGGAGATAAAACATACTGTACTGTACTTTATTGTTCACACAACAACATCAGCAACAAGAATGAATACCTTCTTCATCAGTGTCTCTTTCAAAAAACGTCAGAACTTCAAGAGATGCTCTGAAAGTAATCACTTATTTTTAGTAAGACACTTATTTTAGTAAGACTGTCAGGTTCTATGAAAAATTAAACTTCTTCAGTCCTAAGCTATATAGAACTTTCAGGTTAGGTTTTGATCTTAAGAATATAAGAGGAGCCCTGCTGGATCAGGCCACATTTCATCTAGTCCAGCATACTTTTACACAGTGGTCCACCAATTGCTTCTGGACATTGTCCTCCCTCCCTACCCCCACCCCATATCTGGATGTAGTTTGGGTTTCCTTGTGCACAGACTCTCCTAAACTAAGGTAACGGATGATGGACGTGGGGTACGGTGGCATGGTGGTGTGGTGACTAGATAAAGTTGAAAATAGCCAGAAATGTGTGGAGGTCAGAAGGAGTCTTGGCTGCTAACTACCTTAAACTTTTGAATGAAAATACTTCCGTGCACATCCCTACTATATTCATCTGTGTGGGAAATATTCAATGGTGATGAAAAATCAAATTAGTTTGAAAAGTACCAGTAAACAATCCCAATGGGTGTGAAGTAGATGTCATATGTATACAAATTCTGTTCATTTTACTGAAAAGGCTATTACTCATTTTAAATTCAGAATGTTGGATAACCAGCTGGTATAAATTAAAGCACTCTTATTGGCATTGGCAGTAACAGTAATATAAGTTCTGCAGCTGCTAAAACAAATATTTTACTTATGCCAGCTGACCCTGTAGAACGTTAGACCCACAATTTACTAGAGCCTCTTCTGGTGTTTCAGTGTAGTTCACCAATGAAAGAGCTTCTGTGGTTTCCCTATTGATACAATCACAATACCAACTTTTCAAAAGAAAGATGCCTTTCTTTGGAATTTTACTCTCCCTTTTAGATTGAAATATTTTTCTAGAAACATTCCTTAGAGTTTAGGTTCTGATCCATTTAATTTTGATGCACTTTTATGACTTTTTAAATATGTATTTAGAGATAAATTCCTTATACCTATTTTTGAAAATTCAGTTAATGAAGGATATGAGTCACCAATATTTTTTGAAAATCCTACTATTTCAACTGAAGTTCTTGCAATCAATAGAAAATATCATAGTTTTTATTAAAAAGCAACGAAAACATACTAATTCTCTACGGCAAAGGGCTGGCTGTAGAAGTTACATTCTGTAACTTCTACCTGACAGTGTTTTTCCGCTGGCACTAAGTACCCATTTAAGCACCCATTAAGCACCCATTAAGCACCCATTTGGCTGAGAGCCGGATGACCCCATTTCCACCACAGACCCCATTAGGGACACATCTGTTTCCACCACAGCTAGGGAAATCTAGAGCCCTTTAAAACAGACAGGCTCTCCCATCTGTTTTTAAGAAATCTTCCCTTTCTTCCCTTTCCCCTTTGCCACATCGTCAGCATCATCCTGGGTGCTTTTGGTGCCACTAACTTCAAAGACCCTTCGGAGCCTTTGTTGCCTTTGACAGCGGCATTGCTCTTGCAAGGGGTTTTTCTTGGGAGCCTGCACTAATCTCTGAAGTTGCCTTCGGAGGGACTTTGGAGCCTTTGCTAATCTCTGAAGACAACTTCGGAGATTGCACCCCCTGTCCCCCAAAACACCTGGAGTGACAGGCAGACCCCTTGTGGATCAATCCGGATTTGCCACATGGGTGCTCCAGTGTTTTCACAGCAGCCATTGCTAGACCACCCGTGGAAACACATTGGGTACTTCCCTTAGATCTGGATTAAAGGAGCGCAGTGGAAAAACACTCTATAAGAGCCCCCATAGATCTGAGCAGCAGCCCCACATGCTGCTCATTTCTCTGTATCTTGGAGAAGGGCATCTGCCAGGATTTAGTTTGTACTCAATGAATCTCTGCTTTGCATTATATAGGAGCCTTGGCAAGTGGTTAAGGTTTTTTTTTTAAAAAAAATGAGAGATTCAATAGTTACACAGAATCATAGACCATTAAGTCCAACCATCTACTCAGTCTTGGAATCCAAATCAAAATTCTCCCATGACATGGCTATCCAGAATTTCACTTGGCATAGCCAACAAGCAAAAATACATCAAGTTCCCTAAGTGTTCTTCCAGTAAGGGATCCTTTCCAAACTTTGAAACAAGATCTTTCTTTTTAAACTAAGCCCACAACACCTCTTCTCACAGGAGCTGCTATAGCTCAGTAGTGGATCAACTCCATGGAAGCATAAGGTTTCATGTTCGATCCCTCCAAAAGAAAGGAAGGAAGGAAGAGCAAAACATTCCTTATCTGCCAAGAAAATTGCATAGAGTTGACCTCAACTTTCAGTGGCAACATACAACAACAATAAGGCTGCATCCCCAAGCAATAAAAAACCTGCTAAAAAAGCTTCTTTTGCCTCTGAGTGCCACCATGCCTGCCTTTTCTCCGAGCTTCCAGCGCCACAAAAGGAGGAAAATCCGCAGGAAAAAAAGTGCACTTTAAAGAAGACTACCAGCACACTTTTTGGAAGCCGTGGATTTTCCTGGTAGCATTTACCATGGGGACACTCCGTGGCAAAAGGGGCGGGGATTGCCGCCTGCACACACAGCCATAAAACATTCAGACATCTCCCAGAACTGCAGCAGCTTCCTTTCCTTTCCCTTTCTAAAGGTCAGAACTTTCAAAGAGCCAGAATTGCAGAGAATTGCAACATTGTTATCAGGTGTGAAGTAGGTGGATTGCTACAGTCACCGCTGCTGTACGGGGTGGATTTTGACAGTGATTAGAGGGAAAGTGTTGAGAGTGAATGAGCGAATGATTGCGCGGTCGATGGCTGCAGCCGCTGCCTTTGCTGGCACGGAAAGCCATTTTTGGGGGGGCGGGAGATCTGGGAGACAAACAGAGAACTGATGGCTATTTTTCCTTTGGACTCGTTGGGGATTTCATCCCTTCCCATTCCCACCGGCACTCTATCAACAAGAGAGGGGGCGGGGAGAAGAAAATGCGGGCAAAGAAAGCATGCTTCCATGGGGACGGTAGGTGCGTTTTAAATGTGTGTTTTGCTGAGCCTCATGCGGACGCTTATTCTGGAACTGAACAGCACTTTTAAAGTCTGCTGGAATAGAGGGATGGTAGAGGAAAACTAGAGTTGCAAATAAGTTGCTTGGGGATGCAGCCTGAGGCCGCATTGAGACATCACTTATTTATTCTGCTATATTTGGATATTCTGGAATAAAACATGGATATTAAGTATAGTTAATACTTGGCTGTCATTAATAATTATTTAGGAAGAAGTGTTGGCTTTTTTACCCTGCTTTTCCCACCTATTTAAGGGGGCTAAAAGCAGCTGACAAAGCTTTATATTCTTCCACCCACAACAAAACAACCTGTGAGGTAGGTGGGGCTGTGAGAGCTCAGAAGAGAGCTGTGACTACCCAAAGGTCACCCAGCTGGCTTCGTGGAGGAGTGTGGAATCAAACCTGGTATTCCCAGATAAGAGTCTAGCTCCCTAACCATCAGACCAACCTGGCTCACCAATATATACCTATTTTCTTCAGTTAACTGTCTGTCATATTTGTACAACAAATTTGTTTGAATAATTTTGTTAACCTATTTACCAATTTCCCCCCCAGAATTTTCTTATAGCTACACATTCCACCATAAATGTAAATATGTACCTCTGTTCCCACATCTAAACCATCATTCTGGAACTAAAGTTTGGGATCATATGAGAGAAGTTATGCTGGGTTCTATACTATGTATTGATGAATTTTATATGTAATTCTTTGATTCTATTGTTTTTAATAACTCCAGTTTCATCAATATGCCTTTGGATATCCTGTTCCTCTATACTCACCACTTGTTCCCATTGAGCTTGTAATGAACTTCTCATTTTTATTTCATTTCCTGAAATAAACACTGATATATATACCCCAAAATCATAAACCTTACCCTTCTAAGGATTTTCCCTTTCCATCTTTTAAGTACTGTTTTTATTTGATATTGTTTTTGTTTCTTCTTCACTGGTATGGTATGGCCCATGTTAGAGCAATAAAGTTACTGATAAACAAATAAGTCATTGCCTTTTGCATTTTTTTAACCTTTTAAATATTTGCAGGGTTACCACACTCTGGTGGTTTTGTATTAATGTGTCAACAATGCAAAAATCACTCTACAGCTTAGCATGGGGAAAGGGTAACAAATACTGGCATTTTCACAACTGAAATAATATCTGTGGCTATCTAAAACTAAGTACTAGAAGACCATTCATTGCAAGCAGGAGGTGAGGCTGGTCAGAAGACTTGTGAATTCCATCTGTCCTATCTGACCTAGCTGTGCTGGTAGCTGATGGGGACAAAAAGGCAGCTTAAAGGAAGAGGCAGAGCCAATAGTATGTGATTACCACGATTACATCCAGACATTTCTTACTTATTCTGCTATACTTGGAAATTCTGTAATGAAGCATGGATTTCAGAATATCTAAATATAGTGGAATAAGTAAGCAACATCTGGATGCACATGAAAACCAACCTCATTGAACCAAATGTATTATGAATATACTAGCCAAGCTGGAACAGAAGTGTGAAAGATAAACAGAGAAGGAGCAATCAATAGCTCTATTGAACACAGAGCTATTAGATATAGGGAGATCTAGTTTGTCTGCTTTTCTCACGAAGGTAAGGTAGTAGGATCCAAAACCTGAACCTGCTGCAGAACTTTCCAGCTAAGCAATCTCCCCAAAATGTACCTAAAACGTTAGCTCCAAACAATGAATTCCCTCTGCAATTTGAGAAAAATGGCAGACAGTAGTGTAGGAAACTGTAATTTGGGGTCAAAAAGGGGCAGTGGCAGCTACATTTGGAGAAACCCTATTCATCTTGAACAAGGGCTAGGGTTCCCGGCCAATTCATTGCTATATGGAAGAGTGAGGAGACATGTGGTGGGGTTTCCCTCCTCCCCCAAAACTGCACCTCTGCCACCCTACAGTTAGCTGGAGAAAGATCCCATTTGAAGTCTGACCCTAGTACAAGTACCCCTGTTCAACACACTCCATCTGTGGCTATCTAAAACTGTGAGTACTAGAAAACCATTCATTACACTTGTAGCTGTTCTCTTGCAGTGTGATTAGCACTTTCTTTCCTGCAACGCTGTAACAGCCTGGGAGCCAGTAGACAAAGTAAAGTTAATTGTCTTGATCCTCTGCGGTTACTTCTTCATTGTTAAAAGTCTACTGCCAGTAACATTGTTTTCATTTGACAAATAACAATATAAAAGGAGCCCTGCTGGATCAGGCCATAGCCCATCTAGTCAAGTATGGCCCACCAGCTGTTTAAAGGCATCTCAAGAAGACAAAGGCAAAACTTTCATCTGCTCTCGGTTCCCTGCAAATGGCCTTTAGACACATTGTGAGCCATTGTTCCACTGTGTACTTTGTCCATATATGGAAAGCAAAAGTAAAGCTTATAATGAAACCAGAGTTGCAACAGATTTCTTGAATCTGGCCACAACGGCATATGTAACTGAAAATGCTTTTGAATGGTGTCAGAGAGCATAGTTATATGAAGTACATCATGCTTTACTGAATTATGTCATTTTCTTTGTGTCTGAACCGAGCTGTACCATCTGAGGCAACTTGATTTGATGACTCAATCAAGATAGATAGCTTTTCATTTTGGGTGGGTTTGCAAACTCTCCTATGCAACTGATTGGAAGTGCTACCCTCCCTAAACATCAGACATAGTGTGTTGCTGAGGCTACAAGTGGTGCCACATACACATATGTCAGATCTGAAGAAATGCATTATTGGGGGAAGATAGACTATTTTCTGTCCTTGTTGGTGACCAACAGTAGACCTTTAGTTGGAATGTATATAAGATCACTCAAAACAACATATTTCACCTCAAACATCAAATCAAGGAATTGGGATTATATAATTTGTCTAATGTAAGTATAATTAAAAAATATTGCTTTTCCTACTCCATCTTCTATGGTCTTTTGTGACACCAAGTGGACAGAACAGTTTTAAAGAATGGTGTGTAACTAACAAGTAGATGTTATTTTGCATGGTTATTTTTAGCCATAACATTTGTACATGTGGCTTCTGTTGCTCATGGTTAACTGTCAAGAATGCTAATGTAAGATTATTTATTACTTCAAATGGCAATTGCCACACTGAAGTTGAGGTCTAGAATATGAAATTTTGGAAAACTACCATAGAAAATACATATATTTTTTAAAGCATATGTTGGAAGAAATTTTATACTGTAGTTGAAGGGGGGTCCTACTCCTAACTTTTTACTTGAAGAGTACTAGAAGTGTGCACAGAGCCAATTTCCACATTCTATTCGAGGTGAATAGAATGTGGAAATATTCGGCTCTGGCCAAATACCCCCCCACACACACACACACAGATGTGGGGGCATTCAAATAAATCCCCCACCCTCCCACCCAGTAGTCAGAAGTAGCGGTGGACCAGATTAATCAGTACCACAACAGTACTAGTGTCGTCTACTCCAGAACAAGCTAAGGGGCATCCACATATAGAACAGAACAGAAAAGAGCAAGGGCATGGAATCAAGGAACATATATCATTACAGTGACTCTGTGAAAATGGCTTCACAATTCCTCAGAAACTACATGTTGACAGTGATGGCAATGTCACATTGCATACAAACACATCTTGTATCCACAGCAATGGTGTCATCACATAACCATCATCCTGCTTGCTCCCACTAGCCGGATGCAGCGCCCGAGCAAAGAGAACACGGGTCAATGGTGTCGGACTTGGGGTACTGTTGTTAGTTGCTCACATTCACTTCTGTGGAACTTTGGTTGAGTGTCCACACTGAGTCTCTCCTTGGATGTATTTGCTGCTGCCATCTAGCCCATTAATGCAGATGCCTCCTACTGCTGCTGATCTGGATCAAGCTAATCTGCATTCATCATTACACATTTAGTGCAGTAAGTGCAGAAAGGACCATACAGTATATTACAGCTTTTTCACTTAGAGTATTTCTGAAACTTCACGCCAGCACACAATTTGTCTATGCAGAAGAATGAAAACAAAACCATGCACTTTTAGTTTTTAAGTGGTTTTTAAAAAAAGGTTAAGAGGCATATCATCAAGTTTATAAATAGGCAAAAAAAAATCAATGTCAGTACTTAAATTATTCCTGGAATGTGCTGGAAGAATTATCCTTATTTCTAAAGTCAAGATACGTTATGGAACAATATTTTGAAAGCACTGCTAAACAGAAATGAAGTTGCAGTCTTAGGTGCACTGAATCTACTTCTAAGTATGTTTAGATAGGCTAAAGCTATAAATAATAGATCCAGGTCTAATTGAATTGTATGTGTCTGCAAACACAGCATTGTATATCCTTCCTAACTGAATAAAAGAGCAAGAGAAGCATCAACAACACCAAAAAGTAATTAATCTTATCAATATCACAGTCAGCAGGGGCAATCAGGCATGCCAGATATCAGTGTTTAATCAGTGGCCAGATCATCTCCTAAAAATAATGCCATCTGAATTTCAAAACACGATCCAGAATTTCATAGAAAAATGTAAGCTCTGCTTCATACTACCACTAGTTAAGTTTGCTAATCCCAATCTAGCCCATTTAAACTTCCTTAGTAAATGGTTAAATATGAGCAATCATTTTGATATCTGCATGTGGATCTTCCCATGCTGGGACAAAACCAGGCAGTCTGTAGTTTGAATGGAGGCATCTCTTTCCTGTCACCCAACATAGAACCCCTGGAACTACCCTCGGGCACAGGGTAGTTATACACACACACACTCCCTCCCGGAAACCCCAAGCATAGCACACCAATGGTTTCTCAGCTCCCCCTTTTATATCCCCTAGCACTGCTAATTTCCTCTGATTGGTTGACTTCTCCTTGAGGGATTCTATCCCTCCTCCCTGCTGGTGACCTGGGTTAAACCCCTCCCTTCACTTACCTAACATCCCGTTTGAAACAGTTTGACCACGCATTTAACTGTGTGGATGGTTACGTGTTCACAACCCCTTCATTGTTTACATATATTTTACTTTTTTGAGTTACGACAGGTATGTGGGCACCACAACTCCTTTATCCTGGGTGCCAGACTCTTTAAGATCAGCATCAATATCCAGAATAAGGCTTCAAAACCAATACGCTGTCAGTAAGGCTGTTTGAGGATCACTACAATATGACTCCTCCTAGTTGTAGCAGTCAAACTCTTAAAGCTATATTATGCAATACAGTACTTGAAGGGAGCTGTCCTTAAGTGCTACACCAGTACATTATAGTAGGTGAGACAGAAGTCATTGGCACATAGGGCAGTGGCCTATTTAAAATGCAACAGAGTAACTGTGCATCCAAAGAAAAAGCAAATCCATCCAGAACACACCGCATACCACTGCATACCAGTGTGTTTCTGGAATGTCCATGCTTTATTCTGGAATATTTAAATACAGTGGAATAAGTAATCAATGTCTAGGTGTCTAAAGTGCAAGTTATATTTAGCTCTTGCACACTGTCACTATAACCAAAGGACAATGAGAAATTGCATTGACAGTACCTTAGTCCAAATCTCAGTTTAAACAAAGAACCATTCACTCATCCTTCTAAACTGGGCAGGGAACTATTATGTTGGGAACCGAGGGAGGTCTGGTGAGTTTCAGCCAAAGATCCCCAATCTCTTAAGCCATTATGCACATTTTGAAATTTTAGTGACTACAATTTCTCAGCCAGAAACGCGAATGATACGCAAAGCAGGCAAAAAGCAGGCAAAGGTAATCTGAGGGACTTTTTGTGCTTAACTTCCGCAGGACAGTGTCTAAGATCAGAGATGGTACCAGCATTCACACTTCAAGCACCAGCCTTGTCCTAGCCTGACCATCACCTACCTCCTGGCCACCCAAGCCACATCCCAGTCTGGGAGCATCTGCCTCACCACAACAATGGCCACATGCACTGGGCTATTGCTACAGCAATTGGGCAATGCAGCACATGACTGCACAGCCACAGCTGTGTTGCTCTACTCCCATGCAGTGTTTGCATGGAATTAATAAGAAGGCTGGATGTGGGTCTGTCCTAGGAGCACAATAGATGCTCATAGTATAACTGTACAGCAGTTTTTACTGCTCCACAGCTAATAAAGAGGGCAGTGGCCACACATGATCAGAGCCACTCTGGGGCAGAAGCAGCTCCATAGGTGCATATAAGCTGGGAGTGAGCCTCCCTAGTCATCCCCATCAGAGCATAAAAAGGCCCCGAGTCCCTTAAAGTACTCTACAAAGCCAAGCACTGAACTTTAACTTTCCTACAAATTTATTTTAAAGATCATAGATTTGTTGATGTGATCACTGGAAGTCCAACACAGCTCAAAGTATTCTTACTTTTTTAACTGATGAAGGCCTCTGGTCCCATGCAAGGCCCAGAAGCCATACTGGGTGAAGAGAGAGAAAGCTGGACACTAGTACTTCTGTTTTCTGTCAGTCACTGTGCAAGTAAGAAAACCAAAACAACACTATGCCTGAAAAACTTAAATGAGTAATGATGCTCTCAGAGGGCCTAAATAGGAGCATCAGACAAATTAACAGCCATGGACTTCCTATCCCGAAGGCTCACCACTCCTCAAGATTGTAATTACAAATAATAAATAAAATTAAGCATTCATGCACATGATTACACACCTGTACCACAGTCCATTAATTTATGATACTGTATTGAAAAAGCTAAGCTTTCTGAACAAACCCTTTGGAGTTTTGTGATTATATTACTATGTAGACAGTGTAGATAAGTGTGCAAACAATCACAGCCATATTGTGTGTACACATATTTTTAAGTTGGTATTTAATTATTTTATAATAATAATATTGTAACAATAATTTCTGTGTAGGAAGCCATGAGGTTTTTACTATTTTATTTAACGCTCAAGTAAAGCTTGAAAAATAATACCTGAGGGTGACAAATGACTCAAAACAATTTTAACAAATTATTGCCGTTTGTCATCACTTTTTAATATAGACCTACAGCAAGACCTGCTGAATTAAATGGGCTGATTTCTGGGAAATGTGTGACTCATGACTAGGAATATACCTAGAACAATACTCCAGCTTTGTAAAGTTGCATGTATACTTCTCTTCTATACTGCCTTAAAAGGCAGTAATACTATTTTCCCCAATCATGTACATAAAAATCTGGACACCAGGCATTTTTACTCTTCCTTTCGTCCTCTTTCAGGAACTTTTATCTATTGCTTTAGTGAGTTCATTCTTTAGATTGTAAGCCTGAGGCCAAGGACCTGTCTAAGATCAATATAATATTGTAACCCACCCTGAGACCTTCAGGTATAGGGCGGGATAGAAATACAAATAAAATAAAATAAAATAAAATAAAATAAAATAAAATAAATGTTTTTATATTGGTTCTATTGTGTAACTCACCCCAAAAGCTCTGTGTATAGGACAGGATAAAAATACAAATAAAATAATTAATGTAACTACCATGTTTCGGGGACACCAGAGTTATTCATGTAGTCAAAACATACAGAAGTTTTCAGAAGCAGCAACAACAATTACGTGTTAACCATCTCAAATCCAATATGGGGTTTCATGATACACTGCAGTTAATTGACACATTTAGGAACAAAGAAGTGATTTTGTCAGTTAGCAAATATTGTTCACTCTGAGTTTAAGTACACTATAAGATGAAGATTACATTTAAGTATTGTATACTAGAAATCCTCCAAAGACTTCAAAGTAACTTAAAGAGTTCTGCATTTACCTTCTATGAACTGCTCCAGCTAGTCTATTTCTACTGGAGCTATCCATATAACCTGGAAGAAGGCTGTCTGCATTTCAACAGATGTTTCAGGACAGTGCCTATACCAGCCCTGAAGCTAGCCTGAACTTCCGAGCCAGCCTCCAAATGTTCCTGGCCTTAGAGTCCCCAGGGAACCCATTTCAGCAGCACACTTGTAGTGCCACCTAAATAAGTCCTCCTGAAAGCATGTGCCTTCCACACTGCTATAGGGTCGGGTTTACCACATACTAATGTACCATTAGAACTTTTTAAAACAGGTCTACTGGTATACTGGACTACCGAGTCCAGTCTATGCTCCATCCAATGCTGACAGAGTGTACTACCAAAGAGTGGAGCCTCCCTTAAACTGTTCTAATGTGTGGAAGGGAGGTACCTAGACCCCCTGCTATACCAGATTAACAGCAAGTGCAGAAAAGTTCATAAATACATATAAGAGCAAAATCTATGCAAATAAGCTTTTACATGAAATCCAGCAGTAATACTCATTGTGCTTTGTTTCACACCTATAAAAATCACCCACATTTTAGACTAGATTGCTAAAGTATTGATTGGTTACAGTTATCTAGCTATAGATGGAGCTTGTTACTGCTGTGCCCTGCTAATTAAAAAGCATGATAATCAGATCTTCCCCCAACCTCACTACAGTCTCTTTCACAAAACTGAAGATATAACTGCTTTAATTTCTTCAGTCTACTTTAAACAAACCCAAGACAGACAGTTTTCTCAAGGGAATAATTTCATTTATGCACTTTTGCCACATTATGGATGAGACAGCTGGTTTGCCTTCTTGTTTAATCAATACGTGTAATTTGACAGCAGAATGTGTACAATGTCTACATTATCAGAGACCTCTCCTCAATCTGATGCTAGGCCGCTCTACCAGAAAACAGAAAATTTCAGGAAATACACATACTTCCCTGCATGCTTTATTCAAATTATACCAAAATTATATATTTTGTCTGACATTTCCTTCTTTTTTTAAATAAAAATATTTGTTAATGTCATACGGCTAGAAATAAAATACTGTTACAGCTTTGGACACCTGTGCAATCATGTGAGAACATGTTTAGCAAAGTGATTATACTACATCCTTATCACTCCTAGAAACCAATTAGAAAAAAAAGATGTTTTCATTTGGGGAAAGTATCTTCTGCACTGTTGGAAGATAAAGTGGATTTTTGTACCTA
Source organism: Aspidoscelis tigris stejnegeri (assembly GCA_023333525.1). NCBI lineage: Eukaryota > Metazoa > Chordata > Lepidosauria > Squamata > Teiidae > Aspidoscelis > Aspidoscelis tigris. Next base: position 60,684,318 of record JALMGA010000004.1, read on the forward strand.
TGAACAGATTTAGATTACCAGGTCTCCATTGCCACACTTTCATTAGCTAACCCACCAACCCAGAACACATCAGTCACACCAGGTACATAAAATTATTTCTTGGGATTGATCTTAAGCCCTTTCAGCACTCAAGACCTGCTCAAATGCCTGTCTGAGGGACTGAACAGAAGAAGCCCCTCCCCACACATCTGATGAAATGAGAGACTGGGAGTGCCTCCAGACAGAATGAATTCTGTGAATTTTCTTCACAGCCACTTCCTGTCTGACAGGACGACAGGAAACTGCAAAGGGAATTCACAGCTGCTTCCTGTTAGTCTGTCAGGAAGCTTGGATCCCCTCTGTATACCCACAGCATTCCTGGAATCTAAAAAGCTGCTGTTTAATCAGTAGCTTTTTAGTACAGGGAGGAGAGTTGCAGGGGATACCTCCAACGATTAAAGCTGTGAGGTCCATTCACTGCTTTCCAGGAAGCACCCTGGGATAGAGTCCCAAGATAACACCCTATCCAGGTCTAGCAAATAGACTCTGACAATGAGGTCTACCAGTGTACAGCACACCAGAAAACACCACTTGAAGCTGCTGAGCATCAATAGAAGCCTGGGCGCCAGCTTTCAGGGTTGGATCCAGTTTTCAAAGCCAGCAATCAGTGCTGGGCTGGCATGGGCTAACCAAAGTGTAGAGGACCCAATCCTGTCTCAGCATGGAACAAGCTGCCTACTCTGGAATGGACCATCCCATTTCATTCTGGGAGAAGGTGGGGAAGTGTCTCAACGGTCTTAGTCCAGTTATCTACAGAATTCCTCCATGATAACAACTATGGGCCAACTTTGGTTATTTTTTAATTATTCTTTCTCTCCTTGCACATTACAATCATCCCGTAGAATCCCATACAATTTGACTTCTTTCTCTTCTCAGAAACTTGTTCTAATATGATTTGGCTTGTGCAGTTCCACTAACTTACACCGGTAGACTGGGCCTCCACAATCTTTTTGCTCTGGTTTTCCACAAGTAGCACAGTTTTATACTATGCATTGGCTTGCAAGAACAAAACTGAAGTATTATACAGGCAATTTCTAACAATATTCCAGCTCAAGGACACTTTGTGCCATTTATATTTTATTTTAACTACACAATTACATACAAGAGGCATCATCCTTACATGGTATAAACGTGGCTACAACTCTTGAGTGCCATAGCTTCCCAGAAACACATTGTTGATTTGAGGAGCACATAATACTTGTCTATATTTAAACACCTGCGCAAAACTGCTAGCCCATCAATGTGCACCACCTTTCTTTTATTGTACCATGAAGCTGTCATCGCAGCAACACTGAGCATTAACAGCAAAATAAACATGCAGCATAGTATACTTACAACATGAATGACAGCTCTTAAGATGCTTATTATTGTTACTCAGCAGACATGCAAAAATGTATTCTTAGATTCCCCCCAATATGATAATTTAAGCAAAGCTTTAGAAAAAACCCTTCCCTGGCTAAAAAGACAAAGTGGGACTGAATTAGCCGTGGCTTAGCAAGCAGGTAAAACCACTTGGATGCACTTTAATGCACTCATTTCTCTACTCCCATCAATATAGCCATCTCTCAGCTTTCAAAACAAAAACAGAACTGATCCTAAAAGGCAATACAGACAGTTACAAAATAATAGCTGCTGCTGAGTTTGCCCATTTTGTCCTTGTCCTTAAAAGAAAGTACAACCGAGGACCAGGTTAGATCAGAAAAGTTCCACTCAGGAAATGACAAAAATGCCTGCCCCAAAAGGTTGGTCAGGGGACCAATCTAAACCTCTCCTTTCAATAGGCAAATCCAAGATAAGGGCAACAAAAAACATCACAAATTAAACTGTACTTGAAACCTTATTTTCTACAGAAATCACAAGAAAAGAGTTTCCAGAACTGCTGCATATTTTCCCCAGACAAGCATCAACTCTTTTGCATCTTTTGCCTTACAGACCAGTACAAAAAGTAGCAGCAAACACAGTATATATACCTGCATAAATTTTATTGAGTCAAATGGTCCAACAAGTCATAGATCTGAAAACCAAACCAAACCAATATCCGGTACAGCTTGTGATATCTAAACAGAAGGTATTTATGAATGCACTTTCTTACTTTGAAGAAAGTAGTGTGGACAAAGGAAGCAGCACAGGGAGATTTCTCAAGTTCTGCTCTACTTGTTCTTGATTGGAAAAAGATACAATTCTCAAGACTAGTCACTAAACATACTTCTTCCACCCTCACACTTTGTTTCTATTCTCTTCCCTGCCATGTGGTCAGATAACTCAGAAAACAGGAGTTTGTATCCAAGAACAGCACTAGCTTCCTAGTAAATTCTCCTTTTCTAATATGAACCTCAAGCATCATGTAGGATCTACGTGGTCCCACTGGACTGTGCCAGCAGGATGCCAGGCACAGGATGACCACATGTCACCAATGCCTGCTCTGCTCGTGGAGGTAGGATCTCTTGAATACGGTACAGGCAGGATCCCTACTGCTGCCACTGAGGAGAAAGAGAGCAACTCCCAAGGACCAGCCTAAAGCTTCCAGTTCCACTTTCCGGAGCCTGGTGAAATATCCCCTCTGGGTAAGCCTCATGCAAGGAACTTTTGTTCCTCATCCTCAAAGTTACGCTGGGCTGGGAAGGCTAACCAAGTAGATGTCCCTTCACCTCATCCTTGGCCAGAGAAAGGACTTCAGCCCAGGACCAATCCACTGTACATGTGCTAAACATCATGTGCAGAAATTGCTTTATTCTTAGCCTCTTTTTTGCCAAGTTCTAATAACTCATGGCAATCTTTGTCCTATGTATACCTAGGGCACACCAATAATTAATTAATTAATTAATTAATTAATTAATTAATTAATTAATTAATTAATAATTACAAATCCTGTAGAAATATAGCACTATGGCTATAGATTAGCTATCCAACTTTGCTGTCTTTATATAGCTACTCTCCTACAGATACAGCAATTTTACTTAAGATCAGGGGAAGGCCACTATGGAATTCTGAACTGTTACAGTAAAACAGGTTTTCCTAGTTTTAAATTGTTCTATTGAATTTTCTTTTTATAAAGAGTCTTTGACTGGAAATTGTCATTAAAAACAAGGTATTAGTAAGTCAGCAGTGTGCCAACACCCATACTTTCAGTGTAATATTTGGTAAAAGAGCACTTGCACATACAGATGTGCATTTACAAGCTTTCAAAACATTTAAGAATCCCAACTATGCAAAGTTCCTAAATGTGTAAAGTGCTTACAGGCATATACCTATACAACTAGGCTGTCTCCAGACGGTGCCTAAATATACTGCAGTTGAGCAATATTCCAGAATAAAGCTATTCCAAAATAATTGCTTGCTGCCTACCACATGTGATTACAAAAAGTTCCATCAGCTTTTCCACATTTCCAGCACATATTTGGGACACAAGAGCTGCTTACCATTGGAAGGTATTCTATTGTGCTGCTGACATGGGTACCCCATGATATACCAAACCATGGAAGTATGCTGGCCACACTCCTCCTTGGTCTGGCATACCACCCTTAGCACACGGCTAGACCTTGGTGTTGAAGTCTACAAATCTACCAGTAAACAGACAAGGACACCATTCTGGGTGCCTAGCTTGGTCTATGCTCCATCCTGTGCAGAAGGAGCATAGTAGTAGAGGATGAGGCCTCTGATAATCTGTACTGGCATGCAGAAAGGAGGGCTCAAGGCCTCTTCCTATCAAGGAACAGTGTCACAAGCAGAAAAGGCCACACACCTTGTTAATCCAGGTGACATCCAAGACAGCATGGCTCTGTTTTTTCTCCCATAGCTGAGGTAGGGTAGGCAGGTGAAGGATTAGGGGTCTTGCCTAAAGACCCTAAATGGAGTAGTATTCTGGTCATAATTCAAACTGACATCCACATGGTAGCTGCATGGTAAATGGAGTGCTTAACCACTGCACTATGCAGCTGCTATTATACCTAAAGAATTTGTATCTAAAACCTGTAAGGTCTTCCATCTTCAGTACCTTTAAGTCCTAGATTTCCTTCCAGTTTCTGTTGACTTCAGTCATTAGCCAGGTTGGATGGCACGGATAAGTATAGCAATAAAACCCCAAGGCATGTCACCAGGTCTGGGTGCCATGTAAGAAAAGAGCTTTCATCAAGACATTCAAAAAAATTTAAGAACAAAACAGGTATTTTCATATATCAAGGTGAAAGTTGGATGTAATATTTTGAACTGTGTGTTCTTACTGCATAGCTTATCACATACTGTATTGTATTTGCATCAGTTCCTGGTACTTCATTCATTTTTTATAGCTCTTTGTTAATACATATTGTATTGTTTTGAAGAGCTTACAAAATGTGATGCACTTAGTTGTAAATACTAAACAGGTTTTTTTTACTTTTAATTTTACAGAAAACAAAGCCAGATTTTGATGGACGTGGCATGTATACAAATTGAATAGCATGTCTGTGTTTTCCCTTATTTGTGTGCAATGCTTAAGTGACAGGCATTTCAGCATTTGATATATTCTTCTTATACCAAAAGGTGGTTAACAAATGACAGATCACGAATAAAAGAATTCCAACCACTTATGATTTGTTCGATTAAATGTTGAAAACTTAAATATTTTCAGACAGATTTTGAAGGACTGTTTCCATGCAATTAAGTAATAATGTACAGTATTTAATATTTTGCTATATATGGGTTTTTATTGTAAGCTACCCAGAGATCTTAGGATATGAGGTGGGATATAAATATTCTAAATAAATAATACCTTATATAATACCATATTTCTCCTTATATAATACTTGAACAGATGCAGTAACTGGCAGACAACTGTAAAAAGGAAGATGCTAAGCAACTCAGATCAGATGTACTGAGTTTAATTCTCACACATCCAGTCCTAAACAAGAAGCTCTTAATAGCAAATATACACTATTCTAAAATATACACTGTAAACTAATGAATACCATGTAAGAGCATGTTATTACAAAGTAGAATTTCAAGAACTTATTTGAGGAATGTTAGAAACATCTCTTGAAAGATTTGGGGTGTGTTTCTTGCAAACACAAATTTCAAATTGTGCTTGTGAGATAAATTGCCTAGAGAACAGAGAGCCTTGAGAATTACTATGGCTAGTTCACATGAAATGGGATAACAAGACTGTCCCAGGCTGGCTAACTTCAAGGACGATTAGGGCCATTCCCATTTTAAGCATGGAACATTCCCAATCTTGTCCAGCAGTGTAAGCAATATGGATGGCACACTTCTTGTTTTGTTCCTGGTGATACAGCTTTCCATTGAAAGTTCCATCCATCCAGCCCACTTGCAATTTGGTGATGTGCACATTGTCTTATGTTGCCTACAGTATGCAAGGTCATGGCCAAGCATTGCAATGTCCACACCTTAGCATCTCACTGGAAGAGAAGACATCACTCCTAGACCATTCATGCTGCCACAGGTATGCTTGTGGACTGCTTTTAACCTGCCCACAGCAGGAAAGGATCAGCATGCACTTGGAATTACAGACAGATGTGAACAAAGTATTCCAGCAACAATTGTTTATGTCTGTCATTAGGACAACTGGTTGGGAACAGCACTCATAAAAAGTTAGAAACAAATATTCTTCTTGTCAGAAACCCTTAAGACAGGATATCAGGGCTAATGAAGGCTGGTTCTGTCTGTTGCACTGTTTCCAAAGTACACAGTGACTTATCTCTGTGCGCCTTCTTGTACATCCTCTGCCACAGCACCTTTCAAAAGTGTTTTCTCTGAAGCAGTTTGGAAGCACAGCAGAGAAGGAAACAGCATAAGGAGACAAGAATAAAAAGAAAACCACTTAACAATTATGTCAAGAAAGCAACCATATGCCAACTGGCATGTTTGCAACATCTGCAGTTTTTGAATTCCTGTATATTTTTAGCCCACCAAAGGCTAAGAAGTCTATTTATTTCAAGAGCTAATTCACTCACTAATCATCACACAACACCACACACCAACAGCACATTCCTATACCTGTCTTGTCAGAAGTCCGGCTGATCCAGTCTGGAAAATAAACAACTGCAGGGTAAATTTCTTAATCCTACCCAACGATCTAACAGCAAGTCCAGTAATGTAGTGTTCAAAAGTTTCATTATCTTATATCACATCATTCACATAAAGACAACCAAAGGGAATTAAAATTAACCGTTAAAATAGTTAATAAAAACAACTGAACCTTCACACAGACAAAATAACACTTGCACTGAAAACAAAAGTGTTGATTTTGAGGGTCCTCAGAAAACATTAATTCTACCATGTCAACAATCAATAAGAGTGATTTCTTGTGTTATTCTGATTTAGTAAAAAACATTATTTATCTAACTGGTTCAACTGAAGAAAGCGGAGTTACTGGCATAAGTTAAAGCCAATTAGGAAAGTGATTATGAGATCTAAAATTAGTAATAATTACCTGTATATTCCAGCGTATAAGACGACTAGGCGTATAAGATGACCTCCAACTTTTCCAGTTAAACTATAGAGTTTGGGATATACTCCCCGTATAAGAAGTCGACACGTGGTGTATAAGACGACCCCCGACTTTTGAGAAGATTTTCCTGGGTTAAAAAGTAGTCTTATATGCCAGAATACTGTACATCAGTTTCCATCACAATAGAGAGAACATTATTAAGTGTCTCAGGCTGCATCCAGACAGGGCTTAAAACATAAAATTATCTTGGGGTTATATTATGTTGCCACACATATGGATGGCAGTCCCAATATAGCCCCAGGATATAAGGGGAAAACCCCACAGTATTGCTATTCTGGGAAAAAGAACTCCTAACCTGGGTTTTCCTGGAATAGCCATATGAATTTCTTTGTCTGGATGCTTACTCCTGGGAATTGCCATCTTCAAAATGGCCACCACACATGTGTGGGGTCAAAGCGAGGCCAAAAATGACTGCTGTGCATACATTGGGGGGGGGGGTTGCTTTCAAAATATCCAGAAGTTACATATTCTGTCAAGATGGGAGCAAGCACTCAGATAAGGGGGCAAAATTGCCCTGTAGATACTGGTATCATGTCTGCCATTATCTCAAATTATTAGTAAGTATACAATGAACAAGTGTTTTGATGTATATGTAGTGGAATAATACAGGATAACAAAGAATTTCAGGAGGAGGTCAATACTATAACAATTGTTACTGAAGTCTAAATTTACTTTAAATATAGATATATAAATACATTCAAAGTCAGCTAGACTTGCACAGCTCTCAGATGGAAATATGACAAGGTTCAGACTAACTCTTGTTTTTAGTTATGTTGGTATAGTACTTATTGGTCTTCCTAAAAATTCAAGGCAGCATCCTTTCATCAATGGGAAATAACACAAGAGTATTTGAATGATCTTGCCATCTGTGATATTGTGAAACAGGTAGACGAATTGAGGTTGAAAACAGTCCTGAAATTTTAACAAGTAAGGATTGCCTTTAAAGGCAAGAGGTTATACTGGACATCATTACAATTCTCATAAAGAGGAGCTGGCACTAAGCAAAATATATTTCAGCAAGGGCTGCTAAATAATGAACCCCTTCAGTTCTGACTTTATTTCAGGGTATGCTGGCTTGTTGTGAAGTTCCTTCATCAAATATATTGATATTCTTCACTTCCCAACCCACCCAACCCCCCAAAAGAGCCTCACAACTTTAAGGAACAGGTTGATAAAAGTTTCATTAGGTTGGTGTTTCATTAGTTTGAAGAAAAACAACTTCTATACACTTTTATTTTCCTGACGATTGCTACTGCCAAAGCAGTAACTTTATGAATAAGAGTGAAGAGGGTGTATAAATGAACATATAAATAGCATTAACTGGAACAAGCACATCACAGAAAATGTAATCCATTTTTGAATGATTTTCTAAGTAAATCCACACACTGTGATAAACAAAGATGAACAATTTAGAGCAGTGGTTCTCAAACGGCACCCCCCAGATATTTCTGGACAAAAACTCCCAGCATTCTACCCGACTAGGGCTAGCATGGAATGCACTCTTTGATTCTGAAAGTCCAGTCACTATAATTATTAACACCAAAATTTGTTCTACTGCAAACTTTAGGTTTGCTGAACAAGCCACCCCCCAAAATGCAAAAAAGCTACTCCCCAAAATGTGAAAGTGCTCAAGCACTGAAGTCAGTTTTTCTTGCTTTATATCTAAATACATATTAATAAGTTATCCGCACAAATTCTTAACACAGGAAGCCTTTTCTTACCTACCTATGACTTTCCAAGAAGTTATGATTTCCCCAAATCTTCTTGCATTCTTTATTGGAAATTCTAAACTATATATCATGGCATATTTTACCGCTGATGCTGACAACCTCAGTGTCACTTTTTATATTCTTAGAAAGTGTGTGTGTGGGGGGGGGGGTCCCTGGGAAAATACATGAGTACCATAGAACCTTTGCAAGGGTACTGGAAGTTATATTTTTCTAGGAGGCGGGGATGCAGTTTATAGTAATCTGCACCTCTAAAAATTATTACACTTACACGTGTTTTGTTTTCTTTAATTAATTCCTCTGAAAACATTAACCACAATGGTTGTATCCATAGGTCATGGGTATATGTATCAGGGATCCAGAGAAAAACCCCTTTTAGTTAGCTCAAGACATTTTGATTTAGGCTTCAGATCATGTGAAAATGGACTGTGAAACCCCAGGGGAAAGAGTGATAAAATAACACTCTTTCAGGTGTCACAATGGAATGAGTTACACTGAGAGAACTCATAATATGTCATTGCCTCAGGGTAACAGTAGCCAGGTGGCAACCTACACTTTGTTCATCATACATCAAGTTGGGATTGCTTGCCACTGGCTTTGCCAAAGCACTACTGGCCGTCAAAATATTCTTTAGACTGTTAACAAGAGAGCTTCCAGATGAGCAACAGCTGATGCCAAAGATGGGTAGTGCTAACACACATCTGCATCATAGTTGTATGGGAGAGGAGGTAGCAATCACACAGTGACTGAGTCTTTTATAAGGGCAACAAACAAAGCTACCAGCCAAGTCAACTTTCAATACTTGAGAAAAATTAACTACACATAGAATACATCTGGTCTAAAGGAAGAATATTGCAGTTTTCAATTCTACTGCAAGCAGAGCAATAAGGAGAATAATAAGGCCACACATTCTTTTACTTGCATTGGAATATTAGGTAAAGCTTGTGGGTACATCCAGACAGGATGAAAATAGCACTATGGTGGAGTCACCTCGCACATATTGTAGGCAACCCAAAAAGTGTTGCAACTAATATTGGAAAACTCTGCACTGGTAGAGGATTTTCCTGCAATACTGCTTTTTAGTGACTGACTTCTCTTTCTGGATGGAGCAACAATTGGAGCTCCATCTGGCACACATGTGTGAAGGTGGTCACATGCACACCTAGGATTTCGAGGTGGCCAGATGACACAAATCACGCAGGACTAAAAAATGTGGGAAGTCAAGTCCTTGAGCACACTGCCAGGAAAGAAAGCAATAATAACAGGGGAGCAATACCTTGTACTATTGCTTTCCACCAGATTATCCGACTGCCATCTGAAGGCATCCTATGAAGGGCACAAATACAGCTAAGCCAAAATCCAACCAGTCCAACCATCATTTGAGCTGTGCTTTTTAGTGAAAATGTGGAAACAATGTCCCCTTGCAAAAAGCCCGTTAGGACCTCTTTTTACTTGAGTTCTCAAGCAGATTAATTCCCATTCTCTCCTCCACTCTTACTGTATTTTATTCTTCTGAACATATCTTGAATAATATTCCCACTGGAATGCGGAACATAAGGTGACTTACCTGCTGCAGGGAGAACATATCCAGGTGACATATAGGGTAGCTCTGTTTTTTGTTAAGGCTGCTCGACTTAGGAAATCATTCATTGAGTTGAATGGGATATCTTGTGAGGGTGATGGGGACAAATAATGTTATTTTTATTTTGTTTCTTAATTTTATCCTTGTATGATTTATGATTTTATCTTTTGCAAATTTGATACGGTCAAATGACTAATCAATAAAGTTCATTCCATTTCCCTTGAACAGTATTTTGAAGTAAAATTAGCAGCATTTAGGAACAAAAAGGTAAAAGAAGCTGAATTAAGGGAAGAAACCATCCTCAGAGATTAGGCACATGCTTTCCAGCTTACCGCACTCCACAACAAGGATGTAGATGTGACTAATACAGAACTCAGCTGCTTTCAGAAGGACACCCTCGAAAGTGCATCGCAGTCAGGGTTGCCAAGTTCTGAAAATGCTTTTTAAGAATGCATTTTGTATACACTCATCTATAGGCAGGAGTAAGCTGGGAAGATCGTCCCTAAGTTCCCAGCAGTGGCCTCTCCCTGCCTCAGCTGCCACCAGAAGAGCCATCTTACCTGTGGGGAGCAGAGGAGAGAAAGCAAGCTGGGAAGATCTTCCATCAGTTCCCAGTGACAGCCCAACATCATGTAGAATGAATGTGTTTTGATGTTGACTATCTGGTTTGCTATGCGAACTACTCTGGTCCCTCAAGGTAAAGAGTGGCATGCAAATACAAATGCTAATGCTATTAATATTAACAGCAATAACATACAGCAGCAGTAGCCCATGGATCAGAATAATCAGATTCCCTCCCAAATAAGCACCTTGATCCTCACCAGGTCAAAGGAAACTTTTAATTCCTATCTTCTCTCGGTGTTCATCAGTCCCCATTCATGAGCCAGCACGCTTTCCTTGCATACATATTTCTTCCTAACCTTGGAAGCCCCTCCACTCATCAGCCATCCATCCATCCATCCATCCCACCCACAGAGGTCACTGTGCCATATGAGGATGTTATCACACCGTGAAGCACATTTCTAGGTATCTTCAGGCCTTCCTGGTCCATACCAATCCACCAAAGACAATGCTAAAACATTGTTTCTGGATGGATAGCAGACCCTAAAATATACAGCACTGTATGGGTGTTTTTCCGCTGTCACTAGAAATACCCATTAAGTACTCATTAATGGGTACTAAATGGCATTAATGTACCCATTAATGGGTACTTAATGGGTACTTCTAGTGACAGTGGAAAACACCCTATGATGACCTCATCCTGCAACACAGTGACATCTTGTCCCTCCTTAGGCCTAAAGGAAGCCAAAAAGTGCAAGGAAGAGTGGAGGCGTGCCCAAGTAAGGCAGAAAAGACATGCTACTACACTTATACACCACCCTCAAATGATCTGTGTTGACTATTAAAATTAATTCAGCATTAATTCACACCTACTGAAAACTGAAGTTTCAATCCGCTGTATCTAAGCCAATGTTACTGGCATCAGTGCCAGTTGTTCACTTTAAGAGCCAGAGAAATGAGCTTCAGATGGTCCCATCATGACCCCTGTATGGAATAAACCATCCCTGTTTCAGATAGTAATTCTTGTTGAATTGTGACCAACTCCTGGTTGACTGAATGGGCACCTCTATGCAGTTTTCTCAGCAGAGATACAGAAGTAGTTTGCTATTGCCTACTTTCGGGGAGAGACCGGGACAATTTGCTCTAACACTGAACTACAGGCAATTCCCTTTCAGGTTTTATTACAGGTTTACTCAATTTTTCACAGACTCCCAATGTAGTCACAGCACTTCATTGCAAGCCTCAAAATCATAGGGTCTTCTGCAGTTACCTTTGATCTGGTCTAAGGATCCTCTTAGACTAGATCCTGGTTCTCCTCATCTTCACATTAATGTGGATGAAGAAGGCCTTGCCCCCATCAGTCCTGCTCTGTTTGCACAAGACAGAGCTAGATCTGGATTAAGAGGCTCTTAATCTGGATCGCTTGTGGACTAAGGGCCTTATCCTGGATTATGGTAGGTATAAGTGCACATGGTGCAGATTTTGCCTGTGCCACCAAGCAATCCAGAGCAGTGGGTCTGGTTATTTCAGACCCACTGATCCAGATTGAAGAGAGATAAGTGCAGAAAAGACATACTGCCTCTCCTTCTGTGTACCTAAAGCTGTGGATATATCTACATATCACTGTGGTGAATATAAACCTAACTAAAACTAGTGTTCAACCTAAATACAAACGCCAGCTAAATTTTACAAATTATACAGGCATGGAGTATGTGATACAGAAGCTGTTCACAAATAACATTAAGTTTTCTGCAATGCTAAAAAGTATATCACCAACTGGAGACTACAGGCTTACACACTTCAATCTATAAACTAGACTACTCACATGTGGTCTCTGAGAAAGCACACAGGATGGGCTGAAGGCATGAATTATTCAAATACTATCATCAAGAGAAAACTACATATTGGCATGGGAAGTGTAAGAAACTCCAATTAAATGCCAAAGAAAAGGCTACGCGAGGCATTAAATAGGTTGTTAAAATTGCTCATGTCAGCAAATAACCGGCTACCGCCTTTCATCAATACACTAAAACTACAGGCGGTGTAAATCTGTCCTCATTCTTCATTACTCACGTGCACATACAACCCTTTTATTTTCTACAGTTGACTTTCTACAGCTCCAGTTTAACTAGAATTCATCTGTTCTTGTAAAGTTCCTTTGTTCTCATATACCCCACAAATGTCATTTCTGTCAAGCTACTGGCTTTCATATTACTCCTACACAAAAAAAGGCAAAGCTTGTCAGTTGTTCTGTAGATTGTGATAATACTTATACTTTTCTTGGATTCTTGAATGATTACATCAGCCACGCATCCTATAACTGCAGTTATACTATAAATGCATACTTATCCAGACCATCAGACGTCATTACGGCCCTTTACTCTGAAAATATATACCAATTTAAGAGTTCAGCTCAAAGATTCTTGGGTACATTCCACAAAGTTTTGGGTCCTCTATAATAAATGCACAAAATACAATTTACGGATTGGTTTTAGTGAAAGACAATAGCTCTTAAATATTAATCACCTGAATGTTCTTCATTAAGTAACAACTGATATGCTTATGAAATCTTTTTCACTTGTGAGGCTCTATTTGAGAGGAGGCAACATTTTATGTTTTTAAAGTGACTTTAGGAGCCATCCAGACTTAAGCAGAAGGAATGGGGTCTTAATTCTAAGTTAGATCTATTATTAAAACCAGCTCCAGAAAAGCTGGGATGTGATTAGTATTAAATATTATAACTATCCTGCTGTTCTTCAAGAAAAGCAATTACAACACACACACACACAAAGACTACTTTTTTAACAACTTCAGCATTATTCATTTGGAATTTTTAGGTCATTATGGGCATCTGCCTTTTACTTCACCAGAATTAGTTTTGTGATAATTAACACACAGTAGTGAGGAAGAAAAAATAGGAAGCATTGTAAAATTCTATCGTCATACGTTGGTTTAAACAAAACCTGTAGACAGACTGCTTCCACTTAAAAATGATAGCATTTCTGGCATGAAGCCTGAATACAAACACAACACGTTTATCACCTCCCAATTTGCTCACCATTGTTAGAGACTGAATGGTATGGTAACAGATCAGATGACTGATCTGAAATGGCAATTTCACACATTTAAATTAATATGGAACACCAGACATCTGAATACAGGTGCACAACTACATTTAATAAGAGTCAAAAAGCTACTGCAGTCTTTTTTCTTTGATAAGACAAGAATTATCATAACAGGATATAAACAAAGAGACTGGAATAACTAATGGTCTTGGTTATTTCAGTCTCTATACTGGAATATGGCTTTGAAGTCTGTTTTTGTCAATATCCTGTAATCAGTTGGCTCCAGTCAGCAATCTATCCAAAGAATTATATACAAAATAAGAAATTCTAATTAATCTGAAAAAATGCAACTAGACATATTTCAGAAGGCAAATGAGAAAGACCTCTTCCATCACTGAAGCACTGTTCCAAATCTAGAAGAACATCTATAAATCCAATCTTCAACTGTATATGGGCTTCTATGTCCACAAGAAGCAAGTATATTTGCATATTTACAGCAGCATCTACAGTACAAAAGATGTTAAGGCAGCAATACCTATTTTTAGTTTGTCTTCCCAATGCCCAATATTGAAGAGTTTATATTTTGTGAAAAACCCCAAACACCCTGTTATCACTGAAATAATGAGCAAAATTCCTGATAAGCTAATATAGTAGGCAATTCTTTTTAAAAAGGAACTAAACAAGATAATTTTGATAAACAGTTAATGGGCTTTATGTATTTTATTTCTGAAACCAAGGAAAACCAAAAGTCAGGCTTGAAATATTAATGAGAAAGGTCCTTCTCTGAACACGTTCAATCATTTTGCCTTCTTTCCCTTTTCTTGCTCTTTTTCTCATCTGCCATTTCTTTGCATTCAGAACATTACCTGCCTTATATCTTGATGGTTTGTGATACACATCACCAGTGACGTCACGATTAGGGATGTCAATCTTTTAGGTAGGTAGAGGACAAGGCTGCTGTGATCTCCCCAAAAACACACCCCCAATCACCTCACTGCTGCCATGCACCCCACCCCACCCCCACCCTGTACCTTACTGAGTGAGCAAGGCAAACAACTCCACCTAAGTGCAGGGGGGAAGAGGAACAGAGGGAGGAAAACTTATCATTGGCATGGTGGAGTGGTATAGCGGAAGGGCTCTGGGGAGCAGGGAGGGAGGAGAGCTCATCATTAGCACAGTTCTATCTCAAAGGCTGTAATCACACATAACAAAAAAAGTAATTCAGAAGCACCTTGGAAGTGCCTCAGAGACAGCAGTGTGTGGCCCTCGTGTTCTTATTCCACCTCTCAGTCTAGAATGTTCATGAGGGGGGAGTGACAGGCTGATGTGTGGACGATTCCAGCTCAGAACTAATCCTCTCTAAGCCATTTATCAGTCATCTCAGAGATTCAAGGTATTAACTTTAACTTATAAGGCCCTAAATGACTTGGGCCCCAAATATCTGAAGAAATGCATGCTTCCATATCAACCTGCCCGTGCCTCAAGATTTGGAGGGGATGCCTTCTGGTTGTACCACCACCTTCAATAGTAAAAGCGATGGGCGCTCAGAAGAGGGCCTTCTCAGTGAAGCGTCCTAGGCTATGGGATAGTCTCCCCCATGAGGTGCATCAAGGACCTTCACTGTACATGTTTAGGCAGGTAGTGAAGAGGTACCTCTTTGTCCTGGCCGTTGGTTAAATGGGGTTATGCATTCTCTTGCTACTTTTCAGACACTGCTGTTGTTTTAATATATACTGTTATATTAAAAAATATATATCTGGTTTTAACTGTTGTTACCCACCATGAAACCTTTGGGTATAGGGCGGGATAAAAATGCAAAGATTTTCCTGGGTTAAAAAGTAGTCTTATACGCCAGAATATACAGTGTTTAATTTTTAATTTTGCTTTTATTAACATTATTAAATAATACCTTACAGTGAATCAACACAAAGAAAAATATACATATCCACTTAATTTGTTGTGCCTATAATTTTAATATGAAAGAAATCTTTGCTTTATTCATCTCATTTCTACTATGTTTATACTCTAAGAAGGTTTTCCAAATTTTCCTCCCCTTCCCTTGCATACCATTCTATCATGTTTTAAAATTAACATTGTAGCACGTGAATGAGAAGTTGCTATAATTGTTTCTTTTTCTTATTGCACCTTCTCCTTCATGCTGCTACAATGTTAATTTTAAAACAGTGGAAGTGGGTAGCTATCAAAGAACTTAGTGGACTTATGGAAATAAGTGAAGAAAATCTCAAAGGATACTGCAAGGAGTACAGGACTAATTCTAAAAACATGATATTGGAAGACAGTTATCTATATATTAGAAAGTCATGGAGAGGAATATCTGGCTACTGGAACCAAGATGACCTGCAGATGATATGTTGCAATCACTTAGGTTGCATCCAGACAAGATCTAAAACTTAGGATTATCCCAACACCATAATGCGATTGCTAGATGTACCTGTGGCAATCCCAACACAGTCCCGGGATATAGATGAAATCCTCAATGGGTCCTCAATGAATCTGGTCCTTGAATATCCAGATCTTTGCAAGAACCCAATGCTTCTCCACTGGCACTCTAGCACCCAACACCAATGGGTGCTAGACACGGTCACAGTGTGAACACCGAAGCACCCATCAGGTAAATCCATTCTACCCTAAGCAGAAGGGGTGTCTGTGACACAGGCATGATTGGCTGGTGTGGATGTCACTCAAGGCCCACTTCTGTCGACAGTGGCCGTGACAGAGAGGTTAAGTTTCACAGCAGGCTACATAGCAGCTACGAAGTCTGGCACACACTCCATAGCCAAATTGCAGAGTTCATCTACGAAGATACCGTTGGACACACAGGGTTGTCCATTTAGTGGCTACACAGATGGGTCCATCTACGTAGACAGCTACATCACAACTATGCAACGTGCGCTTGACTTTGTAGGCAGCTATGAAGAACATGCATGGCTACATAGATGTGAGTGGCATGGCAGGGCCAGAGCTGGAGCTGGAGCCAGAACCACCCTGCTGTAAATGGCAGCTGCTAAGCTTGCCCCTGAATCCCACTGCCCTGATCCTAGTGTGAATGGGTGCTCTCGGATCTAGTCTTTAAGGCTGAAGACCGGATTGAAGACCCCTTTAAAGGGGTCCACAGGATGTCCGGATGTAAGGACCTGAGGACCCCATTCAATCCAGACTTCCCTTATGCTGGTGTGAACAGATGGGATCCTAATGGGTCTTGTGTGGAAACAGGGTCTTACTGATCAGTACCAATCAGGTACTGATCAGGTGCCTAATGGGTTCTAATGGCTGCTTCCCGCTAGTGGGAAAAAATGCCAGGACTCCCTGCCCAGCAATATTGCTTACCTTGTCTGGTGCTTGCTCCCAGGATTCTTCATTTTGAAAATACCCATTGCACAAGCACAAGAGTGAGCTCTTGCATAATTCTGGATATTTTCATCATGCACCACAATTTCTCCTGCCATTTAACAGGGCTGGCAAAAGGCAACTGAGGGATCTAAATAAGATCCTACATTTTCCTCTTGCCATTGGAAGCCAGCCACAAACAGCATTGTCTAACTTCAATTATAAATACTGTACAAATGAGATCACAGGAAACAGAATTACACACATTTATCTTGCATGGAATTGAATCATATATAATTCGGCTGGATTACATCATCTCTTATCCCATGAAACAATACTATTCAATTTATTACTCAAAGCAGTAATTAATTTCACAATTGCTCTACTTTTCTTACATCAAACAGTTGTGCAAAACCATACAGTCTGGAAAATTTTTCAAGTGTTAAAACACTCCTATGTTCATTAAAGTAAAAGCAGTGGGGTGGGGTGGGGAATCTAGTCTCATTCACACAGACAACGTAATAGCCCAGCCAGATACACATGCAAACGAGGACAGTTTAGGGCATCCAGGCACTATGGCTGTAAAGGGCAAAAGCTCAGGGGGCTATAGAGCACCCCAGTCCTGCTCCACCCCAAAAGCCACGCCCCCCTCCACAACCTCAAAAGACAGTTGAGTGTGTGCATGCTCCAAGACTCCACCACACCACCCCCATCATGCCCAGCCCTCGCACCACCCCCACTCATAAGGGGTCAGCTGTCACCTCGGCACTCTAGGTACCCTGCATGTAAAGGTTCCCACAGGAGTATTAATATAAATTTCTACACAGGCGGAAACTCAAATATTGTGTTATGCCATGGCTCTTCAATACATAATTGCTGTTCTTGTGTTAATCACTTGGCAGCATTAACACCTTTAGACAGTTTTCTATGACAAAAGATTTTACATTAGGCTCCTAGGTTGCGTACTGTAATGACTTGATTTAATCCAGAACAGCTCTTTCCAGATATTCATGGAAGTTTTATTTATGTAATAAATTTCCATAGCCACTCGATAGGCAGCTCACAACAGGAAATATTAAAATGTACAAAAATACCCATACACTGTAATTAAAAACATGTTAATCAAAATAAAGACCAAATTTAAAACTAGAAAAGCCAGGCAGACCAGGTGAATATAAGGATGTGACGAGGTGGACCTTCCCGGTAAGGCTGTTTCAAAGTCTGGGTACCACTACTAAGGCTTTCTTCAGACAAAAGGACACCTCAGAGACAGTGTTCCCAAGCCTTCTCTAATCCACCTTTTCTAGCACAGAATGTTCAAGGGAGGAGGGACAGGCAGACTGGCAAGTGAACAACTCCACCTCAAAGTCTTCTCCAATGCACCTCAGAGGCACCTCAAAAATGCTTTTTTTTTTCCGCTGTGTTTGATCAAAGTCCAAGAATGTCATTTCCCTTGCAGCTACTTACAGTTAATGGAGATACACAGATTATTCCTTCAGGTAAACTGGTCCTAAGCCATTTAGGGCTTTAAAGGACTTTAAGCTGGGCCTAAAAACAGAGACAGTCAACATAACTGCCAAAGCACTGACATAAAATATTCAAAATCCCTAGTCACTGTTAACAAGCTTGCGACCATGTTCTGGATGAACTAGTTTTATCAAGCCATTCTAAAGCCAACCCCATATATAGCACATTGTAATAGTAGTTGCAGAAAAAAAAAGAAGAGTTGGTTTTTCCAGCCCAGTTTTCTCACCCATTTAAGGGACACAAAGTGGGTGACAAAGCTTTCTATTCTTCTCCCCACAACAGAACACCCTGTGAGGTCAGTGGGGCTGTGAGAGGTCAGAAAAGAGCCATGACTAGCCCAAGGTCACCCTGATGGCTTCATGGGGGAAGGCGGAATCAAACCAACTATTCCGAGATAAGAGTCCAGCTCCCTAACCACTAGACCAAATTGGCTCTAGTGAGAGGATACAGCATTCATAACTGTGGCCATCCAGGTAACTGACTCTCCAGGACAGAGAAGGAGCTTTGGTCCCTAGTGACAAAGCTGAATCAATGAATACTCCCAGCCTACAAACCTCAGGAGAAGCACAGCCCCATTCAGGACAGGGTAGATCTCATCAGCTCGAAAAAATGGGACACCAAACAGTATTTCTTCTGTCTTGTCTGAACTGCGTTTCAGGCTGCATGTGCACTTACCCATGAAGGAGCCTGGAAAACTGACTATTGCCACTGTGCCTGCACTTGTAGCAGCAGAAAGCACATTGCACCATCCCATTCCAGGCCCAGTTGCCAAGAGAGAACCCATTTTTGCAGGGCTGCCATGGACAAAAGGCTTCTACATACTGCTAGAAATTATGCCTCTGCACTTAGAAACTTGGAGACTTGGGGATGTCTTTTTCAGCAGCAGATCACAGCACCACACACTCATTATGGAGCCATCTTGAATGACAAGCAGAGTCTTGGCCTGAGTTTGTTTGCCCTCATCCAGCTGATTTTCACATGCTGAATGTTGACCCTTAATTTAAAAAACTGCCCATGAAAACTAAGAAAGGAAGGATTATTATTTTTTGTGTGACTTTCAGGGTAGGATTTGGCTTTCAAAAGTGTTATTATAGCTACAAAAACTGAGCCCTACCCTGAAATTCAAAAAAAAAATTAAGGAACAGCTTAAGTTTCATGTTAACTAGTGAGGCTGTCAGGAGTTTTCCTGCCATGTTTCCGCTTTCTTGCTGTGCCAGAACCCTGTGACGATGCAACATTATTGACATGACGGTCCAGCACAGAAAGGAAAATAAGTGAGGTAGGAAAACTTGGAAGAAGTTCATGGGTAACAGCTTGGAGACTTTTTAAAGTGTTAATAATATATATCAGCATTGAGTGAGTCAAACATTGGTGATCTCTTACAAAAAGGCTAGCCAAATCCCAGCCCCAAATGGAAAGAAATTTCTTCTTTTCCTCCTTCAAAACCCAAAGGAACCCAGCAAATTTTAACAGAGCAAAGAGTACACAAACAGCCATGCAAAAATGGGACAAATTCTATGACAAGAAAGAGAGTCTTAGCCAACTATTATTTTTGACTACTATACTACCCAACTGGTATGTGTCCTTGTTTAAAAAATACTGTATATTAATAGGAAAATGAAGTGTGTGTTTTTCAAAATCTTCTACACTTCTGATCAACCTGAACATAGGAAACATCTAGGCCAGCCAATACTCTATTTACATCCCCAATTAAGCCTGCATGGTTTCTGATCAATATCTTTTCTTTATTAGTATTAAGATCTCAAATGTGTGAGAGGCTATTATACACAAGAGGGCCTTTTCTGTGGTGGCCCCTGGACTTTGAAACAGTCTCCCTCCAAAAGTACACCAGGTGTCAACTTTATGGCTGTGGTCACACCTTCACTTTAAACCTTCCTAAATCCATCTTCAAGTCTGACTGCTCACACTTTTTCAGGTCTATCAACATTATTTGTGGTCTTTCCACCCACCATTTGGATTTTCTTGAATGGAAAGTCCACAAATACAGTGGTTATAAATGAAAGGGTGTGAGCAGTCAGACCTGAAGATGAATTGAAGAAGGTTTAAAGTGAAGATGTGACCAAAGCCCAGGTGTCTTAAAATATACCCCTTCACCCAGGCCTCTGATGCTTAGCATCCTATCAGGGCTGTCCTGCCAGGAAGGGAGGGAGACAAGGTGATACTTCAATGAATATTTCACACAGTTTTGTGCTTCTTATTTTTGTCTTGTTGTAACCCATCCTGGTACCATCAGGTGAAAGGAGAGATATAAATACATAAAGTAAAATAAATATTTGAAAATAACTTTTAATCAAATGTATGCTCAAATTCTGGTCCTTAGGATACATTTAGAAATGTCATATAGAATGCCTTTAATGTAAATATGCCACTACGAATACAGATAGGCTCTGGAAGCCTACAGCATACAAAGAAGACAGCAGACTGATAACCTTTAGAGAGAAGCTCCTACCAAAATACAAAATTAAGTTTAAGTGATCATCTATGCTGCTAATCTTACCAAGATATACAGTTTCTTTCAGTCCTATCATACTAGATGATGTAAGCTTCCACATGGTCTACAGTATTTGGATCATGCTACCTGCTGCCAAGGAACATGGCACCCAGTCAATACAACAATCTATTGGAGGCTCTGCTTCCAAGTAAACATTCTGGCCACTTAGGTTTTTAGCTTGAAGCACTCTTCCAGTATAGAAGTCATGTCAGAGAGCACTCCAAAGGGATACTGCAACAGAAGATCTCCCATGCACTCCTTGGCTCTATGGCACTCACTGTGCTTTGAAAAGGACCCCAGAAATGGGCTGTTTGCAGAATGCCTGCAGAAGCTAAAAGTGTTTTGTTTCCTGACCTCCAATGATGACTGGAATGGCGTGACAACACAGTGGGCAATCCTTGAAACACACCACCATTTTCCACACTGGTCTTGGCCTAGATTACCTGATCCAGGCCAAGACTGGCCTCTACGTCACACACCTCAGTGGGCAGTGCAAAAGCTGACTTAATGTTCATATATACCTTTAAGTATAATTCCATGTCTACCCTTGTCTCCAGTATTTTACCAGATTTGCTCAATGCATAATTTTCTCACTGAATTCACATTTCCAAATTGGCGGGATAGAAATACAAACAAACAAACAGATACAAGGAGACTAGCAAAACAGCTTAAGCCTGTTCAGACAGAATTAGACTGATCCATTTAATAGCATGACGTGGATCAAGGGCATTCCAATCTATTTCACCCACTCAGATTTCTCATTCATCTTCCTCCACCCCTGTATCCACAAAGGAAGCAACACCAAAAATCCATCAGAGGTGGGGAGAACCTACAGAACCTAGGTGAAATTATATATTACACCAGGGACCTCATACATCTAAAATGGATTTATAACACTTCTTGCTAGTTGTGAGGAAACAGCTTGTATTTTCAAGTTTCTGTGAACACCATCTATCCTCCAGTGGCTTCTGCAGAAGGGAAACAAAAGATTTTTACATTTATGACTTCCACATTCCCACAGGGCTTCCAAGGATTGGAACCCTCACAAAATGAAATGGATTCAGCACCTGAATCAATACACTTTAGTGCCTTCATGATCTGCTAAACTTCAATTTTAAAAAATCAGTATAGAATTTTTTGCATCCCCTTCAATTATTCCAGTGTTTAGGCTGAGCAGTAATTTCCAATACAGCCTCAGACTGTGTTACAGTATTGGAAGGAGCCATTAAACCCACAAAGGCCAACCATATTACAGGATGCTTTTTTGACACTGTTTTGAGATTTTATAATAGGAAGCAGCATATAAATGTGAAATAAAACTACAGCTTGCCCAGAAATGGCTGTCTCACCTCTGTTTGAACATAACCAGGGAGTGAGAGATCGAAACCCTCTAAATAATTAATTTCATGTTGAACTGTGCTTACTGTAAAGAAGGTTTGTTTTTGTTTTTAATCAACAAGAATCTACTCTGTTAGTTTAAGCCTCTTATTTTTTGGCCTGCATTCTGGATCTAATGTTAAACTTTGTCTTAAAGTGACCAGGCAGAAAGAGAAAAAGGAAGCTCCCAAGTACTCAGGAGAGATTTAGAAATGTAATTTTTCAGAGGCTGGATCAACTGTAACAATGAAAGCTAACATTTTATAATCAGATGCCGTATTATAGGAATGACCTATATCACAGGGCACATTCAACATCAAATGAGTATACATGCTCACAACAGTCCCACTGCATCCCGGGTATACCCACAATGAATGTAGACTAGCCTGCCTTTCACACAGTAGATCAGCGGTTCTCAACCTGTGGGTTGGGACCCCTTTGTGGGTCGAACTACCCTTTCAGAGGGGTTGTGATGAGTCTCCCACTGCCCTCCCAGCTGCCCCGCCCCTGTGGTTGGGGTCTCCACAACATGAGGAACTGCATTAAGGGTTTGCGGCATTAGGAAGGTTGAGAACCGTTGCTCTAGATCCTAACTTGCCACTGAACTGCTTCCCCCAGAGCTTATGGGAAAGGCTGACAGACAGTATTAGGGGTGTTGTGATTTGATGATATTATCATAATTTTAAAAAAATTTTGTATTTTTTTTTCAAATATTTATTAGACAGTAACATACTTAACTTGCATACATCTATACATGCCTCAAAGTAAGAACAACAAACAACTAAACACAAATTGTATCAATACATCCCTTCATCCCCTCCACTGTGATAGACCAATTCAGTTGACTTAATCGTGGCTAGTATCTAGGCATACAGCCACTTTAATAGAAAACTCTTTTCTGGGATACATGTATTTGTTTGTGCTAACAATCTTTCTATACGTGGTTCCCATATTTCATGAAAATATTGATTAGTGTTATTTTCTATTTGTCGCTGTTTACATGTGATAAATTTGTTTATCATAATTCTCCTTAATTCATTTTGCCACTCCCTTATTCTTAGATTATCAGCATACTTCCAATTTTTCACCAATATTTGTTGAGCTGCAGCTATCAAATAACGTAATCTTGTTTGTGCATTTATATCCAAATTTAATGCAGTAATGTCATGCAATAGGCATGGGATGTTTATTTCAAACATTTGTCTTATTTCTTCAGGTATCTCAGTCCAAAATTGTTGATATCATAACGATGCCATTATAATGATGCCATTACTAGGTGATATCTTGCGTTAGGCTCAAAAGCAGCATAATAATGCACTGAGAAGTCAATTTGCCATTAAAACCAGTGTTCATTCTCACTTAGGTTGGTGAACCCAAAGCAAGTTAATTGAGGTTTCCTTTCCTGTACTGAGAAGCCAGTTCCCCATTTAGGTCATTGTCAGACAGGTTGGTTAACTCAGTGTAATTTTCAGGTGTACGAGTCAACCCAATGCAAATCATTGGAGGTGATACTATGGCAAGTCAACAAAAGTCACAAACACTGGGGCAGGTCACAATTTCTGAATCATCTAATAGCTAAACTGTGTTGCTGGCGACCAAGTAAATTGAAGTATTACAATATTGCTTCACACATTATGCTTTGTTTTATACATTTGACTGTAAACCATTCAGAGAACTTTATTATTGCACAGCTATACAAATATAGTTATAAATATATTTTCATGGAAAGTGGTAAAATATTCAGACTTTGGCTGTGGGGGACAATCGCTTAATAGCAGCTTTGTCTGAAAATTCTGTTCTCCAATTTCTAATGTTTTGTCTTTCCCTACCTCTTACAGCTGATCACAATTACAAATCTGGCCACATCTTTTTTGACAGTTCGATCTCCTTCAACTTAACAAGAACCAACACTTTACTCAAAGGACACTTTCAAGACGAGGTGGCAGTGCTGGTGATTTAAATCAATTCCATTTCTTAGGAATTCAAGACAACTTACAAAAATAATTGATGTTTACACAGCCTTTAGATCTCTTATTCTCCATTATAACAATGGGACTAAATAGGGGAAGATCCAAATAATTTGACTTGAAGTAGATTGCCTCAGTGAGTGACTAAAAACTTGAAGTGTGTCTTCCCAAGCTAATTGTTTACAGGGCCACTGCATAAACAAAGTTTGCGGCTTAAATCTTTTGGATACATATATTATTCCACAGAACAGCCAGCTGCATTTCATTATCAAATGCTATATAAGAACAAGGCCCTTCCCAGTCTCATTCACATAAAAGCCAAATGTTCCGTATCAAACCAAAAGAACTGTACACAGTAAGTAAGGGCAATTACAGTCAGCAGGATCCCTCAAGAACTTATGTACAGATTAATGAGGAATTTGTTTATGCAGAACAGCTTTGCCAGTGTGTGTATGTGCGTGCGTGCATGCGTGCGTGTGTGCGTGTAAAGTACCATCTGAACTTAGTTTTTCACCATTTGCCAAATCTTTTCCAACAGGCAATTAAAAAGAAAAAACTTAAAGGCAGCTCAGAGACGGTTCAAAAGCGGCAAATGTCACACACAAATGTGTCCATTCCACCTCTAATGCATATTAAAGACCAAGGAATGCTCTTCCAAAGGGCAACAGAAGTAGATTAGAGGTAGAATTAAAATGCTAGCTGTCACACACTATCACTACTAAATCACTTTTAAGCTGCTTTTTTTCCGCATGGGAATGCAGCCAACAGTTTACTCTAGATTAACACAGTTTAGAGCAGTGGTTCTCAACCTGTGAGTTGGGACCCCTTTGGGGGTCAAACTACCTTTTCAGGGGGGTCGTGATGAGTCTCCTGCTGCCCCTCACTCCCCCCTCCCAGCTGCCCCATCCCCACGGTTGGGGGTCTCCACAACATGAGGAACTGCATTAAGGGGGTCGCAGCATTAGGAAGGTTGAGAACCGTTGATTTAGAATATTTATACCGACCACCAATCTGACTAATGCAAAACAAAAAGCAAATTAAGTACTTCAGGGAAATTTGTGACCAACTTGCACAAACGTGTCATGAAACAAACCAAAAAATGGACTTTGGTCAGGTACTCAACTGGAATACATTCCCAAGAAAGTGGGTTTACAGACATTGGGGAACGCTGCTGAGCCCTGAACTAACAAGACCACAGCATCCTCTGAGTGGTAGGACTGCCAACTTATTCACCAGCGGGTAAGGTACAATCCTGATAAGGCTATGCTTGGGAAAAGGAGGAGCTCTGTCACTTAGACATTAGAAAAGATAAAAATGGGCTTGCCCCGGAACCAGGACAGACCTTTTAAAAACTGCATGACTCAGTCAGAAAGGGGAAAGAGGGAGGAACATAATGGGAAGCCATGCCTGAGCAGGTGTGACAACCATCATTAATGCCAAAGGATAGCATGTATATAGCATCTCCTTCGGAGATGGACACTTTAGGTGTACTTCAGGCTACAACAATCCCTGGAGAACAGATAAAACAGAAACTATAGTCAAGCCTAACCTAACAAACAGCAGTTCTGGAGAGTCTCCAGAGCTTATTTGTGAATTATAAGGAAACTTGAATACTCGACTGAGAATTACAAGGGTACGATAAAAGCAGCGAGCAACTTCATCCAACTGCTGGAACTTCATCCAGCCCTTAATCTTTGGGATGGCATGCACAAGCAAATACAAACATTAAGAAGGCACTTTAATGAGAGCCAGATAATCTGGTCTCACAACCGCTGTGCCTAGAAGGGGTGAGGCTGCATCCCACTGCAAGCACAAAAAACAAATTTGCTATGGAAGAAACTCCTCAGGGCTGTATTTTGCCAAGTCACTTCCAGAACACAGTTTTAGGTCAAAATTTTTCTCCATGCTTGTCCCTGATCCAAGTGACCACCTAAAACCCATTTCCCCCATGATATCATCATCTGACCTGCTTTACATAATAAAGGTCTTGCATCGAGGGAACAATTCTGAGCAAGACAATACCCCACTGCTGCTGTCTTTGAATAGCAATTCATATAGTATATTTATTTAAAAGTCTCAAAAAATAGTCCTACTTTGAGCTTGGTACTGGCAACTATGAATAGGGCATAAAGAAAGTCACTTTTAGCCTGTTGTGTGACTGAATACAAACAAAATACGCAAATCAGTTTAGAATATTCAGCCATAGTTGTCTGCATTGGGGGCCCTAGGACTGTTACTCTTAAGGAGAAGAGGACCACATCACTATAAGCAGATGAAATTACAGTCCCTATCCCCCTGCATTTAAGAGATAAGAATGTAAATGTTTCAAGTGTTGAACAGCAGCCAAAACAAACCTTCCTAACCTTGGAAAAACTAACTGCTGTGGTTCTTCAGGCTCTGCAGGCAAATTTAAAGATCTGGGTTGAGGGACTCTGTTTATCTTTATATAAAAGCTGGTTTTCACATCCTACCTTTGAAATACATTTTGCACTTCCAACTATGAAACTTAGTGGTGGCACGGCATTTTCCATGTTCTGCTTCAGCTTCCTATATATCCACACACACACACACACACACACACGAGGACACCCATGCACAGACACACAGATGTGTGTGTCCAAGATGATTTATAAAGGTAAGGAGAGGCATTTGTTGGAGAACGGAATGATGCTTGGAATAGGAGCTTTGGCAACCCAAAAGCAGAAGATGCTTTCAGAAAGTTGGAAGAGTATGTCATGCATATTCTGGAAAGATGTGGTGACCTGCAGAGTTCTAAACCAACAAGGAAGGCAGTATTGCTTCCTAATTTTACAGATAATGTAACTAATTGACCAGCACCTCGACACAACACAGATTATCTAAATTAGCCTTATAATTACAGAGTGACACCCTCATGGAATGTGCCAAGGCAAGGCAACCTCCAGGTTACAGGTATTATTAAACTACACACGTCCTCCTCCGTGAACAACAGAAAGCAAAACAAGAGCCAAGAATGAACAACCAATATCAAAGCTGAGACTGAACATACTTGGGACACCATTTGTATTTCTTCTCCAGCACTATACAAACAGGCCCTAACAGTTCTAGACATATTCCAATGCTAATAAAACGTTTAACCTGTATCACTTTTAAGCATTAGACAATAGAAAACTGATTCACCAGATGTGTGATTTGTTCTCATTCTCTTACACATACCACTTCATTTCCACAACATATGAAACAAAAACCTATATATATTAAGAATATTCTACTAAATTTAGTGGGGCTGAGTTCCTAGAACTCACTTATGGGACTACAGCCTCACAGGCATAAAAATCTCTCCATTCATCCCATTTCCTGTTTTTCCAGTAAGAAAGGCTAATATTCATAATAGCCGAAGGTCTGAAAGTCTAGAAAGAATCGCCCTTCAGTTAGACACGTAATCCCAGAATTAAGAAAGTCAGCTTCTTGTCTGCCTAACACATAATTACCTCAGACTTTTTTTAAAAAAAAGAATCACACAAATAAAATTACTTAGCTATCACCATCTCCGCCATGCCAGCAGGGCCAATTCTGACTATCAGTGACTAGACAAGATGGGAAGAAAACACAATTAACTATGATTCTTTTTGAATCGATGAGCAACCCTTCCCAATAAAAACAACTGGACCTTTCTTCCGCTTGTCTTGCAGTAGGTAGTACACATCCTAAGGTTGACTTTTGCGTGTTGTAGTCCACAACAAGACCCACTCATTAGAACGAGCCTGACTTATGAGAGCACTGTTAAACTCCGCGATTGTTTCGCAGAGTGACGGAAATTACTTAAATGCTAAGACTGGAAGTTTCCCCATTCCTACCTGGGAGCGAATCCTTAGAAATTTTATTTCTAAGCAGACCTACTTAGGACTAAAGGGAAGCACAGCTCCATGTGGCTATCCCTTTAGAGAGCACCTGATTCTATGGAGCGAGGTGTGCTAACATTTTAAAAACAATGGGAAATCAGATCACATTTAAATGAAGAAGAGTTGGCTTTTCTACCCCATTTTTTCCACCCATTTAAGGGGACTCAAAGCGGCCGACAAACCTTCTGTTCTTCCCCCCACAACAGAGGTAGGTGGGGCTGTGAGAGCTCAGAAGAGAGCTGTGACTAGCCCAAGGTCACCTAGATGGCTTAGCGGAGGAGTATGGAATCAAACCCGGTATTCCCAGGAAAAGTCCGGCTCCTTAACCACTAGAGCAAAATTCTTATAGACGGACAATATCAAATCATATGGGACGGGGAAGGGAAGCTGCGGATTAAGTTCAAAGAAACGCTAGGCAGAATTGGGAGGTGTGTTAACACCGGAGTACTGAGCCGACGGCTCTCCCACAACGAGGAGTCCCGCAGCTCAGCATCCGCCCAGCCCCGCCGTCCCAGGCAAGACCAATGTCGCGCATACCAGTGACTAGACAGATGGGCAGCAGCAGTCGAAAGATCAACCCGCACACCACTTCGGTGGCCATCGCCAGAAGACGAGACCAAGCCGAGCCTCGGGGGCGCGCGGACTACCGGTGATCGCCTGCGATGTCGGCTCCTTTTAGGTCCCCGCTCGTCTAGGGCACGAACAAACGAGCATGGTCCGCCTCGCCGCTCCGCGGGCTGCTGCTGCTTAGAAGTTCTTCGACATGTCCGAACGGGGGACCAGAATCCCAAAGACTCCGAAGCGAAGCGAAGCGACGACGGGCTCCCGGTTTCTTTGGAGCAAAGGGACGGAAGCGGGTGTCCCTCCGCTCCCTCGAGCACCGTTCCGCTCTGACACACAGCCGCAATCGGGGCGGGTAGGGGCGTCCCGCTGGCCCGCCGCCTAAGCGGAGTTTAAAAGGAGCCGTCGTCTAGACAGCGCCAGCCCGCGCCGCGACCGTCCCCGTCTCCTCCGAGCGTCCGCACCAGATCGCCGGGCATCGCGCGCTCGCCACGCCGTCGGGAAGGACGGGCAGCGAAAGTTCGAGCCGAGCCAGGGAGCGATCCTAAAGAGCCGAAGCAGACAGCATGGCGAGAGCGTTTAGAGTCGCCGACCGGCCGGTGCGCCCCTGCCTGCTGCGGGCCGACGGAGCGCTGCCTTCTTCCCTCCGATGCCGCCGCCAAGCTCCCGTCCGCCGCCCGCCACAGCTGAGGGCTTTGCCTACATTTCCCCACCTCGATGAAACTGGGCCTGCCACGCCCCCTTGCCGGGGCGGGCCAGACGGGCTGGCTAGAGCGCTCGTGCGCCAATCGCCCAGCCGCCTCGCTTTCAGCGCCTCCCTCCTGCTCCGTCGGCTCCGCCCCGTGCAAGACGGAACCCACGCTGAGAGCCCGCCGAGAGGCCGCGCGCACGCTTGAAAGAGCCCTGCACGGGAAGAAGAGTTCCCGGGGCGGGGCGCGGCACGTCGGAGAAGCTCGTCGTCTTCGCTCTCCGAGCAACGCGGGTAGCGGGCGGACGGACGGACGGACGGAGGTGGCGGCGCTCCGGTTGGGATGTTGCTCGCTGTGGCGTCGAGGCGGGAGCTGCGTTTCTACCTGCGCTTGGCTTCGAGATAGCGGCAGAACAACCCAAGTTATGTGGATCGGGCGCAGGCTCTCCGCTGCCTGCAGAGAGGCAGAAGAAAGCGGAGGCCTCCGTCCCCGTCGAAAGCCTCCGCGCTCCGTCGGGGGCCGCTCTGTGTGCACTGGATGGCAGCCGTCCCTCCGTCCGTCCGTCCCTGCCCACCTCTCTTCCTCCGTGCTGGCTTCCCCTACCGTCGGAGGAGAATGAAGAATAGGTTCTGTGGGCCTGTTTACACCGGTTTGGAAGTGGTGGACTTCCAGAACTTCCCTCCTCCTGTGGGAGAACTGGAGAAACCTGCCCCGGTCCCTTTTGTTGCGGCCCCTACTTACACACGGACATAGTAGAAAAACGTGGGCAGCGTGACTGGCAGCTTCCTGCCTGAGTAAGCTGCTCCACCTGTGAGAAAAGCGACCGCCCTCTCTTGCTAAACTTTACTCTCCAGATGCAGGACATAGATTAGCACATAGATGAGCTGGATCAGGCCGCAGCCTGTCTAAGTCCAGCGTCCTGGGCATTTTCAAGCAAAAGATAACCATGAAACCATGCTCGGGACTTCCCTGCAAATAGCCTTTAGAGCAGTGGTTCTCAATCTGGGGATTGAGACCCCTTTGGGGGTCGAACTACCCTTTCAGAGGGGTTGCGACAAGTCTCCCACCGCCCTTTCCTCCCACCTCCCAGCTGCTCTGCCCCCGTGGTTGGGGGTCTCCACAACATGAGGAACTCCATTAAGGGGTCGCAGCATTAGGAAGGTTGAGAACCACTGCTTTAGAGACATCCCACTGGTCTCCAACCTACAGGCAGTATCCAGGCGTTGGTACTAGTTCTATTTCTTACCACTGCATCACTCAAAGAGAAGCAGTTAAAGATAACAGCGGGGATCTTTCTGCACTCGGCCTTATCCTAGAATATATCTCAGAATAGGGACCTGCTATCTGCATGCTAGTGCAGACTATGGAAGGCCCCAGGTGAGACCTGCCCTACTCTGCATTAGCTTGTGGCCAGCAGACCACTATCTCGAGATATATTGTGGAAAGAGCCCTGTTGTTGCTTGAATGCAACCAGGGCTCTCTTGGTAGTTTTTCTGGGGATAAGCAGCTTGGTCCAAGGAGAAGGAGAGGCTCTAGTAGGTGCAAAACAGAGAGCACTTTGAGTAAAATTCCTTTCTCCTAGAAGAGCCCAGGCTTCCTGGGCGCACTAAACCACCAACTGCTGCACCTGGTTTGTAGCTTCCAGTTTCGTTCAAAGGCAAGAAATACTTCCAGTTCCCCAGATGAATTATTCATTTAAAACATTTATATCCTGCCCCCTTCACCATATGTTCCCAGAGCGGGTTACACCGGATAAAAACAAAATGCATTTCCATTTTATTTGTATACCGCCTCTTCCAAAAGAAAATACAAATGGAAAATACACGAAAACCTTGTAATAAAAATACATTATAAAATCACACATCATACAAAAGATACGTTGCAAAATAACACGATGCAAGAAGAAAAACAAAACCCTGAAGCATCTGAGGCCAGGTGAAGGCCAGAACAGCTGACACAAAGGCCCCTGACTTGCAGAGCGGCAGCTTTTCCAAGATCTCAATGGCCAGCCAGAGGGCAGGGGGCTACCCTGATAAGTGTTGGAAAGGCTCTTTAATAGCAACTTGCAACACTGACATATAGAATACTTATATTTGATGGCTTTATTTCAGGTAAATGTACTCAAGGTTCTAGGTTACTGCATCCAGATGTTGGCACTTATTCTTCTGCATTTGGATATTCCAAAACAAAGCACGGTTACTGCAGAATATCCAGGCTTTGTTCCGGAATATCCAAATGTAGAATAATGAACCAACGTCTGGATGCAGCCGCAGTGTCAAAACATTTGCCTGCACCTGGGCGCATAAGGCAGCAGCACCACTTCTCATGCTAAAAACACTAATAGCAATGCTACAGCTGGCAGCACTGAAACCCTGGCATAGATCTAGTTCTTGCTAGCAGTACTGCCTACGTAACTACTGATAGCACTTTCTTTGACTGGGACAGCCAATAGTACGGTGTTCAAGTGCCCATTGAACTACTAAAACCAATGACAGAACTTTCCTGTAGTTATGAGCAGGAGGATGGTGCTCCTAGTGAGCCTGCAGACCATGACAGTGATCCACTGGGCCGCGCCCCTCATCCTCCAGCGCATAAGGAGCAAACGTGGAATGATATACACACTTTACACTCAAGTTACACTTCCAATAGAAAGGCTCAGCTCGAGTGTGTGGAGGTGCGCTGTCTTTTGGCTGAGACTTTTAAGTAATCTGCAGTTAGCAGGACTGAGATACATACTTTGAGCCTACATCTGGTGGAAATTTAGGAAGTTGTCCTTGCCAAAAAAAAAGGAGGGGAGGTAAGAAAAGATGCAGTTTGAGGAGAGAGAAGAATGTAGGAGTAACAGACGGAGAAGCTGATGATGACCTGGGAGGGGATTGTATTCCAAGGATAAAGCTGCACAGGATAGTTAGATCGGGTGGGGAGGAGGTGGAGGAAGAACAGTATTTGAACAAGAGGTGGCAAAGGGAAGGGACAAGGAGAGAGCTAACGGATGGATTAGGCACAAAGAGGGGTGCTGACACTGAGATGTCCATTTATTAAGGAACAAATTAGAAGGTGTTAATGAATTGAATTGCTAGAACAGAAACTGGTTTTTTGTTTATTAAGGATTTTACAGACATTAATTGGGGATTTTTATTTGTTTGCTTGCATTTTAATTCCCTCTATACCCAAAGATCCCAGAGCAGATGACAGCAATAGAAAACAAAATATAAAATGAACAAATTAAAATAAGATACTAAAGATGTTTCCTTACTTCAATCAAAGGCATGAGTGTGTTTAATAGTTTTCTGAATGTAAAATGAATGAAGTTAGCTGGAGGTGCTGTGTGCACCTCAGGGGGCACGAGAGAAACCATTCCACAGCTGATGGAATATTTTGATGATGTGCTGACAATTAAAACATTGAAGCCCCTAGTGAATAACTTTCCTGCTCCTGGTGGCCCTAGAGAGCTCCAATATGATTATCAGGATGGGTGGAAGACTAAGACTGGTTATAACTGAGCCAGTGATCCACCAAAACCAGCACATCCAGTTCCTAGTGACCAAAATGTCATAATGTCTTGTCCTACTGGGAAGGAACTAGCAAAAGGTCAATGACCAATGTATAACATGGTTCCAATGGTTGGTATGCTTTGACCCTTTGATATGCTTTGACATCTACAGTCTTTGGCCAGTGAAGAACAAGTGATCCAATTTTTTACTATAGATCCATTGGAATGTCAGCCCTATGTGCAGTAGCAGAGCTAGGATCATTATAACCATTTGTAAGTAGGTCTTTGAGGATTTATTTAGGAAAGTGGCTATCCAAGTGCCTCCACCCTGGCTTTCTTGTGGTAGTGCTGATGTTATGCTTTGGGCATGACTTCCTTGTCACTTGAATGTTGTGTCTGAATTACATAAACTGCAAGATGTCTTCAGTGTGTGCTTTGGCTGCGTTTCCATTATCACTTAAAACTGTTTAAAGACTATTCGGAACCTCGCCGTTCCTACCCGCAGTCAAGTAAAATGGTTTGGATCCTCGTCATCCCCATTGGCAATCAGTTTCCGGGGTATTTTGAGGATTATTTGGCTTTAAAATGGAATAAATAAACACCTGATTTTTCAGGTGTTTTTTTTCTGGGTTTGGCTTTTGAAACGCTTCTTCCTTACTGTAGTGGGAACACTAGAGCAGTATTTGGGCAAATACTTCATGAAATGGATTGGGGTTTCACCCTGCAGGCCAGCCCTTTTTAGTTAAAAGATACAGCAGCCGGTTTCACTGTAAAAATCCACCCTGTACAGCAGTGATTTCAATCTAGCAATCCATCTGCTTCACACCTGATAACAATGTTGCAATTCTGTGCAATTCTGGCTCTTTAAAAGTCCTGACCTTTAGAAAGGGAAAGGAAGGAAAGCTGCTGCAGAATCTGGGAGATGTGTGAATGTTTAAGGCTGTGTGTGCAGGCGACAGTGGCAGCAGAGCCAGGGTGCTTTTTTTGGAGGGAACCCCTGCTGGGGATGGTGGCTGTGGAGGTGAGCTGGCGAACGGGGCTTGAGTTGCCACTGCTGCCATGTGCCCTGGGCAGTGGTGAGAGGAGGGGAAAGAATCGCTTTCCCAATCTGTTTTTGGAAGCGTTTTAAGTGTTTAGAGTGGGGACAGAAAATCAGGGTTGAATCCGATTGCCAGATGCTCTTTGCTTCCTTTTAACGCGGTTTACATATCAGTGCAAATCCCGATGTAAATCTCAATGTATGTTCCATTTTATTCCTTAAATGGGAACTCACCCCAGTGTTCTTTGCCAAAATGTTGCCCAAGGACCTGTGTCTCCACATAGACTATCAAATTTGAACCAACTCATTAAAAAAAATCTTGTATCTGAATTTGTGAATTCATCAACACGGTTTATTTCATTGCTTCAAGATACACAACATCTAGAGAATGACCTCCTCAGTCTGTATAGGGGGAGGGTTATCTGGACAGTTATTTTGAACTGATTCCTGTTCTCTAAATAAATTTAATTCTTCTATTACTATTACCACCACCACCATGTATCACTAAAGAATTCAATATAGTGATGTTGAGTGATGTTTACAGAGTCTTAGGTCTAAGTCTTATCTGTTACCACTCAGTACTGTAAGATCAAATCACTACTAAGATGGGGCAATCATTTGGAAAACTCCCACATAGTTTCTTGAAAACTGTAGAAATAAAGCAGGATAAACAACAACTGTATTTATTGGCCTGAAGCACAACTGAACATTTTTCTTTCTGGCTTTAAGACTCATCTTTCTCTTTCAAGAGCTGAGATTTTGTATTGAATAGAAGCTTTGGATTTTTAGCTGACACCTAAATGCAATTACACGTTTGGTCCTCGTGCTTCAAAAATTCCTTAGTGTAATATGATCAAACCATGTTTTTTACATTATCAGTAAAAGTTTAGCTTTCCTATATCTGTGTTTCATCATATCATTTCTTGCAACACTAATTATGGTAGATGTCCAGCAAACCAGTTCCAAAGTATGAGTTATGAAGCAAATGCTGAAATGAACCCTGATTAATGTTACCTGTAATTTTTCATTTGAATGGCATGGAAAGCCACTGTTAATTAAAAACAGAAGTGAAAGGTTTCAAATTCTTTTTCTTAGTCACATAAAAGAAGGAAAGCCAAGTTCATGATTCCACAAAGAAGCTAAATTCATTCATATAGAACAGAGAGGGAGGAGTCTATTGTTGTCCAGATGTTGTCCCAGCTGAAGCTAAGATTGGTTTAGCAGGGTGCCAACACATTTTAGATATCGGTTGATTCTGTCAAGGTCATCAGCCAGCTCAGACTTCTGGATTTCTTTATGGCTGAAAAGTTAGCCAACAAAAATGTGTGTGTGTGTCTGAGATTCATTTTCCTACTGTCTAGCTAAAATCTTAATGACAGTATCTGGAGACAAAGAACAACCAGGTGTGAAGGAAGACAAAGGAGTATAAAGGTCAGAAGGTATGATTTTATGAAAACAAATAGAATTCATCAAAATGGCAAGAACACATCTAGTTTTTAACCACTATTATGTTACTATCTTATGGACACATACAGTACTTTGGAATATATTGGAAGTAGTGTAATTTACTTCCAAATAAATATTCATAGGTTTGTGCTGTTCAGTCATATACCGTATTTTGAGAATAAGAATTCTAAACCAAGTATCACATTAGTATGTAATATGATATTTGGTTTATTTAAAAAAATGAAGAATTTACAGTGAGTGGCTAGCCAAAATTGGTAGTCAAAGTATACATTGGCAAGATATTCTTTGTACCTAGACAAAGTTTGGCAGTCATGTATCCTAATAAAAGTGGTGCTGGCTATAGGTTTTTTGTTACTAAAAATAGGCCAATATGATCTGAATACACAGAATGGAATTTCTGATTTGAAGAATGTGAAGAAACTGGTTAGGAGCCAACATTTTGAATATCCTACATTGAATTTCTGTGCTTGTATAAATGTGGGTGGGTGGATATAAATACTTCACCCTATAAATATTTTATACCAAGGCTCTTATCCTTAAAATCTGTGACATATTACTGCAGGTTGTTCACAATGGATGCAGTTTGCTTGAATTGTGCATTAAAGTGCCTGGATTGTTCATATTCCCCATAGAGCAGTTTATGGAAACAGCATGCAGTGACCATATTATATCACTTAAGACTTTGTGCAATACCTCCACAAGGAATTTATACAACCCCTCACAAGGAATTCACACAATGTTTGCAGAAACTATCTGCTTTGCAGACTATTCTGTGATGTTTCTCACATATCACAAAACCTTAGAATTAAGTGGCATCATGGAAATTTTTTGACAAAATATATTGGTATTAAGTTATACTACCCAAAAAACTGGACATGTACAGAGTACTACTAACCAAATACTTCTATCATTTACAGTCAATACTTCCAGAACAATGTCAAAAGAGCTAAATTTACATATAGGAGATCAAAATTCAAGTCATACATTTGTCAATTGACAGAAACCCATAAAATGACCTGTATTATCTTGCTAGTGGATGCATAGAAAGCAAAAACTCTTGTCAGCATTGTGGATTCACTGTGCTTGAATTAAAGTGTCACTAGGTTTTAAAAAACAGATAAAAATGCAACTTTTTAGGCCAAATCTCATCCACACATCTCAAACATCAGGATGGGGTCTCACAAATTGCCGGGGGTGGGGAGTGGCACACAACAGCTGAGACATGACTGATACTCCATGATATTGAGGGAAATGTTGCTTTGGGTAGCAGTTCTGCTCATAGTGGTACAAATCTTGCCATAATTGTTCAGAGGGACCAGAAATACATCCAGAGATGTGCTCTGCAGTTCAAGCTTCCCCCAGAATGATCCAGGCCATAATTTCTGCCGCAGAGTAGTTTCCATGTACCCTCCACTCATCTACAAAGGGACAAGGAGGTGACTCCTCCAGCAGGAGCAATGTCAGAGTTGTTTATCTTCACCTGAGATCCATTCCAGAGTAGTCTGGGGAGCCAAATGGTGACCAACAAACTTGTCCATCCCCAACACATTGTGGAAAATTATCACAAAATCCCAATCAATGGAAATGGTAACTAGCTAGTCAGTGTGGCATTACCAACTTTTACCTCCAATTATCTTTGAATGGAAGAAATTCTCTCTTTTTTTTTTGCTCAGTATCAGTGCCTGTTCTTACTTGGCCGTATTCTGGAATATATGCTAATGCAGACTCTGGCAGGCCTCACTTGGAGCCTGCTGTGCCGTGCACTGCTGTGTGGACAGCAAGCCTCTGTTCCACGGTATAGTCCAGAATAAAGCCAAGTGCGAACAAGCCCTCAAATTCTGTGGGCTCATTCTTTAACTTTTTAAAACGTAAGAAGAGCTATTGACATATAAGGAAAATTCTACCAAAGAATTATGCTGGTTACAGTTCAGGACAGATTGTTAACCTTTTAATATCCATACACTTTAAATAATTCAAGATTACATTTTTAAAACCAAATGTAAGACTTCGCTCTTCTTAAAGAAAACAGAATATTATCATAAATTCCTATGAAAAGAAAGGCTCTCATTCTTGAATATCCACTTTGAGTTGCTCAGACTATTTCTGATATAATAAAGCATAGTTCAATTTTTTTAAAGGAAGGATTGACAGGAAACAGGCAGTTCCAGCTGCATTAAACAGGTTGTTACATATGACCAATTGCACAGGAGCATGATAAGGTATGTGAATTCAGATGCATAGTAGAATATTTATCAATCCACAGAAGGGCCTATGACATGCACAACGTTTTTACTTGGCTGGGTATTTTTAACATGTATGTAAGTCTCCTTTGGCTGGATAAAAATGGAAAAATATATATTTAATTCATATTTTTATTTGCAATTGCAGTGCATATTTTGTGTCTAAAACTAATGTATGAAGTCACTGTTTACCCCATTAGAGGTTTGTAAGCATTCCAGTGGAAGTCTATGTTTGTTCCCTTCTTTTCACACAAGTTTGAGTCATGTCCTACAGTCGCCTTTAACTGGAAGAGTCTTGAAAACTAAAGAATGACTATTCATACACAGCCTTGTAGTCAAAGAAATTATGGTCAATACAAATAGTGAATAAATATTTCAATACAGTATTAATTTGAATCTTCTAATTTTAAGAACATGTTCCTTTATTATATTTGCAGAAATCTTAAGTATGTTTTATTGAGAGAAAAAGCTACTTCCTATTTTCCCCGTGCTAAAGAATAGTCAGCAATTCTAGATTTTTATCCCGTTATTTTGCATCTTATAGAACTTTATGCAGGTTTTAGAATGTAAACAGTTACACTATCTTGTCCCTTTTTGTTTTTGTAAGTCATATAGACCTTGAAAAAAATTGAGACTTTAGTGTCTGAGGGCAGTTATGAATTATAGATAATTAATATGTATACTTGATTTTTTTTTTTTTTTTTTTTTTTGCTGTTTGGAATCTTCCTTTTGACTGAATTGAGAGCAAGAGCTTGTATAAAAGCGGAAGCATTTTATCAGTAAACCACCTTGTGCATTCTTCAAAGAAGTGTAGATCCTTTGGGGCCAAATAGCTTTTGAGTCTTTATGTTTGTTTTCATATCTTTTCTGTCAGTCGACAGCCCTCCACTCTTCCTGGATAAAATATTGGCAACAATATAGATGCTCAGTCCAGGATCATTTTCAGTGTG
This sequence comes from Aspidoscelis tigris stejnegeri, assembly GCA_023333525.1. NCBI lineage: Eukaryota > Metazoa > Chordata > Lepidosauria > Squamata > Teiidae > Aspidoscelis > Aspidoscelis tigris. Next base: position 60,722,845 of record JALMGA010000004.1, read on the forward strand.
GCCCCTTCACAGCCTTGGTACAGCTCTGAAAGGGACACAGATGCCAGCTAGCAGGGTGAGTTTCACATGCTGTCTCCCTTCAGGGAAGTGTCTGGAACTGTGTTTCAGGGTAAGCGTCAGCTGTGATAGAAAAGAAAGATGAAAGCATTCCATTTGGAAGCTCACTGGGAATTATGTGTGGTTTGGAGAGGGGTTTTTTTTTGTTTTTGTTTTTGTTTTTTTGAGAAAAAAGGAAATGAAAAAAGAGAAAGTTCACAATGGGAGTGGCCGGGTAAGTTGAAAGGCTAGCCAGGGAAAAGGAAATGGCTGTGGAGATATTTTATGACTTTGAACCCTTGGACTATGTTCACAGTCAAATATACAGATCGTCTGGTATTTGTGTAGAACTAAGTTTTTACTCTCTTATCAGTATCTCCCTCTAGGGATAACAATCCCAGGGAAGGCAGAGATGGATTCCTATTGTGCTCTAGTTCCAAAGGGAGAGGGGATTGGAGTCTGAAAATGCTTTTGCTGTTATTAATGACAGGGAAGCCATAAGTTTTGGGAAGAATCCTGAGAGGAAAGTGAAGAGAAAAAAGAGAAAAACATAAAGTGCATGTTGCAAGTCAAAAGAACAAGCATAAGGCATAAGCAGAGTAAATTCAGTGGATAGGAAAGAAATAGTGAAAGTTAGATTTTCTTTGACTCAGTTATTTCCTAAGCACGCTATCCAAGGTCAAAGCTGGTCATAGTTCACCTGAAAGAGGTTCACCCAAAATTCATCTACATCAATGTTTTGTCTTGTATATCAGAATGGCAAATGGGAGTGTTTGAAAAAGCTGAGTTTAGCAGATAAAATTTTAGCTGTTACATTTCTTGTATGAGAAAGAAAGATAAGATGACTTGAAAAGAAAGTACATTTCTTGGGAAATAAATAAATGTTTTCAATGGGTACAAAGGGTGGTTATTCTTTTCATAGATGCGTGGTGTTTTTGTTTTTGTTGCTGTTCTTTATGAAAAGGACCCTTCTCTACCTTTCTCAGAAAGAGAGCATAACAAACATAGCAATTGTATTAGCTATTCTGTGTGAATTTAAAGTTACAGATATTACTAACAATTATTTCCCCCCTTCTTTTTCATCATTTGTATTGATGCTATTTATTTCTGTTAGCTAATGTTATAGATAAATGGTCTAGTGGTTAGGGAGCTGGACTCTTATCTGGGAATACTGGGTTTGATTCCGCACTCCTCCATGGAGCCAGCTGGGTCACCCTGGGTTAGTCACAACTCTCTTCTGAGCTCTCACAGCCCTACCTACCTCATAGGGTGTTCTGTTGGGGGAAGAAGAACAGAGAGCTTTTCAGCTGCTTTGAGTCCCCTTAAATGGGTGAAAAAAGGGTAGAAAAGCCAACTCTTATTATTATTATTATTATTATTATTATTATTATTATTATTATTATTATTATTATTATTATTATTATTATTGTGGAAATGAAAAGTTCTTTAGCTATTGATTTTTTTTCTTGGTCATGCAATTTGTGTTGCTTGAGTTAACTGGCATGTCTGTATATGTTTCTGGTTGTGAATTTCTAGCATGAGTTTTTGAAGATTTTTCTTTTAAGAAGGGAGATGTAAGCTTTCTAATAAAAGTTTGGTTCTAGTGTTTGAAAGGACTGCGTTTTGAGTGGTGTGTTGAGTGAAGCATGGGTGTATGGACTATGCATGTGTGTGTTGGTTTGGAGCACGGATTGCCGTGAAAATATCCACTGTATGAAACCCCCTTCCCTGACAGTTCTAAAGGAATTAATTGTGTTTGTTCCAGAACTGAATTTGCACTGTGTAGTGTATTTGTATGTTGGTGTCTCTCATGACAGAACAAAAAATGGTTTAGGTATTCCTAGAACTGCCAATGTGTATGTAAGCTACATGGAAGTATAATGCAACATGCAAATCAGATTTAGCCGTATTGTTTTATTTTCGTTTCTTGTATTTATGAAAGTTATTAATAATTCTGGTAATTCACTGGTACTTCTATGAGAGGTAATTAAGAACTCCACTGAATTCCATTAAAATAAAAGAGCTGTTTTGGTGATTTGATCTTTGCATTGAATCAGTAGCAAACAGAGACTGGCCCTTTGAATATTTTGTTGTTGTTGTTGTTCATTTGTGCTTAGTAGTTTTTAAAATCTTCCCTTAGAGATTTTGTGAAAATCATAAAGGATCTCTTAAGTGCATGTTGAATTTGCCAAGCTTTGTTAAACCTAAAAATTGTGTTATAAATACCTTCTTCCAGTAAAAAAAAAATCTTAAGTCTTTTTAACTGTTGCCCTTATAGCAGTTAGTCTGAACATAAATTGAACAGGTATAATGGATGAGTTTTACACAATTTCTTTTCATTAGGAAGATATGACTGTGTTTAGCCATGATTATTTACTACACAAAAGAAAGTTACTAATTTTTCCTACATCTAGGGCCCCCCTTCTTGATTCTCTGAACATCATGCAATGTTACAATTTATTAGCACCAATTGCACCAACAGCATTTGGTGCTAAGAAAGAAGTGGATAGTTGGAGTGATTTTTATAAAAATCAGAGAAGCACTATCACTGCTACTGACAGGCATTTATATTTACAAAGCTTTTGATTGTATCAGATATGCACACTTATTGGGAACTTTAGGTTACTTTAGCTTTCCTACCAAAATATTTAACATTCATTAAAATGAACCCGACTGTTCAGACAATGTTTCAAAGGACAACTGGGTATCCCTCGTTTACATTTGTATTATGATGCTTTCCATATAAGATAAATGTATTGAACTCTCTTATCCAATCTGCAATTTTGGGCACAGCTGGAAATAGCCAGAGGAAACTTTTCCTATCCATATTGAGTTTAGGAGGAATGTCAAAACAATTATTAATAATAATTACTGACCCCCTGCTGAGAGCACAATTTCAGATTTATCATAACTGAGGGTCCATCCTGATCAATCCACCTTCTCCAATTTTTGTCATTCAGAGTTTCTCCACATTTCCGCTAGTATTGCAATTCTAGCATCTACTGCAATTACAGGAGATACAACTGAATAAATTAAATAGCGTAGTTTCCTACAAATGGTGAAATAAAGAAAGGAGTGGCATTGAAGGCAGTATTAAATAATCCAGCATTCAATCAGCTAATAAAATATCAAATAATGCATTTCCTCAGCTCTGGATCGATTAAAGAAGCTTCTCTTCTTCCTAACACCAGGGCCAGGTTCTGACTGGGCAATTTGATCCGGGTTTTAAAAGTCAGCAGTGAGGTCTGTTTTTTGGCAGTCCCACTGCCAGCTCCCTTCCCTCCCTCCTCTCCTCAGCGGAAACCCATCTCCCTCCAGTAAGCAATTGGACACTGTCAAACGCTGACTTCATCAGGGTGGGCAATTAAAACCCCACCCTCTATTATAAACTTGCAGTTATGGAGTCCCACAGCTTTGGTTCACAGCTTTGCCCCTCCATAGCACAGCCTCTTCTCATGTTAAAAAGGCAATGATCATTCTCTCTTTGTTTAGCACCAGAGTGCCAGATCAGGACTGCGCTAAATGGCAGGGGGTGAGGCAAAAGGCTGATTGAAGAGGCTAGAAGGGAGAGATCGTGCAGGATTTTATGCAAGCCGACAGTGTTCACTATCACTTGCTTGGATACATGTATCTGCTGGCTCTTCAGTCTCCACCTCCTCCACCCCACCTCCCATTCAACAAGCATGAGATGGCAGACAGTCAGGGGGAGAGAAGGGATGAGGGCAGGGGAAATCACAGCTTCTTATTTGGGAAAGAAGGGAGGAAGGAGGGACGGAAGGGAGGGAGGCTGAAGCCAAGAATTGCACTGTAGAAAGTAGGCAGGCTTTTCATCTCTTGTTACAAATGTATAGGTTCTGTTACAATCTGAAGCCTCTCTCCTCCCTTTTAAGCAGCCCATGGTGGAGAGCTCGGCACAGGAAATCATGCCCCTAAAGCATGGTTCCTCCCCCCCCCACCAAAAAAAAAAAAAACAATTGCATTTCTATTGCCAAATATTGAGAATTATTTCTAGATCCAGCAGCAAGACCTCTTTTAATCCAAATAGGGATTCTCCACATTTTGGGACCTTTAGTCTGCAGAAATGGGAGATCCCTTGAAAACTGTTGGGACAATTAGAACTCGAGCTGACTTCAAACCTGCCCAAATCCTGTGTTGGAAATGAGCCTAGGAGAGCAGATTGTTAAAATAATAGGGAATAGTTCTAAAGGAGTGTATAAAATCTTTCAAAATCAGTGTGTAGAATGGAACTGCTTTTGTAGTGTGTGCAGATACAGTCTTGTTCAATCTGTACAGATAAATTTGTGTGTGACTTTCAAGACATATCCTCCTCCTCTTCCTCCTAATACTGACTACCATGTCTAGGCTACATGAGGCTATAAGAACACTTGTGGATGCAAACTGCACATGGTCACATTTTACCATTCTTCACACGCACACACACACACACACACACACACACACACTTAAAACCTCAGGCTATGATTAGAGATCACTGTGCCCCATTGAAAGCAACCAGATACATTGTAGAATGTTATGAATGCTTTCTCATTAGAAATCTTACATAATTTGGTTGAACTAACTCCCAGGTAATCACGGGTCTTTTCTGCACTTGCCTCCTTTAGATTCAGATCAGCGGGTCCAGGATAACTTGGCTTGCACATCTTCCCACCCACCCAGTCTCTATCAATTCTCTCTCCTCCTTTTTAACAGAAGTCAAGTATTCATGCTGGTTTCAATAGCCAGGTTGTCTGAGCCTTCAACCAGGCCCACAACGCAGGCAAATCCAGCCTCAGAATGCTTAGAAGTAATATAGGTAATCCCAATCTGGCACAAAGTTGAAAAATCCGAATTCTGCACATCCTCAACGCTCCTGCAGTTTGGAAAAGAAAACATCTTTGCGTCCCTAGGTCAGATGTAGGGCACATGATGCGCAACTATATGTGACTGCATTACTCTCTGACCATCCTTTTTGTCACCCTACTTACCCCATATGCTTCAGTTGGACGTCTTGGTTTAAAGTACCCCTCCAGCGCTATGACTATGATGGCTGAAGGTGCTGCCTGTGAGCTTTCATTCTGTGTCTATGGCAAATCTGAATGTTACAATGTGCACAGAAATCACATATAGCCAGGCTCATGCAAAACAGCTGTACTGGGTATCCATTTGGGAGCCCTGCCTTTAATGTTAAAAGTGCTCACTTAAATACATTTGGCAGTCCAAAAACTTAGCATCTGCACAGGGCTTACCATGCAGAACATAGCAGACGTTTGATGCTTAAATTAGGCACATGGCTTGTGTAATTTTGTAGTCTGAACCAACTGACAAATCATTCCACATGATAAGGAGTTCTATGGTGCTTAAACAGATAAAGCATTTTTATTTCGATAAGATTGCCTTTGCTAGAATAAACAAGAAAATTAGCAGACCTTTTCTCTTCCATTAGGTAAGGTTATTGAAGCAGCTGCCACTGAAATCAATATCAAAAACTGCTATGATCTGGGATTTTCAGAGGTTTTTGAACATCTGAGACTTCCATTAAGTCCTCTAGCTGTTACTAGTGCTAAGCACTTTTGAAAGTCAGGTGATTTTCTCCCCCCCCTTTTTTTTTTTTCAGTATTACCAGGCCAAAACTGTGCCACAAAGGAAAATCAAGGAAAATTAGTTGGGATAGGCAAACACGCTATACATGAACAGGAGCCTCAGAGAGGAGACACCACTTAATGTCTTTCTTTTGATTATTTGCTTTTCAGCTTGGTCTAGTGGTTAGGGAGCCAGATTCTTATCTGGGAATACTGGGTTTGATTCTGCAGTCCTCCATGAAGCCAGCTGGGTGACCTTGGGCTAGTCACCACTCTCTTCTGAGCTCTCACAGCTTCACCCACTCACAGGGTATCTGTTGTTGACAGAAGAATAGAAAGCTTTGTCAGCCACTTTGAGTTCCCTTGAATGGGTGAGAAAAGTAGGGTAGAAAAGACAACTCTTCTTCTTTTTCTTCTTCTTCTAGGATTCCTTAGCACACATATTGTGGCCTAAAAATGCAAACTGTGCATAAAAGCATGTAAATGCCACAGTGCTTAATGAGCTGCACATATATAATCCACTGTCTAAATTTGAGCTGGGAGCTGCAGCCAAGCATGGTTCCCTGAACCTTAATGGAACAGATGTGCACAGCTGCTCCAAGCACAACCGTTTACATGCAGCACATATGGCCCTCACTTTACAATTCATAGTGGTGGTGGGAAGAGAGTGAGAAAGCAGGCAAAATAATCAGTTCTTATACACCTATAGCAGAATAGCTGTTGTTGCAGTGCCATCTTTTGGCCAAACTAACTTTATATTTTTTTTTAAAAAAGATAGTATTTTTCTGCAAAATTTCAGCAAGATCTGTTTATCTTATCATTTCATTGGCTAACAGAATACCTATAGAACAGGGATCTGGGCTGCTAGACATTAAGAACATATTGTCCAAACACAGCTTCAACAGGCACTTCATTTCTATAGTTTCCTTCTAGATCAGTTGTCAAAAGTATTCAGTTGTGAATGAAATATTTCAGATTTAAAAGGCAGCCATGAATGAATGCTACTAATCAACAAGAAGTACAGAAGCAAGAAATAACAGTGAAGCAGCATCCAAAAAACCCCTCAAAAGCAGCTTAGTAGTTGTAGCAGGGGGCTGCCAGTGTTATCATCACAACTCTAATCCATGCTAAAGGGCAGGAAATGCACATTTATTTGACTTTAATGTGCATTAAAGCCCTACTGTACAGATGCTACTCCTATACTGATAAAGCCTAAGAAAACCAAAAGGTAAAGCAGAAAAGCAAGTTAAATATTAAGTAAAAGAAAAGTTCTACACTGCAATTACATCAGGACATTCGCTGGTCTTCCATAACGAATATACACGCAGGAAGGAAAACCAAGGAAAAAGAATAGTTAAAAAAGCACAATATTAATGCCAGCCATAGACATCAGCCTTGACAATACACTGCGGCCAATGTCCTTGAACATATCAGAGATGGTGGCTCCTTCTGCACTGTGCAAATATATTTAAAAATCAAGCGAGAATGCTCCCCATCCAGTGCTCAGATGCAAAGCATCTTTGCCTCTTAAAACAACCCAAGGCTGAAAAGAGACACATGGGCTGAGTTCCCATTGCCACTTTAAAGTGGTTTAAAAATTGTTGGGATCCTCTTCGTCCCCATTCCCAATAATTTAAAGCGGCTTAGAAATGGTTTGGATCCTCTTTGTCCCCATTCCCAATCAGTTTCAGGGGTATTTTGAGGATTATTTGGCTAAAAAATGGACTAAATTATCACCTGTTTTTTCAGGAGGTTTTTTTTTTTTTTTTGCTTTTAAAACACTTCTTCCTTATTGCTGTGGGAACACTACAGCAGTATTGGGACGGATGCATCATAAAATGGGTGGGATTTCACCCTGCAAGACAGCACTTTGTCAGTTAAAATGCCAGGTTTCCCCTCTACAGCAGACGGTTTCATTGTAACAATTCACCCACTTCACACCTTATAACAATGTTTCCTTTCCCACCCACGCTTCTGTCTGTTTCCCTCCCAGCCTTCTTCCTTGATCTTTAAAAGGGGGAAGGGGGGAAGATGCAGGAACTGGGAGAAGCAAGGAAGTGGCAGCCCTGAGTCCACCCCAGCCTCTCACCTGCCCGTCGCAGCAGCAGCACTGCTTGCTCGCTGGGGAGTGTGCAAGTGTGTTTGTGCCCAGGAGTACTTGGTATTCCCAGCAGCTCCCGCCATATTTGCCAACACCTCTACCCTCTGACAGGTCTCTCAGTCAGAGCAGGCTCGTGTGTGTGTGTAAATCAAGGGGGCTTGATAGCCAGCCTTTTGATCTCCTAGGTGTTTGTGTCTTTGGACCCTTTTGAAGAAAGGGAGGAGTCTCAGGAGGGAGGGGCTGCTGGGATTTCCCACTCTTGGCCATGTCATCAGATCAAACCCAATGAGGAGAGAGGGTGAGCAAGGATGGGGAGAAAAAAGATTCGCTTTCCCCAATGAGTTTTTTGGAAGTGGTTTTAATCCTTTTCCTGTGGGGACACATTTCTGGGTTGACTGCTCATTTGCTTTGTTCTAAAGCACTTTAATTAGTGTTGTAAATAGTGTTTTATTCCATGAGTGGGAACAAGGCTATGATGTTTCAGGAAATTAGAAGCTATTCTCGGGTCAGTACCCTTGTTATGATTCACAGAGCCCGTTCTATTCATCTTGAGAAGATGAAAATGGAAATAATGGTTCTGAAATCTGCCTGACAATCTTCTCCACCCACAGAATATACTTCACTCATTAAGCAACTTAGGCTGCATTTTCTAAACTAGCCAAACCAGCTGGTAAACCACAATGGTCCCATAAAGAAATACCCTTGTCAACATGTACCATATTACTTATACTGCACCTGCTATGTCATTATACATATATATTATGCACACTATATACATATGTGAAGCTTAATTGGTTCAGAAGATAACCTGGGGGATATGTAAAACTGTCTTGTCCTCTTATTGAAAGTATAACAAATTAGGCTAGTATGAGCAGAGTCTCTCATTATCGTTTTCTTCATTCCTGAATCATGAGAGATTATGACAAGGATTTCCCCCTGTGTTTTTCCTTTTTTGCGTGGCTCCTTTGATGTGTTCTAAGTGTGTTCTTTCCTGACTGAATATAATAATATAATTATAATATATTATAAACAATATAATATAATGTCAGAGTATTTTTCTACACTGCAAACAGTTGTAGAGTTTTCCACCTGTGTGAGTCCTCTGATTCACAGGAACATGACTGAAGCTTCTTTCCCCCATTGTGAACTCTGAAAAAGTTTTTGTCCGAGCTACTTCTTTTATGCTGGAAAGTTCAACCTGTGCCTGAAAATTTTGTACACATGGAGCATTCAAAGGGTTCTTCCCTTTGTGGATTTTTAAATTTTCATTAAGGGAAGATTTAGGAATGAACTAGGGGTGTGCATGGAGCCATTTTCCACATTCTATTCATAATGAATAGAATGTGGAAAAATTTGGTTCCTGCTGAATACCACCCCTCATGGATGTGGGGGTATTCATATCCGTGCATGGAATGAATAAACCCTCCCCCACCTCTCTATTCCCACCTATCTCCCATTTACCTGATCTCCTTGCCGCCTCCTCCTCCTCCTTGCTGCCACGCCTTCTTCCAGCATTTCGGAGGGCCCAGAAAGAGGTCCGGAGTGCCCCCAAAAGTAAGGGGGTGCCAGGGAGGTGGGTGGGAGCACTTCTGGAAATCAGAAATCTTCATATTTTCTCTTTCCTTTGTATATGTTTCAGCAGGTCCTCTATTGATGTAAGGCTGGTTCTGTCTAGTGTGTTGATATTGCTTACCTGGATATTGTTATAGTGATAGTTTTATGGTGTATTTTTATATGGTGTATTTAAGGATAGATTGTGCTATGTGCGATTTTATCATGCATAGCAACCTTTGGAGGGCCATAGCTAACCCCTTAACCCTTGTGTAAGCAATTTATATATCCTCTAAAGAAGGAAGTACTACTTCTAAATCAATTTTATAATACTGCTCTATACCAGGAGAATCTTAAAGGTCTCAAAGTTTATGGAATGTAACTTTTATTTATTATTTATGACATTTCTATTCCACCTTTTATCTGAAGAGCCCAAGGTGGTGAACACCACTTTCCACCTTTCTTGCCCCGACATCAGAATTGTGATATAGGTTAGGCTTAGAGGTTATGACTGAGAGTGGAGAGTCATACCCAGGAACTCCTAAGTTTTAGCCCAGTGCTCTGGACATTATGCTGCTGCACCAGCTGCATCATTTAGTGGTGGTGTGCCAATTCTCCTACTGTGTAAACTAGCAGAACCTCCAACTCATGCTTGGATGCTGCTGCCGCTCTCTGTTGATGCTCCTGTATCCCATATTCAGTTGGCATGAGTCTCATGTAACCTTATGTGGCAGCCCTGGTCTAAATGGGATTTGGATGGACATAAAAGAAACCTGCATAGTCCTATTTAAGCGCACAAGATGTGTAACAGGACTCTGGAGTTTATAGACCAATGCATACCATGGGAGACATGGCTTCCTGCAGAATTCAGTGGCTGCAAAATCCCCAAGCCCGCCCTCTTTCCCAGGCATACAGTACCTAGGGGTGTTTTTCCACCGTGCTCCTTTAATCCAGATCTAAGAAGATCCAGATCTAGGAAATGGGTACTTCCCTTAATCCGGATCTAGTAGATTCGGATTAAGGGAAGTACCCAATGTGTTTCCATGGGTGGTCTAGCACCCAATAGCAATGGGTGCTAGCCTCCCTGCTGTGGAAACACCAGAGCACTCATTTGGAAATCTGGATCTACCCACGAGGGGCCTGCCTGTCACCCCAGGTGTTTGGGGGGACAGGGGGTGCAATCTCTGAAGCGGCTCCAAAGTCACTTTGAAGTCACTTCGAAGTCTGTGCAAAATAGCTCTGGAGCATCTTTGAAGTCTGTGCTGATCTTCGGAGTGAACTCCGAAGTGACTCCGAAGTCACTTCAAAGTCACTTCGAAGTTTACTCCAAAGATCAGCACAGACATCACAGTGACTTCAAAATGACTTTGAAGCGTAGGTTTTGGGGCTCCCCCCCCCCAAAGGTGCCCCCTCCCCCTAGCCTTCTCTAGACCCCATCGCCAAACTAACCTGGAAACAGGCTCCCTTTAATCTGATTTTCTGACTGAAGACTCCATTTTAGACCCCATTAATGGGGTCTACAGAAAATCTGGATTAAAGGCCAAAAAGTACCCATATGATCCGGATTTCCCAAGGTGTGGGGGAAACAAATGTGTCCCTAATGGGTGCTGTGGTGGAAACGGGGTTATCCGGCTCTCACCCAAATAGGTCTTTAATGGGTGCTAAAATGGGTACTAAGTGACCGTGGAAAAACACCCTAGGAGTGCTCCATCAGGACACAGGCCTCACTGGGTCTGGATTCCTACTGCTCCAATGCAAACAGTCATGATATACTGTGTCACAATTATTTATGTATATGTTACTAATTAAAGCATATTGTGCCAAAAATGATACTTTTGCTGCTTTCAAAGGATTCTACTTAAATTTGAAATTTGTTTTATGGGAATGAAATTATAATCTCTCTCCAGACACTAAAACATAATGTGTGAAATTCTATATAACTTTCAAACATTCAGTCAACATTCTGAACCTGCAATTTCTCGATATTAAGTACAAATATTTTCTGTTCCACAGACTGCTTCAACAACTGTTTACTCAAGTTGGACACCACTCAAACTAAGTGCTTTTACATTGTTCTGAAACAGTAGGGTGGACCTTCCAAATGATGTTACTCCCTATCCCATCAGACCCATCTATGAATGGTTTAATGTAAGCAATTCTGCTGTCTTGTGCAACTAAACAGAAGTTGGGCACAGTGCCCCAAATGCAGTCACTGTGAAATTGCATACTCCTGCAGTCCTGTCTATCTCAAGGAATTTGTTCAAAGACTGCCGTTTATAGAATTACCTGTGGCCATGCAATTTACATTCCAGCATAATTAAACTATAAGTAGTATACTTCCTACTCCTGGATGATTGGTCTCAACAGGCCAGAGCCTTAATTTGGTTCCCTATGCATGTCTGAAATAAGCTTAAACTTATTAATTTGCAGTATTTTCAATATGATACTACTGAACTCCTGGAAGGAAGAGGCTGGGATCTGCTGTTGTCTTTGTACTTTCAGAAATTGAGCTTTGGATTTCCCACATACACTGCAGTGTTTAGGTCTCTTCAGGCTTGAAAGATGTTTAAGAAGGGACCTGATTGAATTATATAAAATTATGCATAGTATAGAAAAGGTAAGTAGACAAAAATGTTTTTCTCTATCGCACAATATAACCAGGGAGTACTCTATGAAGCTGATGGGTAAGAGAGTCAGATCAGACATGGAGACATATTTCTTCACCCAGCCTATGGAATTTGCTGTCAGAAGAGGTGGTAACAGCAGCCAGCCTAGATAGCTTTTTTAAAGGTTTAGACAGATTCATGGATGACAGATGTATCAATGGCTACTAGAATGGATGCCTATGTACATCCTCCAGGCTGGGGAGATAGGCCATGTGCAAAGAGTCATGAGCAGGTAAAAAAAAAATGCCTTTGTCTTCTGCTTGAGATGACCAGAAGCAATTGGTGGGTCACTGTGTGAGACAGGATGCTGTACTAGATAGGCTGTGACCTGATCCAGCAGGGCTCCTCTTAAGTTCTTATGTTCTAAGTGGTTTTACATTTCTTCCCAATGATTTACCCAATGCAAATCAGAGAATGAGGGGAACACTGAAACTTTGGCAGAGAACTGTAGCATTAGCTTTAGTGGCTTTTCAAAGACTAATGATCAGGTGATTTCAGGGTTAGCAAAAGTGCTTTGATTACTGCATCATTACATTTAGTTTGTCTCAGGCAGTAGATGCTTGTCTGAATGTATCATTCGAGAAAAGGGGAAAGTCGTAAGAGACACAGGGAAAGAGAGAGGTGAATGTCACTGAATGACCAAAAGCTCTGGAATTGGTAACTCATAAATTCCAGCCAGAAATAACTTCTGGCTTACCCTCCCCTAAGATGCCAAAAGTTTATTGATGGGAGTTCAACCAATCACAGGGGCACAGCGAAGAGAAGGATTGCAGGGATCCAGAGAAAACAGATACCTCATTGAGGCTGAGGAGACTCAGTGTGGACAAAGAAAAACGGACTGAGTGAGCATTATATTAGATGGGGGTGATCAAGCTTAGACACCACTGTACCCTAAGATAAACTAATCTGTTGTAGTGTAAACAGCCCACATTAGTCCATGTAACTCAGCATTATCTATTCTATGTATTTAAGATTTGAATAGGACTAAAACCAAAGACCTGTTGCATACAAGGCTCCTGTTCTATCACTGAGCAATGGTTCTGAATGTCAATTGTTTACTTTGTGACTGATCGCCAAACTCTAGGTGGCTCCAAAATAGGTTTTTCTGGAATAAACCCACACTGATGCTCTCTTTTAGCACCCCCAACATCCAATAAGTTCTATTTGGAAACATTGTGTGGTGATTTCCTCTCAAACTCAATTTGGATTTATTGCCATGCTATTGATCCCATGAACCTGTCTCATCTTGGATTAATACTGCTAGGTCTATCTCACTTACCTTCCCTGCCTTTCCACTTTCTTCTGAACAACCTTCACATGTAACTCAGTGTCACTTTGTCATTTCTCATTCAAACTCTATTTCTGTTGCTTCCTGGAAACATTACTAAAGAACTCTGCAGAAGGAAACAGATACCATTTGCTTCAGATGTTTATAGATCCATCTAATATCATGACAAAGGTGCACAATTGATTTCAAACAGCCATTGCAGACCACTGAAAAACATCTCCATCTGCCCCACATCTTCTTTGATTAGCTTTATTATCTTGTCCTACTCGGCTTCCTTGGACTGGGAGGAAAAGAACCTCCACCTTCATCTTGTTGTTTCTAGGGATGTGCATGAATATTTGTAACATTCAAAATTCAGCCAGATTCAGCCATTCAAATTCAAATCAAATGTTGATGTATTCAAATACTGACATTCAAATTCGAATAGAATGTTTTAAAACATTCATATGAAGCTTCGTATGGGGATTTGTATGGGATTTGCTTATGGGATTTGTATGCATTCATATATAGGATCCGTATGCTATTTGTATGCATTTGTATGGGATCTGTATGCTATTTGCATTCATGTTTAGAATCTGTATGCTATTCGTATGCATTCATATGGGATTTGTATGGGATTGAGCATTCTTATCAAATACGAATCCTACCACATTTGAAGGGGATCTATTTGAACAAATACAAATTGCCCTCTTGTGTGATCACACACTGAAAATTTTAACAGACTAATGAGCAGAAATCATCACAGAGCTGTCATAATCAATAGGTCGAATTTTGGAGGAATAGCTCAAAGAAAAATCAGAAGGGCATTTTGAAACCATGGACTTCCTGGAAATTTCTTAAACACGGACTGTGACCACAGCCTCAAGTATTTTTACCTATATAGGAAAGACCAGAGGCAGTAATCTGGATAGGAAGGGGAAGGGGAAAAGAGAAAGGAGGGAAGTGGTGGAAGTGATTTCTCTGGTTAAGAAGAGTTTTCTGGTCTAAGGACTTCAGTGTTAAGTAGCCTTTTGAGAATGCATACACAAAGAAGCTCCTGGCGAGAACATTTTAGTTAATCTATTTCCCCAGTAGCAAATACATTTTTGTAAAAGCAGTGATGACAACTCCACTAATATCATTATGGGCGCGTCTTCATGGCATGTGTTATTTCAGTTTAAAGAATTCGAAATAAAAGAAACGGAACAAAGCTGTCCAGACGACTTGCAAGTTGATCCAGTTCCGATGGCAGCCTTAACGCGGGATCAATACTCGGAGTCCACATGGCAGCACTGTCCTCCTGCCCATTGCCCACACTCTCTCCTGTGATTGGTTTTCCCTGCCAGGATCCCACCCTCCCTTCTCTTTGCGTCATGCTCTGCCGGGAATTCCCTGCCCAGTCCACCCTCCCCCTTCCCAGCAGCAGCAGCAGCAGCAGCATCCATCCATCCATCCATCCATCCATCCATCCATCCATCCACCCATCCACCCATCCACCCACCCACCCATCCATCCATCCATCCATCCATCCATCCATCCATCCATCCATCCATCCATCCATTCATCCAGGCGCTGCGGCGCTAGCGGCTTCTCCCTGGGGCTCCGCTGCCGCTTTTCCCCCGCTTTGCCGCCACTTTGCCCCGCAGAGGAGGAGAGCCAAGGGGTGGACAAGAGGGCGAAGGGGGCTCCTCGCTTGCTCTTCCCCCCCGTGGCCGGGAGGGAACTCCGCCCCCCCACCTCACAGGGACCGAAGCTGGATTAAAACCTTGGCTTGTGGTCACACCTAAGGTTTAATCTAGCTTCACTCCACCTTCAGAGTGAGAGAACACATCAGCAAAGTGACCAGTAGTTTTCTTTCCACATTATCTAGTCTAAAGGTGGATTTTCTGAGTTATTAACCCTGAAAGAAAACCAGCTTGTCAGTTTGCTGGTGTATTCTCTCACTCTGAAAGTGAACTGAAACTGGATTAAACCTTAGGTGTGACCACAGGCAAAGTAGCCTAGAGGGGGCTCAAAGCGGTTGACATTCTGTTTTCACCCTTCAAGGGACTAAGTGGCTGACAAGCCTTCTCACCCTTAAGGGGGCTGAAAGTGACTGTTCCGAACCTTCAAAGGTCTGAAATTGCGCAAAATTGCAACATTGTTTTAAAGGTGTGAAGTGCTTAGATTGATACAGTGTTTCAGCTTTAAGGACTGGAGGTTTATAGTGGGTGTTTGAGGGTGGATTTTTTCAATGAAGGAAACCCTAAACATGACGTGCTTCTAATACGTTCAGCCATTGGTTACAGTGCGATTGGGGGGGCGGGACAGCCTTAACACTGAATCTCATCCCAGAACGATACTGTCCACACAGTTAAAAAGGAAACACGTATCGACGCCCGATCCGGAGTGAGACCTGTTGAGATCAGGATTTATTTCTAATCGGGATAACGTCCTTTAACACGGAAATACCGTGTTAATCCGAAGTGCCGTCTGAACTGCGCAAACTCAAAACGTTTTGAATTCGAGATAACTATGCCATGAAGACGCACCCTATTTGTATACATTCTGGCTCTCAAAAAAAAAATAAAAATCATGCATTACAGATTTGGAATTCCCATTCTATTTCTATAGATTTTGTGACTGACACTGGCTATGGTAACAATGAAATCCTATATTTTTCAGTAGTTCCAGTCTCCATGTGTTGAAATGCTGCCTGATCTAAATCCCATTTGGCCTGGCACCTGCCACACTCACTATAAAATTAAAAACAAAACAAAATAACTTCCAAATGTTACTACGCAGACACATTTCGCAGCACTGCATGGCTCACAGAGCTACCAGTCTTGTGAGTCTGTCCTCTCTTTGCCTTTATTGTTAGGCTACCGCTGTTGGCCAATATCTATTTGAAGCATTTGAGGAGTATCAGGTCTGGAACCTATGCTGGCAAACAGGGATTCCACATTGGCAGCATTGTCACTGCTGGTGTCAAGACCGTGAGTGGTGAAACCATTTATATAAAAATCCACCAGCGTTCACAGTGACTTGAGGGTTTGTATTGCACTGCAATAAATCTGGTAATAAATACTTTATATGGCTCCCATAGTCCTCTATTTATGGCATCCTGATTTTAATGAAGTAAATAAAACATTTAAATATATGAGACATTATTCAATGAAAGCTTTGTTAGGAATGGGGAGACAGTATAGTAAAAGGTGAGGGGGAGGCTAAAGTGCTTCTTGCTAACTCACTTGAAAGGCATTCCTGTTTTCCATGAGTCCTAGTTGGAGAAGAACGCAGCGTCTACTCAAAAGATTTTTCTGGCTGAAGGAAAACCACCCACATCTAAAAGTCAAGGTGAATAATATAGAAGGCTAGGTAAGGCAGAAAATCCCATGGGCCCTTTCTGGCCTGAGACATTAGATCCGCACACTCCAGTATATAAATCCACATAGGACGAGGCTGTGGAGTGGTATTTGGCACCAAGATAGCACCATATCCCACTCCAAACATGGGATAAGCAGCCCACAGGCATTCTACCATAGTATATAGGACCATGGCTTGCATGGGGACAGTGGGCTGGTATACCAAGCCTAGTGCTATTTTGGCCAGATGTTTGGAAGCAGTGCTTGAAGTGCACCACTTCTAGGAACCCAACCAAAAAGACCAGACTATTTGACCCATGGTTATTTTTTTATATGAACTTTGCTTGGGGCTTCAATTAGACTACAGATGCTTGCTTAATCAAGAGATAACCTATATTTTGCAATCATACATTAAGGGCTACATCCCACAGTGGTAGAAACGATCACTGGTGTAGTGTCAGGAATAGCTCACCCATAGAAATCACATAGGAGTGTAGCAGAAAGAATGTTCCTTTATTGAGCTGTTAGCTGAAGATGGCTAGTTACAGTTTGCCATGGTCTAAAAAGGAAATCTTATCACAGGCCTTCTAGGCCAGATCCTAGCTAGTCGAAACAAGTATTCTGGGGCCTGTTCGCACTTGGCTTTATTCTGGAATATATCCTGGAATAGGGACTTGCTGCCCATATGCTAATGCAGGCTTCAGCAGGCCCAAAGTGAGGTCTGCTAGAGTCTGCATTAGCATGTGGACCACAGACCCGTATCCTGAGATATACTCCAGAAAAAGGCCAAGTGCGAATAGGCCCCTGGTTGCTAGGGGAATGCAGAGCCAAAAATGGGAGAGGGCAGGCTTCTCTCACATGTGGAGCTTGGCTCTTGGACACAAGGCACTATATGTGCATGCATCCACATGCCCTCCACCCTTCCTTTTGTCTTACAGCCTTTGAAGTCCCCACCTGGCCCCATTAAGGGAAGGATAGGAAATAGCTGGGGAGGTCAGGCATTTTCTGTCCATTACTTAATGGCACCAGGCAGAAAGAAAGCAAAGTAATTCATCTACACAGTGATAGCAGAGGAAATGAGGGCATCAAGCAGCTGTTTTCACACCTAAGATTCAATCTATTTTCATTCCACTTTCAGAGTGAGAGAACACATCAGCAGACTCAGATTGTGGCCACACCTTGCTGAAATAATCCATCTTAAGAAACAGGACTGAAAATGCAGTAACTCTGATCACACCCAATACCTGATAATCTTTCCTCAGTTCATCCTTAGTTTGGGTCACTGTGCTCATACCTTTTTCTGTTCCTGTCCTGAGACTCCTTTGAGACATTTTTAGATCTCCACCCCTCTCCACCACCACACATGCACACACGATCTCTGATAGGATCATGAAATCTTTTGGAGCCTCAAAAGATGGCCTGTCAGCCACCTCACCAACCCTTTCCAGATGGCTTTTTTCCCATCAGGTAGATGCCACCAAGATGTTCAAATTATACTTTTTAATATAAGTAACAAGGATGACTCCATTTTAAGCTGGCTTCTTTTTATCATGATATATTTTAGCCCTTGCATTCCTGCAGAATTACACGCATAAAATCATGTAATTTTCTACCAATAGCCCAGCTTTACAATGTAGGTGTGTTTCTGTACAGAGCAATTAAATGTAGACCATTTTTATAAATACAAAAAAGCACTATAAACTCTTAGTGCTGGGCAAAAGCTTGGTTTCTCAGCTGTCAAATAAAGCAATTAGTATTTTAATACCATGTGCACATTAATTCTCTGGAATAAATCACTGAGCACTACCACAGAAAACCTCTGTTATTTTACACGCAAAGCTGTTTGCCACTTCTAGACACATTTTGGAAAGGAAACAAATTTACAGAACACCATCTACTGAAAAACTGCCTTTAGTAAGAAGGGAAATGAAATGCAATTTCAAAGAAGGAGAATTAAGCATGACTCAGTTTGCTTTTAATTTAGCAGATGCATTAAGAATGCCTGCCATGCTCAAAAGAAGCGGGGAGCAAGGCAGTAGTAGTATACAATAGTACAGTACACAGTACGCATTGTTCTGATACTCATTGGAGGCTGAATCCACATGGGTGCTGGTAGGGAACTGGGATCTCGAGTGGGTGTTCTGGGAAGGAGGAGGAGCCAGTTTTTATACCTTGCTTTTCTCATGTTCTATCTAAGGGGATTCAAAGTGGCTGATAAACCTTTTGTTCTCCCCACAACAGACACCCTGTGAGGAAGGTGGGGCTGTGAGAGCTCAGAAGAGAGCTGTGAGTAGCTCAGGATCACCCAGCTGCTATGTGGAGGAGTACAGAGTCAAACTGGGAGGCTTCAGATAACAGTCCAATAGCCTAAACACAAAACCAAACTGGCTCACAGAGTGACAGGAGCAATGGACACTCAGCTTCAGCTCCTGGAAGTCTGCAGCAACCTGATCCCAGCAGGATCCGAAGCCCTCAAATAACTTTCCACTCCATAGACCTATAGGGGTGAAGTGACTTCTCTATTCAAAGTAGCTTCAGAGTTCTTTGAACTGATTAGATGGGTTGCTTCAGATGGAGGATGGGGCAGTGCAGATGCTAGCAGGAATATTTGAATGCCCCAGTCCCTAGGCATCTGGGTATCTAGAAGTCTAGCCCCAGGATGTCAGGCCTCCCCTTAAACACAAACGTAGATGGTGCCAGAGTGTTCTGACTTATAAGTTTGTTTCTAAAAACAAATCATCAAACCATGCCACCACTCCTTGTAGCCCATGTACACTGGAGTTAGAACAACCACATCTTGAAATAAGATGCTTTTACACTGCACATTGCATGCATCTGCCATTACAACTGTACTTACATATATGGCACTAAATTCCACTGAACTCACTGTGGCTTACTTCTTAACAGGAGTGTACTGTGTGCCTATTTTGTGTGTGTGTGTGACCAGCTCTAGCTATACTTTGTTATGATTTCAGTATCATTCTGGTCTTATGCCAATATCACAGCATTGTGACAACTGTCTACATATTGTGATACTATTATGTTATCCAAGTCATGACAGTGTGGATTCTCTGCCATCTTATTGTACTTTGCAACATTTGGTTCCATCTATACAAAATCCTAATGGGAGCTAAATGGAAGCAGAAGCAGCTGGCAGAAAAGTTGGAGGGCCTTGACTGGGGCTCCATTCTACCCCTTTGCACTACACTGAATAAATGTGTGAGGTGCCACACAGAGAGATGAACTCCTAAGTACCAGATACCAACTTGGAATATGGGCCACATACTGTGTACATACCATGAAACTCCAGGCTGAGGATCAGCAAGGGGACAATGCATAGGCCAGACATCAGCCATGCCAAGCTGGCCATCTCTCACATGCTCCAGCTGTTTTTTTAGAGGTTGCTCCAGATAGTTAATGGCAGGGATGGCACTCTCATCTGGTACAGTACACAACCTTCTGCTTGCCTTATCCCCTGGCAAACCCTATGTTGCCTGGAAATGACTATCTTTAGTAGACCAGACCAAGCAGACTCTGTGGGATGCCCTATTCCGTTCCAGTCCCAATGCTGGCTCTGAAGCTCACACCAGCTCCAAAGCCAATGCAGGGGGACTCTGAAAGATCCAAAGGCACAGGGGATCTGTTCCAGTGGTGCACCTTTTTGCACCAGTGCAATGGGCCCCATGGTATACTGGACCACAGAGGTGTTCTACATGCAGGTCTCCATGGTCCAGCATACCATCCTGCCCCCCAATATGCCAGTAGACCTCAAAAAAAAAAAAAGTTCTACAAATTGACTGGACCAAGCTGCCATTTTGGGTCTCCTGGTGTACTCTACACTCTTGTCCTGTGCAGATGGAACGCACTAGAAGAGAGTGTGGGATATCCTTTAGACTGCACCTACATGCAGAATGGAGACTCTGAGTACACTTGATGGTCTTGTATACCAGCCTATGTGGAACTGCCCTTTGTTTTCTCAATTCCTTCATTGCTGATAGGAAGCTTTACTTAGCAACCATTTTAAATATGTTAATCTCATAGAAAGAGAAAGTGCAGAATTTATTTTGCTAGTTTTCAGTGAGCGAGCTAATACCACATTTATAGTGAACTATTACATGCTAGAAAAGTTTCTACATGTATAATACTTCAGTCATCTCTGCTGAGTCAACAGAAGATTCCTGGGACTATGCACAGATGGATCTCACAGGCTTAATTCTTGAGATGGGCTTTATGGTATTTATATGCTTAATGCAGAGTTTCCTTGGCATTTAAGAAGAAAACTGCCAATGTAATCATTTGTGTCAAGAGAGACACTGTAGAGAACTTGGATGATAAACAGTAGATATGAATAGTAGATGATAAATAGTAGATATGAAATGATAGAAAGAGGTCTGTGATGTTCAATCTGATCGTAATTAAGATAAAGAACATTGTCAAGGAACAATGCTTTTCAATGAGAAGGAAAAAATTCATCAAAATCCTATGGAAGAACAGTACATGTGTCAAAAGACTGCTACAGGGACAAAGTACTGAAGCTATGCCTACTCATATCCAGAATGTTGGGCTAAATTACAGATGATATGAAACATGCTTAAGAAAGAAAGAAAAGAAAAGAAAATTGTATAATTGTCAGGACATTGTGAGACAAGAACAGTTTTAAAGAGGAAACCTAATTCCTTCCTGGAAAGAGTATCTCATCTAACCTTAAGGTTTTCTTTTGGGGTAGAATCCTCCATTGGATATGTTAGTGGAGATGGGGCGTTTCTTATGGGCACTGCTATGCAATCAGCACTAAGTCCAGAGTTTTCTACGGATTACCAACTTCTGCTACTATTTCATACTTAACCACACAGATCTCACTGTCCCTCTTATAGCTTCACTAAGGAGAAATGAGAAGAAGAAAAAGAGAGAGAAAGGAACAGGCCCACCAGATACATGGACCAGGATGGCGTTTGGGCACTCATTTGACATGGTTCAAAAGGACTATGTTGATTTTGCCTCGAAGTCCCTGGGACCAAATACCGGTTAGCTATGAAAATTGACCACATGAACATAGACCAGTCAGTTCCTCTAAACATGACCCACCTGACAGGGTTGCTGAGAAGTTAAAATGGAGGGGAGAAAAACTGGACTTTTTCGAGGAACAGTGGGGTATACGTGCTAAAAGGGAATGAATAATTAACAGAATATCGGCTGTGTCTGCAATGCAGTATTCCCCCCCTCTCCTCACATCCCTACCCTTGATAAGAGGATGCATTGGACACTGTAGCCATTTTGCTATCATAGGCTATGATCGACCACAACAACCACACCTCTGAGATGCCTCAGAGATGGCTTCAAGTTGGGCTTGTTCGAACACCAGTCACTTCCCCAGTCTCATTAACATTTTATGTTAGAAAAGGTCAGTTAGAGAAAGCTTAGAAATTTTCAAGGGTCACCCTGAGGAGTTGCCTCTAGGACACCCCTTTTGTTATGTCAGAATACAGCCATGACGCCATTATAGGATTGCTTCACCCAACGCCTTATCAGAAAGAAAACAATAACTACAAAATTCAAACCTAATTTTATATTTAGATCACATTTGTCAAAGTCACTGTAATATACACAGAGTTGATTCCAATTTATAAAGAATCATGAACACACATCAGGCTTTAATTCACTAAAAGTTTTCTAACAACTACTGTAGGAAAAACCCCTAGAACTTTGCAATAACTGCAAACAAAAGTTTGAGAGAGTGTAAAGTCTTTAATGCAGTGTTTCAGTTCAATAGTCCTATTATCTCAAGAATATTTTCTTTTCTCAGCAAAAAATTAGCAGCCGCAGAACCTTTGAACAACCAGGTTGTTTCTGTTTTACAGAAAGCACGTACAACACAGCAATGCCACAGATACAGCCATTAAAATGTTCAGAGTTCTTGGATGCCAAACAGGAGCTCTTAATAAGCACAATATGCAATATTGATACTGCTTTATGGACAATTTCTGTCTAGACATAGGAACTAGAAAGTGAAAGGGCATTACTAAAAGTGTTGTCTCTGTGCAGAGAGCAGGAAGTGGAGGGAGGGGGGCAATTAGATGTTATCATGGCTCTTTTGAGATTAACAAACTGTTTTCTATTCAATCTCTAGACAGAGGTTGCATATCATTATGAATAATATGTTGCCTTCTGTGATTTTGTCTAATTCCCTAAGGTACTGGCCAATGCTATATTCATAGTTAACTACGTGTGTAGAAATACTCCTTTTGTCTGTTCAGAAACATGCAGTATTCATCCCCAATAGATGCATGAGGTTGTATATCAGATCCTATCAGATCCTGGTTTCTTTAAATTTCTCCCCTAAACTGAAAAGCCCCATTTTTTTCCACACTGAAGACAGAAATAGGTGTGGATCAGGTCATTTGAGTCCAAAATGCATTTAAGAAGGAAGGAAGGAAGGAAGGAAGGAAGGAAGGAAGGAAGGAAGGAAGGAAGGAAGGAAGGAAGAGTGTAGACATTTTTTCACATTATCTAATTCAAAGGTGAATTTTATTAGTAAGTTAGATAATGTTGAGAGAAAACAGCTTGCCATTTTGCTGATGTGCCTTCTACCTTTGAACGTGGACCAAAGCTGGATTAAAACTGAAGTATAGGTGGGCTTCCTAAACAAGTTACACAAGTCACTACAAAACTCAGTACTCTGCAGTGAACTGAGGAACCAGAGTGCCACATGGTGGTGCTGCAAAATGATTCTACTAACTTTTATCTCAACTGTTCAGACATTTCTATTGTAGGGCTTGGTGTTGGCTGCTTGGTAGGAGTGCCTCTCTCAAGCTACCTCAGTGCTCCATTAATGCCTCTACTGTTCTCAACTCAAAGAGCAGAGGGAGAGATGAGCATCTTTTTGAAGCCCTTGACAGGCAGGAGATTTAAGATTCTGTTGAACATATGTAGCTTCCTGCCAGCCATAATTTGTGGCATATATTTTTGAAATATCAAACAGGAAATTCAAAAGCAAGTGACAAGAGGCTTTGGTGACAAGAGGCTTTGTGTTCTGATTGTATTCTAGTAGAAATTTGGATGACAGGTGGCATGGGGCTCCTAGGGCAATATGGAGAGGCAGGACACCCAGTGGTATCTGTAATTGTGGGACTGAATTGGTTAAAAAAGGACCAGAAAGCATTAGACATGAATAGTCATCTGAGAAGAATGTAGCCTTTAGTCTGCATCCTGGAACCATTTCGCCTTTATTTCTTTTACTTTTGGTTCTCTGTGTATATATTTGTTTTTTTAATTTTCATTTATTTTATATTTTAAAGCCTTGTATAAAGTAGTAACTAACGACCCCTACTAGGTAACACAAATTTATGCTGATTTTTTGTGGGTTGTAGGTGGTTGACATGGCTTCAATAAAGAATTAGCTAGCTTTTGACTTCAGAAATCTTTAAGGACCTGGACCAGTCATTTTTGTTTTGTAAGCATTTGACACAGGAAGTTACATGACACACTACACTCTCAGTAGATGACAATGTTGTGTTTTTAACTACAGTGGATGTATTCACAAGGCTAAACAAACAGCACAGATTTGAAAGAATTTACATTACTAGACTAGAGAATATCTGTAGCTCAGAGCTGGCATCTTCCATTCTCACAATTTCTGAACTGGATTTGGTTGTTGCAGATGTTTAGCTACCCAGTTAGACAGCATTATCAGTGCAATGGAAATTTACATTCTTTATCTACAAATAAAGCAATTCCCCAGAGTTAGAAATGAAATACATAACAATAACGGATATACTTGCACCATCCATAATGAAATTTGAAACCTGAGGCGTTTTCGCACACGCCGTTTTGGAACGCGTACAAGACAGCTCCGGACACAGCATACGCATTGGCTCAGCGGGGCTTGCGCTCCGACGTGTCCGGAGCTGTCTTGCACGTGTTCGAGATGTAGAGCACTTTAAAGTGCTCTACATGCTTTTGGGCGCGCACGAACTGCCCGCAGGCATTCGGGAGGAGAAGCATTCGCGCCTGCTTCTCTCTCCCTAACAGCCGCGGGCTCACCTCCCACGCCGGCGCAGCTTTGACAATCAGCTGTTTTCAGCCAGCGCCGGCTGCGGGAGCCTCCTCAGCTGTCTCCCCGCCCCTTGCCGGCGTTTGCCGGCTAAGACAGCTCACGATGCTTTGAGCATTCGCACACAGGCGCGCCGGAACGCGTTTACACGCGTTCCTGCGCTCCTGTGTGTGAATGATCAAAGCGTCCTGAAGTGCCTTAGGCTTCCCATTCTACACGCGTTCCAAATGGAATGTGTGTAATGCGAAAATGCCTCTGGGCTGTTTTTGCACTTCCCTTCCCATCCCATGGATGGGAAAGGAGTGCAATCAACTAACATCGACTAATGATCGCACTTGCAATTGCTAGTCACTGTCAGCCCACCATCAAACACTTACCTCTGTTTGATCGCTAGGCTGATCCTCTTCAGGGTGCCGCTATCTTGAGTGCAATGCCCTCCGCGACTGCGCATGTGTCAGCACCGTTGCTATGATGACACTGACGCTATGTGCAATTGCAGTTGTGTCAGGAGGCCAGCAGAGTTGCCCGTATGCTTGCACGGCAGCTCTGATGACCTCCCCATCCAGCAGAGGTGTGAATGCTCACCAGCTGGATGTGACAGGTAAGTTTCTGGGGAAGGTTAGGTAGCTTGCGGAGCACAATTTTGTGCTCCACAGCTAGTTCACAATAGGTGAACATCTGGAAAGGCAGGGGGCACTTGGAGTCTGTAACAGCCTCCTCTAAGTGCAGATGCTCCTGCCCAGATGTTCCCCTACCGTGAACTATGGGCCAAAGTGCAAATTGGGCCCTGTTCTTTTTGCTTTGGATAAGTTAATCATTTAATTAATAAAAAGGGTGGAATTTATCTGTACAAGATAGTTCTGGTGAAACTGTAGTAATAATTATCCATTAGGTATTGAGTGGCACCTTATATTGCTATTGTTATCATATTTTGGTAGTTTCTCAATATTTTGTTTTATATAATCTTACTTCAATAGGCTGTATCCATAATAATTGCGCTAAGGGTAAAGGCGGAAAGCAAAGGTCTAGGGTATCAATTATATCCACATTTATATGAAAGCAAATCTGGCTCAATGCATAAAAATGCCCCATAATCCTCCCTAATGCACTATACCACTCAGAGCCTGGCTGTGCTGGAGAGAGGGTAGGTTATATTTGAAGTATGTTTTAGGTGATTTTATTGTTAGATTCGTCAATAAATAAACTGAATAACTATGTGAGGTTACAAAACAGCTTGCAGAATAGGGCCTTCAGTGATTAGTTCATAGTTTCCTAAGCACAGCAAGTCATAAATGAAAAGCCTGAAGAAAATAAGAATTCTGCAAACTTGCAAATTAAGCAAATAATGTTCTCGCATTGGATATGAGTACAGAGTACAGAGATGGATGACAGATGTATCAATGGCTGCTAGAATGAATGCCTAGGTACATCTTTCAGGCTGGGGGGGGGGGCAGAAGCAGGACACTTCTAAGGCAATTTACTGGGATTCGAGAGCAGGCAAAGGTTTGTCCTTGTCTCTGCTTGAGATGCCCATGAGCATTTGGTGGGCTACTGTGTGCGACAGGATGCTGGACTAGATGGGCTGTGGCCTGATCCAGCAGGGCCTGTCTTATGTTCTTATGTTCTTAACTGCTAGAGTGTCTACTAAATGAGGAAAAGAGCTGAAATGAGAGAGAGAGGATTACAACAGGGTGCACAAACTTTTTTCTCCTAAAAACCCTGTATGACTGCTACAGGGGCATCAAGGCTGAGGCTGTGTTCAGAAGAAACAAAAGCAGTACCTCAGAGGTGCCTCAGAGAGACAGTGTGGCCTTTGTGTTCCCACACCTTTTTAAATCCTCTTTTTCTACCACTTACCCGTATAGGGCACCTCCTAGGGTCAAACAAGGCACCCCATCTCCATTTATGCCTTTGAAGCAATCATGTGGGGCATCTTCCAGTTCAGTCATTCACAGAGGCACTGACATTGCAGGGTTTTTAATTCCTGCCCTGTACAGAGGTATCATAGAAAACGTCACCTCCGTGCTCTGAAATGGAGACAGTGGGGCGTTTCTTTTTCTGTGGCACTTCCCTATATAGAACCACCTCCACCTGGAAGTGGAGATGTGGCCTGAGAATACTGATGGGCGTGGGCAGAGTCGGTAAAATATACATGAGCATACTGCCTTACGCACACGCATACAATTCAATCTTGTCCTCAGTTCCTGGATATGCAGAACAACTATGCATGATTTATAGAGGGAAGAAATCACACTGGGACGTTCTTCTCCTAATGAAATTGGGATCCTTCTAAGCTGCACATTATGTATGGGTTGTTATCAAGCATTATAAATTCTTTCTCTTTTGAAAATGGGTTTGAGGATATTCCCTCATTTACTAACAGGGCTATACATTAATGCAAATATGTTTTGCTGCATCAGTTTCATTGCTTTCATTGGCATTTAGTATTAAATAAAGTGAAACATGTATTTATATGATACTCTTTTCAAAGATCTCTGGCTAGACAAACCTAATCTACATCCTTAGAAAAAGCAAACAGTTATGAAATGGAGTATAGAGAAGTTGCCAACACGCTTCAGCAATTTGATGGTTCCCTGTAACAGAAAGCCACAGTTCTGAAGGTTTACTGGGCAAGAACAATTTTAAAAAAGATGGCATTATACTTTTTTTTTGCATTTACCTAAACCTCTCTCCTACCTGTTTAAATGCCAGGCTCATTTGTTATTATTGGGTCCTTTTTTATATAATTCGTGGTTGAATCTGAACATAAGAAGCTCAGATGAATAACACCAAAGTCCATCTTTTCACAACCAGAAGAAATCTATGCAACTGTCCTTCTGAAATCTTTGTACTTGTCTTCACGTTTGTTCCAGCGGCCTTCAGTACTAAAAAAAATCACTCTTTTCCACCATGTTTGCTCTCCTAACATGGTAAAATGTCCAGGAGGATATTGAAGAGTGTGCCTTTGCCTTCTAGTCTTTGCTGGGATGCCACACAGTTTTTTTATTACAATGAAGCAGGTTATGAGCCAGTTTAGTCTAGTGGTTTGGGAGCCGGACTCTTATCTGGGAATACCAGGTTTGATTCTGCACTCCTCCATGAAGCCAGCTGGGTGACCTTGGGCTAGTCACAGCTCTCTTCTGAGCTCGCACAGCCCCACCTACCTCACAGGTGTTCTGTTGTGGGGAGAAGAATAGAAAGCTTTGTCAGCCAATTTGAGTGTCCTTAAATGGGTTATAAAAGCAGGGTAGAAAAGCCAACTTCTTCTTTTTGCACCTTCATCTTACACGGAGGCTGGCTGATTTCTAGGATGCATTGGGCAGCCACGCTGTGCAATGCCTGATGCATCTGAAACTTACCCAGTGCTGGTAAATGTGATTGCCACAGTCGCCTCGCAATCACAAAGAAAAAATTCACACCTATCATACCTGTATACTTGACACAACAAAATAACCAAAGGTGCTGTGTCTGATCTCTGCAAACTATGGAAATGGGCACTGGTGAATAAATAAATGTAAGAGGATCCTGGCTGGATCAGATCACATCCATCTAGTCTAGCATCCTGTCTCATACACTGTCCCACCAATTGCTTATATGCCCCTCAAGCGGAAGGCAAAGGCAAAAACAAAACTGTCACCTGTTTTTCATTCTCTGCAAATCGTCTTCAAAGGCATTCTGACTGTCTCTCCAACCTGGAAGCAGGAACTAGACATCAATTCCACTAGCTATTGATACACCTGTCCTCCATGAAGTTTTCTAACAGTTTCTTAAAGTAATATAGACCAGTTGCTGTCACCACCTCTTCTGGTAATAAATTCCATAGTCCAATGAGCCTCTTGATGAAAATATTCTTCCCTGCCCATGAGTTTCATCAAGTGCTCCCCGCTGGCCACCATTTATACACATGGAGCTGCAGAAGCACACAAAAGCATATGACACTTTGGCACAGCCACCTTCTCCAGTTTCCATAATGTGATTCATATAATACAATGTAGTGGTTTCTGGAAACAAAACCACCTCATTTTGCAAGGGGTGACAGTATTAGCCAATTAACAAGTACCTTATTCTCTCGGTCGCCTCCTTTAGCTTTACATACATCAGTTGTAGTACTAATAATACAAAATTCATATACACACTCCTTTCCATTAGCATTTTACAGTAGCACTTTAAATATGGACCAGGATAATTGAGGATAGTGTTAATAAATAGTTCTGTTCCACTAGACATGTAAATTAATATACAGAAGAACTAATGTGGAACTTGTTTTTTGTTTTGGTTTTTTTCTTTGTTTTAGCTCTGCAGTCAGGATGAAAACTCTAAATTGGTATTTGGAGTATCGGATTCACATATGGTTCACATTTATGAACTAATTGCTTTGTGTTTTGAATAATGTTTCCATTTTAACTGAGCATGCATGGAAGCTCATATGGGAAAATGTGTGCGTAGTATAATGGCTACAGCATCAGATTTGGTCGAGTTCCTGGCTTTGAAGTCCTGATTTGTCTAAGGTGCCCTGAGTGAACCTCAGGCCAGTCACTGCTTCTCATCCTAACTTTCTCCACAGGGTTATTGTGAGGAGGAGGAGAACATTGCTTACCTTAACTCATCTGGAAAACATAGGAATAGAAATACAATCTTCAAAAAACCTCAAGAGATGTAGAAATTTCCCCATTTCCCCCATTTAGTGTATATCCTGTTGGGATAAGGATGGAGATAGATTTTTTTCCCCCTTAGGAATTATTTGAATCCCTCAGATTTCATACAATCATTAAGTGCCTCCAGAGATTGTGGGGAAGTTGGGTTTTTTAAACGAAAGCAAGCATTTCCCTGATCACAGCACAAAGGAAGCTGTCAGACTTCCCTTAGCCAAAGGCAATTCTTCATTGAATTAGTCATTTGGGAGATAACTATGCCAGACCCTTTTCTTTTGTTTTTTCAGTGTGCAGCAAAATTCTCAGATGTCCAATCTAACCCACAGTCAGTGCAGATGGCAGCGGCAGCATTGCACCAACTCTGCTAAACAGATGCAGGAATTCCTGGACTACCAAAAAAACCAAAAAGTAGTTTGGGGGGAAGAGGCCCTAAATTGCATTAAACCCATCCATGTCAAAGCAGTGTTGCTGCTAACATGTCTGGTGGCTCCCGTTAAATAAACATGCAATAGCTTTCTCTTATTAGGCACCACCAAGAGTGGTATTTACATAACTTGATAACAGATTGAGTTTCATGCTCTCATTTCATTAAATCTCTTCATCTACATACGTATAAGTATTTGGCTCAGTGGCGGGTGGAGCAGAGGGGCTACGAGTTTGATTCCCAGCCTCTCCTCAGAATCAGGCAATGGAAACCACTTCTGTATCTCTGTCAAGAAAACTACATGGAGGTCCCCATACAGTCAATCAGGAGTCATCCGCAACTCAGCGGTATACAACAACAACAGCAATTTATATCTACTAGATACTTAAATGTACTCTGTAGAAAGCTAAATTAGGATACACGAATATCCTAATTTCACTTTCCTGACAGCAAACCTCATTGGCCTGTGAACTAGAGCCTCAGGATTATGGGGAGGGATAAGGTTTTCTTCTCCCCATGTAACATGCTGATCCAGAGCATAATCTATGTTTTGTACAATTTGCTTTAATGTTTTAAACTAAACTGCCTTGTACACTCTAGCAGAAGAATATAAATCAGTCACTGAATCAAGGATTTTGCTATCAGATTCCATGACCTTTTGCCCTTGATGAGTCAATATGTTTGTTTACAGAAAAGATGGTCATGGTTTGACAGAGTATTTTGCCAGTGGAAAATACAAGCCTGTGTTTCTTTATCAGCAGGAAGATACATCTTCTCGGCACATATAAAGACAAAGCAGACGTTGTCGAGCTTGCTTATTCTTAATTTTCTTATGCCATTTGTACAGTATGCTCCTCACCATTAATTAAATCCACATGGACAGCAGCATGAATCAGTAAGTCAAGGGAACACACACTGCTACATTTGGGAGTTATTATCCAGCTGATTATTGAACAGATTTTGGCCTAATATTTGATCCTTTTCTTAGAGGGGAACCTAGTATAATATGATTATATGTTCCACTCACTCTTTTAAGTGTCGTATACCATTGGATGGCACTCCCCTGGAACTCTGCACGCATATTTACTTCCAAACAGAACTTCTTCCAAACAGAACAGCGTTAATCATATTTATGTCACTGTTTAACAGACATGTGATCACATCATCATTTTCATGTCAGAGGATACAGATGATCAGAAGTGGCTGGCACCCATTTTAGCTGACTGGGTAGATGACAAGGTCAAAATAGTCACAGATGATGGTCAGTGAAGCATCATAATGGTTGTTTTGTGCCAAGCGTGCATGAAAAAAATGACTTCACTGAACCCTAAACTGAAATGTTTATGGAAGAATGAGGGAGTGGGCTCAAGCTCTGGGCTACTAGGTGCTGATTTTGCCATTAAACCCATCCATAGAACCAGGAGATTTTATTTATTAGTGCTACACCTTAAGCATTAAATACTGGCAGAGTTCAGCTTCTTTACAAAGCCATATCCAGAGCATCTAATCATGACATAACCCAATTGTTATGTTCTGGCTTATCCAACAAAGAAACCATTTAAGGAGTGCATTCTCCAGCAGTGATTTTCATGCCTCCCATTTGAGGACTCTAATCTCATACATGTTCAGCTGAACCCTGAACATGTGGTTAAAATCCCTCTTACATCTTGAATCCACAAGAACAGACCTATTTCTTCTCTGGGCTATCCCCTATTACTTAAGATGCATTTGCTGGTTCTCCAGAACAGCCATGAGCTAAAGCCAAGTGAAATACTATATGGCAGCCAACTAAAATGTTACAAGAGCCAAGCATTTCAAACATATCCTGGCTTTATATATATATATATTATGTTGACTTATATTAGAGCTGCTGAGGAAGAAATTATACACCATACAAAAAAAAAATCAAATCTTTGTCACAGCTTAGAATATGAGTTGTTGTCCTGACCCCTACATTTGGATCTTGCCATTCACAGAAGTCAAGCATAGCCCTTTTTTCTGCCTCCAGTCAGCAGCAAGCAAGCTACAACCATATCTATGCACCCAATGTGAATCCATTTAATAGACGTCTGTGCAGCAGCCCTCTCCTTCCAAGTAGTCTGCAAATAGAAACTATTAGATAGGGACAGCCATCTTTATTGCAATAGGCAACAAGCAGAAGGAAGCAAGGTAGCAACTTTTAAATAAAACTATTTAAAACAGGGATTAACTAGTCCTCCAAAACTAGTATCTTTTCATTATGGTTCCTACTTGTTATGATGCCTTGCTTTGCCAGAAGACCTCTGGCCTGGCTCCAACCCTGAGAATACTACTGTCTGGGTTCTATGTTCACAGCAAATTTCCACAAGTTGAAAATTTTGTTTTTCTTCTGATCCTAAAAATAAGGCCAAAAAGGCATCCAGTGGAACTCCTTGATAATATTGCTGTGGTAATATTTGGGACCAGGCTGAAACCTATTGAACCCCAACTTCTCAAAGGCCTTCTCGGGTTTCTGCCTCCTCTTTGAAAAGTGGAAGGTCTTCAGGAGAAGAATCCTCTTTAGAAGAAGATGCAGAACATGATCCCTCTCCTGAGGCAGCTGTCTTGTCAAGTGTGAAACCTTTAAGCAGGGATGCCCAGTTTTGGCATCTCTGGGCCACACTGGAAGAAGAAGAGTTGTCTGGGGCCACCCATTAAATATACAAATACCAACAAAAACTGATGAGTAAAAGAAGTCCATGCATAGTCTCATAATGTTTAAGTAAATTTACAATTTTGTGTTGGGCCACATTCATAGCTATTCTGAGTGAAATGTGGCCCAGGGACCACAGGTTGCACACCCCTGCTTTAGAGGCAAGTATGTTGCCCCTTTGCTGTTCAGAGACTGCAGTCTTTGCTTCAACTGCAGGTTCCAAAAGGATCCTCCACCGAGTCATGATCCCCATTTGAGCGTACAACAAGAAAACTTTGCTAATCTAGACATTCAGAGCTGATCAGCTCTGGAATCACGACAATGTAATCGGCAACATAACTACAATAAGCCATCTAGCCTATTCATCTCATCTTGCAACATCCTAATCCATGCTTCTTCTCAACAGTGTGCTTCAAATATTTGTCCTCCTATTCTCCCCTTCAATGGAACTGTCCCAGGGGACAGATGGGAGGGGGGAAAAGGGATCTGGTATACATAGAAGACACAATTTCAGTAGGTGCTGCCTACATGATAGGTTAGACCTCTGTCAAAATTTACTGTTCTGTGCATCTCTTGAAACATCTAGGTGCCTAGTCCTTCTGTTATTTTTTTTCCTTTTCACACTGTTCCTGCCTTAAAGTCATGTATATTTTTTGCTAGCATGTTAACCAGACTTTTTCTTTGTTCACTTTATGTAAAAAAAGATCAGTGTTTGCAATGATCAGCGAAGGCCATGGCTTGAGTACAGGATACTTACTACTCAAGCATTTTTAGCAGTGCAAGCTCTGATGCATTGTCATATTTCTTTCAAAACAAAAAGCCCTCATTCTCTTAACATAACCTTGTAGTAAGCCTTAAGGAAAGGAAACAACTTGAAAGAATAATCAATTATTTCCTGGCTGAAATTCTATTCTTGCTTACACAGAGTTATCAGTGTGTTATATTATAAATTACACAATATAAGCCTATTAATGTTAAGAATTCAAGTGTATCACATTGCCTGCCATACTCATCAAGGACACAGCTGCTCAAAGTGGTTTAGCTACAATGACCTGTGAAATTTGGTGTTGTCCATAGGACCTCACAGGAAGCCTAATTCCTATCATAGAGAAGCACTTGATTTTCAATCACCTGATCGCAATACAGTCAGTGGATTGAACCCAAGAATTCAGGATTGACTAAGGCCCTGTCTGCACAGGCCTGATTAAGGACCTGTGTAGAAAGGTTAGTGCAGATTTAGGTGGCCATGCCCCCCCCCCCAGAACACACCATCTGTGTTACATGGCATGTGATCCCGATTGGTGAAATTAATCACGATGACGGTGTGGACCAGCAAGTCCTAATCCCAAATGAGGTGTGTCATGGAGAGGCATGACTATGTGGTTGGAACTATTTCAGCAGCACATCAAACTGTGATCTAGAATGCTGCCCCCAGAGGCTCACAAGGCCAAGAACTTTAGAGACATCTGTATCTGGCCTTCAAGCACATACACACTTCAGGGCCATGACACTGGTATGGGCTGATGGATCAGCATCGTTGGTGCAGATGGCACTGATTCCACCTATGGCTTGGGATCAATGGGCCAGGCTGTTCTGAATTCACTGGTCCCAATTCATGTCAGG